>CM072805.1:22908230-23564168 GCA_037013495.1 Hippophae tibetana | reverse complement strand
TTCCTTCATAGCCTCTGGCTTCTTCCCTGAGAGAGGTTGATATAGATTTCTTTGATACAGATAATCCTCTATTGCATTTTCCAAAACCCAAAATCTGTGCCATCAAATTTTTCGAGTTTCACCCTTCCTTCATCTACGGCCATTGCTCCCACTCAAATCTGACTTCCTCCGGATCGTTTATGACTATTTCTGTAAACCACCGTGTATTAGAACACCTCCGTCAACGAACAAATATCATCGACAAAATGTCACTATTCACGTAATTCACTATTCATGTAAATAGTAACCTTGTAGAAAATTGACAGAAATCAACACCAATAGCTATGATACCAGTTGTTGGGAAATTATGCAAATTCCTGATAAGCCAAATTTATGATAAAGCAAGAATAAAAATACCACACAAATTTGATAACGGAGTTTGGCCAATCTTGCTTACGTCTGTGGACCTGCTGTAGATCTTTTTACTGAAAGAGGAGAAATTACACAAGGTGTTTACAACACTCACAACTCACAACCCACAACCCAATTGCACCCAAGAAAACTACTCTCAATTTTCTCACACAAAAGCTTTTCTCTCAATTGGAATGAACACTTTGGATGATCAATTCATTACAATTACACATCTGTTTATAGGAAAAGTCACTCCTTGAATTTCTCCTTAAATTAATGGTTCCTTAAATTGCTCCTTGAATTAAGCTCCTTGTTTTGCTCCATGAATTGCTCCATCTTTTGCTCCTTGTTTTGTTCCATGTTTTGCTTCTTAAATTGAGGATCTTTATAGCAATCTCCAATAGGGTACGTAAGGAAGTTGGACTAAACAAGGAGTTTACAATTGCAAAAAAGACTGTTGGTAGCACTGCTTGTACCATGCAGCGATTAAGCCTAAGTTGGGTACGTAAGTTGGCTAGAGGAACTTCTAGTCTTGGGTCAGATAATAATCAACAGGGAGTGAATAAGGGTAGAAGTTTTGCGATGTTTCCAACTTCAATACCCCTGGTGATTGGGAAGGAAGCTCGAGGATGAAACAAGTTGCTAAATGGGTGGAAGAAGCCAACCCTAAATGGGCCTCTCCTGAATAAGGATGCTAGTTTGAATTGTTAAGGTGTGTGGAAATCCTTGAGAGTTTGAAAGCTTAAGGAATTTGTACAATTCCAATTCCTAAAAATTATAGTCCTACTGGAAAGTATTTGAAGTGGGACACGGGTTTACAAAATTTTAATGGCAATGCCATTGATACTAGTAGTGGGTTATGTGTGTTGTGGAGTAAGGAAGTAGATTTGTCTATCCATCTTTCTGCTTCCTATTTTATTGAGTTTCAAGTTTTTGATAGCAAGAAAAATACAACATGGGTGGGAATTGGAGTGTATGCCAATTGTGATGATAATGTTGAGAGTAAGACTAAGTGAGAAGGATGTGTTAGTTGGAGATTTTAACGACCTAGTCTCCAATAGTGAAAAAATTGGCAGAAGGATCCGCTCACAAACATCTATGGACGATTTCTAAGAATTTATTATTGTAATAGGGTCGGTGGACTTGGACTTTTGGGCCAATTGTCACTTAGAGTAGCAAGCAAAGTGACGAGGATAGATTATTATAGAGAAATGACAAAGGGTCTAGTAATGAAAGCTTGATGTGTAGCTTTCCCAAATAATTTCATGCTTCAATGGTAATGGAGTTGACAACTGTTAGAACAATGAGTGATTATTTTCGTGAACAAAATATTCACTTGTTAACTCGTTTTTAGACTTGTTATCAAGTCTATTAAGAAAAATCGAATAAATATTCGAGTTCTAAATAGTAATACTTGAGGTATATATTTTATAACTATGACATATATAATTGCATTCACGCATTTAATAGTACATGTTTATAAATTTGAAATTATTTTTTATGTTAAAATATTTATTTAAATTTGAATTAATTTACATAATTATTAATTAAATATTTTTAAGATGTAAAGGTATTCTCGAAATTAAAAGAAAAACATCATTATCATCTCAGATAACATGGTAGCAATATAGGGCTTGATAATAAAAAAAAGTGTGTATATTTATATATAATATAACTTGGCAAAAGATTATAAGAATATCATTATCATCTGAACATAGGCAATAGTACGAACTTGATCAAAGGTAATCATATATATATATATTACTACAAAAATCAAATTGGACATAGCGACAATCGGTCAAACTAAATAAAAGGAAAGCTGCTGAAACTGTTGAGTTGCATCAGTCGAAGCTGCTGCTACTCAAAAAAACTGAGAAAATATTATGTATTTATATATACGAGAGGAGCAGCGAATGATATATATATTATTTTGTATTAGTTTGACGATGGTGTCGGAAAATTTTTAGTGAAAGAGTTAAATGATTTGACAATTATAATATTTTATCTAAGATTTGCTACTTGATTTGATATAAGTGACATATTTTGAATTATCTAGTTAAGAGTATTCATTGCTAAATCTGTTCTAGAACATACGCAAACATTTATGTTTTTTGTGCTAAACATTTTTCAGTTGATTCGTGAACGTATTTGATTAGTGGAAAGCTTATCAGAATTTTTTTCTAGAATTCACTGATGCTAAATTTAGAAACTATGAAATTAGTGCAATGACTCATAAGTAAAATACATTGGGGTAGTATCCTAAGGAGGGTAGCATAAGACTGAATTTGTTCTTGAATATTTGATTTTTGCAGTGAAAAGTTAGGTAGTTCGATGGTTTACCTCTTATAGGTTAATATCATATGCTATTTATTTATTTTTGCACTTTATTCTTACATGTCTGGCTGCTTTGTTTAGACTATTAAATTATAAATTGATAAAAATTAAAAATAACATATTTATCCCCTCTAGATTAATTAAGTCCATATCTTATAAACTATCAATTGGTATCAGAGAAAACACTAAACACACTTAGTGAGTTTGATCCTTAGGGAAACACACTCATACTTATAGACAAAATGAAAGAAGGTAAGTCATCTATTAGACCCCTACTCTTTGATGGGTATAATTACCCTTAATGAAAGACTCTCATGCAAGCCTTTCTCAGAAAAGACTAAAACGTTTGGGATGTTATTCTTAATGGTTGGGAACCACCTTTGATAACGAAAGATGGTGTAACAATAATAAATCCAATAATAGATTGGACCACTGAAGAACGCACTCTTAGTTAGGCAAACCAAAAAGGTCTAAGCTCAATCTTTGCTATTGTATTAATGGATGAGTTATGTCGCATCTCCAACTGTGAGACTGCTAAAGATGCATGGAATGCACTTGCTCTTACTCATAAGGAAACTTTCCAAGTGAAACAAACAGAATTGAAATTGCTAACATCTCATTTTGATTCCATCAAAATAAGTAACACTAAAACTTTTGGTCAATTATATGCTCGTTTTTATGATCTCACTAATGTTTTTTCTAATCTTGGTGAGAAAATTTCACAACCTATATAAGTACGCAAACTCCTAAGCTCTTTAATAGTAGTCTAAAAGATGAAAGTTACAGCGATAGAGGAAAGCAAGAATGTAGACACATTAAACATTGATAAACTTGTCGATTCAATCCAAACCTATGAGCTTACTCTTGATTCTCCCAAGAAAAACATGGATGTGACATTCAAAAGCTCCAAAAAGGACATCTCTGATAGTGATGAGGATATGAATGATAAGTCACTAGTCTTGTTAGCACGAAAATTTAAGAAATTTATAAAGAAGAAGGGTCAACTGAGTAATTAATCCAATAAGGGACAATCGAGTTGTTCGAAGGACCGAAATTCAAGGGAAACGAAGCCTCTAGCCTTGATGGTAAGAAAAGTAAGCTCATTAGTCCTCAATGCTTTACTTGTAGGGACTTTGGTCATATTTCTACATAATATGCTAACAATAAAAACAAAGTTGGAAAAACCTTTAATGCTACACTTAGTGACACAGAAAGTGAGCAAGATAATGTTAGTAACTTAGAGGATGATGACACTAATTATTATGCCTTCACCGCAACTGCCAAAGCACACCACAATGACTCCCACTTTAGCTTGGATGAAGAAAATGAAGAAGTATAATTTTCTCTCTTACTATCTAAGTTTAATGTATCGAATTATGAGGAACTATTCATATATTTTTTAGGTGCTAAGGAAGAGAGAGATAAATTACTTGTGAAAGTAAGTAAACTTAATGATATCATCAATGTTCACAAAATAAAATTCTCTAGCCTAGAGAAAGATAAAAAAGAATTATCTAAACATATTCGTACCTTGAATCTGAGACTTGCAAAAACCACTGAGGAAAACAAAAATCTTAGGCAAGAACTTAGTATTACTATAGATATGGTGAGGAATTTGACCATTGGTGTTGAAAAATTGACCAAAGTCCTAGACTATGGAAAACCATATGGATATAAGAGAGGTCTTGGATATATAGATGAATAGTCAACACCTTCATCATCCAAAACTCAATTTGTACCCACTATTGCTCAAGGAAACTTGATTAGCATAAGTCAAATATATGATAGTGATTTTAATGTACAATTTACAAACAATCACTATATTGTAACAGATCAAAAGGGTGAATGTATGATTAAGGGAATTAGATAATATGATAATTTTTATTGTATTGATACATCACCCACAGTAACATGTAACCTAGCTAGCAATGACTCAACTACCTTATGGCACAAAAGCTAGGTCATATGAATTTTAAAGATCTAGTTAGATTAAGTAAAACTAAGACTGTGTATGGTTTACCTGTTCTCCCAAAAATTGAAACACCTATATGTGGACCATGTCAATTGGGTAAACAAACTAGGATCCCTCCTAAGAAGATCAAGAGTATTAATACAAACAGAGTATTGAAATTGATACATATTGACCTTATGGGTTCTATGAGAACATAAAGTATTAGAGGTAAGAAATATATCATAATTGTAGTAGATGACTTTTCTCGCTACACTTGGGTAGAATTTCTTAAAGATAGGTTATATGCTTTTGAGTTGTTCATCTCATATTGTACAAGAGTGCATGTTGAAGTAAGTGACAAAATAGTAACCATCAAGAGACTAAGAACAGACCATGGAAAAGAGTTTGAAAATACCAAGTATGCTAACTTCTACAAAAAATATGGTATCTTTCATGAATTCTCTACTCCCATCACACCTAAACAAAATGGAGTAGTTGAAAGGAAAAACAGGATACTTTAAGACATGGCAATAGTAATGTTGTATGCCAAGGGAGTCTCGAAAAGGTTTTGGCCTAAAGCTTTAAACACCGCATGTCACATTATAAATCATGTATATCTTCGTCCAAGTACAAACCAAACTCCCAATGAGATATAAGAGGTAAAAAAACCCAATATGAAATTCATGTATATTTTTGGACGTAAATGCTACATACTTAGGTATTGAGAATAGTTCGGAAAGTTTGATTCAAGAAGTGATGAAAGGTATATTTCTTGGTTATTCCATAAACAATAGAGCCTACAGGGTCTTCAACTGTAGAACTAATGTTGTTATGGAATCCATAAATGTCATTATAGATGATGCAGGTAAGTAGATTACAAGTGAAAAAAATTGATAATGAATAAAATTTCAAAACACCTCAATTAATAATGATCAGTGACACAATTTGAATAAAAAAAATAGAAGTTATAAGAAAGATAAGAAAATAAGGAAGAAACATCAACCTCATAAATGATAAATCCAACTCGAACATCAAAAGTCATCCTATTAAGAATATAATCAGAGATCCTAATGCAAGCATGGTAACAAAAAGAGGAAAAATAAGTAAGGTAGTAAACCATTTATGCTATATTTCTCTATTTGAACCAAAAAATGTGAATGAAGCCCTTAGGGATGAATTTTAGATAAATTCTATGCAAGATATGTTAGCTCAATTTGAAAGAAATAATGTGTGAATATTAGTACTTAAGGCTACATGTAAGTAGAAAGAGTTGACTTGGATGAAACATTTGCACATGTAGCTAGACTAGAGTCAATTAGAATTGTACTTGCCATTACTTGTCACATGAAATTCAAATTATATCAAATGGATGTTAAGTTTTCCTTTTTGAATAGATTTTTGAATGAGGAGGTATATGTGGAATAACCAAAATAATATTTTGATCCAAAATTTCTAAATCATTTTTACAAACTTAACAAAACTCCTTATGGTTTGAAACAAGCTCTTTGAGCATGGTATGTGAGACTTACCAACTATCTCTTGAACAAGGGATTTATTCAAGAGGGAGTTGATAAGACTCTATTCATTAAAAGGAGTAGTTATGAGATCTTTATTGCTCAAATTTATATGGATGACATAGTTTTTAGATCCACATCTAGTACACTAGTGGATGATTTTATGCATGTTATGACAAATGAATTTGAAATGTCCATGGTAGGTGAAATGACTTTCTTTCTTGGTTTGCAAATCAAACAATCTCAGGATAATATATTTATTTCTCAAACCAAGTACGCATGTAACCTTGTTAAAAGGTTTGGTCTTGAAACTAGCAGGCCACTAATAACTTCTTTAGGTACCAGCACAAAAATTACAAAGGACACTGAAGGTAAAAGTGTTGATCAAACCATTTATAGGAGTATGATAGGTAGTTTACTCTATTTGGTGTGTGTACCAGTTATCAAGTTGACCCTAAGGAATCACACTTAGAGAATGTAAAAAGAATCATCAGGAATATCTCAAGAACAAGTAATTATGGTCTATATTTTACTACTGACACTACTTATGAAGTAAGTGATAATATATATGATGATTAAGCAAGCAACCAAGATGATAGGAAGAGCACATCAGGTGGTTTCTTCTACATTGGGAACAACTTGGTATCTTGGCACAGTAAAAAGCAAGACTCTATCTCACTCTCTAAAGCTTAGACAGAATACATTGTTTCATAAAGCTCTTACACACATATGATTTGGATGAAAAACATGCTCCAGGAATACGATCAACCACAAGAAATGATGCTCTTATATTGTGATAACTCTAGTGTTGTATGCATTTCTAATAACCCAGTTCAACATTTTAGAACTAAACACATTAACATTAGGCATCACTTTATTCGAGAATTAGTTGAAGAGAAAGTTGTGACACTTGAGTTTATACTTATTGAGAGACTAATATATTCACCAAAGCCATAGAGACTCCCTTAAAATGAATTTCAAATTTTATTATAAAAAAAGAGAAGTAGAATCCTTATCTGGCCAACACGGTATTGGACTTATTTAATACTTACATATATATAACCTCATTTTTAATAACTCAACTCATTTTGATATGTATTGTATAAATTATTCTACAATTTTGACTTATTCACACATATATACTTGTACATGTGATGATCAATATTGACAAAAAATTATTGACACACTCACGAACACACATATATGTTATGCTTGAAGTTTATGAATATTCTTGAAAGACTCTAAGACTTCAACTAATCTTAACTGTACAATTGTGTTAAGTTCGATTTTTTACTTTCTAAAAATTTACCGTATGGAAGTACTTAGTATTGAGAAAGCTACCTACTATGATATGTGAAGCTACCAAAGTGACCCGAAAGGGATACCTCACAACTAGTGTGAAAGTCATCATACTAGGTTTATGACTCGTGCAAAAAAAAAGATTGTGTAAAAAGCGAATGCTTATAAAACTTGTACTTGGAATGCATAAAAAGAAAGAGTCAATAGAGTTTAAAAAAATAAATAAAAAAATATCACTTGCCTTATTTATAAAATAAAGAAAAAAAATTAAGTCCACTTTTGGTAAATATATTTTTATTTTATGAGATTGAAAACACGATTATAATTTTACATGATAAGTGATATTTTTTCTTTTAAGTCCTTCACGATTGGTCATAAATGCATTAATTGGTATATATGTGGAGTTTAAACATATACATTGTTTTTAAGTAAATGTCAATATGGCATTATATGTGTGAAGTGTACTTATATGCTTCTTCTACTCTACTTGCTTATTTATATAATAAATAAATAAAAAATTAGATAAAAAATGATGAGTTCTCAATTGGTTGTGTGCTCGTTTTTTTGATTAAATGAGTTTAATACCTTATGTGATTATTTATGAAATTTTCAAAAAAAAAGTCAGATTTTTATTTATTTACATATTTTTATTTATTACATTTTTAATTAGTTTCAAAGTTAGAGAGTCATAGAACATAGGGAGAGTTTAAAGCACATTTCACTTCTACATTACTCTACTTTTATATTGTTATATCTTTAGAAAGAGTTTAGCTTCATTACTTTGTCTAATGTTTTGTCTTTCTCGTATGTCAAAAAAGGGGAGAGAATAATGTGTTTTACTTCTATGTTTTGATTTTGTTATGCATATAGGGGAAACATATTTAATTAAGTTTGATTGGTATGAATACATACTACATGACTATTATTTACATTTTACTTATTTCTACGTAAATTGAACTAATATTCAATGAGACTTTCAAGCCAAATTTTCGTATGCTTTTTTTATGTCATTTTAGTTAGTTATAAGTTTGTCAAGTTACAGCGAAGATGGATTCATCAAACCATAGGATAGTTCAACTATGGACTTTGGAACACCATTATATTTTTATCTTATTTTTGTAAGTTTCATGTAGTGAGTAAGAGGTTTTGCTACACAAAAATGCCAAAAAAAGAGTTTGTTAGAACTACGAGTGTTGGCTATTTTAGTGAATAAAATATTTACTTGTAAATTTGTTTTTAGGCATGCTATCAAGTTTATTAAAAAAACCGAATAAATACTCGAGTTCTAAATAGTTGTACTTCAGATATATCTTTTATAACTACGATACATAAGATTACATTCATGCATTTAATAATATCGGTTCATAAATCTGAAATTATTTTTTGTACTAAAATATTTATTTAAACTTTAATTAATTTAAATAATTATTAATTAAATATTTGTAAGATATAAAGTTAATACCAAAAGTAAAATAAAAGCAAAACATCAGAGAAAATATATCACTTGATAAAAGGAAAAGTATATATAAATATATATATATATATATATATATATATATATATATATTAATGCAAAAATCAAATTTGACATAGCGGCAATCGATCGAACTAAAAAAAATGAGAGTTGTTGAAACTCTTGAGTTGCATGTGCCGAAGTTGCTGCTGCTGCCGAAAAAAAAGAGAAAAGATTATGTTTACATATATACAAGAGGAACAACTGATGATATAAGTAATATATATGTTTACTTAGCTAGCTATATATATATATATATTAATTTGCATTAGTTTCGTGTATGTTGTAGAAAATCTTTTGGCTAAAGAGTTTAATGATTTGATAATTGTAATATTTGGTCTAAAATTTGTTAGTTGATTTGATTTAAATGGTATATATTTTGAATCATCTAGTTATGATTATGTTAGGTGAAAAATTTCTCAGAGGTTGTGGAAGAAGAAGACAGAGGTAAAGGAGGTTGATTTCATATAATTTCTGATATCCTTTCTTGAATTTATTCAGGCTAGATATAGCCTTACACCACACATGCATCACAAGGAAATTAAGCTAACTGATTTGGTTATTTTCTAACAGAATCCATGGTCCCCCCATTCTTGTGCTCTCCTGCCTTGCTGCTCCTTGCACCCCATCCTGCATCCATATGCACCAATCGTTCGTCGCTGTGCAACCACTAATACTCGCATCATTTCTTCCCCTTTTTAGAATCCTTGTCCTCAAGGATGAAGTTAGAGTATGACAAAACATGAGCACCCATTTTATAACTGAACCAATATCAATTTCATAAGATCTCCTTATCAAGACAATCTCACTACCTTTTTCTAACCCCTTTGATCCCACTATTGTAAGACTATTTCCTGTTGTGGCCTTCCCATTTAAGTGTTCAAAAATAGTTATATTAGGCCTTGTAGGTGGTAGGAACTGAAATTCCTAGATTTTATATCTCTTCTAATAGTAGTAACCAGTTCAACAATGTTAGCTCCAATGAGTAAGGAAAGAGAAGCAACAACCCCCATTGCAGTATGCCACCTTAATATGAAGACAATCATGAAAGAAACCACCATAAGAGCTATGTCTTGTACAATCGTAGATAAGCAATCCATGACAACACTTTGAACTAGTGTTGCATCTGCCTCTAAAATGGATATCAATGAGCCTATCTTATTCTCTTCCAATTTAAACCAACTCATTATATTTCTAAGGATAGCAATGAGCCTTAACAATCAAGCTCGACAAGTGAGTCGATCTCCATGTTGTCTGTTTTCTTAAAGAAAAACTCAATGTTGTTCTGGACCCAGTTCCTGTGACAAACTTTCAATATCAGGTTTTGTTGTAGTATCACTCTCAAAATGTTGAGGGAAAGGTCATCAGAGCCCACAATACTATTCACACGGCTAAGATATTTAGGAACCAGTTTCTCACAGTTATCCATGATGGAAGCATGGTGATCATACAACTTGATGTTGTGAGATTTTTCCTTTGCGTCAAAGATATCAGAGGGAGCCCTTTTCAGAACAAAAAAGACATTCTTAAACTCCAGTTGTTCTTCAAATGATAAGAGCTTCACAACAAAGTGCTTTTTCCTGATTTTTAATGAGATTCTCATAGTAGATAGAATACTCTTCCTTGGTACTCTCCTCCAATATTCTACTCCAATTAGTCCCTAGATTATTAATCAAATACCACTCACCAATGGTAAGAATTTGAGGCTATTGGATAGAACTGTTAGACTCCACTTTCTCAGACCATGTGAGCTGGAACCCCTGTAACACCATCTTCCATCTCACCATTTTACATAAAGTTGTAACCAATGAATCACACAAGTCTTGAATTCTCTTAATCAATTCTCCATCCATTTTATGAGCTTCACCATTATCCCCATATTCCTTATGAAAATTCCCGCAATTATGAGCCTCTGAGCACGATTCATATATTACTGGAACGTTATGGTTATGTATGTAAATCAAGTCACATACCCTAATGGTGGATAGTGTGGAGTCTTACAGTGCCTCTTCTATGCACGTTTTAATTGCTTTCAATGGCTTTTCTGTATAACGAATTAAACCCAGAATTTGTATCCTGCTAGGTATATCATTTCTAATTGTTGAATCAATTGATTTGTTATTTGAGAACGAACAACAATTTAGAACATAATGATCAGTGTGAATCCCATAAGGTTTAACTACAGTTTTGGTGACAATCTGTGTAGCCCATAGCAGTTTTGATTTATATACTTGAATTCTCTCAATCTCTGATTTTAGATTTCTGGCTATGCTGAGGAGCTTCAGAGTGACTTTCACAACGATCTGTAGGGGCACCTCTTTAACTGAGATAGAATGGACTGTCTGGGCTGAGAGGACATCAATGGCAAAGCTAAAACAAGTTCGTAGGAGCTAAAAAATTAGATTGGGGTGTTTTTCTTCTAGAGAATCTACATTACTCAAAAGAACCCCCTTTAGGTGCTTTTCACCCCATAAATTTTCCTTGGTACTCATAAGAAAGTGAGACAGTTTGGTAGCAATATTAGATTCTGAATTCCCAAATAGCATGGAATAGAATCCTTGTAAGGAAATTTTCCATTCCTTTAACCGACATAGAATTATCATCCATGGGTTACAAGAAACGTGCTCCTTCTCTACTATCTCTTCAAAAACCTTGCGTGCGTAAGCTATACCTCCCCACTTCTTATACCATTTTTCCAAGTTACTGATTTCTGGAACAAAATAGGACTCATACTCAATTTTTATATTACTTATATGAATTCAAATTTCTAACCTCTCATTTCGAAATTTTGTCGTTGTTTTCTGAGTAGCTGGGGAAACCCTTTTTTTATGACGAAATAGATGGCTGGTACATTAGGAACTTAGAGTGAGTTTCTGTTAGAGGATATTCATCATCGTCCTCATTCTCTTTAAGCATGACCTGGTCTCCATTTTCTTCGAGTTTAGAGTGAGTAAATTTGGGCAAACCCTCGACACCATTTTCTTTGATTTTAGATTGGGTTGGGTTGGGTAAACCCAGTGGGTGGCTGCTGGGTATAGGGGTTATACGACCAGGAAATGGTCCAATTTCAAGCCCAATTTTAAGCCCAAGTGAGGGAGATCCACGAGGCTTCATTTTGGTGTTTGTATGAGCCACATTCTCTTCTTTAGGTACCCCTAGGGAATTGCCTCTCAGAGAATGTGAGATTTATTGAGTCTAACCTCGTGTATCCCATGGCCATCAAGAAAACCTCTGAGGCGAAGAAACCAATGGGTAGAGCTTTCCATTTCTCGAAGGTTTCAGACGATCTACTCCTTAGATTGCCAAGAGGGGTTGTCGGTGGTGAGTTGCGAGCGGTGTATAGAACCATCACCTCAGCTTGCAATGCCTATAGGATGGCATTGAATCTCTTTGTATCAAACCTAGATGGCACGAAGGAATCAGATTCCTCATCAGAGGTCTCTATGCTAGATCGGTTCCAGCCGTTCATGGCTGGAACTGGCATTGATACCATTGTTAGGTGAAGAATTTCTCAGAGGTTAGGGAAGAAGAAGACATAGGTAAATAAGGGTGATTTCATATAATTTATGATATCCTTTCTTGAATTCATTCGGGCTAGATATATCCTTACACCACACATGCATTACAAGGAAATTAAGCTAATTGATTTGGTTATTTTCTAACAGAATCCATGGTCCTCTCATTCTTGTGCTCGCTTGCCTTGCTGCTTCTGGCACCCCATCCTGGATCCACGTGCGCCAACTGTTCATCGCAGTGCAATCACTAATACTCACATCAGATTATTCATTGTGAAATCTATTCTACAACACACATGGACATTTGTGTTTTTTGTTCTGACTACTTTTCAGCTGATTCGTGAACATATCTAATTAGCGGAAAACTCATTGAAATATTGGTCTAAAAACTGCTCAGGTTAATTTCAGAAACTATGAAAACAAAAAATGGCTCGTAAATAAAATATATTGGGGTCTTATCCTAAGGAGGGTAGCATAAAACCGAATTTGTACTTGAATATTTGATTTTCATAGTGAACAGTTAAGTGGTCTAGTGGTCTGATGGATCAGTGGTTTTTCTCTTAGGTTATGGTTGTAGCATAGGTTGTTTTTACCTTAAAATATTATGTTATTTTTTTTATTTTTGCACTTTATTGTTACACGTAATTGCATGTCTGACCATTTTGTTTAAACTATTAAATTATAAATTGATAAAATTTAAAAATAATTAGTTTTAATATCTTATAAATTTTCAACTATAAAGCACTAGTGTCATTCTGGCCTAGACAGGAATGGATATGCCAATAGTTTAGATTTGAATAGAGATGGGTAGATAGTCCTGGTTATAAGGATGTAATCTATGATGCTTGGAATGGACAATTTTAAAATCAATCTAGGATAAGCTTAAATTGAAAATTACACATTGCCAAAAAGGGCTTATTAATTGGAAATGAGTCACCAACTTCAATGTAAACAAGTAATACCAAGGGAGCTTCGAACTAACTTCTTCAACTAGAAAAAATGTATGCTTGGGTCAAAGGAACATACGATGAAACCAAGCATGTTTACATAGCTGAAGAAAAATATTGGCGAGAAAAAGCAAGAATAGAAGGCGTGTGATAAGAACACGACATATTCTCACGCTTTCATGACTCAAGGGTGCCACCGTGTAACTATTTCTAGGCTGGAAGATTCTAGTAGTGTATGGCAATGAAAAAAAAAGAATTGGGAGGGATTGGTGTGGACTATTTTGGGGATTTATTTCACTGGCTAGGCTAGTATCATTGGTATAAAGTGAACGGGTCACCAAACTAGTTTTTTAAGAGGATATACAAGATTTAGTATTCCAAATTAATCCATCTAAAGCGTCAGGACCATCTATATATGCCCTCCTTATTTTTTCTAAAACATTGGTATATTATTTTTGATGATATAGTCCATGTTGTCAAATGGTTTTATGGTATGTGAATTATAGTCATCTTATTTTATTACCCAAAGTGAATAGCCTAAGGCATATGTCCCAACTTAGACGAATTAGCTTATGTAATGTCCTCTATAAAATTATTACAAATTTTTTGATTAACCGACTAAGTATGGTTATTTATAATGTTATTAGTCCTACTCAAAGTGATTTTATTCCAAGGAGGTTTATACCAGATAATATTATTATTGCACATGAATTGTTACATGCCTTAAAATGTAGAAGACGAGGTAATCAATAGTTTATGACCCTTAAATTCAATATGAGGAAAGCTTATACTAGGGTGGAGTGAGTTTTTATGGAAGAAATGATGAGACAACTCTGGTTTTTTGTGATGATTGGGTTCGATGGGTCATGACTTGTGTTTCTACTTGTTGAAAAAATAAGAAATAACTCTACACAAAGAATAACTCTATACAAAAGAGCTCTCTAATTTGTATTATTTTCTTCATGTTTTCATTACAATTATATAGCTATATATAAGGAAATTTTACTCCTTCAATTACTCTTTAAATTAAGCATTCATTAATTTACTCCTTGAATTAAGGATTCCTTGTTTTATTACTTGAACTAAGCTCCTTGTTTCATTCCTTGAATTAAGGCTCCTTGTTTTATTCCTTGAATTAAACTCATCATTTTATTCCTTAAATTAAGCTCCTTGTTTTATTCATTAAATTAAGGATTAATATCCAATACTCCCCCTTAAGCTAGATCCAGAAGGTTTATGGATCCAAGTTTGGACAAAATTCGTTGAAACTGATGAGAAGCCAAGGGCTTGGTGAAGATGTTAGCCAATTGGTCGAAGCTTCTTGTATAATGTGTCTGAATCACTTGTGATTGAACTTGTTCATGAACGTAATGACAATCAAATTCAATGTGTTTTGTCCTCTCAAGAAACACTGGGTTTGATGCTATATGCATGGCTGTCTAATTGTCACAAAATAAGGACATATGAAGAATTGTAGGAACACCTAAATCACACAGAAGACCTTTAAGCCATATCAACTCACATGCAGTTGAAGCCATTGCACGATTCTCAGCTTCGACACTTGATTTGGAAATGACAGTTTGCTTCTTACTCTTCCATGTAACCAAGTTTCCATCGACAAATGTACAGTAGCCAGTGGTGGACTTACGATCAATTGCATTCCCTACCCAATCAGCAATACAATACCCCATGATTTATGTGTTTTCATTCTTCTTTATGATGATACCATGACCTACTGATCCTTTTAAGTAGCGTAAGATCCTTTTAAAAAGGGTAAAATGCTCAAGTGTTAGGGAGTGCATGAATTGGCTTACAATACTTACAGAATATGTGATGTTAGGTCTGGTGATTATAGGTAGATCAACTTACCAACCAGTCGTTGGTAATAACTTATATCCGTGAGTGGCATGCCCTTCAAGCTAGGTTTGAGCTTACTGTCAAGAGGGGTAATGGCTGGTTTAGCATCGCTCATGTTAGCTTCCTTGAGAAAATCTAGGACATATTTCCTTTGGTTAAGAAAGAGTCTCTTGTGCGAGTTCCATTTCTATACCAAGAAAGTACTTCAATATCCCAAGGTCTTTAATTGAAAACTTTTGCCTGAGGGACTATTTGAGGTTGAAAATCTCGTCAGCATTATCACCTGTAATTATCAAATCATCTACATAAATCAGCACAACCAATTTGCCCATAGCTCTTGTGCGAACAAATAGTGAGGAATCGACATTGCTGCTTTTGAAACCAATACTAGTGAGAACCGAGCTTAGCTTGGCATACCAAGCTCGTGGGGACTGTTTTAGACCATAAATAGATTTGTGCAATTTGCACACTAAAACCAGTTCATTGCTTTAAGGATGCCCGAGTGGCAATTTCATATAGGCTTATTCTTTGAGATCACATGCAAGAAGGCATTCTTCACATCCATTTGGTACATGGACCACCCTTTGTTTAAAGCCACGGACAGTAGCACTCTTACTGTGTTCATTTTTTCAACAGGTGCAAATGTTTCTTTGTAATCCACCTCGAATGTTTGAATGAATCCCCGAGCCACTAATCTTGCTTTATACCTCTCAATTGATCCATCTGACTTGAATTTGAGCTTATAGATCCATTTGCAACCCACGACTTTCTTACCTTTTGAAAGTTTGGTGATGCTCCATGTGTTATGTTGATCTAGGGCTTTAAGTTCTTCTTGCATGACTTCCTTCCACACCTCTTGGTTATTGGCCTCATGAAAGTTTTAAGGCTTACTGTAACTCGATATAGTGTTGAGGAATGTGGCATGGGTTGGTGTCACTCTTTTATATGACACATAATTTGAGATGAGATATGTGGGTTTGTAGGTGACAAAGTCTTGAAGTCTTGTGAAAGGTTGCCTAACACGCATTGGATTACGTCGTGGAGTAGGAGGAGTTATCTCACACTCGTTTACATCTTGTACCATATTGTAAGGATCATCTTGATTGTCACCATCTTCATGCAGTGTACCATCAAGACGAGACCCTTCATTGTTACTTTCAGTGAGAGATGCGTCAATGTTGACATGGCTAGGATCTTGTTGTTGGGGAGCCTCAAGTTCGATTCTTGGTAATGGAAACACATCCAAGATGCCATCCTCTTGACTTGTGATTTCATGTGACTTGCTGAAAAAAGGGTTAGTTTCATAAAATTGAACATCTTTAGACACAATTAATCTCCTAAGTTGGGGATCATAACACTTATATCATTTTTGTGTAGATGAATAACCAAGAAAAATACATTTAAAAGCTCTAGGATCCAATTTATCTCAATGATGAGATTGAATATGTACAAAATAGATGCATCCAAAGACTCTAAGGTGTGAGAGGTTAATTTTCCTTCCTTTCATGACCTCTAGGGGAGACTTGAAATCCAAGACTCGGCTGAGTAATCTATTGATAATGTAAGCAGTTGCCATAACCCCTTGGGACCAGAATCTCTTTGGTACATTCATTTGTAGCATTAATGCTCTAGTTTTTTCAAGTAAGTCCCAGTTTTTGCGTTTAGCTACACCATTTTGTTGAGGTGTGCCAACACAACTTGTTTGGTGCATAATGCCATGAATGCTCAAATATTGTTTCATGATATGGGACATGTATTCGGTGCGATTGTCAGACCTTAAGGTTTGAATTTTAGAGGAGAAGTGATTTTTAACAAGGTTATGAAAGTCCTTAAATACTTCCATAACTTCATTCTTAGACTTTAAAAGATACAACCATGTGACTTAAGAAAAATCATCAACAAAAATCACAAAATACTTATAACCATCAAAAGATTCATTAGTTGGTCCCCATACATCTGAATGAACTAGTTCAAAACACTTACTAGCCCTAGACAAGGAATAATTAAAAGACAATCTAGTGGCCTTAGACAAGTGGCAAGTTTCACATGCAATTGCATCATTTTCTAAGTTTGGAAATAAAGTTGACAAAATTCGTGGAGAAGGGTGAGCTAAACGTTGATGCCACAATTGATTATCTTGGATGGGGTTAAACTTAGCTTGAAACTCTCTCGGATTGCTTTTGGATATGTAATAGAGACCATCTAAGTAAAATCATTTACCAGTCGTCTTTTTCATGGCACAATCTTGAAAAATGACATTGTGAGGAGAAAAATGGCTAAGCAATTCAAGGTATTTGTGATTTTTTCTACTGACAGAAGTTGGAAGGGAAAAGAAGGTACATATAAAACCACCGACTCGATTTCATCTGACATTAATTTTATTTTTTCCTTTCCTAAAACCTTTACATTCTCACCATTTGCAATTGAAACTTGAGAATGATTTGCTAATTTTTCAAACTTATGAGACTTTGACATATGGTTGGTCATATGATCTGTGGCACCTGAATCTATAACCCAAAAATCATACAACATATTTATTTTAAGAGTAGTTTTAAAGGCTTTTATGATACCTTGCATGTCCTTTTGTGATATGAGTTTTGTATCTACCAAGAAACCCGCAAACTTGCCTAGCAATGCTATCGAGTTTCCTTCTTCTATGTTATCCATACAGTCAATTCTAGCTCGTCCTGTCTTGCTTTGAAGATACAACATAAACTCATTCATGAGTTCAGTTGGATTCACTATGATATTGTTGAATGGATCAGACCCATTAGAGGTAGAGGCAAAGCACGATTTGCACAGTATGTAGTACGATTCACTTTCTGTAAACCTGTGTCCTTTATAAAATCAGGTTTTAATTCTGGATGTAGAATCTAACATGTGTCCTTAACATGGCATGTATAGTTGCAGTGTTGACACTTCAAGTTTGGATGCTTCCCTTTGTACTTCCTCTCATTGGTTAGATAGGCTTTTTCCTTAGGTGCACTAGCCATTGTACCCTTGTTCATGACTTTCCTCCTTATTTCTTCACGTTGAATTGTCGCACATACATTGGTGAAAGAAGGAAGTTCAGTATTCATGAGTATGTGGCATCGTATATCTTCATATGTTGAATCGAGATTGGATAGAAGTTGAAATATCTTATCTTCTTCTGCTCTCTTTCGTAGCAGAGCTACATCGGTTTTATGAGTACGATATATTTCCAACTCATTCCACATGATTTTCATGCTTCCTAAGAGTTGTACAAAAGGCTTTCCATCTTGTTGTAGATCCGAGATGTCCTTCTTTAATTGAAAAACTTGTGCAGTATTGTTTTAACTGCCATGCATTTCCTTGACTGTCTCTCATAGGTGATATACGGATTCAGAGTAATTGAATATTTCAACTAATTTATGTTCCATGGAATTTAAGATTCCTGACATAACCAGCTGATCCTTGCTAAGCCAGGATTCATAGGTTGGTGAGGAAACATCAGATACTTCGATGCTTCCATTTATGAATCCTAACTTGGACCTTTCACCTAGAGCCAGAGACATTGCTCTTGACCAAGGCAAGTAATTAAACTCATTCAACAAGACTGAGCTTAATCTTTGATTTGGGTTGACATCCACCTCATGCATATTCATGAAAGAAAGCACCGATGAATTTCCAGCTTTTGATCCTAGCGACTTCTATCTCGAAGATTGAAGATGCTAAGATAATAATAAAGCAGAAGCAAGTTAATTTTCCTGCTTTGATATCATGTTGAAAAAACAAGAAATAACTCTACACAAGAGAGTTTTCTAATTTTTATTATTTTCTTCATATTTTCATTACAATTGTATAGCTATATATAAGAAAATTTTACTCATTTAATTACTATTTAAATTAAGAATTCCTTGAATTAAAAATTTCTTGTTTTATTCCTTTAATTAAGTTCATTGTTTTATTCCTTGAATTAAGTTCATTGTTTTATTTCTTGAATTATCTCTTTGTTTTATTCGTTGAATTAAACTCCTTGTTTTATTCCTTGAATTAAGGATTAGTATCAAATACTTCAATTTCTTATGTGTTATTAATGGAAAGCCAACTTAGGCCAAGGTAGGGTTTGAGACAAGTGATCCATTGTAATTATTTCTCTTTCTTATTTGTGCCGAAGGATTGTCATGTCTTTTGTAACGGGAAGAAGAGGTTGACCTTATTAGCAAATTAAAAGTGTTTAGAATAAGCCTCATAGTTTCATATCTATTTTTTTAGTTGATGATTCACTTAATTTTTACAAGAGCGATATTGGAAAGGTGGAAAGGTTGAAAGCCATACTTCTTGAATATGAGACTTGTTTCGATCATACTATTAATTTTCAAAAGTCTAGTATTCTTACAATGCCAACACTACTCTGTATAACAAAGAGTTGATTCAGAATTGCTTAGGCATTGGGTGTACTTTTGGTTTTGAAAAGTGTTGAAAATTTGAGTTGAAAACGCCAAAGCCAAAGGCCTTGCCAAATAAAACAAGCTCTCTCAAAGTTGTATTATTTCTTTTCATATTTTCATTAAAATTCTATAGCTATATATAAGGAGATTTACTCTTTGAATTAAATATTTCTTGATTTACTCCATGAATTAAGGATTCTTTGTTTTACTCCTTGAATTACTCCTTAAATTAAGGATAATAATTCTTTGATTTACTCCTTAATTTACTCCTTAAATTAAGGTTTTTGTTTTACTTCTTGAATTAAGAAGTTAACACTCCTTAATTTACTTCTTAATTTTATCTCCAATACTCCTCCTCAAGTTGGATCCATAAGATTTATGGATCTAAGCTTGCACAGAAGTCATTGAAACTGATGAGAACACAGCAAAGGTAAAACTAACAAAAATGTTGATTTCGATAGCAAAAAAAAAATTAAAAAAAATAAATTATTGTTGTCGATGTAGGACCTTTCCTTTTACCACAATACTTTCCCTCCACATCGGACAGGTAGGAGCTGCAGGAGAGATTTAATCCATCATCGCCAAGAACTTGGTTTCAATGTGGGACATTTCCTTTAACACAATACTCTTCCTCTACATCAGGTAGGTAGAAGCTGTAGAAGAGATTTAATCCATCATCGCCAAGAGTTTGGTTTCAATGTGGGACCTTTTCTTTTACCACAATACTCCTCCTCCACATCAAGTCGGTAGAAGCTACAGGAGAGATTTAATCTATCATCGTCAAGATTTTTGGTTTGAAAAAAACAAATAGAATAAGAAATCGCTCTAATAGAGTGTCAAACACACTTTGAGTAGAGACAATTTTTTTCACAAAGATCGACTTGCTCTGATACCATGTTGAAAATTTGAGTTGAAAACGCCAAAGCCAAAGGCCAAAGGCCAAAGGCCTAAAGGCCTTGCCAAATAAAACAAACTCTCTTAAAATTGTATTATTTCTTTTCATATTTTATTATAATTCTATAGCTATATATAAGGAGATTTACTCTTTGAATTAAAAATTTCTTGATTTATTACTTGAATTAAGGATTCCTTGTTTTACTCCTTGAATTACTCTTTAAATTAAGGATGATAATTTTTTGATTTATTCCTTAATTTATTCCTTAAATTATGATTTTTGTTTTACTCCTTGAATTAAGAAGTTAATACTCCTTAATTTACTTCTTAATTTTATCTCCAATAAAAAGTATTTGGGGTTCTCAACTTTGTATGAAAGGGCCAAGAGAGCACATGTGAATTATGTTTTAAACAGAGTGCACCCCAAAATTCAAAATTAGGCATGATAGTCATTTTCTCTCTTGGGTAAAGAGGTACTCTTGAAGTCGATGGCATGCGATATGCCAAACTTTGTAATGCAATATTTTGTGCTTTCACTAGGGTAATGTTCTTAGATTGAGTCGACCATGCAAAAAATTTGGTGGGGCTTATCTTCTGATTCTAGGAAAATTGACTAGCTCTTATGGGGGAAATTATGTATGGTTCGTGATTCTTGGGGGGTTGGGGTTCAAGGATTTACATTCGTTTAATTTGCAAATGGTGGAAAAGTAATGTTGGAGGATTCTTGTGTACCCAGATTCCTTATTAGTACGGTTATATAAAAGTTGATATTTTAGGTCGGAGATGGTACTCTCAGTTAGAGTGGGTTTTGAACCTTTTCTGATCATGAGGCTAATTGTATGCAGGATCGATGGTGTTGGCATTTCACTCATAGTGGTTTGTATTCTGTCAGCTCTGTTTATGGCTTTACTTATTCGGTGGTTGGATGGCCTAGGCATGTCGCTAGTTCTGCAAACTGTTTTGATAGGTTACTTTGAAAGTCAGTATGGAAGATTAAAGTAGCGCCTAAAGTTTGACACTTTATTTGGATGTACCTCTATGATGCAGTAGTTCGCCAGCCTCTTATACAGCATCGGTGTCCAATTGAGGTAGGTTAAGTATCGTCAACTTTACAACTATAATATGAAACTATTGCCCATTTGTTGGTGAGATGTAGTAGTGTCAGCACTATCCTAATTGCACTGTGCCCTCAATTTCCCTTCCGACAATTTGGGTATGGCTTTTTTATGACTTTTTATAAGTAGTTTTTCAGGTGGTCTAAAACTGTTAATAATAGTGGTGATGTCTTACTCAGTCTTTGACATAGTTGTGTTTGATCCTAATTCTTCTTTAGTTAAGATTAAACATGATTGAAGGTTACTTGTTTAAGCTTTTGCTAACATTGCTACACTGTTAGCCGTTGGATGGTTAGTTGCCTTTGGGGAGTCATATGATATTATGTGTTTTCTCGTGGAGCCTCATTGCTTACTGTTATTGGGATATTAATAATAAAATTAATATCTTATCTATTGTTGAGAAAAAGAAGAAGAAGAAATTGTTTAATTATTGTAATATGTTAAAAAAACAATATAATTGAGTTTAAGAAAAAAAGAATACAGTAAATTAATAGAAAAAAGAAAGTGAAATGTAAATTACAAAGGGATAAAAAATATATATTTTTATTACATATATATTAATTTAACTTATTCATATTATTAAATAATTTTACAATAATTTTATTATTTTATATCCTTAATTTTATATATAATAAATAAATAATATGATAATTGTTACATATAATAATACCTATAATGAATGGTCGAGGAGCAAACGTTTGTCGACCGTCTAATGGGCATATTCGATGGGGATTTGGAAAATATTAGTGCAAGGAATGGAAGCAATTGTTGATGCAGTCATGCGTTTGTTAATTAATCGTACAAATGCAATGTGGTGAGTGGAATTATGGAGGAAGGGTAAAATTGGAAAGCTGGACCCCACTCATCTCATCTCACATCTCATCTTCCACCAGTATTAGTCGCCTTATCTTCTCCTTAAATCTTCTTTTTTTTTTTTTGTTTTTTTGTTTTAAATCTCTCCTGACGTTCTCAGTGGATTGATGCCTTTTATACTTTCGCCTCCTCCTTGTTTTATAGGGTTTTTTTGTCTTTTGTGCGATAAGAATTGACGTTGATTAATTTTTTAAATTTAAAAAAATAAATAATTTTATTATTAAAATATTATTTTTATTATTAAATAATAAAAATAATATAAAACATGAACCAATATTAGCAAATAAAATAATGATTTTAAAAAAGAAATCACCAATAAATATTTTAACAAAATATTATTTAAATATAGGTTTATTATTTTTTTAAATAAAAATAAGAAAATATTAAAATCAAATATTTATTATAATCAAATATTAAAACGAATATTTTATGAAAAAAATTCTATATTAACTTTTATTTTATTATTATTGAATGATCAAATTTTAATTATATTTTAATAACTTGATATGAAAAAAATAATATTTTAATAAAAAAATAATTAAAATAATATTATTTATCATGAATTAATATTTTTTTTCAAAATTAAAGTATTAAAATATAAATTTATGAATATAATAAACTAAATACATATTAAAATTTAATACTTAAAACTTAATTAATCATTTTCTCTAACTATTATTTTCATAACATAAAACATTAGAAACAAAATAATTGAATATTATATCGACATCATCCAATATTTATCATTATCATTAGTAAGTTTACCTATATACTAAAATTATGAACCAGTACTCTAGTTACTGTTTGGATATTCAAATCGGTTAAATACTTTACCCATACAAACTGCTTAAGAAAACTCACCAACTCGGGATAGAAGGCGAAACACCCTAGATGTTCTACCTGTAGATCAACCCGAGTCTAGTGATCAACCTGAACTCAATGATCAACTTGAGTTGGATCGACCTCAACCCATAATATGTTGTACTTTATACCGATTATACCCCTCTGATATGTAAATATGTATACTCATTATATGATTAATACCTATATATGTAATATTCTATAAATAAATGGGTCTATTATAAGATCTATACATTCAACCAATTGTCTTAACTTTTTTCTAAGTTCTCGTTCTGAAATCAGGTTGAATCATAACATTTTGACAACCATTGTGGGACTGAGATTCTGACGTCAAGTGTAAGTTTCTGACACCATTTCCTTTGAGATTCACCCTATTCTTTAAGAGAAACTTGGAAAACCAACCGGGTTTTACCCACATACTATAAATACAATGGTAGGAACTCGCACTGGAAGATGGATGAGATTGATTGACCATAAAGCAATGGAAACTTAAAGAAACACTTCACTAGCCCTCAATGAAACCAGGGTAAATGATATCGTCAACTACCAAGAGTTTTCACGACAAATCCTCGCGTTGAGAAAAGAGCTCGAGAAAATAGGTCACTGCGCTCCCAAATAGAAGGAAAGACCTTGGAAGACCAAACAATTGAGTCAGCCAATGGAAATGTAGCTGGCCGTGGCTAGCCTGAGCCCCAACAAACTGAACATAAAGGCGAGGGGAATCCTCCCTCTATCTCGGCAAGGCCTAGTGATGAACAATGGATTCAAGAAAGGAAAGGCTAGGAAGCACGATTTTAGGTGCTAGAGGAGACTAATAAAAGGAAAGACCAATCCTTGAAGGCGGCGAATGAGAGGCATGAGAAGGGAAAACCCATTATGATGTGGGCAGAGATTGTGAGCACTTATGCATCTCCTCCTTCCCTGATACAATATAAAATGATAAACCACCAATGAAGTTCAATGCCCCTAAGTGCCCTGATTATTTTGGGACAAAAGACCCAGTCACACATGTTCAACACTTTAAAACAGTCATAACTCCTATGAGTCTCACCCAAGGAAAGAGAGATGTAATGCTGTGCAAGTTATTTGCTACCACCCTCTATGAAGGCGCATAGAATTGGTTCAACAACTTGGCCCCTATATCAATAACCTCTTTCCCACAGGTCGCTAGGTTATTCATCACAAACTACACCTATAACAAACCTTTGAGAAATAAGTCTCACCACATTTTCTTAATTATCTAAGGGAGAAGAGAAATTGGAGATCTCTGACTGCCCTAGTTCTATTGCTATGGAGTCATTTAGGTGAGGGCTATTGAAGAAATTTATGAGGAGGCGAGGAAGTTGGTCAACCTCGAGGGGGAGCTAGGTTTAGTCAAAAGGCTATCAAACTGATGTAGAAGTAGTGCCAAATAAAGAATAGAGGAGGATGATTCGTGAATAGGCATATCAAAATAAAAAATTCAAACATTTTGCACTAGGTAACAGGCAGGTCAAATAATGGTCAAGAAATAGAGAACCTTGGGAAAGGTCACTCTCCTCTTTTAAGGGTCTTCTTCCCTTGAAAGTTGATCTAGCTCAAGTTGTAAAGAGAATGAAGGATGAGCCTAATGTTAGATGGCCACCAAAGATGAAATCATCAATAGGGAATATCTAAAGGACATCGTGGTAGAAAATGGGGATAGAGGGAACCACCAAGGCAGACGAAAGGTGCCAAAACTAACAAACTCGTCATGCGTTAGCAAAGAGCCACGTGGTGAGCCCAACATTATGACCATATATACCATACACGAAAAACCTAGGATCAACCCAATCTCTAATATTCGTACAAAAGATTCACAAGGGAGCTATGCAATGTCCCTCATATATATGCCTTGGATAAGAATAGACCTCTAGTAGAAATCATTTTCAGTGAGAAGGACGAGACCTTATCCCATCATAGGGACACTTTAGTAATAACTTTGGGAATCAGATCTTGTGATGTCTGCCGGACAATGATTGACAATGAGAGTTCCGTAGATCTCCTTTTTTGACCATTGCTAGGGGCCCTAGGAGTAAGGGATTTTGACATCATTAATACAGAGCTCTTTGCATATTACCACCTATGCAAAAGGAACGGTGGTCCTATTTGTCATGGTAAAAGAGTAATAATAATGACCAATCTTGTGATCATTGATGTCCCTCATATTACAACGCCATCCTAGGAAGGCCATGGATACATAAAATAAGGATAGTCTCGTCCATCTTTCACTAGGTGATCAAATTCCCCATGACCGAGGGTCCTGAAGAGGCAAAGAGAGATTAGGAGAAGGCCATAAGTTTTTATAATGCCATTATGAAAGGGACCACCCTCAAATAGCAATCACCAAGGGGTCTTTCTTAAAAGATATGAAGTAGTAAAGGCCAGGCAAGGTCAATATACCTAAATAGATTGAAGGACCTTTCGAAAGGTGTTAAAGGAAAGAATCAGCCCTTGAAAATGGGTGAGGATTTGACAACAAAGCTTGAGGAGTAATTCTCACAGTTCCTCAGAGCTAATGCAAATGTCTTCGCGTAGTCTCCAACAAACATGCCATGAATTGATTCAAAAGTCATAACATACCAACTGA
This sequence comes from Hippophae tibetana, assembly GCA_037013495.1. NCBI lineage: Eukaryota > Viridiplantae > Streptophyta > Magnoliopsida > Rosales > Elaeagnaceae > Hippophae > Hippophae tibetana. The sequence goes on along the minus strand of CM072805.1, from coordinate 23,538,085 downwards.
ACGTCAACCCTGAAGCTAGACCCATCCAGCAACAGAAAAGATAATTCCACATAAAAAAGATGGAGGTGATCAAACACAATGTGGTTTCCCTCAAAGAGGTTGGAGCCATTAGGGAGGTCTATTATCCTTCATGGATTTCAAATGCAATACTGGTAAATAAAATGTGTTGGTCATCACGTATGTGCATGGTCTTCACAGATCTAAACGAGGCATATCCCAAGGATTTCCTTCCTCTTCCAAGCATAGATTAGCTAGTAGACACCACTTCCGGGTTTGGGTTGATGAGTTTCTTGGACGCAAACTCTAGATACCACCAAATCAGAATTCACCCCGAGTATGAGTAGAAAATTTCTTTCATCATGGAGGAAGAGACATTCTGCTACACAAGGACGCCATTTGGATTGAAAAATATGGGTGCTACACATCAACGCCTCGTTAAAAAAATGTTTCAAAAACAATCGGGGAAAAATCTAGAAGCATATGTAGATGACATTGTCCTATATATCAATGCCTCATCAACAAAATGTTTGAAAAATAACCGAGGAAAAATTTGGAAGTAGACATAGATGAAATGGTGGTGAAATCGATTGAACCCTTGAACCACATCAAGGATCTATAGGAAATATTCAAGGTAATTAAAAGGTATGGCATGAGACTTAACCCAAAAAAATGCATCTTCATCTTGGGACACCAACCCACAAGTCTTAGACACAATCCACCAACCCCGGTACGACCGATTGGTTCCCTAGATCCTATATTCCTCATTTTCTTAATCCATGTCCTAGCCATTGATATTTGAGTCTGGGGCATGCTCAATCTAATGATGGGAGTGGTCTAAGAATAAGGAGTAGAGGTAGAGAGCTGAGATGGAGATCGACTTGCCTCACTAGAAGAGCCTAAGCTAGAAGACCCCCAAGTCACCACTAGCACTAGAATATTAGGGGCTCTCCCAAGAGCACGAGCTGGAGGCTGAGGTTTATTCTCTATGCATTATGTAAAAATCTACAAAAACATGTAAACAAAAAAATTTATGGGTAAGGTACGAGAAGAAAAGGTTACCTAGGGTCGAGTTTGAAAATAAAAGAAAATGATCCTTTAAAAACCAACCTGAAAAGAAAGTGGAAAATTGTTAGGTTTTCGACGCTTGAACTCTAAAAACTCGAATAGATAAAACTATAGTTTGAGTTGAATTCTTACCACCGAACTAAAAACCTTTAACAAACTCAAGGTGATACGATAGAACATTTTTCCTTCACTATTTCTCAATTGTGTAGATGATGATGATAAGTCCCATCTCAAGCATCTCTTTATATAGAGGCACTTGGTTTCTCTCTCCAATCAACTAACACGCATTTATTAGGGGAGATCAACAGTTCATATTCTATACTCGGTAATTACTCTTCCACCTTAGACTAGAGCCCAAGTTAAAATAGTAAGGGGACTATATGTGTGGATATCCAGACTGGTCCATTGCCTGACCCACACCAATCACTCAAGCAAAGTCACCAACCCGAGATGGAAGGTGAAGCACCCCAAATGTCCTACTTGTAGATCAACTCGAACTCAATGACCAGCTTAAACTTAATGATCAACCCTAGCTCAGTGATCAGCTCGAGCATAGTGATCAACGTGAGTTAGGATCGACCTTAACCCATGATATGTCGTACTTTATACCCTTTTTGATGTGTAAATATGTGTACTCATAGTGTGATTGACACCTGTATATGTAATATTCTATAAATAGATAGGTCTCTTATGGGATCTACACATTCAACCAATTATCTTAACTTCTCTCTAAGTTCTCTATCTGAAATCAGGTTTAATCTTAAAAGTTACTATAAATATTAAATTTTATTTATAGAATATTATATGAGATGATTATTTTAAGTATGTATTTTCATTCTCAACCTCTCAATATTTTTTGATCATATGTTTAATATTTTTTACATATATTCAAAAGAATAAAAGGTTATGGAAATTCCAACAACTCCAAAAATAAGTGTCTCCTAAAACTATGACTAAATAGCAAATTGAAATAGCATGTTTTTATCAATTCAAATAGAATCTAATTTGAATCGAATTTAAAGATTTTCTATTTGAAACCTATTCAATGAAGTAATCAATGAGAACCATTCTAAATTTGAGCATATCGATATTTTTTATATCGAATAAGGTCGGATTGAATTTGAAACTTATTTATGAATTATTATCATTTATAAAACACAATATATATCACATTTTAGTTTTAAATTGGTGCATCTTAAACAAATTTATTATTTATAGTCATAATTAAATTCTAATCAACAATAATAGGAATAATAATGTAAATTATTTATAATATTATATGTTTGGTTTGAATGTTAATGTAGAATAGAATGTAAAGCATTCCAACTGTAGCAAGAATTCTTATTTCTCCAATACCCCTCAAGCATACACTATAATATTTTATTTTTCTCACATATTTGTATAATCATTTATTATATTTTCTCATTAATCTCATTTGAAATTTAAAAAGTTATTTTCAAAATTTGCTTCATTTATAATTTTATAAAATTTACTCTGATATTCATCATTATTTTGACTCCACTACTCAAACAAACAAAATAATAGTAATATTATTATCATTGAATTCAATTAATACTATCATTCTCGTATGTGATAACATATTCGATAAATGATGATTCTACTCTCACATTATGAAAACAAACATACATAGCAAATCATAATAAAGAATCCGACATATGGTACACTTCTAGGGTAAAAACAAACATACATAGTAAACCATAATAAAGAACCCAGCACTTGGTATACTTCTAGGGTAAATAGAAACAAAATCCTTAGAGACTCACACCAAACTTATATGCAGATAAAAGATAGATTATACTAATACATTATCTGATCATGCATGATTACAAAAAAAAAAGTCTAAGACCCAATACACATTCAGGTTAAGGATTTGTTGATTCCTTAAGGACTCAACCTAGACTTGAAAACATTGTAACGAAGATCGATGTGTTAATGAGGTTTATGTTTATAAATATTCTCAAGATCTTATTACAAATATTCTTAAGATTCTATATAAGGAATAAATTTGAAAAATAAAATTAGATACAATGATTAATTTAAGGAGTAATTTTTATTTTAATTAATTATGGATCTTTTTATATTTTATTTATCATTTTAGTCTTTTATTTTTTTAAGGATATATTAAGCTGAATATATTCATTAGGTTTATTTCGTTTAGTGTTTTTTTTTTTTAAGTTTTCTTGCTTAGAAAAACGTAACAGTTATGTAATATTGGTGAGACATTATTCGTTTATCAAATTTATTTTAAAAAGTTTTTTGATTTAGTTTCTTATGTTATTAATTAAATATTTGAATTCGAATTATTAAAAGTAACATCTCACGATGTACATTCCGGTCAGGAAAAGATGTATTTTATTGGCTAGACTTTTTCTGCCGTGAGCAATATACTCGAAGCTTCCCTCGCACGATCCCTGAGTTCTGAGACACTGACTGAGTATCGGACTCATCTCGGTCACATAAAAGAAGTTGGATAGTGGGGTGCGTCGTGTGGGTCTCATTATCAAAAGCAAGTAAGGCCCACAAAGAGGAATTTGAGTTTTTTTTTTGGTTGGTTGGGGTCGTTGACTAGTTAGTTGATGATGTATGATTCTTAATACCGGGGGATGTATGATATTATTAGGTGGTTTTATCATTTTAATTGAGCGGTCATATTTTTAAAACAATCTTTTATGGATGAAACGATATTTTATTTTATTTTATAATATAAATATATAAAATATTTATTTTATTTTTAATTCAACATTAACCACATTAAAATATAAATTACAAGAGTAAAATAAATAATTTATATATTTTTATTATAATAATAATAAAAATAATTATAATAATAATATCATTATCTTTATTTATTTATTTCTAAATTCTTTATCTTTTAAGGTAAGAGCTCCTATCTTTCTTTAAGTTTTCTGATTTGTCTTTCTTTTTTTGCGAGGGTTATTCAGTCTGTGGGCCTTGTCTGCTCATAAGTTGTATCATTATCTCATTTGTATTTTTAAATCTGGAAAAAAAAAAAGGAAGAAACCAAGTTTTCCTATCCGAGATGCAAGAGCAAATAAAATAAAAAAGTTAAGGCCCATTTATGGAATGAAGTAACTGTAACATGAATCGTAATTTAATTTCACCTCATCCTTGATTGTGTAAGAAATTAATGCTATTTGTTCCATATTGTTTGTATCTGACAGTGCATTCTTGAAGAAGGTCATTTGAAATTCTACAGAAATTTCGTTATGGCACAATTAAATGTCTTAAAGGCTTTACCAACAAATGGGAGACAAAGGTTTTTTTATGTATTTCACATCTTCAGGGACGCTAGTATATAATCATGGTAAGTTGGTCATACTTTATCTGGTCTTTGTATCAGCCTTCTAGGTTGTAGGAGGGGAACATATTTTCTTTTGTCGGTTCAACTGTTCAAGTAGTATGAACTAGTATCAGTATGTAACTTATTACAAAGATGATGACTAATCGTGCATCCTGGTTTTCCAAAAGTAATACTCCGGTCATGTTCTCTGTATGCTGACTTGCAAAACTTGCTGATTTTATTGCTGAATTTCCTATTAGGCATTATCTGTAAACAGTATGAAACTGCTACTAAAATTCGAATATCATTTATTCCTACAGTTCTCTGAATTTGCATTGGGATGTTCGGGTTCATATTCTGTTTTCATCACAGTGCATTAATATTACCATAAAACCCAGGATTGCATAATACCTGCAGTACAGAAGAAAGAAATTGATAAAGAACTCTTTGAGAGAAGATATACAATGGAAACTTAAGGCTAATGGAAATATTAATAGAAATGAAATCCAAATTTACAATGGAAACTTCAATGTAAGAATTCCATTCATATTGTCACAAATTTACAACTGTATAAGAATCCTGTAGTTAATTCAATCGGTAAAGGAAAAAAATGGGGAATTTTGTAAAATCAAAAGAATGGCTCTGTAGGACTGTTGTTGTACATGGGCACCGGGGATGAAAGCACGATGTTCTCAATTTGTCATAGAAGCGATATCTCCCAAGGCATCGATCCAGTTGCAGGATCAGCAAAATGTGCCAAAACAAAGTCCCTAAGGCCAGTGTCCCATACCTCACAGAACTTTAGCCTCCAATTGGGTGGTTCGATAGCCTCAGTTCCTAACCCAGGTGCTCTATCCTTTGATCCTTGATTTTGGTCCTCCTGCCAGTCAACTACATAAGTAGCAACCCTCCGGTAGAATTTGGTCCGGAAGGTCTCCCACACCTGGTATTTGTAGTGGTTTACTAAAGCAATAGTTTCAGGCACAGTGAAGTAGTGGAATCCCTCTCTAAGACTAAAGTGGTGCACCACGTTCAGGAGAGTAGTATCCAACAAATCAGGGCGCACAATAGACTTATGCCGCTCCGGACTCTGTAACCGGCAAGTATAGCTTACTGTTACCCCTTGTTTTGTGGTTGACGTCAAACCAGATGGCCCAAAGCTATGACAATCTGTTCTTATCTCTGCAATAGTTGGCGTGTATGAAACATTAACAACCAGGTCCCTAAGTCCATTCTGCCCAGGAACACCGGGCCCCAGGTAGTGGCGAAATGCATTGGGCAAATAGAAGAACTCATCAACATCAAAGAATCCTACCCAATTGCATTCATCTCTTGCCCTCAAAATGCAGTGTGAGAAACCTGCTTCCTGAGTTTTAATCCATGGCCAGGTTTGCTTGCTAATGTTATAGTTCTGCAGGTTAAGCTCCACAACCACCTTATCAATGTCATCATCACTATTGTTGTCATAGATGAACCAGCGCTCAACTCCAAGCCAAGAATGGTACATAATCCACTCCTTCAATGCAGGTGCTTGGTTCCATACCATGGTGCACGCACAAAGCTCATACTTCTTATTGCTTTTCCCTTCATTGTTGTTGAAACTCTGAATTTTAGCCACAGATGGTATAATTTCCTGAACTGGATTTCTAGGATGGCCAATGGGATGACTAACTGTTACCCGAATTCCTTTAACCTTTTCCGGATTATTTCGAATGCTGCGAGGCAACAAACACCTAACAACCTCTTGAGCAGCACTAACTGCTTCTGTGGTGAGCATAAACCCTTCATCTTTCATCCTATTCCCTAACCCGAAGTGGCAGATTAAATGGGTCGGATCCGATATCTTGTGTGGTCTAAGGTTCAATCCCTTAACAAAGACAACCACAGTATCTCCATCAAGAGCAGCCTCATAGACCACCTTGTCCCAAGAATACAGCGTCTGATTAAGCCGGGAAGACAAATCATTCTCAAGAGCAGCATAGCCACTCCTCTGCAAACTCACAGTGCCGGAAAAATTCACCGGCGGAAGCGGACACCTCACCATAGACCGAAATTCATTATAGCTTTCTATGGAGAACACAGGTCTAACACCAAAATCAACTTGTGGGTTTTTCTTATCTTCAAGAAAATCACTGGAACCGTTCAAGAAACTGTAGTAAACACATTCCAATTTTTTGCCTTGTTGAACTTTGTTGGTAGCAAAGAGTAACACATGGTCGGGAAATAAGATAGAATCTTCCACTCTCAAAGGCGATGACAACTGCTTATTTCTGGTAAGAGAATCAAGAATTGAATTGCTAGTGGAAGAGGACAAGATGGAGTAGGTGTTGGAAGCAGTGATAATGGGTCTAATCGAAGATGGGTTAATAGGAAAACGGTTTGAAGATAAGAATAAGAAGAAGACGAGGAAGGATATACATAAGATAAGGGACCTCAGTGAGAAGTACTGAGCTTGCGAGTAGGGCCGACCAGCTCGCTTCCGCTTGCTGTGTTTGTCTGAATCCATAATCATCTTCTCTGAGTTGGAGCCACAACGAAGAAGAGACGTGGTGGGTGTAACTGTGTAAAGTAAAAACTGATGAAAAAAAAGATAAAGATAAAGATAAAGATAAAGGAAGAAGATAAAGATGTGGAAAGAGGATTGGGCAATGGAGGATTGGAGAGAGTTCAGATCTGAACTGAAGGTGGCGATAAATATATATGAATAGAGGACACGTTTTGTATTGCCGTCAGAATTTGACAGCGTTTTTACTGTATAAGAGGTGGAGGCTGTGATTTTGTTGCTGGTGTCTAGTGTTGGTTTCATCTGGTGTAGGCCTTGAAATAGACTTTTATCTTTTTTTCCATGCTATGCTCATTAAAGCGCGTGATAGGTTATTAATTACCTAATATTCTAAATCCCATAACGGAAACAAACAAAGAAAGGAAGGGAATTCTTTCGAAACAAAAAATTTAATAAATGGACGAGAACCGTAAAAGAGAAAAAAATAAATCTCGGTATGATGTGGTTGTGGTCTAATCTCGCTTTGCTGATGATGTCTCTTTTTACTTTGTTTTTCATACTTTTTATTGGGAGTAATAATTATTCATTGTTTTTTTAGTAAGTAATGATTTGATGTTTGATATCTATAAAATATAATATTATTATAATTATTTTTAAAAAAATATAAATAATTAATGTTTAAAAAATAAATTAAATAATATGAAATATTTGATGATTAATTAATAATTATTTCTTTTATTATAAATAAGAATGCTGAGGTGACTTTTATTTTTTATTTTTTATTTTTTATGAAATGTAAAGGAGATACGTTAATCATACTAATTAATTATATTGTCACTTGTTAAAATATATTTTTTAAACAATTATTATTATAAGAAATTATGACACGTGTATCATAATTGAGGGAGATTGATTTCTATCATTATTTTCATATAGGTTTATTTTTATTTTCTGATAGATTCACCGTTGCTAATCAGTAACGAGAATGTGTTTTTTTTTTAACTTGAAACCTTTGGTCAATTCAAAATATCATAGTAATACCCTATTGGGTCTGTTTTGTTCAGATCCATACAAAAGTAATTATTATTATTATTAATAATTAAATTAAAAAAAAGGAAAAAGGCAGTGGCTGGCAAGATAATGTGTTCATCATATAGCTTTTGTTTTATTCCTTAGTATTTATTGAAATATATGTTTGGGATTGAAAAGCATAAAAGTCACTCAACCCACATGTATATATCCATTAATTGATCCTTCGTTTCTGTTTCCTCTGTTTTGGGAAACGAAGGAAAGCAAGATATTATGAACAAAGATGGTTGTCCCTGCGTTGTCCAATGAGCTGGTCTACATTCCCTATGAACACATGCCTGCCAAATAATATATTATAATTTTGATAATGATAATGTAAATCATTTTTATTATTATTATAATAAAAATATATAAATTATTTATTATATTTTTATTATTTAATATCATTAAATTATAATTTTTTTTATCATAGTACCGTGTAAAGCACTTATTTGATCTTTGAAGTTTCTGATTTTTTTTTTAATTGTTTAAATTTTATTGAAGCTACATGTACTTTCGCTATTACATAATTTATTGGGCATTCCACTAATGACTTCTCCCAAATCACTTATTGGGTGGAGAAATTTTGACGTAGACCTTATTGCAAGAACATAAACTCAGTAAGACAGTGACTACTATCCAAGTTTAACGAGGATTCCGAGCATTTTCATGTATCTAAGATTTTACTTTGATATTTCAAATTATTTTAATTTAATCATTTTAAATGCTTAAATTTAATTCACTTTTACCTTTTAAGCTAAATTAAATAGTATTTTTTAATTAATTCAGAATTTTTATAAAATTTGTAGCAATTGACCCAATTAAAAGCAGTATTTTTGTCTGCTCATATTTCTAACGTTTCTTTATTATTATTTTTAGAAATATTTATTTATTGTTTTAAAAAATGTGTAAAAATTAACTTAAATTTTAATCTAATTTTAAACTTAAAAATAGGAGTAATTATAAAACAATATATATACTTTAAAAATTTAATATCAAAAAATGAAACCTAACTAACCTCCTAATTAAAACAATAGTAGTGAATTAAATTTAAGTATCTAAAAGATTTCAGTTTTTTTAAGATAATAAAATCTCATTTTTATTAAATAATTAAAATTCATACTAAGATTCGAATTTAATCTTATAATGATAAAGATAAAAAAAATCATACTATTTTAACTGCAAATTGATTTCAATTAAGAATTGACTCGATTTAAAATACTTAAATAATAATTGTGTACCTAAAAGGTATTTCCATAGCAATCCCAACAAAAGTTAGATAAAATAATTTAAAATTATATATTCATACAAAAATAATGTAAAATTATAACTAAAAGTTTCCACAAATAAATAATTGAAAACCGTAAGATGTCACATATAAAGCAATGTGGTTGGAGAAATTGACAGGTACATTTATTTATAATTACCTTTTTTAATTTAAATGGTACAATACTGGATTTTAGTAATTAGATGTTTAAAACAAAGGGAAAAATGCAAATTCGGTTGTACCAAAAAATAGCTTAAGACGGAAGGGTCTTAATTAAAAAACTCCGAGTATTAAGTCAGTAGTCAGAGACTTGACCAGAAAACTGGTTTCAATTATTGATAGGGTGGTTTTTCCACCGATTTTAATAAATAGTAAGTTTTAATCTATTAATTTATAAATAATATTTTTAAAATATATTAAATTTATAAATTATGACATAAGAATTTTTTTTAGATTTATAATATTTTATTTTTAAACTTAATAATTTTTTATGATATTATAAATAATATATTAAATGTTCCATAAATTTAAAAAAATGAGATAATATAAATATTTATAATTTTTTAATATAATAATTTTTAAATTAATTAATTTTTAAATTAATTAATTTTTAATATATTATCTGATAGATTTAAGTTTGTAATTAATCTAATCTATTATACATATTTTTTCTAATCTATAAATAAATAATAAAATTTTAAAATTTGTATTCATAAAATAATAATTATTATTTTTTATATTCAGGTTATATATTTTTATTATTAAAAAAATTTCACATAGTTTACATTAAAAATTATTTATTTAAACGTTATTTAAATTAAATTATGATTAATTAGATATTTTTAATATTTAATTTATTTTTAAGATATTTTTTTAATATTTTGTTTTTAATATTGGCATATAGTGGAGGCGATGTATGTAATTAACAAAAAAAATAAAATGTTATACAGTTATAGGAGTCAATTAGAGGTCTAAAAAAGGTGTATGACATTGCTACAATTGCGATTTGTAAACAAATAAATAAATAAGGTAACTATTAGATGCTTATTAGTTGCAAAATGAAATCTAAAGTATTTGCTTCTCTTTTATTTATTTTTTTCCTTCTATTAAAGTATTTGCTTATTTGCTGTTAAGAAAACTAGTATTTTTTTATATATAAATAACTAATGATATTTTTGCATATTTTTATTCTTGTTTTAATATCATTATGATTTTTATTTTCAATTAAGACACATCAATACTTTTATTTAAATTATTAGTTTATATTTTGATCAATTTCAAACGTATTTATTACTTCTAAGGTACCTCAATTCTTTGAAATTAATGTTAAATTTGATCAAAAAATATACTAATAACTTAATTAGAGATCAAAAAGATATTAAAGCTATAATAAAGGTAATCCAAAGATAACAATCCCTCTTTTATATTTATATATCAAGTCCATTTTGATCAATAGATCATATATGCACTAAAATATAGCAATAAATACTTCTTAATTTATTAATTATTTTTAATTATAAAAGATATTATATGTATCTAATTTTAGTAAAAATATGTTTAAAATATTAAATTTATAGTGAGTTATTGAGTGTTAAAATCTAAAATTATAAATTCAAGTGAGACACAATTATATTTTGTGTATATAATGTCTCTAATTTTATAGATATTACATTTAAAAATTTATTTATCAAAATTTTAGATGAGACGTGTGCCCTCATGCATATATGTATCTCTAGTTTTGATAACAAATAATTTATTAATAGTATTGATAAATCAGAGTGGATTTTGAATAAAATTATTTAAGTATAGATAATAAATATAGAAACTTAAATTAATGATTGATTCTTAAAATTAAAGATAATATTTAATTACAATTAGAAATACAATTAAATTGTATTTATTTAAAATTCAAAATTATTTGTTTAAATCATCTGTATTCAAAATAGTCACTAATAATATATAATTTTGCATACATTTATACGGTACTATATATAATTATTTTAAAAATTTAAAATATATATTCATTTTTAGCTAATACTAATATATATTAAAACATAAAAAAATATAAGTAGAAATTTGTGTATCATTAATATTTTTAATACATACACAAAATCGTATTTAGGTAAAAACAAAAGAGAAGAAAAATTATAAATAAAATAATACCCTAAAACTTACAAAAATAAAAATAATATTTTAATAATATTAAACGAATCTAATTGGGTAACGTTAAATACTGAATGTGTCTAAATGATCGTACTTCAATTTTAATGACATTTAATTAAATAACGTTCAAAATGAAATAATATTTTAGACTTTTTCTTAATAGTAAAAATATATGAAGTAGATATAAGGAATATTATTTTTATGATTGCATATTTTAAGAGTGTTATATTTATTGTTTTCCAAAAAAAAAATAATGGGTTATATATTTCACTTAATAAAAATAATTTTTGAAAGCATTTTCATAAAGAAAAATATTTATAATAACTTAAAATTTTATTAATAAAATAAAAATAAATATTAGAATTAGACCCTATATATTAATTAATTATAATTTATTCAACCTTCAAGAATAAAATATGAATATTTTTATAAAAAGATAAATGAAAAATATTATATGTGATTTTTATTAATATAACATCATTTAAGCACATAACAAAAAACAAAGTCTCACTTTTTTTAAAGATAATTTTTTATTGGGATTCAAACTCCACTCTTATCTATATTTATATATGTTTATACTATATATAAAAATATAAACCACTTCTTAACTTTTTTGGACAAAAATATCCTAAATTTTTTAAAAATTATATTTATTGCCTTTTTATTTTTTTATATATAAGAAAAGAATTGTATACATAATAAAATGAAATTCACTCCAAAAAGTATAGATTCTAAGATTCTAACATCTAAAAACGATAGAATTTTTTTTTTGGAGCATTTATTTGTTTTATCATATTTGACTTCTTAGTAATAGTAATTGATAAGTGCTCAAAAAGTACTAAAATTACCATGATTTTATGCACATTAATTGATTAAAAATATATATATTTATATGTTTTATCATATATTTATATAAATTTGTCTTTTTCAGAATCACGGGTATTTTTATTGTTTTTCAGGTATTTTGACTTAAAAACGTAACTTAAAGACTCAAAGAGGAATACTGGAAGCAATACATCACAAATATATTAATAAATAAATGGGGAAAGGTCAACAAATATGGAAAAATTGGACAAAATGGGTCAAAAATGTCAAAAAGGAGAAAATCGTGTCGCCGCGTCGCGCAGCTGCCCAGTCCCGCGCACGCCTGCCTCCCAATCCGCGCGCGCCCCAGCGCGCTGCTACTGTTCACACGCGCGCGCCGACGCCCGTTTCGCCCCATTTTTCACGTGCAGCCTCCCCCATGACGTCATGCTGACGTCATCAATGACCTCAGCATTTGCACTCCGCGTTTTTACATTTTTTTAACATTTTTTCACTCACTTTTTCTCTCCATCCTCACCTATAAATACCCCCTTCCCTTCACTTCTAAAAACACCTCAAAACACATTCTTTTCTCTCTTTCTTTCTCTATTTTCTTAGATTTTTAGTTTTTCTTAGTTAATTTCTCTTAGTTTTAGAGTTCTTCCCTTTTTGGGAAGAACTAGTTATGTTTTTGTAATTTTTTAGTTTTTTGATTCAATAAATGGAAGTGCAAATTCCGCTTGGAGGTTTTCCAGCAACGGGAATAACATCGAAGTTCTGTAAGGATTTTATTTTCTTTACAGTTATTTTTTATGCTTTATTCTTACATGTTATATTTAATTTGTCTGTGATTAAATTTAACTGTGCTGGCTGTTTAGTAAACATAATGTAATAATAACGTTGTTATGCTTGCGAAATATTAAATAGGTGAAAATCTCTAAAATGAATTGATTTTGTTTTTATTCAAGATTTTATATTAAGAATGTTAGAGAGAAATATATTATTTTTCATTACAAACTTAAACCTGAAAATTAGATTTTAAGGTTTAGTTATCCGATCTGATTTAGAGTAGTACTCTTTTATTTGATGGTACAATCGCCCGGTAGTTAGAGTGAATCTCTATTTCAAAAGTTTTTATAATAATTATTATCTGAAAATGTATTGACAACATGTTTTCAGAAGTGGTTTTAAAACTTGAAAGTTAGTACTCGGATAACTAAATTCTTAGGTTTAATTTGGACACTTTGAATAAAGTTTAAACTGTCTAACCCCACCAAAGGTGGCATTTAAATGGTTCATTTTCAATCTCTTAGAAAAAGGAATTAATTTAATTAAGCAAATTAGTTATCAACCCTACCCATAGGTGTTAATTGATTTGTTTAGTTAACAAAGAATATCTAACCCCACCAAAGGTGGTATTCATACAAAAAAGGGGAGAATCAATAAATATCAATTCATATCTTTAATAACCTAAATAATATGAGCAAGCATAATTAACTTAGTTATTATATCCATAAATACTCCACCATTATAAATGATAAAATTTGCATAAATGTTTATTGAATCTATGTTTATTTTTATGTAAGTAGATTAAAACACAAAAAAAAACCCAAAATATCGTGACATGATGTTTAGGATTTAATTTCGTTTTTAAAAGTTTGAATAATAAATTAAAAACCACATACATTCCTTCCTTAGATCGACCTTGGGAGTATACTTATCATTTTCTTCGAAATGATTCGTGCACTTGCGAGAGTTTTATAAATATTAAAACCAAAGTATTGGTAAGAATCGGTGATGCCGGTTTTCGCTCATCAGTAATCTATTCTCTTGTAAGTTTTTTTACATGCAAAACTAAATTCTTATTGAGTTAATGATCTTTATAAACTTTTTTTAGACCAAATAATACTTTTATGTGATTCAAAGCTATGACTTAAAACGGAAAGGGTGAGTTTTACCATCATACCACTAGGCGAATCAAACCCAAGGTTTCATAAACATTTATAATTAAGTAATATGCAATAAAATTGTTAGTTCCTTTCAAATGTTCAACCTCAAAAGTATTGTTGATGCCTTTTCTATCAACATCAATGATTAGTGTAAAAAAAACTTTCTTTGAATCATTATGTTATGGAATAAAATTGGAAAATAATTTCTTTTGTACCTGAGAATAGAAAACAAACCGTTAGGACCTTGGACTACCATGGGGTATATTGGTTTTTGGCTCTTCGATATTTAAATAAGTTCGGATAACGAGGAGAAAGAAGAGACTGATGTCTCTTTTGTGATGTAGAGAGATGTAGGGAGATATTTAGGGAAATAGAGTATACATCTCAGTGTCTGTAAATGAGAGAAGAAGTTGTATGTGCATAAGTAGTTAATTGATTATTTTTAATGGTGAATAGTGATAAATATTTATAGGAAAGAATATACCTATTAATTACCTTTATACTTAATGATAGACTTATCTTTGAATGTTGGAGTTTTATCTCCTTAATTATCTCATTGTTGGATAATTAAGAGTTTGAATGTTGGTCATATATCATGTTAGATATTTAATTGATATTGACGTTTATGCTTTGACTTAATGCTAACTGATTTGGACTTAAGGAATTTGCTAACTAAGATCTCTTATATTATACCATATGGTGTGAAATATTTTACACCCAACATTAGCTCTTAGACTTGCTAGGCTTGGATACATGGGCTAAGAGGTCTATTTTTTCATTTCATCACCATTCTAATTCACTATTTTCTAAACCTCATTAATGATTTCGAGTCCATTCTTATGTGGTCTTTAGTTACTCGTATGATGAATTTCATATTTTTTAGCACTCAAAATGTTCATAATGATGTCTTATTATCTGTGGTTTTTACAGATTCTTAGTCAGACTTTTGGTTAGGAAGTTATATCAAATTCAATACCATTATTCAATAGGTTCATTTTCCTATTGATGAAAAAGGACGTGGATCCAAGTGATTGAACTTGTGATCCCATTGGCTACTCAAGAGCTTGCTAAAGAACATAGTGACTGATGAACAAGATCAGACTTAGCTGTTGCAAGGACAAGTGAGCATGAATTGAGGCAAGTCACATGAGATGGTCGTCAACTAAATGACTAAGATCTGGTCGATCATGATCCAATATGGAGTGTTCAACTATGGTTTGACTACTTATGGTGTGTCCTTCATGGTCCAGCCAATCATGGTATGTCCTTCATGGTTCGACCACTAATAGAATGTCTGACCATGATCCAGTCATGATGTGCCCGTCATGGTCCAACCATTCGTGGAATGTTTGGCCATAGTATAAGAGGCTTGGGTGCATGCATCGGTGGTCGAGTGTGCATTGAGTAGGGTGATCGTTTTGGACCATCATAACATTGCAGTTCTATTAGTGGTGATGGTTTTGAAATCCTTACATGATCTGTCAATAACATGACCACTCATTTCTAGGATGACTCTGTAAGTGTGGTGGTTTTGATACTACTCCTGTATATATCCCCACTCTATAACACTTAGTCTTTTCTTTTTTGTAATTATTTTTCTAACTTATGCATGTCTATCCCTTGTTGGAGCAAAATTTCATGGGTACATAGATGACTGAAATTTTTGAGGGGTCCAGGTAGTAGGGGATCATGTTTTGATCATCTCAAGTTCTGGTAGGACCAATATACTGGTATACTTAATAAATTTTATGCTCGACTCGTGTTCGGATTTTGTCCAAAATGTAGACATGTGATTGGACACTTTAACATTATACTCGGTAAGAGAAGACATGTAAAAGTGCACCATTTAAGGTGTTCATTATTTGGGAGGACATATGATGTGGCACAACCTAGGAAGGTAGTTGATAATACATCATGGCCCATTAGATAAAAGTCTATGTGAGGTGGAATTCTATGCTTTGTAAACTTCAATTGGTATTAAACACCATATGTGTCTTGACACTTCATTCACTTTAGACTTTGTACTTCCTGAGTTATTTACTTACTAAGTTTTACACCTTATAGTGGCTATATTGGAGGGTGAAAGCCCCTAAGATTAGACAGTAAGTTCTGGCTCTTTATTTTTGTTCAAATATTTTTGAAATACTTAGGACTAATTGTAGGTGGTACAAGTTCACAGCCCACTAAGTTAGGTGCTCTCACTATGACTTCATCAAAGATTTTACCTACTCTAGATTTTCAAAGTTCATGGAGCTTGTGAACTATGACATCCCCAGTAAGGTTTTCAGGACCCAATGGTCTGGCACATGCTTTAGACATAGGTGTATGCCATGTTGCTATGTTATTTTTGTACTTTTGTATCATCTAATTGTGATTCTATACTTGTGTTGCATCCATATACATTCTTTACTTTTTGGTGAGGTCCATTTGTGATCTCATTTATTTTAAGAGAGTATGTTCCTTGTTGAGATCTATGTCACGATGCACTTTGGTGTGTACTTATTATTGGTACACTATGGTATGTATCTGTTGCCAGTACACTATGGTGTGTCATGTTAGGAAATGAGTCTAGAGTGATCTAAATTATTGCATGTATATGCACATGTATCTTAGTTAGGCGTATATATTATGTCTCATCACATATGCTATGTTTGGCCATGCTTACTTTGTTTTTCCACTTGGACCATGTCTAGACTTATGTACAATGTTGGGTTATATGTGATATGTGTGTCCATGTACTATGTCGAGTCACATTTGTCATGTCTAGCAATGTATCATGTTGGGTCACTTGTGTCATGTCTAACCATGTACCATGTTGATAGGCTTCTATTGGCATAGTTTGTCATGTGTCCATAAGCTAATCTGGTCACTTTTAGTTTGGCTATATACCCATTGTGTTGGTGCCTGACTTTTTCGCTTTCGTATAAAGTTTTCATTTCATCTAAGTAAGGATGGTTTGTTTTTTGAACCAAGGTGTTCCTAGTATACCATTCATTTTGCTTGGTATGCTTGAGTTTATCAAGTTATCCAAGCATTAGATATTGAGACTTACAAAACTATTGTAGTCTTTAGTGGATTATTCTATTCTATCTTAAGTGTCGTTGCACTTTGTTCATGCCTAGCGATTTTTATCAACGACCAAGGTTAAAGACTTAGGGTCCCCAACTTGAGCAAATTTGTGTTTTCATTGATAGGATGAAGAAATTGTAGCAACTCCTAGACGTAGGGCAAATTTACTACCTATTCAAAAGTCCAATACGGCCCATAAAGGTGGGGTGTAGGAGTTGTAGCAACTCATGGACATAGGGCATAGTTGTTGCCTATTCAAAGATCCAACATGGCCCTTAGAAGGAGGTGCAAGAGTTGTAGCAACTCCTTACCCCTAGGATACTAGTGTGTGACCTTTATGGTTCATACTTATCAATCCCTTTGTATATTGGACTTTCCCATCTTTGTCGAATTTCATGAATATAGATAAGCTTGGCCTAAATACCTATAAACAAAATTTTATTAAAATAAAAGTATACCTAATGCACTATTTGGTGGTAATGCTTGGGTAGTACAATCGAGTTTTGTTGGTCATTGTTTGTCCAACACACTTTGTTCAGCCACTCTTTGGGCGATGGTGTATGGTCCATGTCTTGCTATATCTTGGTCGGTGATGATGCAGTAATTATACTTGTCAAGTGACCTTACTAGTAAGGCCAAAAGAAACGTTAACCATTTCTCTCCATCTTTTATTGTGGACGGAGTCTTAGTTCCCTGACCTATACAGTTGACTGCATAACTTGTTGGAAATAAGGTGGTACCTTATTATCCCTTGTAGAAGCTTGGTTGTTCAATTCATGAGATTAGTTCATCTTGAAAAGATAAAGAGGTGTGGCCTTTAGAGACCATGCATAATGAACTTTTTTTGGAGTAGTTTTCTTTTGAACTTTAAGGACTTTTTTTCAAGGACCACCTAGTTCAAAATATTGGATAACACTTTAGACCTTCCTCTCTAGTTATGATTCAACTAGTAGAGTACCTTTGTTCCTATAGACGGTGCTAGATGTTGATGCCTTTTGTCAACATTAATGATTGGAGCATCTATCGCTTTCTATTTACCTGAGAACAGAGAATAAATTGTTGAGACCTTGGACCATCATGTGGTGTGGTGGCCTTTGGCCCTCCGATGCTTAAGTAAGTTTGGGTAATGAGGAAAGTGAGGAGATTGTTGTTTCTCCTTGCGATGTAGAGAGATTCAGGAAGATATTTAAGGAAAGAGACTTTAGATCTCAATGTCTGTAAATGAGATAATAAGTTTTTGTGTGTAGAAGTAGTTAATTGATTGTGTTTAATGGTGAACAATGGCGAATATTTATAGAAAATAATATACCAACTGATGACCCTTATCCTTAATGATAGACTTATCTTTACATATTAAAACTTTTATCTCCTTAATTATATCATTGTCGGATAATTAAGAGTTTGAATGTCAATTGTATATCATGGTAGATATTTAATTGATATTGACGTTTATGTACGACTAGACTGGACTGCAAGTTATTTGTTAACTAGGATCTCTAATATTATACCACATGGTGTGAAATATTTTACACACAATAAATATATATGATAATTTAATTATAACATTTTAATCTCCTACCTTTAAGATTATTTCTTTTATTATATTAAAAAAAATTGAATTCCTCGTAATCATTTCTAGCAATACAATTTTCTAAAGTTAAATAAATATGAAAGCATTTAATATCAAATTTTATTTCCACTAATTTTTTTTTCAAATATGATATAATTGATTTCATTTTATTTAAATTTATTATAAATATATTCACAAATTAATTATTTTTTAAAATATTTTGTGTATAGAAATATTTCTAGCTTTGCTACGAGTTGATCCTTTTCCTCTCATTTCTCTACTAGAATGGCTCTTAGCACACAATTCCAGCAAAAATATGAAGTATATGTTTCTAAGATTAATATCACTCAAATTCAAGAGATATATTTCTAAGACTTTTTATCTCTTCTTTTATTTCCTTACGGACTTATTTGTTCCTTTCATCTCATGTGAATTTTTTTATCATTTTTTAATTTATTTATAAGAAGAATTTCTTTTTGAGATAAATTTTTGATCAAATTTTCTACGTAATTAAGATTCTTAATAAACCTTGTAATGTTTTTGCTATGATTTTTTTCTAAAAATTCTTTTACTTTTGATATTTTGATATCACATGTTCTTGAAATTTTATTCCCAATTGATTTAATATTATTCCTAAAAATTAAATTAATTTTTTTCCCTATTTTTAATATATTTTGAGATAAAATTATTTCTTATTTTTGGAATCTTTCACAAAATATTTTTAAGTGTTTTATGTGTTACTCTATAAATTTAGAGAAAATAAGAATATCATCAATATATATTACACTCAATTCTTTAAGATATTTAAAAATATTATCCATCAATTTTGATATTGATAAGCATATGTAGCTATATTTAATCCAAAAAAATATTACATTTTACTAAATGATTTTGATTATTTTGTTAATATAATTTGTCTTTTAGTTTCATTAACTAGCAGGTATTTTCTAAAAACAAAATATCAATTAAATTCTAAATATTCATTTAACATTTTATAATTGATAATCATTTAGACTAACTTTTCCTCTTTTGATTCATTATGGTATTCTACCATAAGCTGGACCGTGAAATTTGAGTTTTTTCAATTATTTTTTTATTTGATAATTTATTTTGTCTTATCTAATATAATTTTTTGGTTTTTCTCATAGTTTTGAATTACTTTATATAGAACTTTTATACTATAATTTAAGCTGTCTTTAATATTCTTTTAAAATTTTAAATAACTAATGAGATTCTTCTAATTAATTGATGTGTGGTATGTAGTCACTATGTTTGGGTATACGAATTATTTTTCTCACTTATATTTATGTTGTTGTAAATATAGAATTTATGTCATTTCCTTGTATAAAATAAAGAATATAGAATTATGATTTATTTTCATTGGTAATATTTTGTCATAAAATTATTTATTATGACAAAAACTCCGTACATATTTAAAAAACACAATATTTTGAGAATATTAAAAATTTATTATTATTAAACAAAATAGCTATATGGTTGCTCTTGTATCAAAGCATACAACTTATCCTGTTTATAACTTATAAAATTAAAATATCATAATACATAATTAATTTTTTTACCATAACTTAGTGCAAAGATTATTTTTTTTCTTTACCAATTTGGATATGATTAATTTGGGTTTGAGAAATTGATTATATTTTATTAGTTCAAGGTAATATTGGAACTTGAATATTTTAAATCACAATAATTTTATCAAAAAAAAAATTTAGTTTAAAAGATGATTCATTAAATTTTATTTTTTGTTTAAAGTTTTTTGAATTTTATTCAGGTTATGAAATTTTCGAATCTTTATTGGCTAAATTTTTATTTCTAAAATAGACTCGGTTGTAAGATACTTGTATTTCTATTGTTTAGGGTTCCTTCCTATAAGATTAGTAGATAACCACTATTTTGGTATCTCTAAATCTCTTCAGTTAATAAATCGTAGTTGATTTTTTGTCTTATAAAATCTTGATTTGAATAATTCTACAAAAGTTTCAAAAGTTTTTGTTAATTTGTGAATGATTTTTCATTGAATAGCTAGATTTTGAGACTAATGGTCCATATATACTTAGATTTTGAATCTTCATCTTAACAAAATTGTTTATATTATGATTTTTTTTAGATATAAAGAAATTTAATTATATCTTAAATCAAACAACTAATATCGTGGATTGTAATAGATCTTTTATTCTTTCATCTAAAATTAATGAAAGTAATGGATTCTCTGTTTCTTTTTTAAATAGCCATGTGATTAAGATATGTATTACATTTATATTAACATATTTAACTTATGGATTTTTTTATCTTTCTATTTTTTTTATCAAATAATTGTATTTTGGTTGTATCATCTTCTATATATTTTGCATCAAATTTTCAAAAATTGTTCAAAAATCCTTGGTGAGAAAATTTTAAGCTTGAATATTATATATATATACATTTCAATTATTATTTGATTTGTTCTATTTGTTCAAGTTTTTATTGAATATAATATAATTCTTCTCTGCATTTTTTATTTATGTGTTCTATAATTATTCAACGGGAGTTTCATTTATTTCTATAAAACTTACTCTTCTAGCATCAAAAGTATCATTTTACTTTTTTTTTCTTCGTACATTCTTTCTTTTATTTAAGAGATTTTTTGTCATATAGAATTTCTAATATTCATTTGTTTATATAGTTTGATCATTTTCTTTGCACTTTTTTTTCTTTTTTAGGACACTAATATGCATAATACCATTCTTCATTACGTATATAATATTTACACTTGTTATTTTAAATAAATTTTTATTTAAGTTTTTTTTTCTAATATATTTTTTTATAAAAAAATTGTTCTTTTCTTCTAAAGTTTTCACTTAATTTTCTTTCCTTTTTTATATGAATTACTATTTCTTGATGAGGATATCTTTTTTTTTATGTTAATATTTTATCACAACATTGTTGACCATACTATGAATTACAAATTTAGTTTTTAACTTTTTTTTTTGCTTTAACCGATAAACATTATTTAGTTATCATTCTAGAGACGTTTTTATCCTAAAATCTATATTATCTACTTTGTTTAACTTTTGTAACCAATCTAGATATTTTTAATAGTTCTTTCCAAAGATTTAGTAATTTATGAAAAATTGATCTAACTAATATATATTTTAGGAAAATTTTACAAGAAAATAATATTTTTTTAAAATAATTTTACATAATCTTCAAATTTACAGATATTATGTAATTTTAGATTTAATAAAACAAAATTAGCATATTTTTTAATAGTAGGTTGTCCTGTTTCTCCTATCAAAATTTCTTTAATAATTTTAGTAAATTCTCTTAATATATCATCATTTTTTTAAAAAGTTTGATAATAGATATAATTTTTATTCTTTAATGTTTTTGGGTTTTTTTTTTCAAATTTTCAACCATTATAGAGTATCATCTTGTAATGTTCCCGTAATATAATCTAAGAATTTTTCTTTTATCCAAGTATTACTACAACTAAGTAGAATAAAGAGCATGAATTGTACCTATTTTTCTATAATTTTTTCTTAATATTTGAAAAATATATTAATAAAGTTAAAATAAGTACCATGTTGAGTTATTAGTTATTTATCTAAGTCAATCTCTTATAATACAAGAAGGAATTAATTATTCTTTTTGGTTCTTTCCAAAAGTCTTCATCTTAAATTCTTCTTAGTTTAATAATGTTTTTAGATTTTCTCTTTTTAGGTTCAATTTTTTGGTCACTAATCACGTTAGTTGCATATGGCAGTTCATATTCTAATTCCTTGTATATTTGAATTCATCATCTGTTTTATAATTAAAGTGTGATAATAATGATTTATATTCAATATAGATTTTTTGAATTTTTTTTTAGTGAATGTTATCTTTCGTCTATTTTTAGTATTGGATTTTTGTAAAGGTATCTATAATAATCAAGAATTTCAATAATATTATTATATTTATAAAATTGAAAAGTTTTAATATCTTAAATTCTATAAAATATTGTTGGTATCCAATGTTTTTATCTATTTTTTAATAAAGATTTGATATTATGTTTAGTTTTTAATTTAAATGGAGATTTTTAAATTTTTCAATATGAGTTAATTGGTTTTCAAAATTTTACATATTATATTATAGTGCATCTTGTTTTTTTTATAGGTGGTTTCAATTAATCACTTGATATTATTATTTTTTAAATCTTTTTAACCAATGTCCTTACAAATCTATGATAGAATATACTTTCACTAATAATGCTTAAATTATATATTGATTTTTTATCTATATAAAATATATACTCAAATTAAGGTTTTTTGTCCATGAATAATACATTTTATCTAAGAACTTTTATCAAGTAATGTTTTTGTTGCATAAAACCAAACTCTTCCTGCCATATAAACCTTCTAATTCAATTAGGCTCTAAAAATAAATTCATGAACTTTGATAATAGATATATAGGTTTTTCAACAACTTTAATCGACAAAATATAACAATAATATTGAATATATTAATTGAATTAGTGTAACCAACTAAACCCAGATACAACTGATCACAGAATGTCCAAGAATATTTCTAAATACACGTATGTCCATCAAGTTTTAATTTCTAACAAAGTAGGAGGATTTTACAAGTTTGTAAAAGAAATACAGACTACATGGCTCTCAGACATCATACCTCTGTAGTCATAATTGGGATTTGGGGTTGAAGGAACGCCATATATAGTTTTTCTTAAAGTTAATATTATATGTAATTATTTAATTAAAGAAAGGAAATAGGAAGACGGTTTTTCAAGGGAAGAAAAGACATAATATAATAAATATTTACACTTAAAAGAATAAAAAATATAAAAATAATATATTTAATAATTAAAATACACAATAAAAAATAAAAAAATATATATTAGAAAGAATAAAATAACTATAAATCTAATAGGTTTAAAATTTATGATTTAATAATCAATAAGAAGATGTTAGGACTCTATTAAATTATAGATTATTTATTTATTTATTTTTGTATATTTTGCTATTTACTATAAATAATATCTAGCTCTCTATTTTTATCTATTTTGTTCTTAGTTGTAAATAATTGATACTTATTTTTATTCATTTGATTTTTAATTATAAATAACATTTATATTAATCATAAATTTTAAATTATAAAGGAAAAAAATCAAATGAAATTGATTACTGCAAAAACCCTTATGTAAATAAAATCTTGTTTTAATCCTTGAGAAAGTACCTCATGTTGAAAAAATAATAAAAAGAGGCTTCAAAAAAATTTGACATATAAAATATATGTTATGGGCCATTGTCTGACGGCCTTGGAAAGAGTAGTAGCTTATCCCTCCTTGGTTAGCGAATGGACAGGGAAGAAACATGTGGAGCAGCGGTAAAGGCATTCAATATCGTTATGGGTTCTCTTCTCTTCGACGGAAAATGTGAAAAGAACACAAATGTGAGAGAATCATTTTGTTGAAGAAGATTAAGGTTCTCATGGGTTTGAATCCTTGGTACATTATCTTGAATAATCTCTGTAATTTTTTATGTGTTTTCTCTTATACAAAAATGAATTTGAATGGATTTTTCTATAGAGTAAGATTTTCGAACTAAGTTAAATTACTTAAGTTGATTTATTTATCGGGTTTTATTAATGCATTTTTTGAAGAATATTTTTTTTACTTTTTTAGAACCTAATTTTCAAACAATTGGTACCAAATCTTATGATTGTTGTCTTGGATCAATTGGTAATGTGAGCTTGAAATGATAATTATATATAAAAAAACTCAAGATGATGTGGACCAATTTTAAAAATAAAAGGTAAAGTTGGAGTGTTGAGACACTTTTTAATTGAGTCTATTATATTTTAGAATAAATTCATGATTTATAGGGTTGTAGTTAGGTTATTTGAATAATTCTTGTTTGTGTTTACCACTAGCACTCAAAGGTGCTAAGAAGTGGGTTGTTTTTTTGTTGGTTTATGTTCTGTAATTTTCCTATTAAAGGCTATTCTTCAACTTCAATAAAATCAGAGCATTTGATCATAATTAGTCTTTACACTTGGTATCAGAGCTTGACATAGGGATCTGATTGAGAAAGTTTGGGCATCGTAGTCTCCCAAACTAGAGAGAACACAAGGTTGAGGGAAACACTTTGAGAGAGAAGGAGAGGAAATAGTGTTTTCTAAAGATGGTGAACAAAGGTCAAAACCTACTAAGCATTCCCAAGTTAGATGGCGATTACAATTATTGGAACATGTTGATGGAGAACCTACTCATATCCAAAGAAGGGTAAAGTCTTGTTGAAATTGGCTACACTAAACTTGCCAGGGGAGAGGCATTGATGGTTGCACAAAAAACAACCTTATTAGAGTTGAAGTTGAAAGATTTGAAGGTTAAGAATTATCTTTTTCAGGCAATCGACAAGTCAATTTTGAAAACCATTCTTCAAAATGATACTACCAATCAATTGTGGGATTCAATGAAGAGAAAGTATCAAGGTAATGAGAAAGTACAATGTACTCAACTACAAGCTCTTCGAAAGGAATTTGAGGTACTAGAAATGAAGATCGGTGAGTCAGTCACTGATTATTTCTCCAGATTCATATTGGTAGCCAATAGCATACTAAATCTTGGAAAAAATATGCAAGATGTCAAGATCATGTAGAAGATCTTGCGCACACTCAATGAGAAATTCAACTATATCGTGTGCTCTATAGAAGAGTTGAAAGACATCAATTGTCTCTTTGTGGATTAAATTTACAGTTCTCTACTAGTACATGAGTAGAATTTTTCAAAGGCATTCTAGTGGTGAAGAACTGGCCCTAAAAGCTACAATTGAAGTAGGAAGTAGTAGAGGAAATAGAGGACGCGGTAGGAGTACTTATAGAGGAAAAGGAAGAGGAAGATAGAACTACAATCGTTCCACATTTGAATGCTTCAAATGTCACTAGCTCATTCATTACCAATATGGATGTCTTTCATTAGACAAGGAGGTAAAATTTACTCAATTTGATAAAGAAGAAGAACTATTACTCATGTCTTGTGTTGAAATGGAAAATGCAAAAAATGAAGAAGCTTGGTTTCTAGATTCAGATTGCTCCAATTATATGATTGGAGATAAGTCATCATTCAAAGATATAGATGGAGCATTCCGACAGATGGTGAAACTTGACAACAACATGAGGATGAATATACTTGGAAATGGCAGTATAAAGCTGAATGTAAGTAGAGTAAATTATTTGATATAAGATGTGTTTTATGTGCCTGAGTTCAAGAACAACCTCTTGAGTATAGGTCAACTATAGGAAAAGGGTTTGGCTATCTTGATTCAATCAAGGATGTGCTAGATTTACCATCCACATAAGGGACCGATCATCCAAAAAAATATGACAACAAACATGATGTTTGTGTTGTTTTCTCAAGTTCATGAAAGGAAGGAAGTATGATTCTAGGCCACTACATCGATCGTAGCACATATATGGCATTATAGATATGCTTACCTCAGCCACAAGAGTATGAGAACACTTCAGTTTAAGAAAATGGTTCGAGACCTACCTTAGTTATCTACGTCCACAATTGTGTGTGAGGACTATATGAAGGGAAAGCAACATTGTGATCCAATTCCAAAGAAAAAAGTTTGTGGAGAGATACTCAAAAATAACAGTTGATTCATGAAGACATTTGTGGACCAATTACTCCAGCTTCAAATAGCCAAAATAGGTACATCTTATGCTTTATAAATGACTATTCAAGAAAAGCATGAGTATATTTCTTGTTAGAAAAGTTAGGAGCATTCTATTACTTCAAATGTTTTAAGATGTTAGTAGAGAAAGAATGTGGCCTTCCTATTATATGTCTTCGTACACACAGGGGAAGGGAATTCAATTCTGTAAAATTTGAAGATTTTTGTAAATTTAGTGGGATAAAAAGACAATTGATTATGGCTTATATCCCATAGCAAAATAGGGTAGTTGAGCGTAATAATATGACTGTTATGAATTTGGTGAGGTCAATGTTGTCTGAGAAAAAGGTTCCTGAAACCTTTTGGCCTGAGGTTGTGAAGTGAACGATATATGTGTTGAATCGGTCTCCTACATTAGCTATTAAGGAGATAACACCAGAAGAGGCATGGAGTGGTGATAAGCCTTCTATAAAACATTTCAGAGTTTTTGGATGTGTAGGACACATTTATGTTCCAGATGCAAGGAGAATGAAGCTTGAAAATAATAGTGTAAGTTGTGTATTACTTAGATTCAATGACGAGTCCAAGGGTTACAAAATGTATGATCCTAATGCAAAGAAGATTATAGTAAGCAGAGATGTTATTTTCGAAGAGCATTGTTTGTGGAATTGGGATGCAAGTCACTGAGAAGAAGTGATAATGAACCTGGAATGAGAAGATGAAGAAACCAGTGCTGATGGAGAGAAAAACAATGAAAATGAAGAAGTAGGTGAAGAAGCAAAGGTAGCTGAAATGGAGAGTTAAGAGGTTGACATTGGGACATCGAATACTGCTAATAGAAAATAATCAAGAGCAAGGGAGGGTAGAGTTAGAGCTCCACTAACATAGATGGGCAATTATGTTTCAGGTGAAAGCCTTTCTAAAGATGAAGAAGTTGTTAATATGACATTTATGGAGTCCAAAGACCCTGTTAGTTTTGAAGATGTAGTAAAAAGTGCAAAATGGAGGTTGAGATCAAAGCAATTGAAAAACAATCAAACTTGGGAGCTAACTGAATTGCAAATTGATGCAAAGAGAATCAAGATCAAATAGGTTTATAAGACGAAGTTGAATGAGTCTGGTGAAATTGAAAAATTAAAGGCAGTGGCAAGAATGGATAAAGTGAGAATGGTATTAGCCCTTGCTGCTCAATGAGGTTAGACAATATTTCAACTTGACATTAAATCTACAATTTTGCATGAAATCTTGAATGAAGATGTGTATGTAGATCAACCAAAGGGCTTCGAGAAGAAAAGGGTGTGAATAGATGGTCTATAAACTTCACAAGGCCTTGTACTGTTTAAAGTAGGCTTCACAAGATTGGTTTAGCCGTATTGAGTCCTTTTTTTTCAAAGAAGGGTTCTAGAAAAGCCAAAATGAGTAGACACTTTTCTTCAAGAAGAATGATGGAGGAAAAACACTCATCGTCAGTATATATGTTGATGATCTTATTTATACTAGGAATGATGAATTGATGATGAACAACTTCAAAGAATCAATACAAAAGGAGTTTGACATGACAGATTTGAAAAAAAAATGAGGTTCTTTTTTAGGAATTGAAATATTGCAAGTGCCTACCAAAATTTATATTTGTCAAAGAAAGTATGCCATGGATGTTCTAAGATAGTTTTACATGGAAGAAAGTAATTCAGTTTGCAATCCTATTGTACCAAGCCACAAGTTGCATGAAGATGAAGGAGGAGTCAAGGTAAACAAAACATAGTTCAAACAAATAGTTGGCAGTTTGATGTATATTACAACTACTTGCCCTGATTTAATGTCTGTGGTAAGTTTAGTTGCTCATTTCATGAAAAGTCCAACTACGTTACATTATCAGGATGCAAAGAGGGTTCTCAGGTATTTAAAAGGAACCATTAATTATATAATTATGTATAAAATAGGAGGAGTTGAAGAACTAGTAGAATTCACCAACAATGATTATGCTAGAGAATTGGAAAGAAGAAAGAGTGCTTCTAAATATGCTTTTCTTATGAATGGTGTTGTTGTTGCTTGGTCCTCGAAGAAACAACCAATTGTAACTCTATCCACTTCTGAAGCTAGATTTGTTGCAGTAGCTAGTTGTGTTTGTCAAGCTATCTAGATGAGAAGGATTTTAAAAGAAATAGGGTATGCATAAGAAGAAGGAACAACAATTATATGTGACAATTGCTCAGCCATAAACTTGTCAAGAATCCAATGATACACAACCATAGTAAGCATATTGATGTGAGGTTTTATTTTATAAGAGATCTGACTAATGAAGATACTGTTAAAATGATGTTTTGTGGTACACATGATCAAGTTACAAATGTGCTAACTAAGCCATTGAAATTGAAAGCCTTTCAGCATCTTCGTGAGTAGTTTGGTGTTTGTGAGGTACCTCTGTTACACTAAATGCTAAAACTGCAATTAGTTTAAGGGTGTGTTTGTTGAGACTCTTTTTGATTGAGTTTGTTATGCTTTAGAATAAATCCTTGATTTATATAGTTATAGTTAGATTATTTGAATCATTTTTGTTTGTGTTTATTACTAGTACTCAAATGTGCTAAGAAATGGGTTGTTTTTTTTTGTTGGTTTCTGTTATGTAATTTGCCTATTAAAAGCTATTCTTCAACTTCAATAAAATTAGAGCATGTGATCATAATTAGTCTTTACATAGATGACTAAATTTTGGACAAATAAGATATACCATGTTTAAAATTCAAGAGACAAGTGGTATTATTGGAGGAAAAATTGTGAAAAAATAAAATCAAATAAGTATTATATTGATAAAATATTAATGAGAATATGGATTTAAAAATATATAAATCAATCACATTTAACTAATTATTATTATAAGAAGATATTTAATTATGAAAACTAACTAAAATTAATAAAATTATAAATAACCTCAAAACTCAAAATAATAAAAGTTTTACTCTTTTCGAGTTAAGAACGGATATATAATAATGTTAGGAGTATTATATTATTATTTTCGTTATTAAAAATTTTAGAATGTTAATCACTGTCATTATTCTTAAAAATTGTAAGGTATCGTGGTCAAAATTCGAGATAATCATCTCAGTGTTGGACCGTGAGTCTGTGACAAAAAGACACCAAATATACAGCTTCGAGTGGTTGACTATCTTCAAACAATTGATTGGTAAACACACATCACATTTATTTTGGAAATTTGTCATTGGATGCTATTATTCGACAGCTCTTACTAGAGCCCAAAATATTGTAGTCCAGAGTCTCCATTTTTGGGCGTAGGCTCGTAGCCTTCAATTTTCGCGTCACTGGCTTAAAAATTAGTGAATCAAAATTTAGACTTCTACATCCGTTGAGATAATGTTAAGATAAAAATATTTTTATTATATAATTTTAATAAATTGAGAATAAAAATAGATCTACTAAGATAGTTGGTACCTTATGTCATTATCAAAAGTTCAAAAATCACTTATAAATTTATTAGAGTTATGCAACTTGTTAAGTTATATTTGATATTGTATTTCACTTGTACTACACTTGTATTACACTTCTACTATTTCACTGGTAGTATACTTGTACTATTTTACTTGTACTACACTTACTATTTCACTTGTACTACACTTGTGAGAACTCTATAAATAGAGTTCTCTATGTACATTCTAAAAGACACCAATACAACATTAAATTATTCTTTCTTTTTATCTCTCTATACTCTTCACATGGTATCAGAGCCTCTCATATATCTCTAAAATTTCTATCAAAATTTCGCCTCTCTTCATCACAACCAACCCGGCTCACCCTAACTCGGTTTACTCTCAACTCGGTTCACCTCAACTCGGCTCACTCCAACCCGGCTCACTCCAACCCGGCTCACCTCAACTCGATTCTAGGCTTGTTTTCAACTCCTCTTTTCATTTTTAAGGATATCTCCTTTATATTGTTTCTATATATTTGCTTTATATTTCCTCCATTATTTCGTTAAAATGGATCGAAATGATGTCCCAAAACCAATCTCTACCACCCTTGATGATACTAACTACCTAGCCTGGGCACAAGCAATGAAAAGTTTCTTGAAAGGACACAAGCTATGTCGTTTCATAACTGGTGATATCTCTATACCCATCTAAGAAATCACTGAAAACAACTCCTTATTTGTTGATCGCCTTGAAGACTGGGAGAGTAAACACCATCAAATTATTACCTGGTTCCGTAACACCACCTTACCCTTCATCCATGGTGAATTTGGGCATTTTGACACTGCCAAAGAAGTTTGGGAATTTCTTAAGGCTCGCTTCACTACAACAGATTTGGCCAACCAATATCAACTTCTAACAACTCTTCATACCAAATGCCAAATGGATGATTAAACCATTAACCAAATTCTCTATGAAATGCATACTATTTGGGATCAACTCGCTCTCTCTGAACCAACTTGGATGAACAAGATTGATGCTGAGATGTTTGCAACTTACCGTAATCACCATCGTCTTGTTATTTTTCTCATGGATCTCCATGATCGATTTGAACCTGTTCGGGCTTCCTTACTCCATCGGAGTCCTTTCCCATCCTTAGATACTGCTGTGACCAAGCTTTGCTATGAAGAAACTCGGATGGGGGTTTTCAAAGTTCATCATACAAATTCTGTTCTTGCCACCCCTTTTTATCGCCCTACAGGAGGTTCAAAAGAGGACTTCAAACATCAAGGTTGCACCTACTGTCACAACCCCAATCATGAGCTTCTTACATGTCCCATTCGGGTATGTATATATTGTCACAAGAAGGGTCCAGGACACTTTAACAGAGATTGCTTTCGGAATCCCTCTCAGTATTCCTCAAGGAACCACTCTCGAAATCCCTCTCAACATAGTTCAGGTAAAAATAGTAACTCATCTATCACTGCTGCTATTTCTGAGGATAATCATGACAAATTTACGTTCTCTACTCAAGAACTTGAAGGTCTTCTTAAACATGTTCTCTCACAATCTAGTAATCCTCCTCCTACTGCCTTGTCTCTCACATCAGGTAAATCTTTATGGTATTTTGATTCTGCTTGTTGTAACCATATGACAGATGATACTCACATCTTCTCTCCCACACAATCTTCCATCTTCAAACCTTTAATTCAAACTGCCAATGGTTCACATATGCATGTTAATGCTGTAGGACAAGTTTCCACATCTTCTATATCACTTTCTGACACCTTTCATATTCCCAACCTTACTCTAAATCTTATCTCTGTTGGTCAATTATGTGAACTTGGTTTTACTATTACTTTTTCCTCTTCTGGTTGTCATGTGTAGGATCCACAGACAGGACAGATCCTTGGGATAGGCCGTAAGGTTGGACGATTATTTGAACTTATCGACCTTTTTCTACCCAATTCTCCTCATACTTCTGTTGCTGCTTCTACTACTCCTATCAACCTATGGCATGCTCATCTAGGCCATACGTCTATAGGACGTCTTCGTCCCTTAGCATCTTCTGGTAAATTAGGATCTATTTCTATTTTTGATAATGTAATTTTTGCCTTATCAATTGGGAAAAGAACCTGCTTTATGTTTTAATAAAAATGATTCTACTTCTGTCTCCCATTTTGACTTAATTCATTCTGATGTTTGGGGTCCATCCCCACATCCTACTATGGGGGGATGTGTTTACTTTGTCATTTTTATTGATGATTATTCAAGATTCACATGGATTTTTCTCATGAAACATAGATATGAATTACCCAAAATTTATTATGATTTTGCCCAAATGGTTAAAACCCAATTTTCTCAAAATATCAAAGTACTTAGAGTTGATAATGCTATGGAATATAAAGAAAAAAAGGTTTTTAAATTTTCTTCGACAAAATGGGACTCTTTCTCAATATTCTTGTCCTGGCACATCTCAACAAAATGGAAGAGCTGAGCGAAAACACAGACGTATTCTTAATACTGTTCGCACTCTCCTCATTTCTAGTTCTTGTCCTGAACGCTTTTGGGGTGAAGTAGCTCTTACAGCTGTTTATACCATCAATCGTGTTCCCATGCCTATTATTCACAATCAATCCCCTTTTGAGCGTCTCTATAGTACTTCTCCATCTTATGAACTGCTCAAAGTGTTTGGTTGTGCCTATTTTGTTCTTCTTCACCCTCATGAACGCAATAAATTAGAACCTCGTGTTCGCCTTTGTTGTTTCTTAGGGTATGGAATAGAACACAAAGGCTATCGTTGTTGGAACTCTATCTTTAAACGATTACGCATCTCTCGTCATGTCATCTTTTGGGAACATAAAATGTATTCCTCTATTTCCTCATTTCATGTCTCATCTCCTACCTCACTCTCATTTTTTAATGACCCAACTATTGATTTATTTCCTCTTGACATTGCTCCATTACCCTCACCATTTTCTACTACGGCTTCTCCTGATGTGTCTGCTCCTTCTTCTGATCCTACCATAACAACATCTTTTGAAGACCAACTACCTGATTGTCCAGAGTCATCACTTCGTCGTTCTACTCGTGTAAGTAGTTTTCCTTTTCATCTTCGTGATTATTAATGTTTCTCTACTATTTTGTCTCATCATGAACCCCAAAACTATAGAGAAGCTAGTTCTAACCCTCATTGGCAGCAAGCTATGACAGATGAATTACATGCATTAACAAAAGCACATACATGGGATCTTGTTGATCTTCCATCTAATAAATCTTTGATTGGTTGTAAGTGGATTTTCAAAATCAAAACTCATTCAGATGGGTCTGTGGAATGATATAAAGCTCGTCTGGTTGCAAAGGGTTTTACACAGGAATATGGGATCGACTATGAAGAAACGTTTGCACCTGTAGCTCGCCTCACTTCTGTTCGAAGTATCATTGTTGTTGCTGCTGCCCAAAATTGGAACATGTTTCAAATGGATGTCAAAAATGCTTTTCTCAATGGAGACATAACTGAGGAAGTTTATATGAAACCTCTTTCTGGATACACTCATTCACCTCATCAAGTATGTATACTTCGTTGTGCTCTCTATGGCCTCAAACAAGCTCCTTGGGCTTGGTTTTCCAAATTCAGCTCTACACTTACTGACTTTGGTTTCACTTCCAATTCTTATGACTCTAGTCTCTTTATTAGGAAGACTCCCACTGATGTAACACTTCTACTTCTTTATGTAGATGATATGATCATAACAGGGAATGATTCTAATGGAATTATTGATCTCAAGCAGTTTCTGAGCCATCAATTTGAAATGAAAGACCTTGGTCGTCTCCATTACTTCTTGGGCCTAGAAATCTCATCTGATTCTCAAGGATATTATCTCTCTCAAGCAAAGTACTCATCTGATATTCTTAATCGGGCTGGCCTTACTGATTGCAAAACTGCATCAACACCTCTAGAAACCAATGTCAAACTTACTCCATTGGATGGTACTATTCTCTCAGATGCCACATTATACAGATAACTAGTAGGCAGTCTTGTTTATCTCACAGTCACTCGTCCTGACATTGCCTATGTTGTTCATCTGGTTAGTCAATTCATGTCTGCTCCACGGTCTACCCATTATACTGTGGTTCTTCGCATTCTCCGCTACATCAAAGGCACCATGTTTCACGGTCTCCACTTCTCCAACAAGTCTAATCTTCTTCTTTCCACCTACTCTGATGCTAATTGGGCAGGTGACCCAACTGATCGTCGTTCTACTACTGGATATTGTTTCTTTCTTGGAAACTCTTTCATATCTTAGCGAAGCAAGAAACAATTCCTCACTTCTCGATCCAACACTGAAGCTGAATATCGTGCTCTTGCTAACACCACTCAAGAACTTATTTGGCTCCGTTGGTTACTTGCTGATATGGGTGTTCTCCAATCAACTACAACTATCCTATATTGTGACAATCAGAGTGCTATTCAGATTGCTCACAATAATGTATTTCATGAACGAACAAAACATATCGAGATTGATTGTCATTTTGTTCATCAACATGTTCTTTAAGATACTATTTGTCTCAAATCAATATCCTCCACAGATCAAACAACTGACATCTTCACCAAATCTCATCTACTAGGCAGATTTCAAGAATTAGTTTCCAAACTCAAGTTGATTGTTTCTCTTCCTCCTTGAGTTTGAGGGGGGATGTTAAGTTATATTTGATATTGTAATTCACTTATACTTCACTTGTAATACACTTGTATTATTTCACTTGTACTACACTTCCACTATTTCACTTGTACTACACTTGTACTATTTCACTTGTACTACACTTACTATTTCACTTGTACTACACTTACTATTTCACTTGTACTACACTTGTTACAACTCTATAAATAGAGTTCTCCATATACATTCTAAAAGACATCAATACAACATTAAATCATTCTTTCTTCTTATCTCTCTATACTCTTCACACAACTATTGTCGGAATCGTTAAATGTCAAGATTTACATTTGATGATAGATGTTGAAACTTTATTAAAATTATTGGAACTCTAGTGGAGATAAATCATCGTAAGTGTTAAGTTTTTTTTGGTCTCATATCGATCAGAAATTCGACAGCAGTACTGCTTATAAGTTTGGGTAACTCTTAATTCAATGAGATCTTATTTACACTATTACAAAAATGGGCTTTAAAGTCGGTTAAAAACTGACTTTAAATTGAGTGATTTAAAATGTAAAGTCAGTTCACGCGATGAATCGACTTTACACGTAAAGATTTTTTTTATTCTCATTTTTCACTCCACCTTGTACTCAATATATATAACATAAAAAAACCAAAATATAATAATAATACAAATAATTAAAAATTTAAATATAATTAATTATTTGATAATTAAATTTATTACAAAAACAAATAATGTATATACAATATATATATATATATATATATAGTTAACTTAAATTACAAATAAAATAATGTCGTCAAAGTGTAATTGGATTATGCCAACAAGCTTGGTTGGCTTAGAATCACCAACATTATGACAAGAAAATTGGACAAAAAACAGTTGATCCATATAACAATTCATTTCCCTACATACATGAGCACGTAAATATCCATCAAACAAACAATCTAAACTTCAGAGACATACAAATGGAGAAATTAAATCATTATAAATATTACCATCAAAAAGAGATTATCACAACGACATCCGAGTGATATAACCCTTCGAACTCATATTAGCACTTTATTAATCATTTGTCTATAAATATGAAGTTATCTAAAATCTCTACTAGTATTTTTAATGATATAATGAGCTCTAAATATAAAATCAAGTGTAACTCCGATTTGTTACTTGGCTTGTATGATTTTTGGTGCCCTTAAACGTATGGAACAATTTTATAATACGTTCATGGGCATCAAAACTCATACAAGCCAAGTAACAAAATATGAGTTACACCTGACTTCATATTAGATCTCATTATAGCATTAAAAATACCAACAGATATTCCAAATAACTTCATATTTATAGACAAATGATTAATAAAGTGCTACCATGATGTTGTCATAAGGAAAGTAGGCAAGAGATATGAGATGAAGTTTGGGCCAAAAATAGGTCCATGAAACAATACATTTCCCTAAATACATGAGCATATAACCATCCATCAAACAAAGGACTTCAGACATAGGAATAGAGAAATTAAATTATTAAAAAATTACTGTTATGTTGTCATATGCTATTTAAGATCATCATAATCTTCTCTTGATTCTTCTTGTAATGATATAATTTGAACTATGTATTCTGCCCATTCCTCTCGTAAATCATCAAAAATTTGTTGGTCATAGCTCGTCTTATTCCAACCAAAAAACTACATGTATTTTAAATCAAAATAAGAATGTAACTTCATGTATTTACAAAAAAAAATAACTCAAATATGTTAAAAACTTTTCTGTATATGGGTAAAAGATATTACCACATCATCAATTGGAATTTTGATATTTGTGATGATTTCGCTCATAAACTTCA
This sequence comes from Hippophae tibetana, assembly GCA_037013495.1. Lineage (NCBI taxonomy): Eukaryota > Viridiplantae > Streptophyta > Magnoliopsida > Rosales > Elaeagnaceae > Hippophae > Hippophae tibetana. The sequence continues at coordinate 23,501,694 of CM072805.1, read as the reverse complement.
TGACATAATAACCACACATGACTCCATTATTTTTTTGTGAAACCTACAAAAAACAAGTGTACATGATTTTTCATATTTGAACATCTTTATTATTCAATTGTAAAATTAATAAAATTATTAATATTCATTTGTACATACCATAAATTTTGTCCATATAAGCTTATGAGATTTTTTAAGGGCAATGCCCTTAAACTTGTTCCACAACTTCCATCCCTATCAAGGTTTAAAACAGTTAGTTTTTTATTAAATATTATAAAAATAATAATAGAAGAAACCAATATATTGTTATAACTTTTACATTTCAATAACTACTTTTGTATCTTTACTTAGTTATATGGAAGCTGAGTCATAGTACCAAACATGATTATTAAACAGATCAATGATTACCAACATCCAATAATCTTGGTCTTGTTCAAACCTTAGTGGCCAAGAGATTATCAACTTTTGATTTCTATTAAGCGTTAATGTCCTATCACATAATTGTTTAGCTCTGATGCTAACATCATTCTCTTGATATTGATTGACATATGAAGAATCATAGAACATTGCTAAATGTGATGAGTGATTATGTTGAAGTCAATAATAACACGCCCTATATAAAATATATATATATATATAAGTAATTAGATAATATAAATATAATTATATATGTTCTACATAAATGAAAGAAAATTAAATAGATTAAGGACTCACTTTGTCCACCTTTGAATTATACTTAAATCGATCATTTGATATTCAAATAGTTGCAATATACACTCGATCGATATATAAGTTTGGCCGAGGTCTACACAAGAAATTTCCATAGGAAGTGGCACAGTTCATCCATCATTTATGCTAGATGCCATCCCAACAATAGTCATCAAAGCGTCAAGATTTCTGGTGAAGTTTAAAGCATAATCATAACTATACTTTTTCCAAGGCTTATTCTCGAATGACTTGGTGCACAATGATTGGCCACTAGACATAGATTTAGCATGAGATACGAAGCAAGTATCTCTTAAATGTGTCGTATTTAAGAGTTATGGTATAATAGACTAAAAAAAGTATTATGTATGTTAGTAACAATAAAAGATATAATAAAATAATAGTAGTACACAAGTTTATCTTTTAAGTTAAAAAATAGTACCACGTCAAAATTTAGAATAACTTGAATCGACGACCAAGCCACATACTGTCTAATCGCCTCTTGGACTGTGGTAGCATCAGAAGGCACATGTAGTGGTCAATCATGAAGCAATGATTGATTAATTACTATTTGCCAATGATTAAGCAAATATTGATTATGAATCATCCGATCATCGCTCAATAGATGTACCATTCCAATAGCAACAAAGTCCATTGACAAAGCATGTTTCAAAAACATTTCATATTCTGTAAAAATTTAAGTGTTATATATAAAAAATAAAACATATAATAAGAAATAAAAATAATAGATTATATACACCAGAAATTAAAATCTTACCACATATGATTCATCAAATAGAGGAAGACTCTCATGTGGGGTAGCTATTGGATGTACATTCTTACCAAAATGTTCATCGTGGTTTGATTGATGGTAAGAATGCGCAGATTGCATTGGAGAAAATGAACCACTAATTGATTGCATATGCATTCCTGGCATATAGGGAGGACCAATATGATGATTATATCCCATACTAGATATAGTTTGAGCGCAATGAGGTTGCGTGGGTATCATGCATGGCATGGATGATGACCTACCTGTCATGGATGGTGGCATGCCTGGAATGGATGGTGGCATGCCTTAAAGAAGTTGAGTTCTTCTTCAATTTTAGTGTACTTCTCCTTAATGACCATCTAAGGTTTTTGTTTTGGAATGTTAAAATACTCCATATAACCATCATATTAGCTACCTCCCCTAACACGACCAAGTTGCTCACATTCGAATGCATAATATAGAGCATCTCCCCTAGGCTCTTCGATTATTTCACCCCTGGATATTTGTTTTTGAATAGCTCTCTACAAATAATAAAGCATACAAACATATCATGCATTATTACATCAAGGATTAAAAATCATTAAGATTTTGTATCAATCGAAATTACTAACCAACTTATTTAGTTGTTCTTCTCATAGCTTAGTCATCGGTCTTGACTTCTTCATTTTGGGAATCTTTATTTCTATGTACAATTCAGTTCGGGTAACCAGTCTACCCAATTCAGCTTCCAACATAAATTATGAAAAAATTATTAACCATGACATGAAATTAAATTGAGGAAAATAAATATAAAAATATTTATAAATTAACACAAATTAATAATACCATTCTATATCTAACTTCAGGATTTGAAGACCTCCCAATATGGTTAGGAAGAATGTTATGCATTTGTATATTCTAATGTTCTTCCCTAATAATTTGAAATTCATCCATATGTCTATAATCCACGAAGTCTTTCCAAACTTGAGGTGTAATCCATGGGTGTCCTTCAGGGATTTTGTAGAGCTCTACCTCATCAAGTGGTTCCAAATATGGAAACACATAATTTCTTGCCAATATGGAAGTCTTGTATTCCTTCCACGCCTTATTTGCAATCTTATAACACTTGCTCTTCTAAGTGTCATCGACTTTGTAACGATTCTATAAAAACACAATACAAAAGATTAGATATAATACAAAAAAGATATAATATATGTAATTGATTATAAAATATAAGAGACTTACACAAATAGTTATCCATAATTTGAACTTTTCATCTTCGTCAAACTGAGACCAATCATTTATATTGATTGGTGTACTAGACTTCACAAGTTTACCAATAGAGGATTTCAATTGTTGGTCATTTTCCCTTATTGGATTACCAGTAGCATTAAATAGTACATGTACTCTATCATCTGGGTTAAGTGGAGCATCAAGTATATTCTTCCAATCCTTTCTTTTCAAATTCCCCAATGGATCATTTGGATCTATAAGCTCTATTACCTGAGGATCCATGAAATATCTGCAAATAATGAAGAAATATAAATTAATTAACAATTTTAGGAACATATTTTTTGTCTGTACATTATGATAAGATGTATGTAATCTACTCACATTCTTATTTATCTTTTCCCCATAAGTATTATCAACATTTTCTCCATGATAATACCAACATTTATAGCTCAAAAGAATACCATTACGGATAAGGTGATACTTAACCTCTTCAAATTCATGAAATCGCTTATTTTTACATTTAGCACATGTGCATCGAATCATACTAGTTCCACTATTACTATTTCTACAAGCAAATTCCATGAAACTTTCAACTCCAGAAATATAGTCTTGCTCAATTCTACACTTTGACATCCAAGATTTGTCCATTTTCTATTAATGACATTAATTAAACATATTAATTAATTATGTATCCAATGAATATATTTCAAGTATTATTATATATAAATAACTTTGGGAAGGATAATAGGGTTAGAGTTGGGAATCAATCTGTACCTAAAAGAGGAAGGAAAATATAAAGTTACAAACAACCTCATTTCTATACAAATTAAAAAATAAGCAACATGCCAGCATGAATATATAAAAACCAATCACTTTGGTTGAGTCTAATTTCTAAACATATTACTATATCATAATTAAAAGTAATATTAATAACACGTATATAATATTCTATAGAAGTAGAGGCTATTAGTAACATATTTAACATTTTAACTCATAAGTATCATATATAAATAAAAATAATACTACTACTTAGTTTTTAGTTATTATTTGATTTTTATTAATATATATATATATATATATATATATTATTTAAATTATTGAGTTTATGAATATATATTTATAATCTTTTTAAGAGTCACGTATAACTCTGATACCAATATAATTTCTTAAAAATTTAAAAAAACATATTATTTTTCCTCTATTCACTACTTAATAAAATATAAGTATTTATATGTAAATAAATTTATCCACACATGGTAAATATATATAATCCCTCAAACCCAAAACATTTCAGATATTATGTTCACAGAAAATAAGTCAAATATATAATAACAAGCAAAATAAAAAACATACCTAAATCAAAAAGTTATACAAAAAATAAAACAAATTGAATAATAAGTTGCAAAATTAATAGAAATACTTCCAAGAATGTTATGAAGTGACTAAATAGAGGAAATGAAGAAGAAAATGGTGTTTTGTAAGTGAGAATAAGTGAAAAAATGGGTATAAATATTTTGAGTATTTCGCTAAAAAAATAGTAGATCTGAAAGATAATGATAAGAGAAATATAACCCATAAAACGGTGTTGCAAATGGTGGTCGAAAGTGGCCAGAAATTGAGAAAGAAGGTGGGTGTGAGCTCGATTTTGGGAGAAAATAGAAAAGAGAAATGAAGATTTTTGGGTTTCTGCATAGAAGAAATGAGCCGAATGGATATATTACGTGGATAGCGTCGGTTTTCCCCGTCAATCGACGCTATCCAAGCAATTTAAAATTATTATTTTTTGTCAATTATTATTTTATTTAAACTATGCATATACGTACTATAGAAAAAGAAAAAAAAATTACAATAATATTTAATTAAAACAGATACACAAAATTAAATAAAAATATATTTTACGTACATATATAAATTTAAATATCCAAACAAATAAACAAAATTATATAATTTTAAAAACTAATTGTCTAAAAAAAGAAAAATTATACTATTTATATATATTTATATCCAACTTAAATTCTAAAGAGTCAAATAAAATAATGATTAATGACCTTAAAAATTTTCAATTGTATTTACTGCATCCATTTTTTAATTTAAAAAATAAGACATAGTGTCGGTTGACGTGGTGAACCGACGCTAGCCACGTGTGTAGCGTCGATTCTCCACGTCAACCGATGCTACATCCAATATGGATAGTGTCGGTTCTACATCAAACTAACTTTAAATTCATTATAAGTCGGTTTTTGGAAAAACTGACTTTACATAGCGACTTAAATACCCCTTTTTATAGTAGTGAATTCAGAGAAAATGATTTTGAGACACTCTATGAAGCATAGAAAAGGTATAAAGATATGATTCGGTGTTGCCCTCAGCATGGATTGTCGAATTGGTTGCAAGTTCAGATGTTTTATAATGGGTTAAATGGGCAAGCTAGAACTATAGTTGATGTTACTTCTAGTGGAACTTTGATGTCAATTATAACTGAAGATGCTACTTCTCTTTTGGAAGAAATAGCCTCAAACAACTATCAATGCCCAATTGAAATATCTATGGCTAAAAAAGTTGCCGAGATTCATGAATTATAGTCGTTTGCTACCCTTTTAGCTCAAGTAGCTTCTCTATCTCATTATATTTCTACCTTGACAACCCAAAGAATACCACAAAGTGTAGAATATGTTACAAATTCAAGTTTGATAGTTCTAATGAATGAAGCAAGTCAAGAATAGGTTCAATACATCAACAATCAGAACTACAACTATCGTGGCAATCCTATGCAAAATTACTACCATTTAGGGCTTCAAAATCATGAGAATTTTTCTTATGGAAACATAAAGAATATGTTGCAACCTCCTCCAAGGTTTGATAGTCAACCAAGGGAGGAAAATATGTCATTTGAGGATGCCATGGTTTCCTTTGTTAAGGAGACCACAACAAGTTTAAAAAGAATCATTCATGGCTAGATAACATTGAGACTCATTGTAACAATATGGGAGCCACCATGAAAAATATTGAAGTGCAAATTGGGAAACTAACCATGACCATCAATGCTAACAAAGTGGAACTTTTTCTAGGCAGTTAAGACAGTGTGATCCCGACTGATAGATTATACTTTTGTCAAGTAGTATCTATTTATTATTTAGTAGATTGTTTTCTAACGAGTGGTTGCCATAAGTAACCCAATGATTTTACCACATAGATAGGGGTTCTATGTAAATTTATCTCATTACATATGTTGTTATATATAATCTACTACTATGCTAGTATAATATGAGTATATTGTGTATGTACCTACATACTAAGATTTAGAGTTTGATTAGAAATATTTTTGTTATATGTTATTGCATGATTTCTTTTCTTTCTATATAGCATGCTTATAGCTTTCTGATTACTAATTATGTTATTTTAAATTAATATATCTGTTTTGTGATTAATTTCTTAATACTATTTGGTTATTTTTGCTGCTTGTAAGGTAAGAATGAGTTTTTAAAGAGTTAGTATCTCCGTAATATACTAAGTGTCAGAATATTTTAAACTCGATTTTATTCATACAGGGTATAGCTATTACATAAATTCTTTCCTCTACGTAGATTCATAAATGCACACAACTATTATAATCTTGAAATATCACTTGATCTCATAATAGAGAATCATAGTTAAATATTTTATTACATATAATTATTTGAGAGAGACTATATATCTCTTTTATTCTTCATCTTACATTTATTGATTTAAACATCAAAGGGTTAAACACAACCCCTACAAGATGGTCCAAGGTTCAAACAGTTTATTCATCTTGTAGATTCTTTGAAAAGAAATCCTATCTCGTATTGAAAAAAATTAGTATCGATAATACTCTTAATAGGAATATAATTTTTGATTTTTTAAACTGTTAAAAGTGACAGAATAATTTTTTAAAAGTGATATATATCAGATAGAGGTGTTAAATCGTGCGAACTAGGTTAGTTTGAGCTGGCCCAAATTAGCACATTTGAAATTGGTTTAACCCAAACATAAATCAAATTTAATTAATGTTATAAATTGTCAATCCGAACCCAAACTAAAAAATTCAAACTTGGGCCCAAATTTTTAATAATATGTATTAATTGATATTTTGTTTTACCTTATTTAACCTAACATGAACTTAAAATATTATAAATTTTCTTATAATTTTTAATTAAATTAAAAAAATAAAACATTTGAACCAAATTCAATGCATTTTGATAACGTTAAACATAAAAATAAAAATTTCATTACAAGTTTTTACAAAACTAAAAAGTAAAAAGTTACAAAATCATAAATATATTACAAAACAATTCAAGAAATCATTATCTAAAATTAAAATAAATGAATATTTTAGACTGCGATTAATGGTAACATAATATATTTGCAAAAATAGTTAAAAATAATAAAATTATAAGCTAATTTGATAGACCCATGAACAAATTAATACACTCATCAAAAATACTTTATATAAATAATATATGAATTCAAAATAAGCTATAAGAGATATCATTTTTAAATAAAATTCAGAAATACTCATATAACTAGTCACGCTCGTTGCTAATTAGATATTGTATAATTCTTTTAATAAGTGAATAATCAATTTATGAAGACGTAAAAAGGTACAATAAAAATAATAAGAGAAATACATTAAAGTTTTCATGACATGAACTAGCAAACTTATCATATATAAAAAATAATACCAATAGTATATAACAATCATTATAATTATTTTTTATTTTTGTGTGTATCAAGTTGGCCTTAAACCAATCCTAACTTAGCTTTAGTTTTTTCTTGTTATTCGGACAGACCCAAATTGGATCCAAATTTAATTCGATTCATGTTCGACTCATGTTTTTCGATTCGTGTTTAGTTTAAACAATTGAGTTGCAACACAACTTATCACATAATTTTTAGATAACGTAAAAAGTGGTTCATTACTTTAGTAGTACCATAATTTTACTTTTGGTATTTTTTGTTTATCCAGATTTTTGATATGGTACCTTAGTAATAACCTATTTAAAAAAAGGTACTAATTTGGTGAAATTTTTCTTTTAATTAAAGATTTTTCATATATATAATATTTCAGTGCAATATAAGGACATTGTTGGGTAATCAATTAATTGATTATCTCAAAATACCTTTTGAAAATCATTTAATTAATTTATTATTCGAAAATGTTTTTTGAATATCGCACGTGTACATGTAAACAATTCTTAATTAAATGATAAATTATATAAAATTAATACTTTTTAAAAAAAAATAAAAGTACTACTAAGATAACACTTCAAAAATCTAGATAATAAAAATAAAATTATATTATTGTTACAAAGAATTAACCCCTTAAAAAGCAAATAATGGACATGTTTTTCTCTACTTTTAAAATTGAATTTTTTATTTTAAAAGTTAAATAAATTTATAGAATATTAGGATTTGAATATAAAATATATAATTAAAGTATATAAAATATGCGTTCATCAACTACACATTAATTAAAAGCTAAAAATTAATTCACATTTTCAATAATCCAAGTTATAAAAAATTATATTTGATGACATATCTTCATTAAACATTTTAATTTTACCAAGAAATACATCTTTTGTCAAAGATACTTTAATTTTCATTAATTTTGTCTTATTTTTTAATTTTGTTACGAGTAGAGATGATATTAAAATGTAATAAATTACTTATTTCAAATGAATCAAAATGAGATAAATAAAAATAAATAAACATGATTATTTATAATAAAATAATTTTATTATAAGTTTTATTTTTAACCTAGTAAAAGAATCATATATTTTTGCTAATACTTTCGGAGTTGTATATAAAAATTGAAAGCTTTGCTTTTCTTATATAAAACTTTGAGATTTGAAAGATGGGATCACAATTTTGGACGATAATTGAATATTTAAGAGTGAGTTATCACAAAACTATATGTTAATTTATATCTGGTATCTCTACAACCTAATTGGAATGATGCACTCTTGAAGATGTTCAATAATAACTACATAGAAACCTAACCATACATCAATTGCTTCCCATTTCTTCATCACCATAGATTATGCCCAATAGATAGGTTTTTGATATTATCCTCTGATGGGTTATATCAATATTTTACAAATGAAGAAGTTATTTCAAAAGTTGAACTTTTTATCCAATTGAAACCCGAAGGTGATCCAACGCAACATCTAGTTTTTAGATTACTATACCCTTGTGGTTGATTTGGGACTTGGGAATGAGGTAGTAATGGCTTCTATCTAATTTGCAAAGTATAATTTGTTTTCTACACATGATCACAAATGTGGTGTTAGATATTTTATTTTCCATGAAAAATGATTACTTTCAACCAAAGAAAAAGAAAACCGATTCTTGAAGGTATCGTTGGGAAGAAATGTTGTTGATTTAGTAAATATCCATTTTGTGAAATTACTTGTGATGTCTGTATATGTGGATGTGGGGTTTCAAGCAAGAAGAAAAACACAGTCATCTTTTTGGTTTAATTTTGAGTTAGCATAATTAATCATTGATGCTAATAACAAGTGGCATGTTAAAGATTGATTGCTATCTATGCACACATGATATTCTAGTTTTTTTTTTGCTGTTTTCGTTTTCATGGTAGGCATAAGGCACACTAGCGCACCAGCACACCAGGTGCACCGAGCGCACTAACACACCAGGCACACCAATGCACCACCACAACGCACTGGCACCACTGCACCATCCTAGCGTACCAACACCAGCGCACCACCCCAATGTAGCAGCACCTTTGGTATTTACCTTTTCTTTACGCTTCTGTTGAAGTCGTTATGGACTTGATTGTATTGATTTGAAGTACATTTATAAATACTTGTAATTAATAGTAAAAAGTCAATTTATAATAGTAAAGTTTTATTATGGTTTAGTGTATAATAAACTCTTAAATGTAATTATATTTTTAATTTTAATATAATATGATTTTTAATATTGTAATTAATAATTATATATATTTTTAATTTATGCATATCATATAACCTCAATCTTTTAATAACTAAGGCCATAGACATGTCCTATAGCCTCAGTCTTTCAATAATCATGGTCATAGATTTACGATCATGGTTAAAAATCGAGATTATATATATGTTTTGTAATAGTGTCTTGAAGTAGTAACATTGAAATCAACTATGAAAAATTTGTATATTAACTTTTTTAATATAAACTTTTCTTCTAAGTTTAGGTTTTTTTTAAGGAAAAAAATTGCTTATAAGCTAACAACATGACATGAGTGACAATCCAAACAAATTGTGGGATTATTTATATCATTTCTTGAAATGAACGTTGATAACCATGGACATGACTTTAATTCAAACTATTATAAGTGATGTGGTGGTAGTACTTATTTGGAAAGAAAATATATAAATTCACTTAAAGTGAAACTTTGGTTATTGAAACAAACAATATCTCATTTAGATCATCATTCTCTAATAGAGAAATATAACGTAAAAGATTACCTTGATAGTCTATAAATTATCATCTTGATGAATTACATCTAATAAATTGGTTTATGTATGGTCAAATTATTTATCTTTTCTTTTGATTTCTTATTTATACTTCATTGTTCTAATAATATAATTGTATTTTCATTATTTTTTATTTATATTAATTGTCTAGAAGTACTTATTAGAACAAAATGAATTGAGCCAAAAACTAAATGATTTTGAAAAGAATGGTGAAAATATATTTGTGTCTTGAAGACAATGAGCATTATTCCTTTAAATAATAAATTATTTTCACCTAAGCATAATTTGAAGCATAATCCAATATAAGGTTCTAAAAGAACAAAATATTATTAGATAAATTTACTTGTGCTTATACTTTTCTCCTTTAAGAAGGAAGAAATCTTATATATATATATATATATGATAAGAGTATTAAATGAGACATTAAAAAAACTAAGGTGTGATTATATTATATATTAAGTTTCAAGTTGAATCTTATATTTGAATATATATATAAAAAGAAAAATCCCCAAAAGATCAATTTATGATAAAAATTATAAAGATGTTGCATTAATTGGTCAAAATTAATTTGCCACTAGATTAGTTGAGTTAAAAATGGTTTGAAGTACATGATAATTTTTTTATTATCACAAATATGGTGAATCTCAAGTTCTTTAGCTCATAAAGTATATTTACTATGACCAATTAGGTCATCAAGGATTAAGAATAATCTATTTACAAATAAAATTTAAAGATTTTAAATTTATTATATAAATCTTTGATTGCTAGTAACTCTTTATGAGTTACATGTTCCCAATCCCTTTTGAAACATCTCACACCTCTAAATGATTGATATGTTATTGTGTATAAAATTTGTAGTGTCATTTTTCACTTTGAGAACATAAATGTTATGGTTCGATTTTATCCAACAACTTGATTTGAATGCAACTTGAATTACTAGTTGCAAGTTTTAGCTTCTTTATGTATGTCCCTGATGCATTAACTCAACATAATGAGATGAGCTTTTTGGTAAATGTTAATGTGTTAGAGTTTGATATTAGACCCTTGAAGAGTGTGCATGCTTTAAATCATTTTCTGCCATTAAGGAAGAAATATGTATAATGATGCAAAAAAAATAATATACATTATTTTACTAAGAAATATTACTTCAAAAAATTATTCAACAACAAAGTATTGTAAGTTATTAATGCATTTATCATTGAAAATGAAAATTATCTTAGCTGTAAATTCTCAAGCATGGATCGATGTGGATAATCCAACAATATAGGAGCAAATGATTCTAAATTGTAAATGCATGCCAAGTATATTGATGCTTTAATGGTAAAAACTATTTGAAAGAAAATGGACAAAATTAAATAGGCAAAGAAGAAAATACTATGAGAAAAGATATCATATGAATACTTGGTATTGTTTGAACACTTGAAGATGTTTATTTTATGACTAATACCCCAAATACTTGAAATATAAAATGTTTAAAATACACATGTATTTATTGAAAATTGAGAAATATGATATGGTTATATATATTTTTATTCTCTCCTATTATGATTACATCATAACTTTATTAGAATAGCAGTGATATAAAATTGACATTCATTAGCTACTGTAATGGTACTCAGTGCCTAAAGCATTAAGAAAAATACGAAAGTGTGTTTCATATGTATAATTGACTGTTTGTTTACATTCACTTAATAGTGACATATATATGAAGTTTTCTGAATATGTCAAAACTGCCAGAAACAAATGTCTCGAAACCTCACATAAGTAAAATGTAAAATCTTATGTTATATTGAAGCAATCTGCAAGCATAAGGTATAATTGACCAAGTGAGTATCTTTATTTAAAGTAAAGATTTGTATACAATTCAAGAGGCCCATATTTTTGTATCAAATCACTTTCCACTTCAACATTTTAGAAGTAATATGAAAGACTGGAATTCACACTCTCATGTATCTCATTTTGAGTTGTTTTCACCCGGGGAGTATAATTACTTATGTCATGTACTCTTTTTCTTTCATTATAGCTTTATCCCACTGGTTTTCTGGGCAATATTTTAACAAATGTACTCATATACGAGGATAACACATTTTTTTTCTCATTTTTTTTTATCCTGTTGGGTTTTTCTAGCAAAGTTTTTAATGAAATATATTCTTTGTATAATTGACATCCAAAGAAGAGACTTATCAGTTGTGATGGTTAATTATACAATTGCATAAAGAGTTTTGGAACTCAATGTATTTATTATAGAGCAAATTTTAATTTGATTGAGGGATTATGATTAGACTCGATTAGAAATAATTGTCATAACTTTTCTTTATTAATTCATGACTTGAATGTACATTTGATACATGAATCGACGTATGTTGAACAATTTAGGCTAAATATATGGACTTTGCGTTAATCTAAAGAGTAAGTCATTATCTATGAACAAACAAACTAACAACAAAATAACTTGGGCTAAAACCAAATATAATTTAACTGCGTCCACCATTTGTCAAAGACTCGAAGTGAGTACCTCGTTGCCTCAACACGGCTAAGTCCTCTTTCCATAGTGTGACTTGCTTTGAATCGTCATCTGTTTCTTATTTGTATCTGCAGAAAAATAACAAGGAATCATATAAAGAAAGTTTTTCTTAATTTTCTCAATTATTATTGTATTCTCTCTATTTGATATTGTTAGGGAACCATATAATCTTCATAACATTATTTTTCTGGGCTCTGAAGTGGTGCCTAAGGAAGCTTGTTTTAGAAGACCTGGTCATTCGACGACCCAACGATCTCTCTGTAATTTTCGCTCCAATATTGCCTATGTTTTCCCTGTAGTTTGTTCATTAGAGGTGATCTGTACAGAGGTTTTGAAATTGGAGCTCTTACTTGTGGTGTGTGTATTTCAAAAAAGCTTCTTTTGCATTTGAATTTTCGTGTGGCTTTTTAGATCTGTTTTTTTTTTTTTGGCTGTTACTCTTATTTTGAATGTGGACTTCGTTGTGTAGGTTTTTTTTTATAAATATTTTGGCCACTAATCGGAGTTAGAAGAATGATTTGTTGTTAAAGAAGGAGTTTGTTTTGAAGATGAAAAGGTCTAGAGAAGACGTTTACATGGGCTCTCAACTCAAGCGGCCTATTCTCTCTTCTCGAGGAGAATCGTAAGTTCAATATTTTTTCTTGTATTTTTTTTTTCTGTTTTTGATTTTGTTCATGTTGTCTTGTGTCTGTGCTTGATTATTGATTTTATTTTTTTTTCTTTGTTAATTCTAGTTTCTTATGCACCATAAATATTAAGCATGCGAGTGAGGCTCCGTAAGTTTTCTCTTTTGATATGCCTGCCGTGAAAAGATCAGATTTTCGTTACTTCGTCAGAAATATAGATAGGTGTTGACTGCAGGCACATATTACAGCATTTTCTCTCTTGTTATAAGGTTTAATTATGTTTCAGTTATGTTCAGGCAATAGTTATGGATTATGTATCATCTGTTAGGATTTTGCAATTGGTGAATTGATTTGTTGTTTATGTACCTTTTCATTTTGGCAATGAAGCTCTGGGAAAGCCCAGATGATGGGAGGAGGCGGTGCCCAAAAACTTACAACAAATGATGCCCTAGCATATCTAAAGGCTGTGAAGGACATTTTCCAAGACAAAAAGGAGAAATATAATGTATTTCTTGAAGTAATGAAAGATTTTAAGGCCCAAAGGTTTGATCTAACATGCATTAAGTGTTGGTTTAGGGTGGAGAGTTGTGATTTGATTTAAAGAGCTTGTTATTGATACTTTTGTACCTCATTGACTGTATAGAATCGACACTGTGGGTGTGATAGAGAGGGTGAAGGGATTATTCAAAGGTCATCGAGACTTAATACTGGGTTTTAATACCTTCTTGCCGAAGGGATATGAGATTACCCTACCCCCCGAGGATGATCAACCACTACAAAAGAAGCCAGTTGAATTTGAAGAGGCTATTAATTTTGTAAACAAAATTAAGGTATGCCTATCATTTAATAGACTAGCTTTAGTTGACAGGTTTTTTTGGAGTATCATAGTCTAATGGAAATTTTCTGTGCAGACAAGGTTTCAAGGTGATGATCATGCTTATAAATCGTTTTTAGACATTTTAAACATGTACAGGAAGGAAAACAAGTCCATTGGGGAAGTTTACAAGGAGGTGCATTTTCTAGCATTTCTTCTTCCTCTCCCTAACATGCTTTGAAGTTTGAAGTTAATTCAATTGTTGATCCTGCTTATTTTGGTTTGATATTTCCCCATATGATTTGGATGTCTTGGACATTTTGCAGGTTGCAGTGCTCTTCCAAGATCACTCAGACCTACTGGTGGAGTTTACTCATTTTCTACCAGACTCCTCAGGGACTGCTTCTACTTATTTTGCATCTGGCAGGAATTCAATGCTCCATGATAGGGGTACTTCCATGCCCTCGATGCTGCACGTATATGTTGATAAGGTTCTTATGTTTTCCCACTTCATTGCCTGGATCTGTGTCTGATATTGATTATTGAGCTAACCTTAGGTTTTCTAATGCTGACAGAAAGAAAGGGCTACAACTTCAAATGCTGATCGTGACATCAGTGTTGACCGTCCTGATACAGATCATGATAGAGCTCTGATGAGAGCAGACAAAGATCAGAGGAGACGTGGTGAGAAGGAAAAAGATAGGAGAGAAGACAGCAAAAGAAGAGAGTGGAACCATGACGGTGATGACAAAGATTTTGAGCATATTAGCTATAGGGACCCGAACATGTCACGTTATCCCCACAAAAGAAAGTCTACTCTTAGAGCTGAAGACTCAGCGGCAGATCAATCACATCCAAGTGGAGATGGAGATGAACACTTTGGAATGCATCCCATTTCATCCTCTTATGATGAAAATAATTCTGCAAAAAGTGAGCACTTAAGCTTACCTTTTAGAATTTCATAATCTCAACTGCCACTATATGGAAATAAAAAAGAAAGACACTTACATTTCTGTGACTACGGGCCATTATATGTATGCTACTTTTATTCTTATGCTGTTCGTTTATATGTTATGTATTTCTTTCAAATTTATTTTTCCATTTTAAATCAGAATTGTCACATTGTATTTTAGTTTTCTGTAAACTTGTTTTTTTTCCTCCTTATCAATGCTCCTTGCAGTTTAAAAATTTGAAAATATTTCTCAAGTTAATATCTTGTCTTGTCAACAAAAAACTGGTTCTGTTCTTGATTGTATAATCTGAGATATAATGCTTCAGATGTATTTATCTTTCCATTAACACTGTAAAATCACTTTATTACAAGCTTCTATTTTTCCTTATAGCAGTTATCTACAGCCAGGAGTTTACATTTTGTGAGAATGTGAAGGAGAAGTTAAAAAATACTGATGACTACCAGGAATTTTTGAAGTGCTTGCATATCTATAGCAAGGAAATTATATCACGAACAGAATTGCAAATTTTGGTATGGCATGAGTAGATTACTTAATGTTTTTTTTTAAAGATTTTTTCAGCAATAATTTATAAGTTTCACTACATGTGAGTGTCATCGTTTATCTACAGAAAATGAAAGTAGACAGTATTCATGATCTATTTTGTTGTAAAGTTTGATCTTATATAAGTAGTCGTTTCAGATGAGGTCATGATTTAAGGCAGTTGTTCTTACTAAAAAAATTATATAAGGCAGTTGTGGATACCAATGATTTTTTGGGGTTTTTTTGGGTTGTTGAGACACCAAAGTCTTGGATTTTACTGGAAATTTCTAGGCTGGTCCAGGGTAGAACCCACATCTAATGTCAGAAAGTGATCTACCTGAAACGTCATTCTGATAATTGCAATATATGATTGATGTTGTTTGTTTGTTTGGCAATGTGGCATTGTTTTTGTTCTTGATCTTAATCATATTTGATCAACCATCTTTGCCTCAAACACTATAGGTTTGTTTTAAAACTTTATATGATATTTGACTGAACTAAAGCTCTACACTTCTACTTATTGGTCAAGAAACATGTACCCCAATCTGATTTCTAATTTCTGGTGTCTTACATTGTTCAGGTGGGTGATTTACTTGGAAAACATCCAGAACTAATGATTGGTTTCGATGACTTTTTGTCACGTTGTGAGAAGAATGGTAATTGTCTGATTCTATATTCTTCTTGATCTGGATACTGTCTAAAGCCTAGTTTCTAACTAAGTGCTGTCCTGCAGATGGGTTCCTTGCTGGTGTCATGAGTAAAAGTACGTAAATGATTTGTTCCCTCTTTTCTCTACAAAGCTAGATGTTTCTCTATAGAGTTCTGCGCTGGTGCACAATGAATGCTCTCTGTTATGCAAGGATTATATTTTTTTAGAAGCATTTTGAAATTCATACTATTTGGACTTTTTTCCTTCTCTCTCTTTCTTTTGGTCGTATAAACTGTTTATTAAATTTGAATTCATCAGAGTCTTTGTGGAATGAAGGACATTTACCCAGATCAGTGAAGCCAGATGATAGAGAGGGAGATGGTGATTGTGATAGAGATGATGGAATTAAAGATAAAGACCGTGAAAACCGAGAAAGGGATAGAATGGAGAAAAGCCCTGGCTTTGGAAATAAAGAAGCCAGTCACAATATGTCTCTATTACCCAGCAAAGAGTACTTTGGAAAGCCTATAAATGAACTCGATCTCTCTAACTGCGAACAATGCACTCCTAGCTACCGTCTTCTGCCTAAGAATGTAAGTCCTTCTTGTACTATTTCTTTATAAATTTCCTTGAAGATGTTCCCATGATGATTCTTACCCATGCTTTTATGTTTGTTTGAGGCAGTATCCAATGCCCTCTGTGAGCCACCGAACAGATATTGGGGATAAAGTATTAAATGATCACTGGGTATCTGTCACTTCAGGAAGTGAGGACTATTCTTTTAAACACATGCGGAAAAACCAGTATGAAGAAAGTCTCTTCCGCTGTGAAGATGACAGGTTAGAAATTGCCAGAGATTTTAGTTGCTGCGTTCATTTTGTTGGTACCATATGATTTGGCTGAAGTTATTGTTTCCTGCTTTATTATATGATACACTTGTGAGCCCATGCCATTTTTTTTAAATGTTGCATTTCTGTAGAGAAATATTAGGACATGATTTTCTGTAATCTCGTCTTCTCGATTTGTAATTTTTTTAATATTGCATTCTGTAGAAAATATAAGATATGATTTTTTTTGTATTGTTGTTTTCTCGATTTTGCCTCATTGATCCTTTAATTGTTTCCAATCTGAAAAAGAATAACTAAAACATGAAGGACTTTCAGTTTTTTTATAGCTAATTTTGGAAGCTGGTAATGTTTTGCCAATTTGTTAGGTTTGAGCTGGACATGTTATTAGAATCTGTAAATGTAACAACCAAGCGTGTTGAAGAACTCCTAGGCAAGATTAATTACAATGCAATCAAAACAAACGGTCCAGTTTGTGTTGAAGAACACATCACAGGTAATATGGTTTTTGCTGCTTTAGAATTATATGATCATTCCTATGACACAAGGTCTTCTTTATGGGATCTTTTACTTCATGTCATTAAATTCTGTTCCATGCTGTTTTTCAGCTCTGAATCTGAGGTGCATTGAGCGCTTATATGGCGACCATGGGCTTGATGTGATGGACGTGTTAAGGAAGAATGCTCCCCTTGCTTTGCCTGTTATATTGACCCGCTTGAAACACAAACAGGAAGAGTGGGCAAGGTGTCGCTCTGATTTCAATAAAGTTTGGGCTGAAATATATGCAAAGAACCATCACAAATCACTTGATCATCGTAGCTTCTATTTCAAGCAACATGACACAAAGAGCTTGAGCACAAAAGGTAAGTAAATTTATTGAAAATAACCCAAATAGCTTTGTTTGCATATAAGGTTTACCAAGATATTGTGTCCTAGCTCTTTCATCTATTTCATGTTGAACACTACTTTGTTATCTCTTGTGCCATGTTAAACAGGAAAAGTGTGACAATGTTAACAAAAATGGTTACACTTTCCAACTCTTGTAAGAGTTCTGGTTTCGGGCCTTTTGCCCTTTTAAATTGTTGCTTCTGCTGTTGAAAATAGTACCCCTGTTGGTAACTAAACCACTCAAATTCAATGAAATATATGAGACTTGTATTTATATATTTGACTTGGACATGCACATTACAGATACACAAAATATACTTGTATACAAAACTCATCGAATTTTCACACAACTTCAATGTCTCATATGTTCTTTGCCTTTGATGTTTTGTTGCAATTTTCTCCTTTCAGCACTATTGGCGGAGATTAAAGAAATAAGTGAGAACAAGAGAAAAGAAGACAATGTTCTCCTTGCTATTGCTGCTGGAAATAGACGGCCCATCATTCCAAATATGGAATTCGAGTACCCTGACCCTGGCATCCATGAAGATCTCTATCAGCTAATTAAATATTCATGTGGAGAAGTTTGTACAACTGAACAGTTGGATAAAGTGATGAAGGTATGGACGACCTTTCTGGAACCCATTCTTGGTGTTCCTTCTCGGCCTAGGGGTGCAGAGGACACTGAAGATATTGTCAAGAAGAAGGTTCGTGTTGGCAAAAGCGGTACTGCTTGTGCTGGGGATAGTGATAGCAGTCCTCATGCTATCACGAGTTCCAAAATTTCAAATCGTGCCAAGAAGGTAGAAGAAAGTATTCCACCTGAAAGATCAAGTTCTTACAGGGCTTGGCCAGTAAATGGAGATAATGACATTAAGAAAGAAAGTACGCATGATGTGGATCGCATGCACAAGGATGATACCTGCAATAGTGCTGCAGCAGGAAAAGTGCAGATTTACGTTTCTACAGCTGATGACCTATCTGGAGTCAGCAAGCAAGAAAATTCAAACGAACGGTTAATTAATTCAAATGCATCACTTGCTACTGGTGTGGAGCAAAGTAATGGAAAAAGCAATTTTGAGGAGACATCAGGTAGGTGAAGTACTTTCAACTTTTAGATTTAATCCAATCTACTCATATGCTCGGTCGTTCCTGTCCTCTCACTGTCTATCATATTAAATCTAGCTGGTGAATACACAATTCTTCTTTTTATTACTGTCATTGTACTTCTGAAATTATTTCTTTTGTCTTGCTAGGGCTTAGTTCTACTCCTTCCAGACCTGGTAACAGTGCAGTTGAGAGGGTGCAAGAGTTACCTTCTTCAGAGGTATGCTGACAGGATGGTTATAGTCCTCATAACATGCAAAGATTTTGTGCTAGGCTCTGCCAGTCATTCATAGCTTTGTTGAATCAAAATCGAGATAACCAATTTCTTTTATTTCCATTGATATTTGGGACTGGTAAATATTACTACACATCCCTAATAAATTGTATAGTGAACACTTTCGTCACTGAAAAATAAATTTGAGATATAAAGTCCCGATGAATTTGAATAGAGTGCAATTGGCCAAAAGAAGAGGGCCATGTGTGTATTTAATAAGAGCAAATTTCTGGGATTTTTTTATTTTCAATAGCCACACTTGATTTTGTGTGCAGTTTGAAGTTTGTTCGTCTTATCAATGTGGCTTTTTCCGGTATTGATTTAGATGTCAATTGGGAAAATTTTCAAACTGAACTTTATTGTTCAAATTTTATTTTTAGGGGACAATGTGCTCACTTTCATATATATTCATGAGTAAAATTGTACCTTTTGGATGCTTGTGGCAGTATGGTATATTATTGCAACAAGTATCTTATGAGGTATCTCGGTTTTGGAAAAATGCTGCAGGGTGGGGATTCTATAAGGCCTGTCATCTGTTCAAATCGGGCATTCACAGAGATCAGCCGCACTCACCTGCATCATGAAGAATCTATGGGACACTTAAAGGTTGAAAGAGAAGAGGGTGAGTTATCTCCAAATGGAGATTTCGAAGAGGATAACTTTGCAAACTATGGAGAAGCTGTTTTAGAGGCTGGGCATAAATCAAAGGATGGTGCTGTTGGGAAGACATATCAAACTAGACATGGAGAAGAAGAAATAGGTAGTGGGGAAGCAGGGAGAGAAAATGATGCTGATGCTGATGCTGATGCTGATGCTGATGATGAAGGTGAGGAAAGCGTGCAGAGGACATCAGAGGATGGTGAAAATGCTTCTGAGAATGGTGATGTTTCTGGAAGTGAGTCTGGTGATGCCGAGGAATGTTCTCATGAAGAGCCTGAGGATGGAGACAATGATGAACATGATACCAAGGCTGAGAGTGAAGGCGAGGCTGAAGGGATGGCTAATACCCCTTATGTTGAGGGAGATGGAATGTCATTACCACTTTCAGAACGTTTTCTACTTGGTGTTAAACCTCTTGCAAAACATGTCCTCCCAACATTACATGACAAAAAAAGGGATTCTCTTGTATTTTACGGAAATGATTCTTTCTATGTGCTTTTTAGGCTTCACCAGGTTAGTGCATTATATTAGCTTCCATTATATGACAACATAGTATGTTAGTATTAGATTAGTTTTTTAAAAATATTTTTTATAAATATATTTTACCTTAATTTTGGCAGACATTATATGAAAGGATACACTCAGCAAAAGTGAATTCGTCAACTGTTGAAAGGAAGTGGAAAGCTTCAAATGATACAAGTTCAATTGATACCTATGCCAGGTGGTTTTTTTTTTAATAAATAAAAAAAAATTGGACTGCAGGTGGTCTTGGGTTTGACATCCGCCTGGCAAAAAAGTTCTAAGTTGTAGATTGAACTTCATGTAGAAATAAACGAAAATTATTGTTGCATCTAATTAGAAGTTTATTTTTTTTTGGTTCAGATTCATGACTGCACTATACAATCTACTTGATGGTACGTCTGACAATACAAAATTTGAGGATGACTGCCGGGCTACCATTGGAACTCAGTCATATGTTCTGTTCACGTTGGACAAGTTATTTTATAAACTTCTTAAACAGGTAATATGTCTGGAAATCCCCCTAATGCCTTTATCTGAAGTTTCATTGTGTTCTTTGACCAAACTAATTCCTCTTTGCATGCCTTTTCCAGCTCCAAACGGTTGCTACTGATGAGATGGATAACAAGCTTCTCCAATTATATGCTTATGAAAAATCTCGAAAACCTGGAAGATTTGTTGATATGGTTTATCATGACAATGCCCGTGTTCTTCTTCATGATGAGAATATATATCGCATTGAATGTGTAAGTCCTTGATTATATTATTTCACATCAGTGGTAAATGGATTTTATTTTCTTTTACACCTTAAAAATGTCAACTTTGTCCCTTGTATATCCTCAAAATCCGCTCTCTGTAGTCATCCTCGCCAGCACGATTTTCTATTCAGCTTATGGACTATGGACATGATAAACCTGAAGTTACTGCTGTTTCAATGGATCCTAATTTTTCAGCTTATCTGCACAATGACTTCCTTTCCGTTCTTCCCAACAAAAAAAGGAAGTCTGGAATCTTCCTGAAGAGGTTTGTCAATTAACAGAGTTCAACTAATTTTCCCAGTTGTGGTCGTGACTGATCTTGCATGCTGATGTCTGCAGGAATAGGCACAAATATCTTAGTAGTGATGACTCGACTTCCACATGCCAGGCCATGGAAGGACTTCAAGTCTTCAATGGTCTGGAGTGTAAGATATCTTGCAATTCATCCAAGGTACCTAATTTGATATGTTCAGATTCTCTCTTGACTATATTTGTTATTGGGTGTTTTTGTTATTTGATGGTGTTATTGCATTTAAACGAAGAGTACTCATATTTTAATGACTTTCTGTCTCTAAATCTGCTTTTGTTGATTGTTTGGCTTCTAGGTTTCTTATGTTTTAGATACGGAAGACTTCCTATTTCGGGCAAAAACACAAAGAAAAACTTCACTTCAGAACAGCTCTTGTCATGGCCAGGCTAGGTTTTCTATTATTTCGAGTAGAGTACGGCGATCATACCATATACGTTCTGGCTCGTGATAATCTCTTCGGTGGCATGGAGTAAATATGGTATGTGTGCTTTGTCTCATTTCCATATATCCAAGCATAAATATGATGCAATTTTGGCTTGGTTATGGAGCCTTCAGTTATTTGTTTTATGTTTGAGATTCCATTCTGAGCTACAGAGTTCAGAATGACAAGCTAGTTATTTAACCTATCCAATAGAGAGCACGGCCTGTCTACCACTTTGACTACCATGGAAAGTACGGCCATTTCATTGAATATCATCTTGATATTATGTATGGAGGATAATGGTCATCAACAATGCCCGTGTTCTCTATTGGTTTAATTCATCTGCATGTCGTTTGATGAATGAGGTGTGAGACATTTATTTCTTACTAATGGATTGGGGATTTTTGGTGCAGTGATTATAATTTTGATTTTTTTTACTAGAAAATGAGGTAAAATGTATCTGAATAAAGAATAATGTTATATGCATCAAGTGTCGTGTTCGTATTAAATTAGACATTAAATTAGGAAGATAAGATAGTGAAATAATTGTGGAACAACTTACTAATACAAGGTCAATTAAATTGTAACATATGTATTGATGCATACATCAAATTTTGATAAAAAAACATTTTTCTTGAATAAATGATTGTTGAGTTGCTTGTAGTTTAATGATTCAAAAATAAATTTTAAAAAATAAGGATATAATTTTAAATTATTTGAAATCTTGAGTTGTATTTAAAAGTTCTTAAATTTTTTGTTTATTATTATATTAAAGAACTCTCATTCAGATTTTACTAGGTTTATATTAAATATATAAGGGCCCGATTTGTTTATAATTTATTTATTTTTTGGAAAAATAACAATATGATTGATTATGCAACTTTCTCCACATTTTTAGCCACTTTTTTTCTGGTATGTGTTGCATATTGGTAGCACAAATAGTAACATATTGATGAGATATACAGTAACACATAAAAATTAGATTGATTATTTAAATGTTTGAGTTCTATTTGAAATCTTTTAAATTTGAGTTTGTATTTGTTATATCTAAAAGCTATTATTCAGATATTACTAGTTTATATATGGATAAAATATCATTTGTCATTTTCTAAAAGCATAAGGTATGTTTGGTGTATGGTATTACATAGATTAAATATAAATATATTGGATTGAATTATATATCTGTAGCATATTTAGTGACAACCTATATAATTTATTCGAATAAAAATTAATAATAAATATTTTAATAAAATAATTTGTTTTAAGTAGTTTTGTTACACAATAGTTTCATCACAAAAAAATATTTAAATCAATATTTAATTTATTTTATATTTTTCTTACATTTTAAAAATAAAATAAAAATTATTTTTAATTTGAGATGAAATAAAAAATCAAGACACAATTTTATAATTGAAATTTCAAACAGATTAAGTAAAGTATCTAATATAGTTTAAACCAATATCCATTACTAATACTAAATTTCTACATAAACGTATAATTTTTATTCTATATAATACTAACTATAGTCAAACACATGATTGCACACAAATTATACAATTAGGATTTTTAATACTATGTAACAAACATGCCAATAGTGTTTTCAAGATTTTATCCTAAAACATGTATTCAAATATATTTAGGAGAACAACATTTATATTACCCCTCACAACTTGTAATTATAAAAGTAGCGCATCTTATGTTCAATCATATATTTTTACTATTAAAAAAAAGTTTATCCCAACATTTCACATTAAATACTTTTTAGTTAGACGTCATTCAAGTTGAATTCCTATAATTTAGACCCGTTAATGTTAAACTTTATTTTAATTTGATCATATTCAATATTATTAGGGTATCTTTTTTTCGTTATAAGTTTTAAAGGTCTTATTTTATATAATTTTTCAAAATATTTTTACCAAGTATATACTCCTTATGTTTTCTTTTTTAAATCTTATACCAAATGGATCCTTATTTTTAGGAAATATGGAAAACAATATGTAATCATTTTTTATGAAAGTGTTTTTAAGATATATAATCTAAAGCTTTGTAATAAAAAATACTTTGAAAAATAATAAAAATAGCTCTCTTAAAATTTGTAACTATAAAAATAGCACTCTTTATATCTACCCATGTTCAATTGAACGATGTTTAATATTGAACAAAAATGTGTCAAATTTGATCCTGTTTAATAATATTGGGTGTTATTTTTGTTATAAGTTGTACGGTGATGTTTTTCTTAATTTCTCAATACACTTTAACTAAGCTCGTATTCTTTTTAATCTATTTTTTTATTTTATTTTTGAAAACAAAAATCTGTTTTGAAATCTTATACCAAACAAGCCCTTAGTTTTAAATTCTTAATTTTATATGTTTATGTAAAAATAAAAATGAAACCTTTCAAACTCTAATAATGTGTTAGTTGCTTCCCAACCTAAGAAAACACTAATAATGTGTTTTTCGTTGTCTTGTTTTTGTTTTTGTGATGCAGTAGTATTTTGCAGGGCTTTGTTAATTGGAAGGCGCTGTGAGCAAAAAGCATATATCTGTAGTAGCTTTCTTGTATTATTATGACCAATTGACCATCATCACATTTTTGTCTCACTAAGCAAATAAAGAGCTGATGGAGAGGACATGGCTCGGAAGTAGTAGTTGTATACTGAGAGTTCGTGGCACTTTGTAGCTACGGTGGTGTAAATAGAGAGGTAATTTCATATGTAAACGTTGACATACTTGAGTTCGTTCAATTCATTTATTGTTGGTTGCTTTTGTTTTTTATAAGTCAGCAAGACCCAGCTCCTAATGAAATTTTCCCACTGATTGGGCACGAATTTCACTTTGTACTTGGACTTTTTTCTGCAGGGTCACCTTAAAGAATGATATAAATGAAATTTTTACGAGTTGGACGAAAAATAAATCGGATTATGTACAAAACAAATGTAATTGCTCGGTTTTGTAATTTCTATCTTTTATGTTTCTCTATTTTTCCTTTCCTGTTTTACCCCCTTTCCTTTATTACAAGTGTATAAATTTGGCTTTAAATATATGTATATTTATTTAGTTATTAATTTTATCATTTAAAATAAAATATGAATAGAAATTCATGCAAATAATTTGTATTAGTGTTATATTCGAAGGGACTAAATTTACTCCGGTGATCGTCGTAGAAGTTTACAAATTATAAAGTTGGTAGCATTTAGTTTTTAAATTGAAAATGTTTTTTAATATCTTAGACTTAAGAAAAGTAGTTAAAAAAAAGATAATTTCTATATGAAGTTATTAAAATGCGATAAAATACAAATTATTAAAAATATTAAAGTAAAATTTAATATGAAATTATTTAAGAGATAATCAATAATAATAATATTTTTTTATAAAATTATTTAATTACATATTTTTTAAAAAGAATTAAAAATTAATAAAATATTAAAATAAAAATAGTGATATTTAATAAGTATTAAAATAAAAATGATTAAAATGTTTTTCTTATTAATTATTACTTTATCATTGTTAAAAAGATTGAATTTTATTTGTATTTTAATATATTAACAAGAAAAATAAAAATATTAAAATATTATTATGTATCTTTAATTGACTTATTTTTTTAAGAGTAAAATATATTCTCAAAATTAAAAGATTAAAATTTATTATCAAAAGTAGGGGACACAATATCTTTTACTATTTGGAGATTAAATGCAACACACTAAAATTTAATAGATGAATTTTGTTTATAATTTTCATTAAATTTTAATATGAATATTTGATATAAATAAAAATAAAAGAAAAAATTGATTGAAGTTATTGTTATTCTAACTTTAAGAAAATTACATTTTATGCTAAAAACATTTGATGTGAATAGACTTAATTCACTAATTTGAAAAAAAATTAATTTAATATAAAATAATCAAAATTTGGTCCCGTGATAACATGAAATTTCTAATGACACCACGATAAATAAACCTTATATATTTCAAAAATCTTAAATTTTTTAACTATATCAACCAATCACCTTTGTCTATAACTAATCTTGTCATCTAAATTAGACCACCATGTTGGTTTAAATCTATTACCATCCGTTCCTTTCGAGTTCCAATAAGCCATCACAATCACAAGCATTAAGGAAATTATTTTGTTTAATCTATCTTTCTTCACATTGTCATCTTTTGTAACCATTGTCAAAATGTTAGATGTTAAAAGTTATCTATCGAGATAACTTAAGAATGTGGAAGTATTTAAATGCTTTAAGGTATAGTTTTCTTTGTTATGTGCGACAAGCAAAAATTATTGTATCTTTTCTCTTATAATAAGTAAATTTTGATATTTAATTTTTCATTCATATTAATGATATTTATGCACATGACTATCTGTTTTTGATGATATCCCAAATCTACTAAGACTTTTTTCACTATCATAAAGTGGATTTTATTCAACCATTTTTTTTCTAATAATTTCCATTTAAATGAAAATTGTTGAAGATTTTTTCAAAAAGGTACAAAAAAAATCTTTTTTTTTACTTGGTGATGTAATTCAATGGTTAAAATACCTTCATAAAATAAGTAGATATTGTCTATTGGTTGATCAATAGATACAATGTACTTGAAATAATTTACCTTTTTTTTCAAGTAAATGATGTCATACTTCAAGAATCTTTCGTTGTATAATTTATTTATTATTGTTATCTCTATTTTGAACATACTCAAATCTACTAAGAACTTCCACAGTCACAAGGTGGGTTCACTCAAAATCAAACCTCAAAATGACACTTATTAAGACATTTTTTTTCTAACAATCCCTTTTAAATGAAAATTGACAAGATTTTTTCAAAAAGATACAAAAAGAAATTGTTTTTAATTTTGTGATATAATTTGGTAGTGTTTGAAAAATCTAAGTAAAATAGGTAGGTACTTTGATTTTGGTTGATCAATAGACGCTACATATTTGAGTAATTTTACCCTTTTTTGTTGTTGTTGTAAAGGATACTGAAAAGGAAGTAAGAAAAGAAGTAGATGAAGCCATTGCTAAAGCCAAGGTAAGACGCAACTAGCATGAAATATAAGATAACATATTGGACATTGTTCATGATGATCTGAAGACATTATTCATAATAATGTTCCTCACACTATTTGTTATTGCTTTTTTTCTTCTTCCAGGAAAGTCCAATGCCAGATTTTTCTGAGCTCTTCACAAATGTGTATGTGAAAGGTTTTGGGATTCTGATAATGAACTTTACAACGTAGTTGTTCCTTCATAATATAGTTATTTTCAATGTCAGGCATTTGGTGCAGATAGGAAAGAAGTCAGAGTTGTTCTTCCATGAGTGCGCTTATGCGGGAAACTACCCATAACTTAGCAACTCCCTTGTTGCACTGTCATTTTGCTCTCTTAAATTTATACCATATAGCCTTGAAGTTGTTGGAGATTGTTATAAAACTTCTTAATTTAAGGAACAAAACAAGGAGTTAAACATGGAGCTTAATTCAAGGAACCATTAATTTAAGGAGTAATTTAAGGAGTTAATTTTCCTATAAATAGATGTGTAATTGTAATGAATTAATCATCCAAAAGTGTTCATTCCAATTGAGAGAAAAACTTAGAGAGAAAAGCTTTTGTGAGAGAAAATTGAGAGTAATTTTCTTAGGTGCAATTGGGTTGTGAGTTATGAGTGTTGTATATACCTTGTGTAATTTCTTCTATTTTAGTAAAAAGATCTGCAGCAGGTCCGGAGACGTAAGCAAGATTGGCCGAACTCCGTTATCAAATTTGTGTGTTATTTTTATTCTTGTTTTATCATAAATCTAGTTTATCGGGAATTTACGTAATTTCTCAACAACTGGTATTAGAGTTATTGGCGATGATTTCTGTCAATTTTCTGCAAGGTTACTATTTACGTGAATAGTGAAATTTTGTCGACGATATTTGTTCGTTGACGGAGGTGTTCTAATACACGGTGGTTTACAGAAATAGTTAGAAACGATTTGGAGGAAGTCAGATTTGAGTAGGAGTAATGGCCGTAGATGAAGGAAGGGTGAAACTCGAGAAAGTTGATGGCACAGATTTCGGGTTTTGGAAAATGCAGATAGAGGATTATCTGTATCAAAGAAATATATATCAACCTCTCTCGGGGAAGAAGCCAGAAGCTATGAAGGAAGAAGATTGGAATCTTCTAGACAGACAAGCCCTCGGAGTTATTCGATTGACGTTATCCCATAATGTTGCTTTCAACATAGCAAAGGAAAAGACAATGATGGGTCTTATGGTAGCTCTCTCCAATATGTATGAGAAGCCATCAGCCTCAAAAAAAGTGCACTTGATGAGGTGTTTTTTCAGTTTGTGGATAAATGAAGGTGCATCGGTAGCTCAACATCTCAATGAACTCAACACAGTCACAACCCAGTTGAGTTCAGTGGAAATTGAATTCGATAAAGAAGTACGAGCATTGCTACTTTTTTCTTCTCTACTAGAAAGCTGGAATGCTACTGTCACGGCTGTGAGTAGCTCATCAGGAAGCAATAAGTTGAAATTTGACGATGTTCGTGATTTGGTTCTTAGTGAAGAGATCCGACGTAGAGAGTCAGGTGAATCGTCAACTTCTTCAGTTTTGCATACAGAGTCAAAAGGAAGAAATTCAACCAAAGGGAATGGATGTGACAGAATAGACTGCCGAGGTAGATCAAAGGACAGGAGGTCCAAATCCAGGAATCCTAATAATTCCAATAGCTCGAAGATTATCGAGTGTAGGAATTGTGGAAGAACCAGGCACTACAAAAATCAGTGCAATAGTGCACCGAAGGACAAACAAGTGAAGGCAGAGACACATGTTACTTCCACCTCAGGAGGGGATGATGCATTGATATGCTCTTTGGAGAGCAAGGAAGAATCTTGGGTGTTAGACTCTGGAGCATCGTTCCATGCTACTTCACAGAAAGAATTCTTCGAGAGATATGTTCCCGGAAACCTTGGAAAGGTATATCTTGGTAATGATCAACCATGTGCTATTATTGGCAAAGGTGTAGTGAAGATTAAGTTGAACGGGTCTGTTTGGGAGCTGAAGGATGTCAGACATATTCCCGACCTAAGAAGGAACTTAATCTCAGTAGGGCAGTTGTCCAGTGAAAGCTACACTACGATCTTCCATGGTGATGATTGGAAAGATTTCAAAGGGTGCAATGACAGTTGCTCGAGGCAAGAAAAGTGACACTCTTTACATGACATCAGAGGCACGTTGTTCAATCACAATTGCAGTAGGCAATGAAACACCAAATTTGTGGCACCAAAGACTAGGCCACATGAGTGAGAAGAGGATGAAGATTATGCACTCAAAGGGAAAACTTCCAGGTCTACAGTCTGCGGAGATAGACATGTGCGAAGGTTGCATACTTGGAAAGCAAAAGAGAGTCAGCTTTCAGATAAGTTGCAGAACCCCAAAGAAGGAAAGGCTAGAGCTTATTCACTCTGATGTTTGGGGACCAATGACCGTCTCATCTATTGGTGGGAAACACTACTTCGTGACTTTCATCGATGATCACTCTCGGAAGGTATGAGTTTACTTTCTAAAGCATAAGTCTGAAGTATTTGAGGCTTTCAGAAGATGGAAAGCTATGGTGGAAAATGAGACGGGTACAAAGAAATCATTATGGATAAACTATCAAAAATATCATAAAAGAACAAAAAAATTGGATACATTCATTTAAGAGGAATTAAAATATTAATAAAAATATATTTTAGAGAATTAATTGATATATCAATAAAACTAGTATTGTTAGATAATAGAATAATAAATATGAAAGATGTTTTATTATGAATGATCTATCGAAAACTAGAATATTAAAAATTAAAATTCACGATATATCTTAGGTTTGTTATTAATATTAATATTAAGAATTTAAACCAAGTGTTAAGTTTAGTCTATGAATTTGAAAGAGGATATTGAATGAAAGAAAGAAATCATTCATTTTTAGTATAGTAAATAGTAGGATATTTATTAACAAATAACCATAATAGTTCAATATATGCACAAAATGAATTAATAGAAATAGATAAAAAAAATTCAATAAATTAGACAAATAATAAAATAAAAAATATTAACAAACTTTAAAATACTAGAAAAATGAAACTTAGATGTTAAATAAAGAAATCTGATACCAAAAAGAAAAGGTAATCTAGCAAAAAATAGTAATGTATCAAGCTTTACGTTTATAGATCCTGAAAGAAAAATCTCTAATAAAAAAAATAAAGGTTATAGATCTAAAACAAAAAATTAAAATAATGAAAGCATTAGTCTATAAGGTAATATTAAGAAGAAAATAATATCATTATTATTCCAATAATATTCAAAAACAAACTACAAAATATAAAATTAGATTTTGATGGAAGCTTAATACACATATCAAAAAAACAAATAACAATAATGAAAGCTTTAATTATTTTAATAGAAGAATTGAATATAGTACAAGAATTAAACATCAAATCCTTATAAGACATAAAATAAACACAAAAAGAACTTCTAAAAGAAATTAAAAAAAATGGTTATAATAAGAAACTACAACAAGACATACATACAGAATTTATAGAATTAAGAGTAGATGTAAATAACATACCCAAGGACAATAAAATCATAGATTATAAATTTGATTCATTTATAGAATTAAAAGAAGAACCACCTGAGAGATCAAATGTATTGATACCTAGGAATGAAAAAAGAAATAATGAAGAAAACCTCAAAGATAAAGAAGAAATAATAATCATAGTTTAATGGAATATAGGAAAAAATTAGAAAAGTAGTTTATGGATCTTGAGAATAGGGACGTCATAGAAAAGTTAGTCATTTTGTTAACCCTAATAGATGAAGAATTAGTATGATATTATGATGAAAAACTTTGTACAAACAAAGAGGAAGATGATATGACAATAATCATATGAAACCAATTTTGTTACCAATTTTTTATTAAAATAGAATATCTGACCCACATAAATAAGAAATAAATAGGTAAATGTTAGAAGAATTTGACATTCCTTATAGAAGAAAACAACAATCCAAAATAGAATAAGGATTACATTGAAAAACTAGAAGTAGTATCTCATAAGAATTCAAACTTTATGAAAATTATAGATATGATCTTTTAAATTTAGATTGTATAAGAGACAGAAAAAGTTTTAGATGAATGTTCTAGTGATATAAGTGTAATCAAGCAAAACTTTCTAACCACACACTCAAATCCTTTCTAACCACACACTCAAATCCTTTCTAACCACACACTCAAATCCTTCAACTTGTAGAGTCTTAATAACTCATAAAATGGCATAAAATGTTAAAATTCAGCTTATAAAGTTAATAGAACAACATTTACAAATATAGGTGAATGCTGCACAGATATAGAATATTTAGATATTGTAGTAAATAAAGTATATAAGACATTTGTCATAGAAGATAAAGGAAGACTTATCACTAAATCCAATGAAAATGAAATTGAGGAAGCCAAATTACATTTAAAAAATATGAAAATATGTAACAAGTGCTATATAGATTCCTTTATTTGTGAATATGAAGTATATTATCATAAGTTACTATTTTTAGTTTTTACCGATTCTCTTGTTAAGGGACTAGTAAGAAGTTGGGATTGGGTTGTGATGAGTGCTTAAAAAATACTAAAATTACCATGATTTAATGTACTTTAAATGATTAAATTGATTTATATTTGTATAATTTTATCATTTATATAAATTTATCTTTTTAGAATCACAGACATTTTTATTATTTTTCATGTATTTTTGTTTAAAAGTAACTTAAAGACTCGAAGAAAAATACTAGAGCTAATAAATCATAAATATGTTGAAAAAAAATAAAAAAAAATAAAACAAAATGTATCAAAAACGCCGAATTCAAACACACAATAGTGTTCGTTCAAAAATGTTTTTAAGGTATTTTAGTAATTCACATATTTAAAAAATTAATGGATTAAATATTTAAAGATATTTTCTTTTATATTATTTTAACTAACAATTTTAAGTTATTAATTACTATTATATATTTTATTAATAAAAAACAAAAAAAAAACCAATAACATCTCTTCTTGCCTTTTTATTTTCTCCCTTAATTTTCTTTTTATTTTTACTTCTACCTTTCTCTCTCCTTTTCGTTATCTCTCTTATTTCTATTTCTGTCTATTAATTTTATTTTTTATTTTTATTAATAAAATAATAAAAAAAGAATATATATATATATATAATTTTTATTTTATTTTTAAAAAAAATTAACTTAATTAATTATATTTTAAAATTATTAAATTATAAGTTAAATAAAACTTTCTTAAAATATTATAAAATTAAAATATATAAATTACTTACAATAAAATAAGAACGTGTAGGAAAATGTTTTTCATCAACAACAAGAAGGAAGAGATCAAACTAACACTAAAAGCTACAGTGTATTTCCTCTGTTTCCTCCATATGACTACTATTACATTCTGTCGACCTTTCTTGGCTCCAAGCATTCTCTAGAACCAACCGTCTCTTTCCATTTCCTTTCGTCATCAATGAAAATTCAAGGTACACAATTGCCACCCATCCATTCTTTTATACCAGAAAGAAAATTAAAATCCATAAAGAAATTAACTTTCTTCTGCTACTTCTTAAGAAATAATGATTTTTCTGAGATTATGCGCAGTCGTCTTTGTAATTATTAGTGTCTTTGGTGTTTCGACGCCGTTTTGCCAAGGGGGTCGGTTGTGTCGGACAAAACGGAACGACGTCGTTAATGGGTTGCCCCGATTCCGTGAAGCGCCAGAGTACCGTAACGGTGCAGAGTGTCCGGTGACTTGTAAACCAGAAAAAGCGTCGGATTGTGACCCTTCTTTGATTCACATCGCCATGACCTTGGATTCAGAATACCTTAGAGGCTCCATGGCTGCCGTACACTCTGTTTTGAAGCACGCTTCTTGCCCGAGAAACGTCTTCTTCCATTTCATTACGGCTGAGTTTGACTCAGCGACTCCATGTGTCTTGACCAAACTCGTCCGGTCCACTTTCCCTTCACTCAATTTCAAATTTTACATTTTTAGGAAAGAAAGAGTCATCAATCTCATATCATCTTCTATTCGTATAGCTCTTGAAAACCCATTGAACTACGCAAGAAACTACCTCGGTGACATTCTTGATCCTTGTGTTAACCGAGTCATATACCTTGACTCGGACGTGGTGGTTGTGGACGATATTCTCAAGCTTTGGAACATTAAACTATCTAGGTCACGAGTAATCGGAGCTCCAGAGTATTGTCACGCGAATTTCACAAAGTACTTCACTGATGGGTTCTGGTCTGACCCGGTTTTGAGTCGTGTTTTTGGATCAAGAAAGCCATGTTATTTCAACACAGGAGTGATGGTTATGGATTTAGTGAGATGGAGAGATGGAAATTTCAGGAAAAAGATTGAAAATTGG
The DNA here is from genome assembly GCA_037013495.1 of Hippophae tibetana. Lineage (NCBI taxonomy): Eukaryota > Viridiplantae > Streptophyta > Magnoliopsida > Rosales > Elaeagnaceae > Hippophae > Hippophae tibetana. The sequence continues at coordinate 23,468,218 of CM072805.1, read as the reverse complement.
ATGCAAATACAGAGAGAGAGAAGGATTTACGAATTGGGTTCTCTTCCTCCATTTTTGCTGGTTTTTGGTGGGAAAGTTGAAGGAATTGATCACAGTTGGAATCAACATGGTTTGGGTGGTGATAATGTGAGAGGAAGTTGTAGGTCTCTTCATTCAGGTCCAGTGAGTTTGTTGCATTGGAGTGGGAAAGGGAAGCCATGGTTTAGACTTGATGCTAAGAAGCCTTGTCCTGTTGATGTTCTTTGGCAACCATATGATCTTCATCATCAAAATAGGGATAAAGATGTGTCATTTATTGATTCGTCATAATCCTCTTGATTCTTTCATTTATTAAGACATTCTTTTCATAGCTGTGTACATATTTTACTCAGAAAATACTTGACAGTTATTTTCTTGTTTTTATTTATTTATTTTTTATTATCATCTATTTATAGTTTGTTACACTTTTTTTATTAATTCATTTCCTATTGAGAGTTGCAATATAAATTTTTTGTTTTTGTTTTGACTGTTTTGCATTTCGATGCTTTATTCTTTTCTTTGTAAATCATTTTTCTTTTGTTTTTACCCTTTCTATTTTCCTCATTTATCAATCATTGAAATGATACTTTTTAATTGTGGAAAAGTTATTATATTAAGGTTCAAAGTAAAGAAAATTGATTCCGTCAAATAAAAAGGAAAAGAAAGCGTGTGACTATGGGAAGCAATGTAAGTCATATGGTGCCAGCTCAAGTTGGCATTCTTGGAGGTGAGGCAAAGGGAAAACTGACAACCACCCCACCTCAATGTCTTTGTCATCTAATTCTAAGTCGACTTTATTTATTGACATTATTTATTATATTTTAAATATAATAAATAATCCGCAATCATCTCACAATAATTTTGAATTTTGAATATATTCAGTAAATAATTATTGGTTGTAAATTGATAATATTTTTTTTCACAATTTAAACATGTTTTTATTTTTATTTTTTAATATTTATTTAATTTTTTAAAAAATAAATGTTAAAATATTATTTAATTTACTACATTATTTAAATTATTAAAAATTTAATATATGTTTATGAGTAAAATAAAAATAAATAAAATTTAATTCAATTATTCAATATATCATATGTTTTATTATCAAAAAGTGTATTTTTTATATAATTATACGTATATAAAAAAATAATATTAGTGTATGTTCGGTTTTTATTATTTATAATTTTGGTATTATAATACTCATTTTCATCTTATGACATGGTTATTTTCAAAAAAATTATAGAATTTTTAGAGAGTTAAATGCCCATCTATATATACAATCAAGTCACATTATATGCCCGTTGGAAAGTATAGTTTGAATGTGAACGCCTAAGTTAAAAAATTTCGAGCAACATTCATTCGTAGAAATAATTTATTAAATAAACATTAGATTTTGATGAAGAATTAAATAATTGAGAAATTTGTAATCAACCTCAACCTCCAAGATTCCTCCTTATCCTGTTCACATCTTGTTGAGTAATCTTAAAGGCCTTTCTCAATACCTCGTCTGGAATAGGTGGTTTTGATGTGAATGTGGCAAATGATGTTAATTGTGTACCTGGGTTCTGGCAACTGAGTCCAGAAATGGCAAGTGCTGGGCCATTTGGATCAATGTTGTACAAGTAATGAACTAAGCCTTTTGGGAACACAAATGACTCACCGGGCCCTAATTGTTGTGTAAATTGCTTGTTGGACGTGTCGACGAAGCCCACGAGAATTGAACCTTTGAGACAAAGGGTTACCTCTGAGGCCCGTGGATGCGAGTGGGGAGGGACGATACCGTTAGCCGCTATGTCAACCCGGGCCATGGTTAGACCCAATGTGTTGAACCCAGGCAAGTTAACAGTGTTGGTGAGGGTGACATTGAATCCAAATTGGTTGGCTTTTGTATCCCCTGGCTTGGATAGAGCAGATGTTGTGAAGTGAGAAGAGTTTCCAAGGTCTGGGTCAATGCAGGGTGACCCATTCATGAAGAATGATTGTGGCCCTTTTGTATTTGCAATGCAGTAGTCTTGAAGCGGGCTTGGGTCTGCTTTTACTTGGCCCAATAGTACAAAACATAAGAACATCTGAAGGAACAGGGCATTGGTTCTCATGTTTGCTTTGTTACAGAATGCTAAGATATCTGAGTAATATATAGAAGATGTTGGAAAGTGATGCTTGAAAAAAAATGTGGAAAAGATGTTTGAGTAACTTGGGAGAATTGAAGGGGAAAAACACAAGGCAAGTTAAGTATGCTATAACTTGTAACAGGTTTTGATGTGATGCTAGTAGTTTATTGGTAGGAATTATCACATCCATGTCATTTGGTATTATATTTATGCCACAAGAGAAATGTTAAATGCATTATTTATGGATTTTTAAAAAATAAATAACTTCATTATTTTTAAAATTATTTTATCATATAATATATTGTAATTAATATAAGTATAAATATGTATTTCATTGAGACATGTTTATTAATTCATACATAAGAATTTAAAACAGAGTGAGATTAAATTTTAATTATCACATTAAGTATTTTTCTTTATATTCATATGATATATTCACTCGAGCACTTCTTTACTACCAAGTTCTTACACAATATTTAGCTTTATATATAATAATTGAGTAAGATAATCTTATGTAGCTTTAATTATAAACAGGTAACTCATGTAAAAAGGCATTTATATATGAGAACACTAACGACACTATGCTATAGTTTTGGATGCTCAATTTAGAATTTTATCTTAATTTTTATACATTATTAGAATTATTATATATCATTTAAAATATTACCCTTTATACAATATTTCAATTCACATGTGTCATTTAAAAATAATAATTAAATATTCATTTAAATAAAAAATATATATTCTTTTGATGGGTACGGTACGACAAGGCATATCAATTAATTGTTTTTAAGAGTATAAGAGATATACACAAAACTATACAAAATATATTTGTTCTGTTTTTCGGCTATATCAATATGTTAATAACATAATGGAAGATGTCGTGGTTTATGTTAAAATTTAGGTGATAATACTATCATAATTTTTTTTATTATCACGAAAATAATATATAAATTATTTATTTTATTCTTATAATTATTTTTATTAAAAAATATAATTAATTATATATGTCAATAAAATTCAATTTGAGTTATAAAAATATTATTTATTACAACTTGATGCTTATATATATTACGATATAAATAACTTTTGGTCTCAAAATTACTTCAATGTATTATATTTTTAATAATTTAATAAAAATTTAATACATGCATAAAAATTAGTTTAAATTTTTTGTACATTTAAAAAAGATAAATTAATAAATATATCACCAAATTTTTATAATTTATTAATATACATGACTTAATTTTAAATATAATAAATATATCATCAAACTCCTAATAAATATTAATATAATATCATGATTTTGATCTGGATAACAAAATTAATATTTTATTAAATAAACTCCGTTTAATTTTTCAGATTTATCTAAATTCAATACTTAAATTAATCAGCTTGTGTTGACTTATCAAAAAAGCTAAACTTTCGTAACTAAAGTAACATGATGTTATTCAATACTTATAAAAATGTTAGTGGTTATATATATATATATATATAATTAAATGAATAACTAAAATATTAATGTTAATGATAGAGGGTGAAATGCTTCTATACATTTTGAATTTTATACTATATAAATAAATTAAATCTAACTATATCTTTAAAATTGATCTATTTCGATTTTATCCTTCTATAACGATTTAAAATATAGAAACTCAAATATATATTAAATTAATATTATGTTATCACTAATTAAACATTAACTTATTAATTTTTAATATATTATTAATCTATTTTACAAAATATAGTTATCCCATTAATAATATTTTTATTTATTTATCAACTTTCAGTTAAAATAATAAAAAAATTATTACTAAATGTTAAACATAAAAATTATATGTTAAATAGTAATATATTTAACCACTAACTTATATACACTATTATATTTTTATATTTGTATAAGTAACAAATATAATAATATAAACTGTTACTCTGATTTTAATAATTTAAATTTTTTATAAATATGATGAATCAAATTAAATAATAAATTAAATTTTATTATGTAAAATAATTTAATTTATCTGACAAATCTCATTTATTAGGTTTTTTTTACAATCCTAGTTAATGATATATTTATTATGCTTAAAAATTAAGTGGTAAATTTAATTTTTTTTATTTTTCTATTTATTAGTTTACTGAGTAAAAACTTATCAAATAATGTAAAGATATATTTATTATGCTTATGGTAAATTTAATTTTCTTAGTTATTTATTTATTAGTTTACGGAGTAAAAAACTTGTCAATAATGTGGCTGAATCGTTTTGTTCAACCAATTAAATCAGAGGGACCACTAAAGGGATGGAGTAGGCTAAATAATTATTTCGGAGATCTCCGAAGCAAATATCACATGATAACTTTCATTGCTATACCAAGTGGGCCTTCGTTAACATGATGATATTCGTAGCTGAACTGATCAGTCTTTGGAGTTTTTGGGTCTCTCTCTTTCTGAAACTTAAGTAGAAAGGTAAGAGAAAAGTTGAAGGTTTTTTATGGTCATTCATGTCTTTGTTAAACATATTCAATGTGCCCACTTTCTTCTTTTGAATCTCCATTGTTGAGCTCACTTCATCTCTAACAATCCACCATATCCATAGGTCTTTTCTTTTCTTCCTTTTCCCCAATTATGGTCTCATAAAAGATGCTACTTTTTATACCTTTCTTACACATCACCCAAAATTAAAAGTGATCTAGTGAAAGTTAAACTATCTTTTGTACCATATCTAGAATTATTTTTTTTACTTTTTGCTCCATTTTTGTTTCATTGTGTTAATCATTGAACCACATAATTATAAAAGGGGTTTCTACCAGAGACAGATAAAAGTTTCATGACTGTGAAAAGTTGTACTGATAATGGAAGCATGGTAAAAGAAGAACTGAAACACATGCACATGCCTTTTTATTCTTTTATTCAACATTTGCCCAAAATTTTAAAGTCTTCTCCTTTTTGTCTTCATTGTGAATTTTCTTATTCTTGTTATATCTTCAGTGATCCAGTATTATCCAAAGTTATGCTCATGCTTATAAAAAACCTTGCCCTGTTCATTATGTTTCCTGGTGTGATAGCTCTGTAGTATTTCACTTCAACCCAATTACTGAGGATTTATGGGTGAATCAATTGTAGATCTCCCAAGGCATACAATCAAGGTACACTCTTTGCTCTTTAGATTTAAAAATTGGGTTTTCCCCAAAATTTGTTTTTTGGTTGTTTCAATATCTAATTTATAATTGACAAAAAAACCTCTGTTTTTGTTTTTCTGTTGTATAAAGCAGATGGGAGAGACAGATGCCTCAAGTTCTGGTTTGGAAGTATCAGTTTCATTTGGTAGATTTGAAAATGCTTCACTATCTTGGGAGAAATGGTCAGCTTTTTCGCCAAATAAGTACTTGGAAGAAGTAGAGAAGTGTGCTACACCCGGTTCGGTTGCTAAGAAGGCAGCCTATTTTGAAGCCCATTACAAGAAGATTGCGGCTAAAAAAGCTGAGGTCATGGATCACGAGAAGCAACTGAATCGTGATGTTGTGAGTTCCGATGATCCGAATGGTAGAGATCTGATTAATGACACATGTGGATCTGAATCAACCGATGCTGAATTTAATATGTTTAAAGAGCCAGATTCTTCTGAAGGATTTAAGCGAGATGATGATTTGATCAATAATATGAATGTTATAGATGTGGATGATCTTCCGGAGGAGGATGTAATCACTATGGAATTTCATACCATATTAGTTGAAAGAGAAAAAGAGGAACTTCATAAAAATCAGGTTAACACCATGTTAAGCAAATCTGAAGAAGAAAGAGAAATTGAGGAACTTCATAAATATCAGGATAACACCATTTTAAGTATATCTGAAGAAGAAAGAGAAATTGAGGAACTTCATAAAACGCAGGTTAACACCATGGTAAGCAAATCAGAAGAAGAAAGAGAAATTGAGGAAATTCATAAAAATCACGTTAACACCATGTTAAGCAAATCTGAAGAAGAAAGAGAAATTGAGGAACTTCAAAGCAACTTGGTTAGACCCACATTAAACAAAACTGAAGAAGTGGTTTCAGTGGTGAAGGAAGTAGTAAGTGTTTCAATTGACACTCAAGGCATAAAAGAAGAACCTCAGATTGCGGAAAATGAGATGGGATGTGATTCGAAGACTACAAAGGAAGTTGAAAAGGTGAAAGCCAAAAATGCCAAGGAACCTCCAAAGGTAAGTTATTAGTTACTTTAATCAATGCATGAAAAATTGGTATTTGAGATTATGTGGATCTGATGTATAATATTTTCTGCAATTTTGGTTGTGTAGGTTATTCCTACGAAGAAGCAAAGCAATGTTGGAAATGTAAAGAAGAAATTGGTATCAACAATTGCTAAAACACCAAAAAATGCTGCCCCTAGAGTGTCAAGGTCCATTTCAACTTCCAGACCAGTACCTCTAACAAAATCTCCCAAAACGAAGGAAAATGGTTCATCTTTACCAAGGAGCAAGAATCCACCTTCTACTGAAACCAACAAAGTTGCTCCTAAATCTCTATATATGTCCCTTAGTTTGGTTCCTAAAACTTCCGAATCATCTTCCATTGCCGTGCCTAGAAAATCCCTTATCATGGAGAAAATGGGGGATAAGGAAATTGTCAAACGAGCATTCAAGACTTTTCAAAACAGTTTCAGCAGCTCATTGAGGTCTTCTAGTGAAGATGGATCTTCAATGAAGAAACAGGTTTATCTATTATCAAATTTCCTGTTTGAATTCTCAAATGACATATTTTTTTTTAATAATTATTAAGAGGATACAATTAAATTATGTAATTACCTGTTTTTTAATCCCAAACAGGCTCCTACACAGCTGACAGAAGCAAATGTTTCCACTTCATTGACTCCCCGAAAAGAGAATGAAAGGTAATTTATAGCACATCGCAATTTATTCTAACTTGTGGTGGATCTCTTGTATGTATTCTACTTGCACCCCGAGATCACATCTGTGTTTCTCAGTGTGTGAATAGATTCAAAATCAACTCTTGGCTGTCCAGCCAGTACTAAGAAATTAAACCTTAACTGCAAGTATATGCGAGTTAAATCAACTGATATCTTGGAGATTTTTAAATGTTTAAAATTATGACATGCAATTGATGAAATAGGCCAATCAAAACAAGTGTGATAGAAAAAAGAAGTTCCAAGACTCCTCCGTCATCTTCTGGATTGAAAAGTGAAGATAGAGAAGAGAAAAGAAAAGAGGTATGCGGTAGCACTTCAGCTTCTTTTTTCTATTATATCTGTCTGAGCTTTCGTAGTTTCTTTAGATATGTTGGAGACTTGGATATGATATTGTTCAAATTACCGTATATCCAGTGACCTCCAATACTAATGATTTTCAGCTTTCAAAGAAGCTTGAGGCAACACACGGTGCAGAAAAGACCGAGAAAACACGTTTCCAATCAAAACCAAAGGTGCAAGAACATTGCCTTATTTGCTTCCCTTTTCAAAATAGAAATAAATACAAATATAAATAAGCCTATGTCTTTGTAAAATAAATATAAATGAGCCCATGTTCATCTAATATTGAGACTCTGCTTTTGAAACAGGAAGAAAAGGAAGCAGATGTGAAAAAGTCAAGGCAGAACCTTAATACTAAATTCACTCCAATGCCAGGCTTCAATAGGGGACAAAAAGTATCAAAAAGCATTTCAGATAAGGTGAGTCACTATAATATATGAACCTATGTCTTGTGGAGCTCCATTATGATTTTTATAAACAAAGGTAGCACATATCATTCAGTGGCACCATGCCCTATTTTTTAATCTCACCAACATTATGTTAATATTTAGTGATTGAAAATGATGGGCTAAAGTGTCCAAGAAATTTCATTCTTTGTAGGTGGATAGAAAGGTAAAGAAAAAATCGAATGTTATTAGTATAAAAATAATTGGTATTGGTTGTAGATGAAGCGGAGAGTCAGTAGCTTTCTTATTTTCTTGTTAAAATGTCTAGTTCTCATCTAAAGAAAACTGGCCATATTGTCCCACTTAGCTATGATTTATCTTTTGAAATCATCTCTGCGCAAAAAAAAGTTTAGAAAAATTACAAAAAATAATACTCAAAAAACTTATAACAACAAACATAGTACCCTAATAATTGAGTGAGATTCAATTGGACGTCGTTTAAAATGAAATGATTTAGTCAGATTTTTTTTAGTAGTGAAAAGGTATGAGGTGGATATAAGGGGTGTTTTTTGTGTGGTTATTAGTTTTAAGGATGTTATTTTTTTTATCTTTATTATTGCCATAGTTCTTCCTCACAGTTCAAAACCTTTGTCGATTCTATTTTCTTATAATGAGTTGTTTATGATATTGTAGACGGGTTCAAAGAGTGGGGTTCGTCAATGAACTGCAGCTGAGACATGTTTTGTAGACTTCTCATATCAATGGACAAGATAGATCTGAATGAGAGTAGAGCTTCTTCAGAAGGGTCCATGTTTTAGTATTATGCTGTTCCTAAGCAGTTACAATCAGAGATGAGTTACAAGCTCTCTATGGAACAGAAAGACTTACATCATGGAAAATGTTATCTAGGTGTAGCAATTGAATAATGTGAAGAAGATAGGAAAAGTGCTTATGCTACCTTTTTATGGTCATTGCATTATTATTTTACTTCCCAAAACATAGCCTTAGTAAAAAATGTATAAAATAGTTTGTACTGATAAAAATGCATATGTTACTTGGGCCGCACATCATTACTTGTGTGAGCTCTTTATATAATCGCTCTGAAAACCGATTCCCTTCTAGTTGAGGTGGCTAAGAACTCCACACTAAGTATTGATCGATCTAAACCAAAAAAAAAAACAACAAAAAGGAAAAAAAAATCGCTCTGATCTTTCACTCTCTTTAAGTCAAACAATATTACTAATTATTTTAACTTTTAGATGGAACATATACAGGCATAGACACTAAAAGTAAACAGTTTACAACTTATCATTGGCATAATTTCATGGAGCCAACTTCCAATGGAGTTACAAACAATGGAAAATCTATAATTCACTTTGGGTATTTCCCTTTATACCATTTTACTGATTTTACATGGGAAAAAAAACGTATTCAGATTCAATCCTTATCTGATTCACTAGTACTACTATTAGATTTGTCTGACATGAAATGCTCTGGCAATTTTGGAAATCTCAGAGTGACCCTATTTGATGTTGAGTTGTGAGATGATGAACCTAAACGTGCAATCCCTCTCTTCTTTTGTACCTTCCGAGCGACCTCCACACATTCCTGATCAACCATGATCAAGAAATCTCTGACTATGACAAATAGTTGAAATGGGTAAGCTCGTTTATCCTTTGAAGCCTTTGCTTGATAATACTCTGTTGTTCTCTTCACAAGCTCCATTGCTTTGTCTTGCTCCTCTCTTAGCACCTCCAGTTCTGTTTCTGCTACTTCAAGAAACCGTTTCATTTCTCTGGCAAACCTTTGTCCTCCATCGTTAACACAATGGGTTACAAGTTGTTTAATGTCAGTTACATGCTTTGTGAGAGCTGAGCATGTCCTTGTATAGTTGTCATAGTCTATAGTTGCTGCTTTCTTTACATTAGAGAACTCAGAGCTCAGACCTCCAACCACTGGCAATCCCAACGTTATATATTCCTTTTCCTTTTCTTCTTTTGAAGTCATATTCTCAGAATTGAAGTTGCTAGTGCTATTGCTTTGGCTGCTATTGCGGCTCAAGGCACTACTCCTGTTGAGGACACACCGTTTTCCCTCAGACCGCACTACTTCTTCTAAAACAAAGTTGAGCAAAGTAGTTTTCCCATTTGTACTTTTAACATCTGATAGCTTTCTTAGAGAAGTGAGATCGAAAGCTTGTGCATTCCCTCGGGACGTTCCAGCATTCATGTGATTTCCAGCTTTGAGGATTGCCTCTAGTAGCTTCGTAAATAGTCCTCGTGTTCGAAGCTCTTTGCATGCCAATGCAAGTGTTTGTATGGACTCCTTGAGGTGGGATATCTCCGAGTCATAGTTAAATTTGAAGAGCATAGCATCAATGCGAGCAAATGCAGAAGGAACAGCTTTCAGGATATGATAAAGGAAGCATTCAGCATCAGCAAGTCTTGTTGGATTTCCATCATACACAAGTATTTGAGATTTTTCTTCTTCTGTTGGAGTCATTTTAGTAAGCTTTTCAAGGGTATCTGCATCAAGTCCTTGGCCATCCATAAGAGCATCAAGAATCTCTTGGCGTGAGATTGACAATGATTTGAGAACAACTGCAATGTTTTGGGACTTTCGTGTGTCTAGAATAAATGTTTTGGCTGATGGACCAGAGTTTGACTCTCTAGGATTTGTAGTATTATTATTTCCTTTAGGGGATTTCTTGTTGGTAGCAACATATCCAAAAAGAGCTTCCATAAGATCACCATCAAACCTGAAAGCAGTACCAATATTAGATTTCAACTCTTCAGAATCTCATTAATCAAACAGACTGGAATTGGACTAAGGTACTCCAGTAAAAGATTAGAACTTTAATTACCTGAAAGAACCACCATCAATTTTGTCCCAAACCATTGAATGATCAGTATTTTTGTTCACTGTATCCCAATGCAAAGGCCTCAATTTTACCTGACTATTTCCTTTATCTGAACTGCCTTCTCCAGTTGATGCCTCCTTTAGTTTAGTACCCTGCAGCCTCTGTGGTGCTTTTGGTATTGGGTTCAAACTAGCTGCTCTAATGGGCAGAGGAGGAGGCAGTGCCCGACTTGTCTTAGAAGCTGGCGGCGGAGGAGGAGGTGCCGGACTTTTCTTGTCAGCAATTTGTCGAAAGTGTTGTGGGTTAGGTGGTGTTGGTGGTGGGGAAGGTGGTGGGGGCTCTAGTTCTGGTTTTGGGGTAGTTTTCAATTCAATCACATCAGATTGTGAAGATTGAATACTATTGAAATCATTGACTTCTGGTATATGGGAAGTTGATGACTTTCCTCGGAGCAGAGGAATTTCTTGACCAGGTTTATGCTTTTTGCCTCTATCAATATCAACATGATCCTTTTCTTCAATTTTAAGATTCTTATGTAAAACCTCTTTAAAGGGACCCTTTTTCGAGTTTTTACCTTCAAGATTTTTCCAGTAAAGCACATCTAAACCATTCTCATCAACAATGAACCCTTTAAGATTACCATCATATCTTACAAACTGATCACTATGATTATGAGGCACTACAACTGAACCACCACCACCACCTCCTTCTCTTGAAGAATTACCTCCAACATGATCTCTTCTTCGTCTACCATAAATACCTCTTTTGATCAACAAGAATATCAACCCAGAAAGCACTAAAGTACTAGCTGCAGTGGCAGCTACTGCTTTTGCTATTTTACTGTTAGAAGAAGATGATGGCTTTGTAGGTTGCAGTTGCTGTGGTGGTGGAGAAATCAGTGGAGTATTTGCATTTGGAGAACTGGGTTTTTGAGGAGTAGCTGAAAATGGATAGAAAGTTTCAATATTTTTAGGGGAATCTGATTGCCCATTAGTGAAATTAAGAAGAAATGAAATATGAAAAGTAAATAACAATAGAAGAAGACATGGCCTAAGCATTTGAGCTTGTGTAATTGCAGAGAAGATTGAAAGTGAGACGTGTTGAAAATTGTAGAATGTTAATTATCTCAGCATAGGTGGTGGTATTAGAGGTTTATGTTTCCTCGTGTGCATTTGGTATTCGGTTTAGGGACAAATTCAAAGAAAGTGGTTGATTGATTGTTTCTAACACTTATTAAAAGAAACAAGCACTTTTACTCCGTAAAGGTTTCAATAGAGAAAGGTTCTTCGCAATTTTGAATTCTATTACATTTTTTTTTTAAATCTAATTATAAAATAACATAGAAAGTAGGCTCATAGAGAGAGAGATATGGAGCACTTCACTAGGTCAAGCTATAAATTGACAGAACAATACTATATTAGAATCCATTTTTTTTTTCTTTTACTAAAATCTATATATATTTTTCAAAGTTTATAAATCTATTTTGTATTTTTCAATGTAACAAATTATTATTATTATTATTATTATTATTATTATTATTATTATTATTATTATTATTATTATTATTTGATAAAGAGATTAAAAGAAGAATAAGAAGAAGATATATTAGAGTTTAATCACAAATAATAATTAGAGACAAAAAGAAAGATGTTAAATAATATTCACGAATAAAATGAAAAGGGAAACAAACAACACGTTATATTTCAGATTTTTTTTTCTTTAATGCAAAAAAGGTTAAGAATATAATCAATTTTAATTGCTCTCTCATGGTCGAAGTATTTAGTTCTAGTAAGAAAAAATGTTTATTAACATAAAATAGGCGCCTTTTAACAATGTATTAAGAAAACTTAATTAATAAATTAGATTTAATACAAAATAGTATTATGATTTTTTAAATGAGCTAAAATTTTGATAATTATGTGTTCTCACGTGGAATTGAATTATAATCTATTTATTACTATAAAATTAATATAAAAAATATTAAGGTGATTGATATGCAAAATAATAGGTTATAAACTCACAGCTGAGGAACTTAAATTTTTAAGTAATTGTTCTTTTCACTTTTATTTATATTTTTTTTCTCCCTGAAAATTTATTTTGGAATTATTGAAAAAATTCTGAAAATAGTAAGATAAAAATAAATACTTAGTCAGTGATCAAAAAAGTCAAAAAGAAGATTCTCGTAATACTTTCTAGTGTGCAAACGTAACCATTTTACAATTGGAAGTGTCATTGCGTTTTTGGTTTTGACCTTTTAAAAGGTTTGATAGCTTTTTATTCATAAGAAGAAATAATAAGCGGGTATGCAACCCAGATTCAACCTCTTTTTTTTTGTCTTCGTTAATTTGGAATGACTTTTTTCGCATGGTTAAGAAAATGATAATTTTCTAAACAATTAAATTTATAAAAATATAAAATAAATATGATAAGATAAGATAATAAATAAAATTTTATTATAATTATTACTCTTTTTTTTTCTTTCTTCTCTTCTCACATTTCTTTTTATATTATAATACTTAATTTATAAATATTATAAAACTTGGTACATTTCTTTTTCTTTTTTTCTTTGGTTTGTAATTAACATAATCAATTATCATTTGACTTAATAGATATATTTTATGACTCATATTATTAAAAAAAATTATTTTAATATCACAGTTTAAATATTAGTACTATGTTTAGTCATTTTAATTTCTTTTTCTTTTTTAACGAAAATTTGAGATCTATATGATAAATTTTACAAATATATTATAAGAATTTAAGAAGTAAAAAAAATCAATATTATAATTGACTATCAATATCAACGTATTCATCTCCAACTAAATATATTATCTAGAATATTGCATCCTCTCCTGCATTAAGTTTAATAATAGTAGAATATTTCATGAATTATGTGCTCAATCCCGATTTCTCCATCCCAAATATTTAATTATAATTCTTATAATAAAAATTCAACTACTATGTATGACTTCGAGAGATATTTGTTAATCTGATTTTGAAAAATATTTCCAAAATACCTTTACAAAAAAAATTCAATATTTAAAATTCATTAAAGTTGCATCAATCTTAAATTAAAATTGAATATTTTAATAACATAAAATATAAATTATGTAAATCCATTATCATAAATATTAAGGTATTAAACTTGCATGGAATCATATTCATTTATTTTTCATTATTAATTCTTTATTTATTTTTCTCTTTTTTTAACAATCATTTTAATTTAATTTTTTTCTCATTTTTGTAGAAAAGAATATATTATCTTTTTTTCTTGTTTATAGTATGTTTACTATACATATGAGTATTTTTAAAAACAAATAATCAATAAAATTTATTTTTATATTTTTAAGATTTATCTATTTATAATAGTTACAATTAGATAGTTAACTTAATTATTTCAAAATTTGAAACTATTCTATAATATTTAACAAAAAAAGATATATATATTTTATGATGCAATATTTTAATTAAATGATAAACTTATTGATTAATATAAATATTTTATGTATTTGAAAATACATGTATTAAATAAAAAATTAGTTTAAGATAGAAGTAATTGATTGTTTTGATATTTTATAAAGTTTTATATTTTTTCAAAGTTTCTATCGATAGTATTTTTTATATTTTCGTAAAAATTATATCTCAATATCTTTATCAACATCGATACTCTAAACATTAGTCATTACAATTAATAAGTACAAATCATGATTATTTTTATAAAAAAAATTTATTTATCATAAGCTTATTATAAATTATAAGTAATATAACATAATATTATTAGTAAATACAATCAAACTCATATAATTATATCTATTAAAAAACTACAACATCAATTATGATTATGATATTATTATAATATCTAGCAATAATTTTTATAAAAGATGGAAAAGTTGATTTTTTTTTTTAATTTGAAGTGAAAATATGAGCTAAAGTAGAAGTGACAATTTGTGCGAGTTTCAATTCAAATTTAATTTGAGTGAGTAAAGATAAGCTCGAAATAAAACCAAATATATTTAATGATTAAAGTTCATTAGCTCAAATAATATTACATTAAACATCAAAAATGAGAAAAATAATATTAGATAACTAATTTTTTGAACAAATAATAAATTAACATTAAATGAACAACTCACACACACAAAGTCAACAAAGATAATATAACTCCTTACACACACATATTATGTTACAATAATTAGTTAATTACAAAAAAAAAAAACAATGCTTGTAAATATAAGCTAAAGAAAGTTAATTTTTAAAACAAGACGTTCATTTATATATAAATTGAACAATAATAAATGTCATCAAACCCCTCTCATGAAAAAATCAGAGGTCATCGTGTCTTCGTAGAAGCTCGCAAGTTGAATAAAGTACTACAAATCCTAATAGAATTTTTTCTAACCATTAAACAAAAAAAATATGAGTGAGATGGAACAAAAGGATTTCCTCCAATAAACCACATATTGATTTCTTGGTATTTTTAATTTTAAATTAAATATAGTACACATTTAGAACGTTAAAAGAATTATCACTATGGTTATCATTATTAACGGATAACTCATTTAAATGCTAAATATTTATAATATGAGTTTTTTGCATAACTGTATATATCATAAATTTATTATGTACTTATTAATAATATTCTCAAGTCATTGTAAATATGTATAACAAGAATTTAGATACATATATCATGCAATGAGAATTTAAATTTATACCTAAGCACTTTTAGTTAACATCTTGATCCATAAACACAACCATGTTGTTAGAGTTTAGAGTTTTGAGTGTCTAGTTGGACGAAAGATGGAAACAAATATGTTTTTTTAATTTTGTGTTTTTAACATAGTGTGTAGGTTATAATATTTATGCTAACTTCTTTTTTTAATTTTATTTTGTGCAACCGGATAGGTCAATCTAGTTCAATTTTTTGAGTTATTTAAATTTGGTCTAAATTTAATTTAATTCAATATATAATGAATACAAATTTTATAATTCAAATTCAATTTAATTAATCTATATAAATTATATATCATCCCTCGTTAAATGTAAGTAGACGGAACTCCTTAGTCACATGGAAACGTTTGTGTTTATACCGTGAGTGACTGAGTTTGAGTGGCTAACCAAAATTATGTTTTGCAATTTTTTTTTTTTAATGTGTATTTCAGGATCAGATTGGACCGACGCTAAGACTCTCATGGGTGATAGGAGCGAAGACTACACATCAATATGTCATAAATGTCAGTTGTTATTTAGTGGGTGGACCAATTCCATATTTAGTCAACAAGTTTGGTTATTAGCTTAAAAAAGTCCCATGTTTGGTTATTGATCGACAAAAATAAAATAAAATGTAATATTGAAAAAAAGAACACGCCGTTCAACCCCAGTTGTGTATCCCTAGCTACTTTTTTCCCTCTAAATTTGTATTATTACTCCAAGTAATATTTGTTTTTTTTTTCAATTACAAACTTCTGTTATCTGATTTTTTTTTCAAAATATTCTTAAAAAATATAAGTGAAAAATCCCTCAAAATAAAAAAATATTTAAATTTTATATTTATTTTTTATTAATAGTTTAATTATATTGTTAAAAAATTAACGTACAAAAATAAAGATAATTTTTATTTATTTAATTTTTTAATTATTCAATTATATTAAATAAAGACTGTTTATAATTTAAATAAATTATAACTCAAACAACTGAAGAAAAAATTAAATAAAACCATAAAAAATAATTATTTATTTTTATGAAATTACTTTTTTATAACAATAAAACTAAATTTTTATAAAAAATAAGTATATAATCTAAATATTATTTTTAAAATAAAATAAAAAAATTACTATAAACTTCCAAAAATATAAAATCATAACTTTGACGTAATTGTGTATAGTCTAACTTTCTTCTCATTTTTACTATTTTTTTACCCTTTTTCTATCTCTTTTAAAACAGTACATGTTTCGAGAGTTAAAAAAAAAATTCTCACATTATTAATCACATGGTATCATTATCATTGCCTTTGATTATGGCCTGTGATTTTTTTAATGCAAATCTAGCAATAGTCATCATTTGTTAAATCAGGTTCCAACTGTAAAGAGTATCATTTGATTAAATTTAAAAAAATTATAAATACAAAATGTTACAAGAATAATAATATCTCATAAAAGAATAAAATGAAAAGTATTGTATAAGTTAGAAATGTATTAAAAATGTTGTACATTATAATAAGCACATGGTAATCAAGAAAACTTTAGGTGATATTATTATATAAAAATCATTAGTATTTCATTCATTCATTTTCTCTGCCTCATATGATATTAGAGCGAGGAAATATTTCATTTAAAGTTTTTCCTTTTATCGCTTTGTCTTGGTATCAACTTCCGTCTTTGTCATGATATCAACTTTCTTGATAACAACCTAGGATTTTCTTCTCGTTAAGATTGAAGAATGGCTACTCAGACTTTCACTCAGATTGGACATCTTTCGATTAGATTACTATTCCTTTGTCTTCTTTGTTGCAATCAGTGGTGATTCCACCTATCAATTTGTTGTTTTCGATCAAACTTGATCTTTTGAACTACCTATTGGGACACAAATAGTTGTTAAGCATTATAACAACCTACGGTGTTGTAGAATTTTTGGATGGATCACAAGTAGTGCCATTGATGAATCTGGCTAGTTCTACAAGTTTGAATCATGAGTTATGGCTTCAAAATGCATTAGTGGAATGATTCATTTGTATGGAAAATAGTCAGCAAGAGAACTATGTACGACCTTTAAGGAGATGTTTGCCTATTTAGTCCCTACTAACATAATCATGCTACCTTTGAAGCCCACCAATAGCGTCTACTATTGCGTTATCTCCTTGAGATCTATCCCTATATCTAACAATGTGAATAAACATAGCAAATCCAAGGAGCTTCCATTATCCACCAGAATTTTGTGCACCGGTTTTGACTATGATAACCATTGGATCTTCATGAGGTGGCATGACCTCCTTTCTTTCAAAGATGATTGGATGGACAGGTCTTTCATGCTTCAAGTTGTATACTAGTCGGTTCATGTCCCTTGCTTCTTGGGCATATCTCTTTCTTAAATTACTAGAATAACCCGACATAGTTAGCCTTCCATGTATGGTGTGGTTTATATGAACATCCTCTTAGGGAGGTTGATTGGGTCTGTTTGCATTCCTGAGAGCAGCATTTGAGGGAATTAACTTGGCTCAGTTAATGGGGTTGTTTACTCCCCTATTTATTTCCCATAACCCCCAATTCTGTTGATCACATCCCCTAAATATCCTTTTGATAGTATATGTTTGATTTACTATTTGAGATGTCAATAACCCCTGGTCCAATGACCTATGTCCTTATGGAATGCATAATACTTATTGAGATTCCTTAGTGGAGACTTCATAGGTTGCGACCAGTTGATATGATTAATATGCTTCATGTGTTGTATAGCCTCAGCCAATGTTATCCTAGGCATGATCATGGGTTTGAAATGAGGAAGGTTAGGGTGCTTGTCTCTATAAGGCCTCATATCCTCGTCCTTTTTTATTGGAATAGGCTTGGCTATAGCTCTATTTACTACCCTATTGGTGAATATCATCTCTTTCTCTCTCTCTCTCTCTCTCTCTCCATGTTGACAAACTTTTAGGTTTCTTCATAAACCATTTCCAAAGATCATAGGGTTGTCTTAGTCCATTCGATGAATATACCAGTGTCAAGCTTGATGCCTTTGCGAAAAGCTTCGATGGAAATGAAGTTAGGACATTGTGAACTTTCTCATATAAGTTTCAATGGTCTCCTCGTCCTCTTGGATGATTGAAAAAATGGTACGATTCCTTTCATATTGTCTTATTATAATCATAATTGGTAACAAATGCTTTCACCAACGTATCAAAACTTTTTATACTCTTGGGTGGCAACTTAACAAACCATTTTTACACCATCTCTTGGAAGGTTGAGGTGAACAACTTACAATATATGGATTCCTTTTTATTCTTCGAGAGGCTCACAACGACCATTGTCATCTTAAAGTGAATAACATAAGCCACTGGGTCCTTTGTTCCCTTGTAAGTGGATAATTTGAGGGCATTGAATTTTAGGGGTGGTGTTGTTATCTCAAGGACATCCGAAAGGGTGATTTTGACAACTAATCACATACTGTTTCGATATCACCCCAGGGCCTTAGCTTCTCTTGTCCTTTAAACCTATCATCCATTTTTGCTTATATTTTCTTCTCTATGTCTCTAGGTTTTTCCATAAGGGTACCACTTGAACAACCGGGTGGTGTCGGAAATCCAATGGTAGTAGCATTCCCCAAGCTCGAAATATTGGGAGTTGAAGGGTTCATATACGTAGGTTTTGGACAAGATTAGGCATTGGAGTTATAGGTATAGATTATTCTTTGATTACATCAGATCATTATTGGTAGGGATCTCGTGATGCACGCTTTGACCTAGGTGAGTGACTAACCATTATAGAGGGGCTAATGGTATGGAACAAACTTTCAGCTTCTGAGTAATCATCCTATACCAACCTAAACCTAAGCTTATTGTTATCGTTTTGATACTTAGTGAATGCCTATTATAGCTCTATTATCTATCTTTAGAGACTTTTTAACATGATGTCATTTTCATGAGATGTACTGCTATAACTAATTGAGCTAGTAGTCCACAGAATTGTTTCGACTGGTCTAACTGTGTTATTACAAGTTAAAGGTTGAATACCATCAATGACTAGAGTCCATGTGTGACCATGTTCCTGATCACCCTTACGATGTTTTTTATTGGGGAGGAACAATACATATGATTATTGAGATCGAATTCTAAAGTTAGGTAAGTGAGGTTATTAGTCTACTCGAGGTGAGATAATGGGTTGGCCATATTGAGCGAATTGAATGTCCCTATGACACAAGTTGTTTCTCCATGGTGTGTAAGATACAAGATCTCAAACGCTAAACTCATTTTTGCTCAAAAATTATGTCATCATAATCATGTTTTCATTAAAATTCATAATAATTGTTTTCTTATCAAGGACACTATTTCGAAGAAGGTGATCATTTAAGGATCTACTGATAGAGAGTTGTACAAGCTTGGATTTCAATATTCAACAATTATTAACAATAATCAACACTATGCAGCTTTTCTTGTCAAAGGAACTCTTTGGCATTATAGATTAGCTCATCCTTTAGATAGTATTGTAAATAAAATTTTGTCTAACCAGGGAATAAATGTAACATGTGCTATTGATTTAGGAGACATTTGTATTGCTTGTGTTCTATGTAAATCACATAAGTTACCATTTGTTTCCACACATGTTAATGTTGCTCATCCTTTGAACTTTTGTATTTTAACATATGGGGACCTACCCCGTATACAAGTGTTAATGGTGATAGACATTTCTTTCTTATAGTAGATGATTATATTAGATTTTCTTGGGTATTTTTCTTACAAAGCAAAGATTAAGTTGTCTCTATTTTTCTAAAATTATAGAAAATGGTTGAATGTCAATTTAATATTAAAATTAAACATATTTAAAGTGATGAAGTTACCGAATTTATACTTTTAGAAAAAATACTTGAAAATTGTGGCATTGATTACAAATTGACTTGTCCATATATTTCTTCTCAAAATGATATGGTGGAGTATAAGCTTAGACATGTTGTAGATATAGGTCTTGCTTACTGTTTAAGACACATGTTTTTATCATCTATTGACCTTTTTTATTTAGATTAGTTGTTTACATTATTAATCGTGCACCCTCCAAAGTGCTTCATTTTGTTTCACCATATTCAATGTTGTTTGGTCTTTTACCTGATTACACCTTTTTGTGTGTATTTAGGTGCCTTAGTTTTCCTTATTTGAGGCTATTTAATAAAATAAAATGCAAGTTAGGTCTACCCTTTGTACTTTTCTTGGTTATACCCCAATCATAAAGGCTATTTTTGTCTTCAAATAGAAACTAAGAATGTGATAACTAGAAGGCACGTCATTTTTAGTGAAACTAAGTTTCCTTTTACAAAGATTTTGTCTACTATACACATTTTGAGTAATTATAGTTCTAAATCACAAAGCACTATTCATTTTCCTTCTTGGCTATCACCAGCTTTGTCTTATTGTTATCCTAGTCAACCTCTTGATACATGTTTTCCCGACACACGTTATGTGCCTAGTGTTTCAGTCACTTCTGTATGTTATGAATTTATGGTGTTAGTGGTAATTAATACTCTTTATTGCATGGTATATTATCTAACATTATTAAATTATTATAAATATAATAGATGAGATAAATACACTTTAGCCCCATAAAAACATTTATGGTTCCACCTTCGGCTCCTACATGCAACTTCCCTTTTCATTACGCATTTGATATGATTATGTAGTTTATGTTATCTTTTGCTTTAACAGGTTGTAAATTTGATTGGGAGTTCATGAACAAGTGTTTTCCACATTTCTCAGAACATAACTTAAGTTACAAAAGGAGGTCATGTTAAGTCCAAATCCAAAAATGGACTCATCTAAAGGTTATGATAATTTGAGGCTTAAGTATGGTGTAAACCAATAAGAATACTTACCCATGGCAAGAATAGGGTGGTTTGTTTGGTTAGATTGAAAAAAACCTAGTCAAACTTTTTACTATAATAAATAGTTTGAGCTTCAAATTATGTAAAAAAGGTTTATAAATTTTTGAATACTTAAATCAAATTAATTAATTATTGTATTATATATATATATATATATATATATAATTTAGATAGATTTGACTATAATTTGGTTCATATCTCATCTATTAATTTCAAGTTAGACGAAGCAATTGTTGGACAGGTTAAAGAACTACTTATTATGGACCATTTGTTGTATATGCAGGAATAAATGTAGATTGAAGAACTTATTGTGTAAATATGAGGTATTGTTTATATTCATGTAATCTGGATGTTGGTATGTTCATATATAGTAGATGTTTATATTCACAGGTACTATCCCACGGTGTCATTTATTATAGATATTTTTATGACATTATAATCATGATGTAACCTATATATTAAGAATAAATAAGTAGAAAGGACTCTTGCGTTCTGGATGTTGTATATGTAGAATTATATTCATGGAAACTGGATGTTGATATGCTCATACTAGATGATGTTCTTTTTATGAGGAAATTAATGCATGTTGCCAAGGACAAAGATTTTGAATAATAGCATTATTACAATGGGACTTACTCTTTTTCAGATTGATTTAGATTGTATACTATGATTAGTTAGCAGCCTTAAAGTTTTTTCTTGTATTTTTTATATTTTTGGAACTCTTTAATTAGTTAGTTTTTATTATATGTGTTTTATTGTATCGTTTTATTAAACTCTTAATGTAATATCTCTTTTAAATTTAATATAATTAATCTTAATTTTTAAAAATTTCTCAATTTACTTTAATTTATATTTGAAAATTGAGTGTAACCAAAATAATAATTATCATTTTGATTATAAGTCTATGGCCTCGGTTATTGAAAAACCGTGGCCATATGTGTAATCTATGGCCTCAATTAAAAACCGTGGCCATAGGTAATGACTTTTGGTCTCTCTCACTTAGGCCTCGGTTCTTATAATTAAGGCCATAGATCTATACTCACGGTTAAAAACCGAGGCCATAAGCACATTTTTTAGTAGTGTCACATTCACAACATAATCACTAGAAATCACTGATTTCCTTACTATAGTAGATCTTAATACCGCATCAACATTCTCCTGAGGAATAGAATCATGTTGTTCAACAACTGTAGGCATCTGTTGAACTTCAAAATCTATTGGATTAGGATCAATCATTTGTGGTACTTCCAGGACTGGTTCTTTAACACACGTTTGTACTTGAGGGGTGTTATTAACAATAACGATCAATCCATTACTTGAAGTGGCACATTGAGCATTTGAATGATTTTTCTCAAGACCAATGCCCATGGATCAATCGCTCCCACTAATCAAGTAATTCTCAATAAATTTTACATTTCTTGATTCCATAAACCTAGTGCCATGAGATGGACAATAAAACCTATATCCCTTAGACCTTTCGGCATATCCAACAAAATAACCACTTATGGTCCTTGGATCTAACTTCTTTTCTTGTGGATTATAAATCCTCACTTTAGACTGGCATCCCCAAACGCGCATATGTCACAAACTCAATTTCCAACCTTTCTATAATTCAAATGGTGTCTTTGAGATAGCCTTTGTTGGAACTCGGGTTAATATATACACAACCGTCTTTAAAGCTTCAACCCACAAGGATTTAGGAAGATTGGAGTTGCTAAGTATACTTCGCACCATGTCTAGTAGTGTTCGGTTTCTCTTTTCTGCTACACCATTTTGGTCTGGTGAACCAAGCATATTGTATTGGGCAACTATCCCATGTTCTTGAAGAAACTTAGCAAACGTACTAGGTGCTTATCCATTCTTAGTGTATCTACCATAATATTAACCACCTCTATCTAATCTTATGACATTTATTTGCTTTCCATATTGTTTCTCTACTTTAACCTTAAAGCTCTTGAAGGCATCTAATGCTTCACTCTTATTATGAAGCATGTAGAGATACATATATCAAGAAAAATAATAAAGGTGATAAAATATTTCTGACCTTGAATGTCCATGTCTGGACAACATATATCCATATGTATGATTTCTAATATGCTTGAACTCCTATTGGCACCTTTCTTTGACTTGTTAGTCAGCTTTCCCTTAATCGAGTCCACACATGTCTCAAAGTTAGTAAAATCTAGAGTACTAAGTATCCCATCTTTCACTAATATTTTAATTCGATCTATGAAGATATGTCCTAATCTCCTATGCTATAATGTAGAAAATTCCTCATCAATAATACACCTTTTAGTGCCAACTTGAATATATATAGGGTTATAAGTGGTATTATTTCGTAAATTAATGTATTAAAGACCATCAGACAAAATACCATTCCCAACACAATCAGATTTATTAAATAAACTAAAAGATGTTTATGAAAAGTGAAAGGAATAACCAAAAGGTACAAGTCTTGAAATTGAAATCAAGTTTCTAGAGAAACTTGGAACATAAAAGGTCTTTTCTAATTATAAAATAAAACCACTACTTAAAATTAAACTACATGTCCTTACAACCTCCACATGTGAGCCCATCTTGTTACTGGATAAGATCTATTGCTCACATCTCACTGACTTCCTTAGATTTCGCATACCTTATAAGGAGTTTGCAACATGGATTGTAGATCCAGAATCAATCCATAAGGTGTTAATATTAACATTAACCATATTAGATTCATAACAAACAAACAAGGTTGGATTACCTTTATTCTCAAACTATTTCTAGAATTTGATACAATCCTTCTTCATGTGTCCCTTCTTTTTACAGAAGAAACACTTGGATTCTTTCTTAATATCAACCTGAGATGGAATTATCCCTTTTCCTTTATGCTTATATTGAGATTTTCCTTTCCCATACGTTGTAGTCAACATTGCACTTTCATCAAATTCCATAACAAGCCTCCCTTCCTCTTGAACACACATGGGCATTAGTTTATTGATTGACCATTTATCCTTATATGTATTGTATGAGATTTTGAATGGTCCGTACTGATGTGGGAGAGTGTTAAGGATATAGTGCACCAGGAAGGATTCTGATACCTCAACCTCGAGATACTTAAGTTGAGCCACAATGTCCCTCATTTGCATAATGTGCTCACGCACACCTTTTACATTGGTGAGTCTTAAAGAAGAGAATTTCATAATAAGGGTTCTTGCTAAAGCCTTATTTAAAGTGACAAATTGATCATCAATGGCCTTTAGCAAGTCTTGAACATTGTTATGTTGATCAACAGAACCACGAATACCAGCAAAGATTTTAGTCTTAATGAACATCATGCTAAGGCGATTAGATCGCTCCCATTGTTCATAAAGGATGACATTCTCTAGAGTGCTAGTTTGAGTAATTTTAGGTGGTTCATTTTTTCTAATAGCATAACAATATCCATCCACCCTAGTTGAAGGATAATTTTGTCCTTCCATATTTTGTAATTATCCCCTTTCAGATCAGGAATGTCACAATGGATATAAGAGAAATTTACAGTTTGAGAAGCTTCAATTAAAAATTATATGCTTATTAAAATTTGAGACATAAATTATAGTCATTCTTTACCAATGTAAATCATGAAAAATATGAATCTCGTGACATAAAATTTGTCAGTGGACTAAAATTCTATTTCAATTAGATTCATCTTAACTTTACGATAAAATTATAAATTATGTTCCTTTTTCCTAATCCTTTTGGGTAAATCAAAAAATATAATTTGACATTTTATCATAATTAATTATATAAAAATATAATAAAAATTCTTATGGGATAATATTTATTATATCACATATGATTAATCACAATTAATATTTATTTTATAAATGTGATTCTAAATAAATCTTATTATAGTTTTAATTAATTAAATATGTTGTGGCTAATCCCTAATTAATTAAACTATATGAATCACTTAAATATTAGTTAAATATTTAGGCTCAATTATTGTATAAAACCATAAGCAATATTAATTTAATTTTAAATATGCAAATATTATCTATCTTAAGATTGCTTATATAACAATAAATTATACAAAGAAAAATAAATAATATAAACACTAATTAAATCTATAAAGAGTCATTAACAATTAATTTCATTATGTATATATTATTTAATCAAATTTTCATATGTATAATTAATTATAAAATTTACATATACAAATACCAAAACAAATAATTTAAGCATAATGTATTTAAATAATTTTTATTAATGTATCTAAAAATTATTTAAATAAATATCACATGTCAATATTATACATATGACAAACATAAGTTAAATATTTAATTAAAATTATATTCCAATTTTTTTTAATAAAATCAAATTCTGAATACATGTATAAAAATAACTCAGACACTAAATACAATGTAACAATCGTTGTAACCTAGTGGACAACCTCTCTTATGCCCACCCAGGAAGTTTGGGTTTGACTCTCATAAAAAAACATAATTTTTTTTCAACTTCATTTTTAACCTCCAGTCGGGTCAACCTGATCCGGTTTTGACCCTAACGAATACTCGACCGTATCTTTCTATTTCGGCGATGAAATCCGGCGTTGTTTTTATCATAATTCTAATAATTCGATTTCCGAGTGATTTATGGTCTCATTTTGAATAAAAAATATCATTTTAAATAAAAAGTTAATTAATGATTCAAATGAATACCCACAGTAAATTGGATTTATTTTCTTCATTGTTTTTCAAGTGTAAATTTACAGAATCACTCTAAAATCAATATTGAAACAATTTATAATTTTCATATACATCAAAAACAAGTAAAATAAAAAATCCAAAATCTCAGTTCTTCGTGAAATAGAGCAAAATAGAGATGTTTTCAAAAATGGCTTTGATACCAAATGTAAGATCATAATTAATATCCATAAACGTTCAGAAAATCATATGAATGCAAAATTTAAATACAGCGGAAACAAAATGGATTGAAAACATACTCTTACCATTGATCAAATTTCAACACTTACACGGAAATTTTAATGGATTTTCGATTTGATGCTCTCACTGATTTTTCACACTTATTCTCTACGTTTTGATGGTGTATCTGAATGAACCAATAAATAGTGAGAGGACTTGATGTTTTATAAAGGTTCTCCCATCAGGAACCTCATTCGATTTCGTAACCGTCGTATGGTTTCGACGAAACCAAACCGTTACCACGGTCCACTATTCTGTTGCACCACTTTGATGTTACAGATTCAAGGTAAAAGACATAAAGATGAATTTTGGACACTAGAGGTGAAAAATAGATCATATAATCATAAAGCTTAAAGAAAGAGATAATGAGAGTTGAAGAAATGATAAAATGAGGAATAACACCTTGTAAGATTATTTTTCTCTTCATCAAAAAATCCACAACCCCAAGTTGTATCCAAGACAATTTATAGCATAGAGTATAAGATATAAAAAAAAAAAAAAAAATTGGCTGGTCGAACTACTGTACAAGTATTGTTCGAAGAACTTGGTCGAGGAGATTTCATTTATAATGTCGCGAAAATAACTCTCTTTGTAATTTTTGTATTGTATGCTTCTTGATATATATATATATACATATTGTGATCCTGCTAAAGTTTAGAAGTAAACATTTTTCTTTTCAAAATTATCGAACTAACTGAGTTACACAATTTTTTTATAAGTTGAGTGATTCGACAAAAGTCCAAAACTTTAAATCATGTTGAACTTTTTATTTTTATTAATTGTTCAAGATGTAATACTTTGAAAGTTTAGTACTATAATGACGAGAATATTAAATTTGTCAAGTTAAAGTGCGTATAAAATTAATCAAAAGTCGACCAAATCGATCATGTATACTTGTACAAATAATACTGTTTGGACTAATATTCAATGTTGCACAATATTTATGAACAAAAGTAATTTTTTTAATTCATTTTAACGTGTTATTGATTTTAATTTAAAATTTAAGCAATTTTATTATTATTTTATGGTTTGAGCTAAAGAGGGAGGGGAAAGAAATTACCTTATGCAAGAGATGATAATCTATTTTCTTTTTCTTATTTATCAAAAAATTGAGTCTAACTAAGAATGACGGGACGTGCACAGTGAGCAAAAAATATAAAAAAACAGATCCTAATTTAATTTATAAACCATCGATAAAATATGAAACGAATAAATAAATAGGTTAATGAGAAGGGAAAAAGAAAATAAAATAATTAAATTAAAGTTGAGAGGTGCGTGAAAACAACCATTAAATATGTGGATTTAACGATACACTTCTATAAATGATAGTATGATTATGGTTACGGTTATAAGAATCGAGATCTAAGTGAGAGAGACTATAAACGGTTATTTATAATCTCGATTTTTTAACTGAATTCATAAACATATTTTATCACCTCGGTTTTTTAAAAAATTGAGACCATAAACGTCTTATTACCTCGATCTTTCAATAACCGAGGTCATAGGATATGTTTATGTTCTCGATCTTTCAATAACTAAGGTCATAAGGTATGTATAAATTAAAAAAATACAATTATTAATTATAATATTAAAAATCAATATAAATTACAATAAATTTATTGATTATAATATTAAAAATCATATTATATTAAAATTAAAAATATAATTACATTTGAGAATAACCTTACTATTACAAACTGATTTTTTACTATTAATTACAAGCATTTATAAGTGTATTTCAAATCAACATAATCAGTCCACAACGACTTCAACAGAAATGTAAAGATCAAAAGGCAAATATCATAGGCGTTGGTGCATTTAGTGAATGATGCGCTGGTGTGCTGGTACGCTTGATGCTGCAGCACCTAGTCGCTGGTGCGATGGTGTGTTGGTGTTGCGCCTGGTGCGCTAGTGTGGAAAAAGATGGAAAAAGAAAGAAAATATAACACCAAAAATAAATTTTAGTTTTAATGACCATAATGCATAATTTCTATGAGAAATTAACCAAGTACTACTCTGTGGTCTAATTATGGAATCCTTTTACAGAATGATAAATGCAAACGCAACAAATCAGAGGTCAAATATGGAACTCGGAAAACACATTATATTTAAAGCATCTATCTAGATTTTTTGTAGAGAGAATATTTAATCCTTTAAAATATACAATGAATAGATATATTCAGTCATTAAATGAACTTGGGAAACTATGTGTTACATTGCCCACTCTAGACCAAATTATTCTGCCCAGACGCTTTAAGTTATTAGCAACTGCATCACAAATTGAGTAAACTTGTAACAGATAACCCGAACAGTGAATAAATGATTCAAGAGAAGCTTCTTTATGGGAGGGAGAAGCGAGAGAGAGAGAGAGAAAGATGTTCCAGAAACACAATGAACAAGACAGATGCATGCAATACCGAAATTAGATTATTAGCAAACAACAATATCTTCATCTCTCTGTACCAAAAAAAAATCATAAAGCTCCACCATTTGAAGAAAAAAAGAAAGATGAAAGAATGAGATGTAAGCAAGAAAAGAATTAGGAAAATAGGGAAAAATACATCTCAATTGTTCATATCTAAGCTGCTGTTAGACAAACCTTATCTTGCAACCATTGCATGCAAAACGCACCAAGCTTGTCATAAAAAAATCCTACACTTAATTGACTCGCCAATAAAGGTATATACTCTATGATTGAAAGACAAACTCTCCAATGTATATCCTCTGCAAACTCAATAATGGAAGGTAACAAGGATCGAGACAATTGATCAATCCCAATAACCTGTAAAAATAGTTTCTCATCTTTCAGATAGCAAAAGCACAAAAAGTAAAATAAACATTTTAGGCAAAATAGTATAAATGAAATGTTGGCCTAACTACAATCAGCTTAAGCTTTCGGAAAATAACTTATATAGATGAGTTAAATATGTGCACAACTTTACTGATGTAACACATGATGCGTAATGTTTCTTTTCAAGTAGGTCAAAGGATACAAACTCTAAAAATTGAGAGAAGTTAACTCTAAGGATTTAATACCATAGTTTTGCATACATGATTAACTTGATCAAGTTTGCTGATAATATTAAGACTCACATAAGGAAATTCATCCTTCAGAAGAGAGAAAAATTGGAAGTAATTGCTATATTGTAGCATCCTACATTACTCGTCGCCAATTAGATATCGACTCGATGCATATGATAACATAATGCTTATAGACTATACATATATAAATGTGATTCATCAAAAGTAAATTAAGACCACAATAATCTAAACCAAAATTTTATGGAACTTGTGAAAATGATAAACAGTGAACTGTTTAAAATCACCTCATTGTCTAGACAGATACAATTTTCAAGGCAACCTATTTACTGCAATATCCAGTGAGTCAGTGACCCGTTGATGCAAACACAAGAAACCCACATTAAATATCAAGATGATGTAGTTAATTCAGTTACATTCCTAAAAAAATTGCACCTTGGAATGAATATGCCTAAAGACAAAAACTACTTTACAACAATGTAATCAATATCACTGAAGAAATAAAAAGCACCAAATACAATTTCCATGAGATTTAAGCAAAATCTCAATGAAATTATATCATTGAAAGTTGTCAATTTTGATAACCAAGTTATACCAATTAGTTAGAAAAATTTGAAGCTATATCTATCAGTAAGAGAAGTAGAATGCATGCAATGTCAACTTTGTTAAAATAAAAAATTGAATTCAAGCTAAATCCAAAGACTTACTATTGATGAAATCAACACATCAATAAAGTACAAATGTTTGTCCAAAAAAGGTACTAATATCTGCAAGACCACAACAAATCAATATAAAGGAAATAATATCAATGTGGAAACTGTGGCACCTATCATGGATGTAAAAAAGTCTAGTATTATAATACTGATCCTACATGCCCTACACTTTTCTCAAACAACTTAATGAATGAAATGAAGGCGGAAAACTTGTTCATCTCTAATACTCGGTTAGCTAAGACCATGCATTCATTTGTAATTGAAGTACACATCATATCTGCACCTTGATTGGTTTGTGAGACATAATTACTTTAAAAAAATAACAAAAACCAAAACTTTGGTGGAAACTTCTATCATAAAAGCACATCTTAATATTAAAGTTTTTTTACCATATTAGAATGCACCAAAAGGAATTACTTAATATCTGTACCTTTCCTAAGACGAAGGTCATTCCCATTATAACTGAAGCCAAAGAAGAACGAACATGTTGCGATGAATCTAATGATAGTTCTTGGTAAGATATTTATATAGTAAGATAGTTGATATTTAAGAATGCATCGAAAAGGTAAAAATCAAATAGTTATAAGGTAACTGAGTTTATAAATAAAATTTAATTAGCAAATGCACCTTTACACATGGAAAAATGTGTTGAATTGCAAGCTCTGTACTCAAAATTCGGCAAAACTAGACAAGCAACTTCAAATCCAACTTTTTTGAACCCCATGACAGCAAGTGTCTTTCCAACAAGGGATACACCAACATATTTGCTCCTTATCCATTTACCCGGATTGACCATATCATGCATTCAGCAAGACGTTTTAGTTTACATTTACAAATGGCTAAAGCAGAACTACTCATAGGAAAAGCTATGACACTTATAATAACAATAGCAAAAAGAAAAAAAATCATAACAATGCCAAGTTTGCTATTACACAAGAAAAGAGCTATGATTCTTCTGAAATCTATTGCAAGTTGTGGTTGGGAGCTCAAGCAATTACATAACAACAGATGAGTTCCATAATGTTGTGTTCCTATAGCTATGCTCATAACCACCATCACAACTTCAGAAAAATAACAATTTGATTAACTTAGCATCTCGCTCATCTTCACAAATATTTGACAATGAAAAAGCTTTTCTTATGAGTAAAAGCAAGAAAAGTATGGAATTTCACTCCTAGTAAAGATCTTCCTAAACCTCAGGAGTCAAGTCCACTAACTTTGTTACAACTTTGAGTAGAATTATTTACTAGCATTTCTTACCTATTCTAATATTGTAAAATCAATGACTCAAA
Source organism: Hippophae tibetana (assembly GCA_037013495.1). Lineage (NCBI taxonomy): Eukaryota > Viridiplantae > Streptophyta > Magnoliopsida > Rosales > Elaeagnaceae > Hippophae > Hippophae tibetana. The sequence continues at coordinate 23,437,014 of CM072805.1, read as the reverse complement.
AACTAAGATAAAACCATATCTAACAAAACTCCAAACATTTAAGCGAGAATAATATTAGCCTAAAGTGGATTCCATGCTTTAACTAAAAAAATGACTTTTGAAACTTTTAAATGTGACCTTAGGGAATCTAAAACCAGAACCAGAACTATTACCTATAGCATCACAGAGTGAGATCTTGGTACACAATTCCTCAAGGGGCAAATTATATGAATAATCCACATTGGCGAAACCTTTCAAAAGTTTAAGCCCAACCTCTCCTAGTTTCACAGCTATAAGAATAGTCGGCTTGCATCAACATATGACGTTGATACCACCACTACCAATGGCCGAGCTCGACGGTTAGAGCTGTTAAAGCTGACAATGAAGGAACCACCTCTTGATTCTCAAAAAATTCTAGGAAAATTGTTAGTTTTCCCTTTAACCACGAGTGATTCGCTCGATGTGAATGACCCACTTGCGATAATAGACATGAACAACCTTTCCATCACAACCCTTGTATGTTCCTCGAACCATCTGAACCTCATCATCCTTGCTAAGATTGATGTATATGAGAGCGCTCATTGATGACATTTTTGCTGAGCTAGGGTTTTGGGACGGACGACTCTAAAAGATATCAAATGAGGAGTGAAAAAAATAAGGAAAAAGGAATTAAAGGAGAGAGAGATGAGGGTAAAAATGAAAATAAATGGGAAAAAAGAAAAGAAAAAAAGGGAAAAATGAAAAAAAATTATAGAAAAATTTGGTGTTTGATGTAAGAGAAAATTGATAACGTAAACGTATGTCAATGACCTCGATTTTTTAAAAACTAAGGTTATAGGGTTTTGGCCTCAGAATTTTTCCAAGGCTAAATTTCAGAGACCATATGTATGTATTGTAGTAATGTGGTCAAATTTAATGTAATATATTTAACATTTTAAAATTTTATAATTTAAGATAAATAATATATTTAATTAAAAAATAATTATTAATGTGCAAAGCACGTGCTTTCTACTAGTTCCACTAATTATAGAGGTAATAGTTTCACAAAATGTCAATGAAAAATATAGAAGTTTCGATGGAAGGAACCAACTAATGTATCTACAACCCAATATGAACAATTATGAAGAAAAATTCCCATACATAAGAACAATCTAAGGAAGATTAATTATTCTTTTAATTTAAATAGATAACCAAATTCTAATTGATGTCAACCTAGTGAATCTTTTTAGGAGTTCTATAGCAATTTGACCGAATAGACTTCACAAATGTGAATTAAGAAAATATCACGAATCTGACTCTTCTTGAAAGCCAACACCACCTAAGTGGTGTGATTAGAAATTGTAGATCAGTAATATGAAATGTGAACAATCACCAGAATCATCATCGAACAGGAACATATAATAACCTCAGTAGGACACATAGTCAAGCCACGAACCACCAATCGTATATATGAAACACATAGTCAATCTATGTATTGCACATAATCAAATATATGAGAATTAAATCAATTCAACTCAATCCACTCACATAGAGTTATTTTCATAAATAACAAGTTGCAAGAAAGCAATAACTAGCCGATGTACGCCTTACGGCCACACAGGCTCCTCACATAAAATAAAGTTGCATGAGAAAAAATACCATCCAACATAATGCTTTCTACCACACAAGATCCTCACCAAAAACCAAATCGTAAATACCACCTTGAGTACTCACCACTCAAAAACACTATTTTACTTATCAGTCACGAATGACTTAAGTAACTCTAAAGGTAATAGTGCTTCGAAAATAGAAAAATGAAATGTCAATTTGACAAAACTTTGCTACATTTTTTCTGGATGAGTGTGGTGAGGCCTTGTCGAGGAGTGTGGTGAGGCCCTTATCGAGGGGTGTATTAACGAGCAATTTTCATAAATATCCACACCAAAATCAAACCAAAAACACAAGCGATAACATTGGCTCGCTTGCACACTTGCTCGTTGAAAATTACAACGCTTCACCTAGCATGCATATTACGAAAATTAACTTGTGATGTGTGTAAATATACTTTCAATCACCGTGTTCTTAACTAAGTGCATATGAGTATTACTAATCCGTAGTAACTAACCTTACATAGAGAAAAACATAACACTTGATAAAATAAACAGACTCTGTGTTTTACACACGAAAAGCCAACACATACATCAAAGACTATAGAGCTTATAGAAAATGTATGAAGTGAATATAAAAACATAATTTTTTTAATTATAATTTTTAAGAATATTATTTTTATTATTTTTGCTAAAACATTTAGGTACATGTTAGTACTCAACATTTATGTTACGAAAACATAAGTTTTATGATAAATTTTTAATTTAAAAAGAAAACTAACTTGAAAAATAATTTTAAATAACACATTTAAAAGTTATAGTAATAAAAATATAAACTTAAATATTAAATAGTTTTAATTTAAATAACTCAAATAGTTGTAGGTTTAAAATTATATTTACTTACATAATAATAATATATGAATCAAAGTAATGATTTTTATTCTTACAAATTTTAGGATATTATAATATAGTTTAAAAAATAAATTAACAAATAAAATCAAATACTCAAGGCTCGGGTTAGAGAAAATTTTCCGTTGTTGTTAAAGTTAGAGAGTAGTAAGGTGGAGGGCAGCAATTTTCTTGCATATTATCCCTAATTTGTGCGTGTTTTGTATATATATATATATATTGTCTGTGTGTGTGTGGTGTTTGATCTTGTTGTATGTTTTCATGTTCACATTTTTTAACCAAAATTTACATATTTATAATATTATGAAAAATCAAAATATTTTTTAACATATTTATTTATTCGACAGAAAATTGAATTAAACCATAACTATTTAAATTAAATTATTTTTTGGGAAAATATCAGATTGATAGAAGATAACTACTTTAATTAAATTCTTTCAAAAATCAGTGATAAGCTTTTCGGATATGCAGTTTCGTAACAACTTTACACTGGTAAGTTTTTCGGACATGCAGTTTTGTAACAACTTTACCATGAAGAAGAAATCTGTTACTGAAGTTAAAGAATTTACTTTTCAATGGCTATGTATTAGAGTCCTAAACTACCATCTATGTTGTATTATTTATTCTATTAAAAGAATAAAAAACTCCATTTTTATTTTATTTTTTTGAATATCAAATCCTCTAAAACTGGATTATCAGAATCACCGCCGTCCGCCATCGACCGATTACACTCCTTAAAAATTCCTCTTTCATGGTCAGGGTTATTGCATGTCCTCTTTCTCGTTCTCTGCAAACCCTAATTTGGGCTTTTGGACTTCCCTCTAGGAAACTCCTATCCCTTATGTCTCGGTTTTCTCAAAACACAATGTTGCTGTTATTACTTGTAGTATGTAATCTGGGATTAAGGTTTGGGCAAGCTCTGAAGGTACCCATTAGGGTCAAGGACGTGCTTCCTGTTGTTCCGCGTCAGTTATTATCGTGGCCTGTTCTGAATAATTTGCACAGTGCTGTGGATGTGTTACCTGATTATGTTGGATCGGTGACACCCAATAATGCTTCCATTCAATGGAAAGGTGCTTGCTTTTTGGGAAACGAGGCTCGGCTCGAGATCATCCCTGGTGATCGAGACGTACCGGGTTTGGAGGGTGGTGTTCTCCATCTCAAGGTTCGCTCTTTTGGCCCTTTAATTATTTTCATGATAACGTACAAAACTTGTCATGATTATAGAAAATTTGACCCATATTTGAAATGGTAAGTAATATTTATTTGGATGACTTTTGTTCTTCTATTTCTGCCATATATTGAATAGTGATTGGCTAGGGATTAGGGTCTCCAATTTCTTAAAAAAATGATAAAATTGAATTTGTTTTAAAAATAAAAATCAAAACACTATCTATATTTTTAAAAAAATATCAATTTTTTTCTTTATCATCTCCTTTTATGCTCGTATTTTCTCTCATCTTATCTTATTTTATTTTATTTGTGTACATTTGATTCATTTATATAAATATTATAAATTTTATTTTTATTTCTAAAATTGTTTGAATATACAAATTATAAGAGAGAAAAATATTTTTTGTTTAAAAAATAGAGAGATGGATAGATATTCAAATGAGAAAGAAATTATTTTTATTTAAAACCTAAAGGAGAAAAAATGTATTTTTTTTAATGTTATTTTTAGAATGTTATAAATAAAATGTTATTTGATTATAAAAGAAATTCAATTTTTTCTTTAGAAAACTATTATTTTTAAAAAATTAAACTAGATTAATTCTATCTAAAAACTACAAAACTAAACCTCGTTAACTTAAGAAAAAAAATCTAAAATGCCTTTTATACAAGATTTATTGGACTATTTGAACCCGGTTACCTATACTGCATATTCAATTTATCTTCGACGTCGTCGAAATGTGTACAGGGGCCAGAAACCCCTAAAGAATAATCTATGGGTGTTATAATGTGATGTTCAATAATATCTGGCGAGTAAGACAGTAAGTTTTTGTTCTTTTCAGACCGAACAAATTTAAGTGGGGATTATTTAGTTTGAGGTAAAGATGGAAAACAAAATGAGAAATAGAAAAAGAAAAATAAAGATTTGTATTTTATAATATAAGATGTAGATTATATTATCTTTTTATTTTCAAAATTATATATCTTATTTTAATAAATATATAATTTTTTTATAAATTTAATTATATATAAGTAATGTATTATATATTTTATACTTCATCTTTAAGTTATGTTTTTATTCTATTAAAACTTCAATAATTTTTATTTTAAAAAATTATTAAAACTATTTATTTAAATTATAAAACTCTAAAATCTTATAGTTATTTTATAATTTATTCTTATTATTTTAAATTAATTTATAATAACATTCTATCAATGTTGTATAGTATGTATTTATTATTATATTTTTTTTCTCTCTTTCACGTAAATATTATTTATTTTTTAATTATATTTTGGTTCAAAAAGATTTCTCATTATAAATATTTATTAGCTTAGTTTTTTTATAATTTTCCTTCATAAAATAAAAAAAAATACTAAAAAATTAAAAACAAAATAACATTTAAAATATCTTTTAGAATCCCATTTCTCATTTGGATCCCATTCTTTACTGAGGATTCTTAATACATTTCCGTATTAATTTTAAATGAGAATGAAAAACAAATTCTATATCAAGAATAAAAAATGGGAAATTCCCCGTTGACTGATGAGATGGAGAAGTTATAGGGAATGATGATTAAGTTGATGGGCCGAGTTTCATTTTCATTGATTTCAGTCATTTGACAGACTTGCTTCTAGCATAGGTTCTTGGTATAGCCTATAATTTGCTGTTTAAAGAGTGATAATGTGGTTTTCTTTTGTAGTTATGGGCAACATACAGTTAACTATGTGGCATCAAGTAAAAACTGATTTACTGGGATTTTATAATGTCAAATACGTGGTGAAGCTGATGTTTTCTCTTTTCCTGATAATAGTGGAGTCAATGATTCCAGCTTCTCATAACTGTAGCTGCTGATTTGTTTTCAAGATTTTCCTTTTAACCTAAGGGTTTTTTATTTTATCTTTTTTTGCTATAGACATCTGATGCACACAGCTGGACATGCACGGATCTGTATGTTTTTGCAACACCCTACCGAGTTACGTGGGACTACTACTACACTGCTGGAGAACATACTTTGAACTTCGATTCGTGGGAGGAACCCAAAGAGATGGAATACGTATGTTCAGTTTTATTTAATATATATATATATATATATATATATATATATATATATATATATATATATATATATTTGAAAAAAAACCCTCATATTTTAAGAATAGTTTCGTATTAACCTTATTTATCTATTATCATACAATTAATTATCTTAGTATAAAACAAATTAGAGAATCAATTGTAATAAGCATCTTAGCTATATACTATTAGCCAACATAACATAGATGGTTTTTTAGGGAAAAAAGAAAAAGAAAAAAAAAAGATGGTTTTTTAGGGAAAAAAAAGAAGAAAAAAAGACGGTTTATAAGTGATTGACCTAACTTAAAAGAGAAAATATATACAGTTATTATTTTTTTCTATTTATTTAATGTAAAAAAATAAATGTTTATATATATGTGTGTTTATATTGCTACACAAGTAATAAAAGAAGGAACGTAGTTATTGAATTTATTGCTTGAGTTCAGGTTGCTCTCTCCAAGATGTTTCGTGACTCTTTCCAAATTATGTAAGTAGCTCTTAGTCATGTCGTCCCTAAGATAAAACAATTTAAAATCTGATTATATCTTGGATCTTCATTGAACTGCTTTAAGACAATGAATTGTACACCTAGAATTGAGTTTATCATAATTGAATCACAAAGGGAAAAATTGGAATAGATTTTTTAAGAGAGCTAAGAGAAATGTTTCACAAATGAAGAGAGCGCTATGAATTTTTGTTGTGAAAATTACTGAGATGATTGTCTTTATTTACAGAAAAAATAGAGTAGCTGGTTGATTTTTTTAACTATCAAAAACTCCTAACAAAAATAAAAATTATTTATTAATTGACTAAGTTGTGGGATAGAACGGGTGGAGGAAGACTCGTTCTCACAACTGAGTCTTCTCTAACCATTTCAAAAAGATTAATTTTTAATATTAAAAGATAAAATAATATTTATGTAAAAAATAAAGTAACATCTCAACTCACACACACGCACATGACTCGGTCGAAATGCACGTGTATGTGGTAGACCAATAATTTCTTGTCTCATCAACCCTCCACAAAATTAGGTACCCCTGGATCCCAAACCCAAGTCTCAACTCAATGCCTTATAAACACCTCTAAAGAGGAGTGAAAAAGAAATATGGAACAAGTTAAGGCGTTAAACTCATATTGACACTCTTTCTTTTTTCTTTTTTTTTCAAAATGCATACTATTATTTCCAATAATCCCCACTTGAATTTTTAAAAATAGTTTTCATTGAGCCACCAATCAAAATATAAGATAGTGCATAAGTAGAAGATGTTTATCAACTTGAACCTTTGCATAGAGAAGATGCTTTAGAATATACTAGAGTAACTCATAGTTTTGAACTCTATCTCTAATAACATGAAACACATGCAACCTTTTCAAGGTATAGTTAAAAAAACCCATAGTTTATAGTCATACATGTCTATCTCAATATAGTGAATGCTCTAGTAAATTTTTTCCAAAACTCCATAGGAAGTGACCATACTTCTACATTCATATAGATGAGTCTATTAAGAGTATTCATGTTGTTATGTACTTCACTCCACATAGAGTATAAAACTCATTAAGAGTTAATACTTAACTCATCAATTTGTCACTTCAAGATTGCATGCTTCTAATAATATGGAATAGAACTTAAACATATGATTCATATTGTTTGGAGAAAATTTAGTGTGTTAGGAATTCTAGTGATTTTAGAGAGATGTAGGAAATGTTAATAATGAGCATATCCTTTATTCTTCTCACTAAGGAGGTATATATATCACCTATTAGATAGGTGTCAAGGTTACATAGGTTGGTGTTCTCATACGAGCTACCAAAGTACATATAAGATAGTTCTACATAAAATTAGTTTGATATCCTCAAGTCACCATATATATGCTACCTGAAGTATAATATGAAAAGGTGACCTAATTCGTAAGGGTGATGTACCATGCCATTTACTTAGGCTGCGTCTTTGTCTCCAGGTCTCGATCTTTAGGTCTTGGCCTTCAAGTCTCACAAGTCGTCGTGCACGAGCGATTATGCATGAGCTACCTTTACTATGAGCGAGGTACCTCAAATTGCTAGGGTCATATACCTAACACCTAGATAATACCAAACATTAACCCTCATATTCCCTTGATTTTAAAAAGTCAAGGGAATTAATACTTTGTTGCTTAGTCTTTGTATAATTAGGCCATTATTAACACGAAGTCTGATCTAGCGGGCTCTTTAATGGATAGCAGTCTTCTCATACTTATTATGTCTAATGCGAATTGTCCTCGTTGTAAGGTTACCAGACCGTTAAAGAGTATATTTCCATAATTAATCTGGGTTTCAATGGGTAAACCCTTCAATTTTCACCCCATTTATAAATAGTAAGAAAATTCATTTTTACATGGTCCAAATAACTTGGTCAAATTTTGTTTTCAGAGGATCTCATCCTAATAATTTTCTTTATATTATCCTTTTTTTTCACCAACACATTTGAAAAACACTTGGCTTGGATTTCAGCCTTTCTAACTAACAACATCTGTTGAGAACTAATCTATTTTCTACTACTAGGGCGTTTATTCTTCTACCTGTGACATATAATTTAGGTAATTTCTCTTTTATTTCTTATTAACCATGTACCTTAAAGGAGAATACATGGTTCACTCTTTTCCTAAAGAAACCCATCTAGGTTGTACCAAGTGTATCCCTTTAAATATTGATCCACTTGAGAAGGATCACGAGATTCAGGTCGTTTAGAAAGGAGCTCTTCATAAGCCAAATGACTTGTTGAAACTTCTAGGGGTCATGATAGAAGACTTATTTTGGGTGCACCCAACCAATGAAAGTGTCCTTGCTCTTCCCACCTCGTCTGGATCATGTGTTGCTTCTTCATCGTCCTCATGGAGTCTTGTGCCTATTGTTAGAATCCATGTATCTATTACCACTAAGAAATCCCATCCTAAGCAAAAGCATGAGAATCGAGGTGAACCTACCCATAGGACCAAAGATAAACACCAGATACAAAAAAAATGCTTAGTGTTCTGTCTACAAAGGACCTGATTGAGATTAGGCACAAATACAAAATATTTTCTAGTGTAGGTTTGATACTTGTACCTAATCATTTATGTGATGTCAATGATCCCTTAATGAGATGGTGGGTGATACATTTGGTGCCCTTAAAAATTTGACTATGATGTCCATTCCCTAGGATGATAGCTTATGCCTTTTATACTTTTGATATCAACCTCGCCCAAGTAAATCCCAATGGGTGAAGGACTCCCATGTGTCTTTCCATTGTTACTAGTGAACATGGGGTAGACTTGACAAATGATTAACTTCAAAGCATATACTACTTGAAAAGGAACGAATTGGACAAAGGAAGAGAGTATGTATCATGTATTGTTGGGCATGGGCTACATCTTAAACTCATTGATAACACCTCAGGATAAAAGGATAAGTATTTTATATTACTGGGGATATTTGGGGTAGTGGGGTCAAATTACCAATCAGCCATATTGAAATCATCACTTCAATACCACTCAACCTCGTGCAAGTGAGATGATAAACAAGTTAGGTATAGATAGTAAGGAAAATATTAGGAGGATCGAGGCATAGAACATCTTGAGTGAAAGCTATCAAGAAATATTGACTATGGCTCGTTTGAAAAAAATATGGGGTGTGGAGAGAATACACAAATGCGTATTCGGGTTGTCATTTTCTTACGAGGTAAATACTTTAGTTTGTAACTCGTACTATTTTTTACCTTTTGAATGATCTTGTATCAGTATGGACTACTCGTACATCAATCTTGAAGATTTGTAGACACTTCTAGTGTCTAAGACCTAGTTCCCACTTACATACATATTATACCTATTTCGCCATCACTAACCGGGGACTCTGTTCCTCAAGTGGAACCAATTGAGATCACTCTTCCCCTATGGTGTTTGACCTACCGAGTTCATCTCCTTTATTCCCCAAATCCAAGGTCGTAAAAAAGAGGAAGGTCATGGAGGAATATACTTCTGGTATAGAGGCCAAGTACTTAGATGACTTCGAATTTGATGAAGTCGTATTGAGGAGTGTCGTCGTGTCAAATACCCAGGTTACATACTTTGATGAGGGAATCTTTGAGTATCCTAACTTGAAAAGGGTGAGCTGTCACTTAGGGCTTATAAACGTGAAGTGTAAGCTAGTCGCTTGCAAATTGTGAAGTATCAAGAGGATAAGGATTCCCTTATTACTAAATATAATGGAAAGCTAATGGAGGGCGACCTACTGGATAAAATTAAGAAGCTAAGAAAAGTAAATAGCTACTATTTTTGAGCAAGGACAACAAGCTAATGACTTCGAGCAAATTGTGAAGAAGGCTGAGGAAAAGGCTAGCTTGATAGGAAATTAGATGAGTGTGATGTCAAATCAAATAAGCTCATCTTTAAACCTGGTAGAGAACTTGAAATTAGAGTTCACTAAAGCATATAGAAATGGTATGATTTTCATGGTAAGAAATCTCAAGACTAACAGTGCCTTATTTTACTTTAATGGTAGCCTTTCAAAGAAATGGGTCCAAAGTAGTACCAAATAGTACCCTACAATCCTCACCTTGTGGAAAAGAGGCCATGGTTGAAACTCAGCTTGAAGGTGTGGTAGAAGAAGCCACTTCTTAGAAAGCACCTCGTTTATTTATTTATAAATGACTTGTAATGTTGGATGTGAAATTTTGATGTAGAAGGAACTTTTAGGAATTTGTAACTTTGTCTTATATTAATTAAATGCTTTTGTTTTGGATATTTCTATCTAATGCCCCATGACATTTGTGTTTGATTGTCTTTAGATAAAGCTTGATTTTTCCTGAGTGTTTACTACCGTGTTTGGAATTAACATATCTATTTTATTGAATTCCATGCGACCTAAAAATAATTCAGTCTTTGTTTGAGGCCATAAGTGTGTATGAGATATCTAATGGATTATATCCAAGTAAATCTAGATGATCTAATTAAAACAGGGTTTTATTTTCCTTGCACCCCGGACATCATTTGTATGTTACTATAAAACTTCCTATTACTAATAAGCGAACTCCTTCTCCCACCCTTAGTGAAGAGGTGAACTAGAGGCCCCTGATATCTATGTGGGGAAGAAATTTAGAAAATCAAAAGCCATCCATGTGTCACCCCATGCCATGGACACGGGGTTACATCTAGAACCAAACCAGGTCATAATCATTTTCAAAAAGAGGGCTAGTTTGGAGAGATCACCACCCTTAAGTGAGAGGTGTCTTAATGAAGACTCCCCAATAGGCAAGAGTTCGCTAGCGAAGTTTGGTCATGTTGAAGAGTTGTCCCCATTAGGGAAGGATTTTAGCCCTTTACAAAGTATATACCTCGTTAAATAGGAATGAGGTAAGGATGATGGTCTAAAAGACCTATTTTGGAGTAAGATGTTTGATAACCCTCATACTCAAGATGAATTGTATCATCATTTCGGGGTTCTTGTAAACTGTCCCTCCATTTACATAGCTAAAAAACAAGAGAAAGGGACGATCTGGCATATGATGGCTAGAAGCATGCTCGATGTAAGGAACCTTATAATTTGGTGTAGGCCATATCTCTTGCTAAATATTTAGAGAAAAAGGTAGATACATGTCGAGAAGAGACAAGATATACATAATGAATTGCACATTGCAATCCATAAACAGGATAAATATAAGGAAGAATAGGATGAATTGTGTAAATTGGTATAATATTGGAAATATAGGGCCCTCAAGAAAATATTTGCAAGGATTCTATGTTCGAAAGTACTGGATCATGTTCCGTAAATAAGTAACGATCTTATTAATAGAGAGATCGTCTCAAGTTTGTAACAAATTTTTTTTCTTCTTTTTTTAGAATGTAATTCAAATTGAAATAACAAAAGAACACATTTATGCATTTCATTTTCTTATCGATTTTGTTTTGCTGGACTGAGTGCCTTATTCATTTTCTTGGGACGTATCCTACATCTCAAGTGGGGGTGAGTTAACTCCTTCTTCCAAACATGAGGCATAAGACGTATCCTGTAGCCTAAGTAGAGGTGTCGGTTGACTCCTTCCTCCAAAATTGGGGGTCACTGCGTTAATTTTTCACAAGACAAAAGACATAAGTGTGAAATTGAATCCAACCCCTACATGCACTCCTAAAGAGAAGTTTCACTTTTGGAACTCATGACTCTTTCTTGGGACGTATCCCGCATCTCAAGTGGAGGGATCAGTTGACTCCTTCCTCTAAACATGAACATAGGATGTATCCCGCATCCTAAGTGGGGGTCAGTTGACTCTTTCCTCTAAAATTAGGGGTCATCACGTTAGTTTTTCATGAGGCAGGAGACATATAAGGGTGAAATTGAATCCAACCCTTACATGTGCTCCTAAAGAAGGGTTTTGCTTTTGGAACTCATAACTCTTTCTTAAGATGTATCCCGCATCTCAAGTGGGGGAATCAGTTGACTCCTTCCTCCAAACATGAGGCATAAGACATATCCTGCATCCCAAGTGGGGGTTATTTGACTCATTCCTCCAAAATTAAGAGTTTATAGGCCTTGGTGTTTCACATGACAAAATAATACACAAGAATGGGCTCAAAACACATCATTGTTTTTCAATATATTGATCATAAAGTTTCATACATAATATTTCTTAAGATTTTCCTCACTCCAACTTAGCTCCTCTTTTACACCATCATGTTCTATCATATAAGACCCTCATAGACAAATATCATATATTTGATATAGGCCTTCCCATACTATAGCAAATTTTTCATAGGTAGTTTCAACTTTGTTCCTCAATGATTTCCGTAAGACCAACTCCTCTACATTGAAATTCTTATGTTTAACAGATATGTTGTATGAATTTTGGATTTCTCTCTTTTGTGACTCGATGCTTATCACGGCATTTTCCTTTTTTTTCTTCTACTAATAAGAGATCATCCCTTATGAGGTAATCACTATCCTTTGCATGATCTTTGACCTAAAAGTAGGTTCCTATATCTCCAAAGGGATAACCGCTTCAGTGCCATAGATAAGGAAAAAAGGAATTTCCCCCATTGATACCCTAAGGGTTATTCTTGTAGCCCAAAGAACACTGGGTAATTCATCTACCCATTTACCCTTTGCTCTCCCAAATGTTTTCACAATATATTGATAAGTTTTTTGTTTGATGACTCTACTTGACCATTTTCTTGTGGTCTATAAGGGATAGAATGGGAAAACTTGATGTCCATTTCTTGGATTCTTGCCAATGGTTCAACCTCTATCCACTTAGAAAAATAATCAATCGCTATGATTAGAAATTTTCTTTGACCAGAAGCAACAAAGGTTAAGGGAACGACAATATCCAATCCTTTTATATTTTCGTGGACTGATAAAGGACTTCAGGTCATTTGCTAACTGGTGTGGTATTTTAGCATGTATTTGGCACCTGTCATATCTCTTAACATTATTGATACAATCTTTGAAAAGAGTAAGCCAATAATAACCCTATCGGATTATCCGTTGAGAAAATTTTCTTCCTCCAGAATGAGCACCACATTATCCCTCAAGTAATTCACTCAAAACAATTTGAGCTTCTGAGGTGGGTAAGCATTTCGGCCATAGTCTGCTATAATTCTTTCAATATAGTACACCCTAGATAGTTGTGTAATTTCTAGCTTTTGTCATGATTTTTTTATGCCAAGTCTTTGTCTTTAGGTAGGGTGTCACTAATGAGGTATTCCAAATATGAAGTCAACCAAGAGGCATGATTTGAAGAGTTGATGTTCAACTGATTTTGATCCTTAGCTCCATCTCCCCTGATGTTAGGGCTTGATAAATATGATTTAGGGATCAACCTAACCTATTCAAGTCTAAACTTACCATTGATGCTAAAGTGGCTAGGGAGTTTGCATGTGTATTCCCTATCATGGAATTTGTTTAATCTTAAATGTTTCAAAGGTTGCATATAAAGCTTCATTTTTTCCTCCTTAGCCTCGAATTTTTCATTCACTTGGTTTACTATCAGCCGTGAGTCACTATGAATCCACACCTTTTTAGCTCCCAAAGTTATCAATGGGCATAAAGCCAAGAGCAATGCCTTATATTCGGCTACATTGTTAATTACCTGGAAAGTGATACATAGACACTACTCTATTAAACCCCATGAGGTGCTATACATATACATGTATAACACCTCACCCCAATGAGGTTGGTCAAAAAAGGTGTCTTCCCTAAATAGTCTTTGATGGATTGGAAATCTCGTTTTCAATCTGCATCCCATACATACTCATTTTTTTCAATAATTGAAAAAAAGGCAAGCACTTTTTAGTGCATTTAGAAATGAAGCGACTGTGTGCAACTATATGACCATTTAGTTGTTGGACCTTCTTAAGATAACTTGGAGATCTCATATTTAGCAAGGCTTAAGTTTTGTTGGGATTGACCTCTATGCACTTGAACGATACCAAATACCTAAGGAAATTTCCCGAGGTTATGCCAAAAACATACTTCTTTGGTTTAAGCCGCATAGTGTAGCCCCTTATTATAGAAAAAACCTCCTTAAGATCATAAATGTGGTCCTTGGCACACTTGGTTTTACCATTATGTAATCCACATAAATTTCCATGTTTTGACTGATTTGACCTTCAAACATTTTGGTGACCATCCTTTGGCAAGTAATCGATGCATATTTTAGGTCGAAGGGCATCCTTGTATAATAATAGGCTCATTTTTTTATGATAACCGTTGTTTTTTCTTCATATCTAGGGTGTATTTGGATCTGATGATAACCTAAATACGTATCCATGAAACTCATTATTTCAAAACCAGTTGTAGCATCGACTAATATTTGGAAATGGGAAGTAATCCTTTGGTGTCTCCGTATTAAGATCCGTAAAATTGAGATACATTCTATATTTTCCCCCTGGTTTATTTTCCAACACCATGTTTGATAACAAAGTTGGGTAAGCAACCTCACGAACCCAACCCACACTTCTTAAAGAATTGACTTTCTTCTTGATAATATCGCTTTTATCCTGAGCAAACCTTTGTTTTCATTATTGAATTGGGTTTTTTGGTATGATAGACACACAATTCATTAGATATTATGTCAAGATTGATGTAAGACATATCTTCTGGCTTCCATGCAAAAATTTGATATTATCCTATAGAAAATCAATGAGTGTCATTCTCAACAAAGGGGTCAATTTAGAGTTGATCTTTATGGGCTTGTCCTCTCTAGTATCTCCCATGTGAATTATTTCATAATCATTGGGGTTTATCACCCTGGTCTATCTTCCCTTTCATGGCATCCTCCTCCCATTCAAATGGTTTCTATTGTTTGATTGCTACTTTGAGGTTAAGGGTAATGCATTTTTCATGGCGACATTGTAGTAACTCCTCGCCTTGTCTAATTCTCTCCTAATCTATTTGATCCCCTCAATAGTAGGATACTTGATGAGTTGATGGTATATGGGGGATACTACTTTCATCTTGTGAATCCATGGTTGACCCAAAATTGCATTGTAAGATGTGGGAGTATTTAACACCACTAGTGGCATTTGTTGTTGTGTAATCTCTTTAGAATCTATCCCCAAATTCAATAAAGTAGATAAATCAATAGATTCGAGGAGCTACCATTGTTTACCAAAATCCTATGCACTTAACAGTGTGCAATTTTGAACATAATGACTCGAAGGACATCATGAGGTGGGAAAACCTAGTGTCCTTCAAAGGTGATAGGATAGATCGACCCCTCAATCTTTAGACTATAGACCAATCGATTCATGTCCTTGGCTTTTTGAGCATACCTTTTCTTGAATTGTTGGAATAACCTGACATGGTAGGTCTACCATATATGGTGTGAATTATGCGAACATCCTTTTGAAAGGGCTAATTGGTTCTATTCATGCCCTTAAGAGGTGGATTTGGAGATGCTCCACCTTGATAAGTGGGATTATTGCCTCCTCAGTTTCCTTATAGTGGATCTCTAGCTCTGTTAACAATATTTCCTAGATATCCTTCCGAGACTAGATGTTCAATCTCCCATTTAAGGTGTCTACAATCTCAGGTCTAATGACCTATTTCCTTGTTGAACACGCAATATTAATTGGGGTTTCTTAGTGGAGCCTTCATGGATGGTGGCCAATTGAAATTATTAAGATGTTCTATTCATTTCACAACCTGAGTCAACAAGATACATAGTGGGTGATCTCTAAAAAGGGATAAACCCTTCCCTAAGTCCTTGAAATTCCCCTGGGAGTGATCATAGGTTTAAAAGGAGAAAGGTTAAGGCATCTATCCCCAAAAGGCCTTCTATTTTCTTCTCTTTTAATTGAGGTAGGCTTAGTCACATTTCTATTGATCACTTCCTTAGCGGATGTCATCTCCCTTTCCACGTTTATGAATTTATGGGTTTCTTTATAGACCACTTCTAGAGATCGAGTGGTTTTTGTTAACTCAATGAAGAGGCCATTATCTCACTTAATGCCTTTGCGAAAAGCTTCGATGGCTATGAAATAAGGTCATTATGCAATTTCCATTTTTTTGTTTTGAACCTCCTTATATAAGATTCAATTTTCTCTTCGTCCTTTTGGATGATCGAGAAAAAATGGTGAGACTCCTTCCTTATAGGTTTGCTTCATGCGTAATTGGTAATAAATGCATTTACTAGTGCATCAAATCTTTTTATGCTTTTAGGAGCCAATTCAACAAACCATTGATGCGTTTTTTTCTTGGAAGGTAGATGTGAACAATTTGTAATACATCACTTCTCTTTTGTTCCTAGGAAGGCTCACGATAGCCAAGGCCATCTTAAATTGGAGAACATGAGTCATAGGATCCTTCGTCCTATTATAAGTAGGACATTCAGGAGCATTGAATTTTGGGGGTGGTAATTTTAACTATAGGGTGTCCAAAAAAGGTAAAGTTGATAGCTAATCACACATAGTTTTGATATCACCCTAGGTCTTAACTTCTCATGCCCTTTAAACTAATCATTCATTTTAGCCCATATTTTCTCTTCCATATCTTTCAATTTTTTGTCAAAGGCATCATTCGGGTCACATATTGGTGTTGGAAATCCCATAACAGTAGCATTCTTTAAACCCGAATGTGTTGGAAGTGAATGGGGTGTTTGTTATGCTAAGTGCTCATAAGTCGATGGATTCATTTGAAAAGGTCTTGGAATTAAGTTTAGGGCTGGAACTTTATGTAGGGATTGTTCTACAACTCCCTCATGTCATTGTGGGAAAGGAATATGTGAAGCACGTCCTCTATTTGGAGGGTGATTGTCCAAAATAGGTTGGCTAGAAGAATGGGATGAATTCTCAACCTCTGAATATTCCTCTTATACCAATTTGGACCTAAGTTTTTTATTCTTTCTTTGAGATTCAGTAAATGCTTGCTATAGCTCAATTATTTTTATTTGGAGACTCTTTATCATAGCATCATTTTCAATAGAAGTACTTTAAGAACTATTATTTAATGAAATTATGGGTTATTGGGTTGTCGTGGAAGGTTTGGACATTTTATGACTGGATGGGATTTGGATTTCTTCACTGACTAAAGGCTCTACACTACCCAATTCGTGATCATATGATACCTTGGTTGGTGAGAAGCGATGCATCTAGTCATTGAGATCAAATTCTAGAGTTGGGGGGTATGAGACTATTAGCTTGCTCTGAATGTGATGATGGGCTGACCATTTTGTGCAGAGTAAATTTCCCTAAAACATGAGTTGATTCTCTAGGAGATAAAATACAAGGTCTCAAATGCTAAATATGGACTAGAAAGATTTAAGGCCCTACGTTGGGTACCAATTGTTTGGAGAAAATTTAGTATGTTAGGAATTCTAGTGATTTTAGAGATACATAGAAAATGTTAATAATGAGCATATCCTCTATTCTTCTCACTACAAAGGTATATATAGCACCTATTATACATGTGTTGAGGTTATATAGGTTGGCATTCTCATACAAGCTACCAAAGTACATATAAGATAGTTTTACATAAAATCATATCAATGTCCTCAGGTCGCCATATATGTGATGCATGAATTCTAATATGCAAAGGTGACCCAAGTCATAAGGGTGATGTACTAGACCATTTACTTAGGCCAAGTCTTGGTCTCCAGGTCTCAATCCTCAGGTCTTGGCCTTTAACTGTTACAGGTTATCATGCATGGGTGATTATGCATGAATGGGGTACCTCAAGTCACTAGGATTGTATACTTAATACCTGGATAATACCAAACACATCATATATCACTTCATGACTTGTTATTACCCTTGAACTTATTTCTTAGGATCTCCAGTCTATAAGTAGGGTTACCATTTTGAGTGACTCATCACTCTATAGGTTCAGTCCCATTCCTTTTGAGATTTTAAAAACCTTCTTTCTAGCTAGTCTTTGCATTAAAGGATTAACCAAGTTATCATTAGAACGTACATAATACACTCTTACTACTTTTGTAGAGAGAAATTCTCTAATAGTACTGTGATTATGTTGTATCTATTGTCTCTTGTCATTTTAATAACGATTCTAAGTCTTTACAATAATTGGGACATTATCGTAGTGGATCAAGACAATTGGAATCGATCATTCCCATAAAAGGGATCTCAACTAATAGACTTCTTAACCAACCTACTTCCTCACTAATAGTTACAGTGCTATCATCTAAAACTCCATCATAGATTGGGTTAAAATAGTTTTTTTCTTGTACTTATAAGAAACAGCACCACCAGTTATGCTAAATATATAGTCGTTAGTTGCTTTGGAGTCATCTAAAAGGGTGTTTCAATCAATATAGCTATATCCTTCTATGACAATAAAAAACCTATGATAATGTACTCCAGGGCTCATGCTCCTTTTTAGGTACCTCGTGATCTAATGATTTAATGCTCTATACTAGGTATACTGGTAAACCTACATAGTAATATCATAACAAAAGCTATGCCAGGCCTAGCGTAATTAGTAGCATAACGTAAGCTACCAATAACGGTTGCATACACAATTTTTCCAACACCGTCATTAGTGTTATTGAACAATTTTACACTAAGATCATAAGGAGTACATGCACGTTTGCAGTTAAAGTAATTATATTTTTTAAGTTCTTTTCAATATAATCAAATTTATCTAAAGAAAATCCATTTTCAAACCTAATCATCTTTATTCTAAGGACTACACTCACCTCTTCGAGATATTTCATATCAAAATTAGCAAATAATTAATTTTTCATATTATTCACAACATAACTATTTGAATCAAAAATAAGCAAGTCATCCACATACAGACATATAATAATGCAAATTTTATTTTTAGAATTATAATAAATACCTTTTTTACTTTCATTCTTTTTGAAACCATGTGAGATAATAAGATTATCAAATTTCTCCTGCCATTACTGAGGTACTTGTTTTAAACCATACAAAGATTTATCTAAATTGCAAACTTTTTTTTCTTGACCGAAGATAATAAAACTCTAGGGTTGGTCCATCTAAGTGTCTTCTTCTAAATCACCATTTAGAAAAGTAGTTTTCACATCCATTTGGTACACAACAAGATCATGAATATAAGTAAGAGACAATAACACACATATAGAAGTAATTCTAGTGATTGGTGAAAAAGTATCTAAGAAAGGTACATTTTCTCTTTGCCTATACAATTTAGCTACCATATGAGCCTTACATTTTTCAACAGTATCATCGGGTTTCAATTTATTCTTAAATAACCATTTACTACCTAGTGTCTTACAACCTAAGGGTAAATTAACCAAATGCTAAGTCTTATTTGACTTAAGAGAGTCCATTTCATCATTGATGGCTTCTTCCCAAAGTTAGCATTTATTGAAAATAAGAATTATTAAAAAGTTTAGGGATCTTCTTTTAAAGTATAAGCAAAAAAATCAAACCTATAATCTTTGGTGGTTTGAACTCTTTACTTCTCCTAAGTTTATAATCTAATTCTGCATATAGTTCATTAGTTCTAATTATAGGTAGATTACTAAAAGTCGAGCCTCCATTATTCTTCAATTTAAAATGAAACTTATGTTCAAATAAATAAACATCACTTGATTCTATAATAGCATGATCATTTAAGTCAAATAATTTATAAGCTTTAGCTTTTCATAACATATCCAATAAAAACATATTCATATACTCTAATAGAAAGTTTATTTCTTTTAGGATCAGGCCAAACAGTCTTAAGTTTTAAAATAAGACAAATTAGATTTCTCATTTTTCAAAATTTTATATGGAGAAGTTTTATTTATAAATTTAGGAACTCTATTAAGCACATAACAAGAAGTTAATAAAATTTATCCCCACTAATGAGAAGTAGTACTAGAGTTTAGTAAAATAGCAACATCTGATTCAGTAAAAAAATTATTTTTTTAGCTTTACCATTCATCACAATAATAAGATGCATTTTTTCATGAATGATTCCATGGGTTTTATAAAAATAATTGAAAATATTGGAATCATATTCTATGCCTCTATTACATCAAAAAAATTATTTTCTATTAATTTAGTTTTCAATTTCTTTCAAAAATATTTTAAACATGTCAAACATTTCACTTTTGTTTTTCATTAAATTTATAAAAGTATAGTCAACATAGTCATCAATAAAAATAATAAAATAGTTTTTTTTTATTTCTAGTTAAAATACAATCTAGTTCATAGATATCAAAGTGAATTAATTCAAGTAGTTCACATTCTCTAACTACTACCTATGTGAGATTTTAGTAATTTTAGCATGACTAACATTTTTTAAAATCATTCAAGGATATATTAGAAATAAGTCTCATGCTACTCATGTTCTTAATTATGCATTTGTTAACGTGACAAAGTCTAGTATGTCAAGTATTAAAAGAACACAACATGTAAACAGAAGAAAAAGCTTTATTCATTTCAACATTCAATTCAAATATACAATCAATACTATTTCCCAATATAAATATTATTTTTAGTAATTGTATACAAATCAGCTGAAGTATTTAAGTAAACCCATCCTTGTGGAGAAGATAGCCGGAAACTAAGTTCTTCTTCATCTTTGGAGTATGCAAAACATCTTTTAGGATGACAGTTTTTTCAAAAGTAAACTTTAATACCACCCAACTAGTACCAACATTTATAATGGAATAGGAATTACCCAACAATACTTTCTTGTTCTCAGTTTCAAAATAGGACTTGAACAAATCATGCTCACATCACACATGGCAAGTAGCACCAATTTTCTACCCTCAAATTCACAAAAAAAATTAATTTTAGTTATCATAGCAATAAGTTGCTCTTCGATTAGGTTCCCTGCAGGATAGGATGAGGCCTATTTCGATAGTTCCTAACCAAGTGGCTAAGCCTGTTAACTATAACACATAAATGTGTTATTTCTGTCAATTCTTGGAGGGGTTGAGGTCCATCCTATAGAGGATTTCTATGGTGATTTTGGTTGGTTGGTATTGTGATTTTGATTCTTCATGTTTCTCCCTTTGGGTTTTAGAATCACAGAGGATTTTTTTTAACACTGTTGTTAGAAACAACTACTTTATCTTTTTGGTGTTGTTTTTGAGCTTCCTCTTCAATACAAAGACGGGTAATAAGACTTTATAGAGAAAACTCTTTAATTTTATGCCTAAGAACATTTTTAGAAGTCTTTTCATGCAAAGATAATTTATCCATTATAACAATAACTTGAAATTATTCATCTAAAAACATATCTTCAGAAATTATTTCATGTGCTATTTTTTGCAGTTCATATGACTAAACTTTCATATATTTGTTGTCAATTATTTGATACTTTACGAGGTATCTAATGATAGCATACTACCTTGTTCCAGTTTCCTCAATGTTATACTTTTTTTTAAATGCATCATCCAAACCATTGAGAATAATGTTTTTATACAGAAAGTCATCTTTTACCCAATATTAATAATCCTTAATTTGATTTTTATTATATTTACCAAATAATTCAGGTTTAACAGTATTTAAAATATAATTGACATTTTTCATGGTAATAAAAAACAACATTTTTTTGTCTTCATATTTTTAAATGTAGCCTCTCAAAATAGAAAGTGTTTGTTAAAATCAGCAGTAGCAATTTCAACAGATATGATAGATTATAACATCTTAAAATTGTTACTGCATAAATAACAAAAGAAGGAACAAAGTTACTACTTGAGTTGAGTCACGGAATAGGTTACTCTCCTCAAGACAATTCGCGACTCTTCTCAAATTGTGCAAGTAGTTATCAATCTCGTTATCTCTAGGATAAAACAGCCCATAATATGACTGTCTCAAGTCTTTACTATACTATTTTAAGACAATGAACTATAACACCTTCTAGAATTGAGTTGCTCAGAATCAAAGAACAAAGGGAAAAATTGGAATAGAAGTTTTAAGAGAGTTTAGAGAAATATTTCGCAAAGGAAGAAAGAGCTGCAAATTTTTGTTGTGAAAATTACTGAGGCGACTGCCTCTATTTATAGGGGAAAAATGCAGTATCTTTCTGATTTTTTTAACTGTAAAAAAATCTTAGAAAAAATGAAAATTATTTATTAATTGATTGAGTTTTGGGAGAGAGCAGGCGGAGGAAGACACGTTCTCGCAACTGAGTCTTCTTTGACCGTTTTACAAATATTAATTTTTAATAATAAAAAAATAAAATAATATTTATTTAAAATATAAAACGCCATCTCACCTCACATACTCGCACAAAGCTCGACCAGAATGTTGCCAAATGTGTGTGCATGTGATAGAGCAACAATTGCTTGTCTTCTCACCTCTACACAAAACTGGATACCTCTTGGAGTCGCACCCAAGTCTCAATTCAATGCCTTATAAACACCTCTAAAGATAAAAAAAAAAAAAAAAAAAAAAAAAGCAATGTGAGATAAGTTGAGGCGGTCAACTCAAATGGGCATTGTTTTTTCACTTTTTTCCAAAATTCACACTATATATTTCAATAATATATATATATATATATATATATATACATACATACACATACCATACAACCTCGTCGTCAAGAAGATGATCACTTGACTCACCATTATGCAGGTAAAGCAGCACGGTGTGTCAGTGTTTATCATGCCATCAGGGATGCTTGGAACTTTTAGATCATTGGTAGATGTGCTACCGCTGTTTTCTAACACTGGCTGGGGACAAAATGCAAACTTAGCTTTTCTGCAAAAGCACATGGGGGCCACCTTTGAAAAACGTCCGCAGCCATGGCGTGTGACTATAAATCCTGAAGATGTTCATTCTGGTGACTTTTTAGCAGTTTCAAAGATCCGTGGACGATGGGGAGGATTTGAAACATTGGAAAAGTGGGTAACTGGTGCATTTGCTGGTCACACTTCTGTGTGCTTGAAGGATGAAATGGGTAACCTTTGGGTGGGCGAATCAGGACATGAGAATGAAAAGGTAAGAAGCAAGTATATGGGTAACCTTTTTATTTTCTAATTTGTTTTTTGTCGGAAAGCAATGAATTTCTTGACACTAGTAATTTTTGGCTTGCAGGGTGAAGAAATCATAGCAGTTATTCCTTGGGATGAATGGTGGGATGCAGCAGTGCAGGATAGTTCTAACCCTCAAATAGCATTGCTTCCTTTGCACCCAGAGTCGCGTGCCAAATTCAACTCTACAGCGGCTTGGGAATATGCTCAGCATATGTCTGGAAAGCCATATGGATATCATAACATGATATTTAGTTGGATTGATACCGTGGCTGACAACTATCCTCCACCTCTTGATGCTCACTTGGTAGGCATTGTACTGAATTGAGTAATAAAATGAAAATTTTGAATCTTGCTTCCATGAAGGATTATGTAAAGAAAACTGAAGTGCATGACGGGTAGTATCCCTTATCCAGTGTATATATGTGTGTATATATGTGGGTGCGCCGGCTACAGCATTGGTCGTGGGGTCACCCTCATGTGCATGATGGTGTTACTTTGTAATTGTGAATATTTCTTTTTCTGCCATAACATATATATATATATATGTGTGTGTGTGTGTGTGTGTGTGTGTGTGTGTGTTATGACATTATTCAGTTTACATATGCATGCTGCTTCTGCTATTTGTATTGTATTTATGCAACCTAATGTGTTGTAAAGACTCGATGTTAATACTTTTGGGAGCAACCTAACTTGTGTAGCTTGTTTTTGCAGGTTGTTTCTGTCATGTCTATGTTCACTAGATTACAGCCAGCTTATGCTGCCAATATGTGGAATGAAGCTTTAAATAAACGGTTAGGAACTGAGGTACTTTTGCTTCCTTATTAGTTCATTGATTTTATTCCTGGTCATAATTTTTGAATAGTTGTGATTCTATACCAGATTGTTGCTCAATTTTTATCATGTCTGGTTTATGAATTATAAATGCAGTGGCATGGAATTTGCATAATTGCTATTTGTATTTACTGAAATATAATATAATTGTCCTCCATTTTGAGGTAGCACTGTTTTCTTTCTTGTACCAATTTCAATACATCACATCTCACCACCTAAACTTTTACAAGGAAACCAACTCTCACAAAAATTTAAATTATTGGGAAAATGATCTGTTGGATCTCAAAACAGATTCAGGCAAAAAGTCTCTTTGAATTGTTGAAAGTAATGGCTCTACAAGGAAATTAAAGAAAATAGCTTCACGTTCACTACTACTAAGAACGTGTAAGTGGATCTAGGACCGATTTAAAACAAAAATGATTGCCGGAATTATTAACAAAATCAGTAACCAACTAAGCAACAAGTGCGGGGATAATTCCTAACAATTTTAATGCTTCAACATCCTCCTTTAAATTGAATTGTCTCAGTGCGTTTAGTTTACTTTGGATATTACACACATGCCAAGTTTATTTCTCAGCTTCATAAACACTTCCAGTTTGAGAGGTTTAGTTATGATGTCAAAACTTGCTCTTTTGTACTGCAATGCACCAATTCTACTATTGCATCTCTTGTAAGCTCACAAAAAATAAAAATGAAACCTCATGTTGATATGCTTGCTTTGGCCATGCAAAACTAGATTCCTTGAAAGTTTAATAATAGAGCTATTGTCACAATAAATAGTAGTACTCATACCTTGAACATGACCAAGCCTTTCTAGAATACTTTTCAACCAAACCACTTGACATGTGCATAAGTCTGTTGCTATGAACTCTGCCTCTGTCGTAGATAAGGTCACTACTGGTAGCTTTCTTGAGGACCATGAAACAACCCCTATTTCTAGCATAAGCACATACTCGAAGGTACTTTTTCGATAATCAACATCCCCCACATAGTCACTATTTGCAAATGCTATTAAACTCTCATTTCCACCTTTCCTGTAACCAATTCCAATCTCTATTGTGCTCTTCAAATACCTTAGTATCCTCTTGGCAACTTGCAAGTGCATCTCGATTGATTTTTCCATGTATCTACTAATTAGCCCAACTGCATACTTGATATCAGGTCTTGTGGCTATCAAATACAACAAGCTCCCAACCAATTGCTTGTACTCTATAGCATCCACGCTTACGGCATCACTTCCACCTTTTGACAACTTACATCCTGGAATGATTGGATCATTCACATGATTACTTCTTTCCATGCCAAACCTTTGAAGCACCTCTTTAGCATACTTATATTGACATATGAAAATCCCATCCGAATTTTGTACCACCTCTACAACCAAAAAATACTTCATTCTACCAAGATCAGACATATCAAACTCCTTCTTCATTTATCCTTTGAATTTTTGAACATATCTTCATCATTTCCTGTAAAGAT
This sequence comes from Hippophae tibetana, assembly GCA_037013495.1. NCBI lineage: Eukaryota > Viridiplantae > Streptophyta > Magnoliopsida > Rosales > Elaeagnaceae > Hippophae > Hippophae tibetana. Next base: position 23,411,570 of record CM072805.1, on the reverse strand, counting down.
AAGATTTTCCACATAGAGACTCACAATCAATAGTTTTCCTTTGTCACCTGATTTTATAAACAATGTGTGTTCACAAAAGCATTTTTCGAACCCCTCTTTGGCAAAGTATGCCTCAATTCTACTGTACCAAGCTCGAGATAAACCTTGTGCTCCTCTCCTTTCTTTTCATAGCCTTGAGGTTGATCAACGAACACTACCTCATTCAATTCTCCATGCAAAAACATGCTTTTTACATCCAGTTGGAAAACACGCCAACCTTTGTGAGTTGCAAGCGCTAAGATTGTTCTAATAGTACCCCATCTAGCCATTGGTGTGAATACTTTAGTATAATTAATCCCTTACCTTTGAGAGTACCCCTTTGTTACAAGTTGAGCCTTATGATTGTCCACATCTCCCTAAACACCCATTTTACTTCTATTCGTTTAGCTCCAGCTTGTAAGGTAGTTAAATCCCATGTCTTATTTTGTTTAATAGCTCTCATATCTAAATCCATAGCATCTCTCCATTTTATAGTCTTGTATGCTTCCTCAAATGTGATTGGATCTGTAACTGAGGTAAACATTACCAGGCTATGCTCCTCTTCATCAGTTAGTCCCTCACCGATTACATAATCTTTGAACCAAATTGGCTAGCTTTGACTCCTCCCTTGATATGGACTCAGTAGTGCTTCCTCAAATGACTCATTTGATGATGAGTTATCTGTTTCTTTTGTTTGTTCATCTTATCGACCTTCTTTCTCATTAGCATTAACGTCTTCTTTGTTACCTTCATACTCTAACACATCATATTTCACCTCCTCTTCATTTCTACCCTAATTCCACTTCTCATCCTCAAGACACACTATATCTATGATAATCACTATTTTTTTCGAAATTGGATCATAAAGCCTATAGGCTTTTGATTCCTTACTCACACCTAAAAGAACACATTTGAAACTCTTATTATCAAGTTTCTTTCTTTGATTGTCAGGCATATGAACATGAGCCACACATGCATCCAAATACACAGAAATGATTGACATATGGTTTTATGCTACTCCAAGCCTCTTCAAGAGTAACATCTTTCACAGCTAAAGTGGGACTCTAATTCAGCACATAAATTGACCAATTAATTGCTTCTGGCCAAAACTCTTTGGGTACTTCCTTTCCTGATAGCATGCTACATACCATGTTCATTATGGTATGGTTCTTCCTTTCAGTAACCCCATTTGGTTATGGGGTATAAGTTGTGGTAAGTTTCCTGTTAACCTCATTCATGTTACAGAAATTGTTGAACTCGAGTGAGGTGAATTCCCCATCTCTATCAGTTCTTAAGCAGTAAATTGTGTCTCCAATCTCATTTTCCACAAACAACTTATACTTCATAAACATAGCTAATGTTTCATATTTTTCAGATAAAAAATATGCCGATATCTTTCTACTATAATCATCAATGAAGGTGATTACATAACTTTTATGATTGTTTGACTTTGGTGAGATAGGTTCACAAATTTTTGCATGGACCAGTTGAAGCTTCTTGGATGCCTTCCACAGACTTTTCTTTGGCATTACTTCTTGGTATTGCTTCCCAACCATACACTCACCACACATTTTTGATGAAACCTTGAACATTGGAAAAGCCTGTGACCATCTTCCTATAGATTAGAGTCCTTAACCCCTTGAAATATAAATTTCCATACCAACAATGTCGCAATTGGGTATTGTCTTAGAATGTGGCTTGGAGATAGTTTGAGGTTGGAGGAATCACAGAAGCCAGCACAACAAACATCCTGTTGGCTGACATCTATGTTTGTATAATTAATCCTCTTTTTGGATGGTAAATCTTACACATGCCATGCTGGATGAGAATGGCTAAATTCTTTTCTTGAACCTAGCCAATTTTTAAGAGATTATTTCTTAACTTAGATATGTAATAAACCTCTTTGATTACTTGAATTAATCCATTGATATGAAGTTTGACATTTCCTTTTCTCATAGCCATCATCCTTCAGTTGTCTCTAAGCTTCACCGATTGTCTAAACATTTCATCAAGATCAAAAACTAGCCATTGGCACTACACATGTCGTTGTTACAACCTGAGTCAAGGAACCATACATTCTCCCTCTTTGATTGATTTTTCTCCACATATGCCATTAAAAGCATCTCTTCTTCCTCATCTAATTCTATATAATGCACACCTTTCTCTCAACTAGGGAATTCATATTGAAAAAGCCCTAGTTTTTGGAAATTGTAACATTGGACCAAGCCTTTGTTGAAGGATTTCCTACCCCTACCTTGACCTCTTCCTCTAAAGCCTCCACGAATTCCTTCTCTCCTTTCAACTATGTGCTCATCTCTTCCTCCACTTTTCTCTGAGTTGATGATGTTCAAAGCATGCTCCTTCTCTTACTATCCTTGCATCCTCTGTTCATAGACTAACAGGCTACTTTGAAGCTCATCTATAGTCATGGTGGAGAGATCATTGGACTCTTCTATCGAACAAACGACATAATTGAACTTGAGAGTCATAGACCTCAAAATTTTCTCAATGATCACAATCTGCACCATCCTTTCTCCATATGCCTTCATCTTATTGGCAATGGTCAATGTCTTGGCAAAATACTCATCAACCTTTTCACCTTCCTTCATACCCAGAATTTCAAACTCTCTCCTCAAAGCCTGTAGTTAAGCACGTTTCACCTTGGTAGAGTCTTGATATTTCATTTTCATCGAATCCCAGATAGCCTTCGCAAGCTTCTTATTGAGTATGGTTTCAATAATAGCCCTATCGATAGCTTGGAATAAATAGTTCATGACCTTCAAATCTTTCATTTTCTGGTCTTTGTTGCTTTTCCTTGTGCCTCTGTTGGCTCAACCCATTCTGCTGCTGCAGAAATCCCATTCTCTATCAAACCCCAATATTCCTTTGATATGAGGAAATTTTCCATAAGTATGAATGAATGGTCATAATGACCATCGAACCGTGAAATGGTTGGCTAGACAAAATTGTTATTCTCTATCACCATGATTCGCTAACTCTTCTCTTTTTCTACAACCTGAAGAAATTGCAATTTCGTAGAGCACTCAATCAACCCTCTACGATGTGACTCTGATACCAGATGTTGGATCTCATAACATATTTAGACAAAAAATCTCTTTGAATTGCTGAAAGTAATGGCTTTATAGAGCTAGTTACAAGGAAATTAAAGAAAATAGCTTCACGTTCACTACTCCTAAGAACGTATAAGTGGGTCTAGGATCGATTCAAAACAAAAACAATTGCCCTACAAATTAGGGCATTATTAACAAAATCAATAACCAACTAAGCAACAAGTGTGGAGATAATTCCTAACAATTCTAAGGCTTCAACATGACCAATTATATTTTTATATTTTTTATCACTTCTTTATAAATGTTGTCTTTATGCATCATTAAAGCTAAAAACTTATAATTCAATAATTTGAGGTTAGGGGATTTAAAGATAATATCTCTAGTTTTGATAATATGTTATTGCAAAACCAATTCTTAAAAAATTAAGCTATTAGAAGAAACACCACGTATACTTTTATACATTCTGTAAAAAACTAACAGGTAAACAATTTCTTACCGTTCCAAAACACGATGACTGGATGATAGTGATGTTGATCTATCTTACCGTTCCAAAACATTATGTATATCTTAGTTTCATCTGTTCCTCTGTTTCAGAATTTGGATTTACCTAATATTCTGGCTGAGACCGAAAAGCGGGGCATATCCTTTGATAAATTATTAACGATTCCAGAACAAGATGAATGGGTATACAGCGATGGCAAGTCGACAACATGCGTTTCCTTTATCCTATCTATGTACGAGGAAGCTGGAATATTTAGGTCGAATTCCACCTTCATTCAAGTAACTGAATTCACTGTAAGTTCATGACACATCAAATTCAGAAAGAAGTGATCTCAATGACTAAATATCCTGTTAATATATACATTTTGACAGATTCGTGATGCATATGCTTTAAAGATATTCGAGGATAATATTACGCGCTTGCCAAGTTGGTGCAACACCGAAAATGGAAAGCTTCCGTTTTGCCAGATCCTCGGTGAGTATCGCATGGAACTGCCCCATTACAACACAGTTCAGCCATATGCACATATGAATGAGAACTGTCCATCTCTACCTCCAAATTATGATAGGCCGGATAAATGTTAACTTCCATCTCCATTTTTGTATTTTGATACTTAATTGTATTATAATTACTCACTAATGTTTGGTGCGAAAATATATAATATAATCCGATAAAATTTATTATAAATATTTTAATAAAATAATTTTATTTAAAATAACTTTTTATATTTTCATTACATTTCAAAATAAATAAAAAATATTATTTTTAATTTAAAATTAAAGAAAAATCAATACACTTAATTTTATAATTGAAAATTTAGACAGATTAAATTAAACATTTTGTATGATTTAAACCAACACTTTTTGATTGTATTGAATTTTTATATAATCGTACTATTTTTATACTATACCATACAATTTGATTTCAAAACAAATGTATGAAGGTATAAAAATTACACAGTCATAATCTTTATTACTATGTAACAAATATATTGTTAATGTAATATGTAGTGCAATTTGGCAAGTAATATTCTCACGAGTATTTTGTATGTTACCCTAATATTTGTTTATATGAATCATTATTGTAAAACCCCGAAAGTCATTATAATTTATTAAAGTGTCCAAAAAGAAATTTTAAATAATATTTTAAAATGTAGGGATGTATTGAAAAAAATTATTGTAAAAAATCAAATCGAACGAAAAAATTATGTGTCTCATCGGACACCCATCGTCGTGGCCTCATCGAACCCTCGACAAGCCACTAGTGAGGGTGTTTGATGAGCAATATTTTTGTCTGTAAATTTGGTCGAATCCTCTCCCATTTTTTACACCCAACTTTTCTTCTCCATTGGCTCTTTAAAATTTTCTCTCTCTAGATGGCTCGGTTCTTTTGGTGCATTTTGAAGTGTATTTCGGAGATAAAATTCAAGTTCGAAAGTATAGTGACGAAATTACTTTCCAGGTAAGGGTTTCCACTTTAACTTTTTAATTCATACATTATTTTTTAAAAAATTATCATGCATTATATATTATGAATAAAAAAGAGAAATTAGATGCCATGATTTTTATAAATATTTTTAAAATGAAATACTCGTTATAAACATTTTATTATGCATACATTGAAATTTTTTATAAAGCAAATGTTATATTTGACATTAAACGTGTACCGGAAATAATTCAAATGACATCTGAGATTTTTATATATGCATAATGAAAATGATTTATTTATAGGGATTATACATGTATATTGTCTTACGGAGTATGGTACCTATGAGCTAATCATTACTGTAGACTATTTTTCTATAGACTACAGGTACATATCGCATATATATATTCTCGAAGTTTTTTCATCTATAGTACCTCGGATTGTTGATTGCATATGGACCTCGAAGTTGGACCTCTCGTTATGCCTTGAAGTTTGGCGTATACTTGGTCTTAGAATTTGACCGCACATGAACCTCAAAGTTGGACCCCCCATTGTATTATGATCATACATAGGATCGAAGATGGTTCCACATGCGTCTCGAAGTTTGACCACACATATGTTTATGTATTTAGTGACTAATAGATATACAGTGCATATTATGCATTGAATTTACATTGCATATCATATTTTATATTGTATAAGCATGCATTAGGATACCTAAAATTTACACTCTCCTAGCCCCCCGAAGTCAACAAGTACATGTATATCTAGGCTTTGTGACTGAAATCTCCCAACATTGTATACTGATAATGATTACTTCTATTCATGAAATTTGTTAATAAATATCATGCATCATAAATACTTGTTTGTTATGATAATATATTAGAATAGACTCCTACTAAACTGTAAGCTTATCCCTCATCATTCCCTCACTTTTTAGCTACCATAATCGAGAAAATTGCAAAATGACATTAAGACCCTTCACAGAATATTTAGATGTTTACAAGGTTTTACCTCAAATCTTATTTAATTTATTGGCTATTCTAATTTACATTTAGGCAAGGCTGAGATTACTCTTATTTAATTAATTTTTTGGCTTTATAAATGTTTTGGAGTTAAATTTATGAAATTATATTGAACTTTGCCTTTTGAATATAAAATCTTTAAAGGATATCCGAAGTGTTTATAAAATTAATTTTTAAATTGATTGATTTTTCATAATTATTTTTAAAAAATTCTTTTAATATAATTCTCTTCATCAAAATCATATATCTTTATTTTTCGAGCGTGGCAATTACAATAGATCTCAACCTCATTTTCGAGTGTGACAATTTTAATAGATCTTAACCTATAAATTTATTTTAAGAAAAATTGGCTCTTGTCTAATATCTATTTTATGTCATTATTATAGTTGTTGGAATTGGTCAGATTTACAGAGAGAGAAACTAGAGAGAAGTCAGAGCAATTGATGGAATGTGTGGATCTCTTAGGAAGTCTATGTATATATAGAGTTTTATACATTCAGGTATCGGTTACATAGGGTATACACATACAAATATGTTAGGGGGGCATAAAGGTGAAAAATAGTATCTTTATGGACTAAGGTTGACCACCCCAATGATCGGGTTGGTGGTCGACCCACTAGATGTTGAAACCTAATAAGGGAGGTCTCTCCCACGAGTGTATTCATGGATGTAGGCAGAGGTAGGTCTTTGGGGGTGACTCGTCTTACTACTCAAGCTGTCTTTTGAGCTCGAGTTGTTCTCTAAGTTCGGGTTGGACTCTAGGTCAATCCATATGTCCAAACATCCAATCCTTCTACTCTTTTAGCTCAAATTTTGAATTGAGGTGGAAGAGTAATGCTTGGGTAGTGAATTCAAACCGTTCAGCTCCCCTAACAAATTCTTGTCAATTGATTAAAGAGAGAAATTCAGGTCTCTATATAAGGAAGTGCCTGGGTTGAGCTTTATCTTATCATTTCTTGCTTATCAGACAAAGATCAGGAGAAAAAAATGCCTTGTCGTATCAGTTTAAGCCATAAAACTTTTTTAGTTCGATGGTAATAAACCAGTTCCGTATATAGATTACTTGCTCGAGTTTTAAAGTAAAAAAAATTTCGAGTCTAACGTCTTTATACTTTCTTTTCAGGTTGGTTTTGAAGAATCATTCTCTCTTTTATTTCAAACTCAACCCTAGGTAATCTCTTCTTCTTGTGCCTTACCCGTTTTTATGTTTTTTGTTATTTTTGTAAAAACTGTGCATAGAGAAAATACTTCAAGCTTGGCCTTCTGAGAGAGCCCACAGAATCCCAACTTCTCGGGTCAGGTAAAAAGTGATAACATAAGGTCCTCAAGCAAGACAAGATCTTCGAACGAAAGGTACATCCCAACCATAACCTTCCACCTCCACCTCTCATCTATAGGTCATACCAACTATTAGGTTGAACGTACCTCAAACCTAGATATCAATCGCTAGGTAATGAAGGAATAAAACAAATAATCTAGATTCTGCAGAACCTACAGGCCATACCAGTGGTTGGTCAGCCAAGGTCAAGACTAGTGGTCTATCACCTCAAGATGAGAAGAGGTTGAGGAGGACCTATAACATCCCCTCCTCGATTCAAATAATGATTCCAATGTTTGGGGCACATGATAGTGATCCATCCCCAGCTAGGTGGATGGTCTTTCATGAGAAGGATTTATGGTTAAGGGTCAGGTTTCCCCTGTACCCTCTCATAAGAAGGTTTTTGGCCAAGACTTAGCTTGTGCTAGGTTAGCTAATGCGTAATGGTTGGAGGTACTTGATCTATCTTACATTGATATGTAAAGAGGTTAGACTGGACCACGAGATGTCCATGTTTAATGAAGCCTATGTGCTAAAGTAAAACCTTGTCTATAAAGTAGAATCGGGATATAAATGTGGCCCTTCTTGAGAATGAAAAGAATTGGAAGGAATATTTCTTTTATGTCTCAGGTTGGTAAGTGACTCCTATTATTGACACAAGGCTAATAAGAAGCACCTGAACTAACACAAAGATCATAATAAGGAACATAGGTTCCTTCATAATGAACTTAAGTGAGGACGCGAAGCAATACTTGGTTGATATCCAGAACTATGTACCTGAGCAAACCCCATGGAAATGCTATTAAATACCTCGTGTTTTTTTCAAATATGGGTTAATGAGGCAAGGATTAGTGGATCCTCCTCACTTGATCATTCGTAAACCTCAAACCGTCTTCAAGCGCCAGACCCCTCTCATAGACTATAGGGGAAGGTTTGTGGTGGTTATTGAGGATGGTGAACTAGCCCTGATGCTTGAACTTTCCCCCATTTTTTTATGGACTTGACCCTATAATACTAATACCTCATCGACCTAGTTTTGTAGATATTATAGATTTCAATGTTGCCTCTCTCTTGACCTCCTTAAGATTAAGGTCGCTCCCTAAGGAGCGATGTCCCAGAAGACTAGACCTCTTGTACCAAGGAGGGACACCTCTAAAGGTATGAAGAAAAGAAAATCTTCTAGCTAGGAAGGCCTCTCGAAACCATCTAGAAAGAAGAGAAAAATGATTTTTAATGAGCTTATGCTTATATTAGAGCCATTGAATGTCTTCGAGCCTTTATCCATATCCCATAAACAATACACGTCACCATCTTCCAGCTAGGGTCCTTAAGAATCTGACCACTTTCTAAGGGATTCAAAGAAGGGGAAATGTGTTCTGAATGATCTTAGCACCGACGTGGATAGTGTGCCTCTATATCGAGGTATGGCACCAAAGTAGCTCGACCACTATATAGGCCATCTTTCTTTGATGGCGCATAAGAAGAAACTTGAGGCCATATGTGAGGACATGGGCTCTGAGGTTGTGATCAGGAACTTTCTGTACCAGGTGTGATTATCATACCTCGCTTCTTATGTATACACTTTTATGTTACTACATACATTTCTTATGTTTGACCTCACATTTTTTTAGTTACATCTACTATATGCGTTTGACATGTCTTGAAGTGATGGGCACTTGAAGTATGAGCTAACACAAGAAAAAAGAGGACCATGCCTCCATTAAGGCCAAGTACATAATGTTGGTGGGAAAGGCCAATAAGTGGGAGGGTGAGGACATAGATAAGGAGGAAAAACTGTCTAAGGCCGTTTCCGAGAGGAATGAAAACTCGAAGCATTTTTTCAAGAATGAGGAGGCCCAAAAAAAAGCTGAGGCTGAGATCAAGACATGTAACCATAGGTTGGCCAAGACATAAGAGAAGGCAAAGGTCAAGCTCAATGCTCTGGCTAAATAGCTCACTTCGAGCATTAAGATAGGGTACGATTTGGCCATGGACTCCTTCAAAACGGAAGCCAAAAGAGGGACCTGCGGGAATATTACTATTAGATTTTAGATATCCTAGTCAATCCCAGTATGTGCTTACTCAATCTCAAGAGAGGGATGAGAAAGAAGGCTTAAACTCCTATAAGAGTGGTGAGGGGCCCGATGTGACAGGTGTAGAAGGTAGGTTTGGGGACTATTAATCCTTTATGGCTTGAGCTTCCTGATGAAATAGATCCTAGGTCCCTATATGCTTTTTATATTTTCTCGAGCTCGATGCCACTTCCATTTGTATGGTCGTGAGCTCAACCTTTTGAAAGCTTAAATTTTATCAATGAAAACCAATTTTCTTACATAATTGTGTATTTATATCACTTGCAATATTTATTTATGATGTTGACCTACCTACCTATTTTTATGACATGTGTTACCAAACTTTATCTTAGCATCATTCATTATAAAATGAAGGTTAGGACACTTGTTGAATTCAAACAATATTATTGAAATAATTGGGAACTCTTTCTCCATATGTCTTGCTCGAACCTTACAGATTCTAATCAGGAAAATAGGCATTCAATTTGAGCTTTGAAATTGTAAAATGGTATACTTAAGACCAAGGTTAGAGAATTAAAAATCAAGGTGTCCAAACTAGAGGATAAGTTAAAACTTTATGAGAAGGCCAAGTGTGAGCTCACCTCTTGTAAAGAATAGCTATCCTAAACTCAAGATGGAGAAAGAAGGACCATAACTACAATGGCCACTCTTTTGGATAAGGAGTTTTATTGGGCAAATTTCTAAATGAAGCAATCTGAAGGGTTGTTTCTCAAGGTGATGGGAGTTTCTAAAGAATTGGAAAGTTTTGTACTCGCGTTGAGCTCGATACCTCCAGAAATAATGGCCTATGCTCAAAAGAAAATTATCAAGATTTAGGTTAAGTTGTTGCCCTTGGTAGAGGAAACAGACAACCCAGACATCGATTGTGTGGGTAGAGCAAGTTATGTATTAATAAAAAATTTAATAGCATTGTAAACTCAAACAATAAAAATGTTTTTAATAAAATGCACATGCTATACCTAATCGATGTATATTTCCATTTTCATGTGAATTTGTTCCTTCCTCAAGGTGACCGAGATGATCAGCCTTAGGCTTATATTAGTAAGAGAGAGCATTCTACCTGCTTCCTGACCGAGGTGGTTGACTCATGCCTTTTGCAAGTGTTAGGGAATTATACCTGATTCCTGACCAAGGTGAATAGCCTATAACATGTATTAGTGAGAGAGAGCATTTTACCTGGTTCCTAGCTAATATGCTTAACTCTCTTTAGTGATAGAGTGTCGTACCTAGTTCCTAACCGAGGTGGCTAACTCATGGATTTTGCAATTGTTAGGGCATTCTACCTAGTTCCTAACCGAGGTGATCAACCCATGACATATATTAGTGGGAAATTTCTAGGAGAGAACCATTTCTTGTAAGGACATACTTCATGTGTATGCATATAATGATGGTACATAAAAGTAGAAAACTAAGATACATCATAAGTAGTATTTTTTTAAGTGTCAGGCATTCCAGCTTGTGCCATTCTCAACTTCTTCAATGCTTCTAATTAAGTAGACCCATCTTAGTGTCATCTTAACTATTTGATAAGGTCTATCCTAATTTGCACCCGTTTTTCCATCCATCTATTCCTTCTTGTTAGATAAGACCCTTATGAGAACCCAATTGCCCATGGTGAAAGCTTTTAAATGCATAGCCTAGTTGTAATAATCTAATACTTTCCTTTCTTGATCGATTATCCTTCTCAAGGCCTCATCATTTTTTTCCTCTACTAGGGTGAATTCGATTTCCCTACTTGCAGCATTCTACTTCTTTGCTATGTCCAACTTCACAATAGGTTCTATATATTCAGTTAGGATCACAACTTCAGTCCCATATATCAGGGAGAAAAAGGTGTCTCTTTAATGCTCCCTCGGGGACTAGTCCTAATAGCCTATAATGCCTCAGGAAGCTCCTCAAACCATCTCCCTTTTGCATCCTCCAATCTTTTCTTTAGTAAGTTAATTATTAATTTTTGGAAGATTCTGCCTAACCATTAGCTTGGGGATAATATGGCGTTAAGTGAAACATCTTGATGTTGTATTTAATGGTGAACTCCTTGATATTTTGACCTATAAGTTGCCTCATGTTATCAGTAACGATCTCTTTGGGTGCATCAAACTAACAAATTATAGATTTCTAAATAAATTGAATCACCACCTCCACCCATAATCTTCTTAGAGGTTTCACTTTAATCTATTTGGAAAAGTAATTAGTGGCTAGTAGTAAAAACTTCTTTTGGCCCTTTGCTTGAGGTAAAGGTCCTATTATGTCAAACCCTCACTTGTAGAAGGGCTAAGGACTTATCACCCTATCATGGTGTTTGGAGGTGTGTGTATGACAAAGGGGAAAATCTTTGACACTTATCACACTCCTAAGTGTATTTTTATAATTAGCCAACATAGTGAGCCAATAGTAGCCCTGCCTTATAATTTTTTTTGATAGCCTTTTCCCACTAGAATGATAGCCGCATTCCCCTTCATGCGCTTCAGACATTAGTCTTTCAAATCTCTCCTCAACTATGTATAAGAGTTCGGGTCCAAGTGTGGTTCTTCTATACAGCTTACCATCTTCGATCAAGTATCATCTCGCCTTGGCCTTGATTTCTTTTACAAGTTTGCAATCCTCAACTAGGTCTCACTTTTTCAAGAAGTTAAAGATTAGGGTGAACTATGGGTTGGTAGGAGCATCTACACAAATGACTATTCTTTTGGCCTCCTCCAAACATGCCTCTTCCATAATTGTTACTAACATAACCTGATTCTAGTTGCTTTCTCGGATGGAACATAGCATAGCCAAAGCATCGGCATGAGCATTCTCATTTCTCGCTATTTGTTTTATCTCGAAGTGAGAAAACTTAGAGCACTATTGTTTTAGCCTCTCCAAGTATTTTGTCATCTTAACAACTTTGGCTTTGAACATTTTCTCGTCACACACGAAGTGTGTGCAATGAATATGCAAGTATACATTCCACAATAAGTAATATAATGATAAGAAAAGATCGTTCACATGGAGGTTATTTTATTAGAAACTAATTTTTAAAACTAAAAAAATCATTTTTTTGTGTTTTTACATCTTAAAGAAGCAAAATTAAAATAACTGAAAGTAAATAGAAATAATTAATTAAATCAAATTTGGTAGCTAAGAAGATATATGAGAAAATATCTAGGAATAATTAATCACCCAATTTTCTAAATATGCGAATCGCTAAAATCCCACCAATATAATCATTAATTAATTACATTATCAATTAAATCTAACCTAGCATGTATTCTTCTCTGAAGTAAACTACACATCATATAGTAATTAATTTAATCACACTATCATGCCAATTAAATTGCATACTACTCATTAAGTTCATCAATTATGGATCATATACATAAGAATCATACATCTCTACCTAAAAAGTATACATGTTATTTAATCAGGACAAACAATTAAATAATTCTCTCATATATATTTAATTGTCTCTATAGATAAATTATTGGTGAAATAATTAATAGTATAAAAATTAGATTAAATAATATAATTAAATTAAAATTACAATTGGGTAAAATATTAAATCATCGTATGTTGAAAATTGGGTTCATAAGATCCCTAGATTAATAAATAAACTAGACATAATTATTTCCATAAAGCTCATATTTTTCATAAAGAAAGATATAAAAATTGATAAAGAAAAGAGTAAAAGAAGAAATACAATCAATCTCTTGAATTGTAGTGCTAATCCCTTCTTGAATCTCTACCAAAAGTGTATCTCTTTTTGAATTTTTCTGTATTTTTCTCTCTTCTTAGCTCCAAAAACTGACCAAAATTATGCTAATGGCGACTCATTAGGGTTTATGGGATAATTAGGAGCTTAAATATAGCTCAAGTGCAATCTGGACTGTCAGATTAGCTTTAGATCAAAGGCTGAGATCAAAACAAGCAAAATTAATAGCACCAAATCATAGCACAACACGTGGCACACTAGGTGAATTAGAGAGAGACATATGGTAGAGGAGACTAGTTTGAGTCAACATATGCTGAGTCAATGTCACACAGAAAAATATGATTCTCAGATGCAAATGGTGTGGCATTCTGGTGGATTGTGAGGAGCAATCGTGTGACGACACATGGCTGACACATGTCACACGCTTCTTCACTCCTCACACACAGCGATTTACGATTCGATATCCTTACTTACGTGGAATCCATGTGGCTTTCCCAATAAGCTTCTATGCTTGCATGGTAGGCCACATGGCAGCTTTTGATTGGTTTTGTGTTGAAAATTCCAAAAATTATAATTTAACCCCTTTTAACTAAAACATTTATATTTTAATATTTTTAGCCCCAAAAATATTATTTATTAAATAAAACAAGTAAAAATTAAGTAAAAAAAGTGCCCTAATGACTCTACTTTGATAGAGTCATCAACATCCCCAAGTATTGGTTGACCACTAGTTGAGAGTCACTATACAAGGGTGATCTTGTTTACCTCGAGCTTCTTTGATATCATAGCCTCAAATATAGCCTCCTCATTCTCTACGACATTATTGGTTGCCTGGAAATCCAACCTAACAATGTACTTAAAACCATTTTTGTCATGATCAATTATGACCACTTCTAGCCCAATGCCATGAAGTTTTGCATACGATCAACGAATATCTAACAGGTTGTCATCTCTTTTTAATCCACTGCACACACTTCTTCTTGCACCTCGTCACTAGTAACCTCTAATGTCTCACTCTATCATAAAATCAGCCAATGCTTGACCTTTGATGATTGTTCTAGCCATGTACTTAATGTCATACTCACCCACTCTATGGAAATTTGCACCAACCTTCCTAAAACTTCTGGCCTCATCAAAATGATTTTGATTGGATGGGAGGTGAGTACTACCACTGGGTATGACCCAAAATATTGCCTGAGCTTCCACGCATTGATTTTCAGGGCAAAGGACAACTTGTTGGTCGTTAGGTATCTTTTTTGGGTGTCTATGAGGATTTGGATGGTGTAATAGATGGGTGTTGAACCTTGTTCCTTTCGGATAGGAGTACTGCACTGCAAGTTTGGGGGCCATAACCAAGTATAAATATAATGTCTCTCCTGGGAGAGGGCTGATAAGGATTGAAGGTTTGCTAAGGTATTATTATTTGATTTCTTCAAAAGCTTTGTCACAATCTTCATCCCAAAAAATGGATGTGCTTTTCCTTGACATTTGGAAGAAGGGTAAGAACTTGTTTGTACATTTGGAAATGAACCTATTTAGTGCCACTATCCTTCCGTTCAATTGTTGGATCCCTTTCACATTAGTAGAGACCTTATACTCACTAGGACATGTATCATGTTTAACGCCTTAATTCCTCGAGTAGATATGAGGTAGCGTAAGAACTTTCCAAAGGCAACACAGAAGACACACTTCTTGGGTTTAAGACTCATATTGCACCTTCTTCACCAATACCACGTTTGATAACCAAATAGGGTAGCTAACTTCCGTTGTAATCTTTGTCTCCCTGAGGGTATTAACCTGGCTTTTAATCACCTCATTTTTGTACCTAGGAAACTTCCTCTTTCTTTGTTGGATAGTTCTAGCCTTTGGATAAACATTTAACGAGTGGATTATAACTCTTGGATAAATCCTAAGAAGGTCTAAAGGGCTCCATGAGAAAACATTAGAGTTTGCTTGGAGGAATTGAGTCAATTTCTCCTCCATCTCTATTGTCATGTCTACCCGTAGTTTTAAAGGGTGCTTCTCCTCCTTATCTCCCATTGATAGGTCTCATACTTTAATTGTGTTGATAGATCGTGCTAGACTTTTACCCCTTGGCCTTCTTCCGGAAAGACCCTACTATGATTGCTCTTTGGGAGTGACCCCTTTCATGGTGGCATTGTAATAGCTCTTGGCCTTTTCTTGTTCTCTTTTTATCTCCAATGTGCCTCCTTTAGCCGAAAATTTGATCACCTAATAGAGGTGGATGGGACTACCTTCATTTTTTGTATCAATGGCCTACCCAAAATGGTATTGTAATGCATTGGGACATCAATGACCACGAAGTTAGTCATCACTATTGCCCCTTTGGCCATGACAGGTAGTACCATGGTCCCGAATGTGTAAATGGTGCTACTATTGAATCCCACCAAGGGTAGCTTTCTCCCTATAATATCAATCTCCTTCACACCTAGGGCTTTTTCTATGGACAAAGAGAGAAGATCCATGGAGCTTCTAGTGTCAACCATGATTCGGCAAACATCACAAGACCCTATTCTCAGAGTGATCACTAAGAGGTCTTCGTGATGAGATGAGGTCTCGTCCTTCTTAGAGAAAAAAATTTCCACAGGGGACTTCACATTTTCCAATGTATATATGTATGGGGCATTGCACAGGTCTCTTGTGCACCTCTTGCGAGATTTACTAGAGGTCACATTGATCCTTGGGCCTTCATGTATGGTATGGATAGTTCTAATACTAGGCTTATTGAGTGGGTTTCTCTTGCTATTTGAGGGAGCTAGTGGTCTTGGGGCTTCACGTCGACCTTGACTCCATCTTCCTCCGTTATTACTTTCCATAAAGTTTTTTAAATATCCTTTAGACAACAACTCCTTCATTTCCTTTTTGAGGTATCTATAGTCTCTTATCTCATGACCCACATCTTTGTGAAAAGCACACTATTTAGAGGTGTCTCTAAGGGGAGACTTCATTTTCAGGGACCACCTAACATTTGGCTCCTCCTCCATGCTTAACAATGCATGAGCCATATCCATTCTCAAAGGTAGGCCTTCAAAGGGAGACAACAACCTTCCCCAGGGTCCCCTATTCCTATACCATTGGTTAGTTGCCCTGTTGTTTGGTGTGAAGTGTTTTTTTGTTGATTATATTACCCTGATTTATCCTGTAGGGACTTAACTTTTTTTTCCTTTTTTGCTCTAATTTCTAAATTGGCTTAGCCACCCTTAACTAGACGTAGCTCTATTTCAAGATTGACAAATTTCCTTGCCTCCCCATATGCCTCATCCAATGTTTAAGGGACTTTCTTTGTTAGCTCTATAAATAAATCGGAATTTTTTAGGAGACCTCGCCTAAAGGCGTCTATAGCAATAGAGCTAGGGAAATCAGAGTTAAAAACTAGTATATTTATAGATTGAGGTCGACCACCCCAATGCTCAGGCTGGTGGTCGACCCTCTAGATGTCAAAACCCAATAGGAAAGGTCTCTCTCATACGGGCAAATGTAGGTCTTTGGGGGTTACTTGTCTTACGGCTCGAACTATCATGCGGGCAAATCTAGGTCGATCCATATGTCCAAATAATAGTTATTTTCTTTGTCTTATCTTATTCTCTTCTATTTTTTTTTACCAAAATTAATTTAAGATTTGTTTATAAGAATCATAATTAAAAATAATAATAATAATAAACAAATAATTTATAGTTTTTTGGTCCAACCGATTATAAATTTGATTTAATTAACCTCGAAAGTCTAAATCATAGTACAGGTAAACACAACCCATTGAAAGGAACAATATACGAGGCTGACAATGTTGGGAAATTAGGAAAATTCTAGATAAGCCAGATTCATGAGAAAGCAAAATAGACAAAATAACACATAAATTTGATAATGGAGTTCAACCAATCTTACTTACGTCTCCGGACCTGTTATAGATCTTTTTATTGAAATGGGAGAAATTATACAAGGTGTTTGCAATACTCACAACTCACAACCCAATTATACCCAAGAAAATTACTCTCAATTTCCTCTCATAAAATCTTTTCTCTCAATTGAAATGAACACTTGCTTAATTAATTCATTTCAATTACACATCTATTTATAGGAAAATTCACTCCTTGAATTACTCCTAAAATTAATAGTTCCTTGAATTAAGCTCCTTTTTTTGCTCCATGTTTTGCTCCTTGTTTTGCTCCATGTTACTCTAGCAGACCAACTGAAGTTGAGCACAACTTCAGTTTCATGGCAAGCTCCCACTTGTTGGCATCTCGAGTTTTACAAGCTTCATCATAGCATTCAAGCTCCTCTCCATCAGTCAGTAACTTATAGTTCATATATCTCTTGTTAGGCACATGAGGTTGAGAAGACCTTCTCAATACAGGAGTTGGAGTAGGAGGTTGTGGTGTGTTTGATTGCTACGTACTGCTCTATCCAACAAGTTCCTCTGGTTGAGGACTTTTTACAATTGGTTTCGTTGCAAAACTATCTAGGACATCATCTGTATATGAAAATACTGACTCATTCTACTCTGAGTCGTTGGCGTCTATTTTATGCATGTCCTTATACATCACCCATTCATTGAAAATTACATCTCTACTATGGATCACTTTCTTTTTTTCGTCATCCCAAATGCGGTAGCCAAACTCATCCTCACCATAACCGATGAAGGTGCATTTCTTGGATTTGGGATCAAGCTTATTCTTGCCTTGATCACTGATATGCACAAATTCTACATAGCCGAAAACTTTTAGATGTGATAGTTTCACCTCTTTTCCGTTTCATACCTCCTCTGGTATTTTGTGCTCCAATGGAACAGATAGGCCTCAGTTGATCAAGTAAGGTACCGTGTTGACTATTTCTACCAAGAACTGCTTCTATAGACCTGATTGTATACGAATACTTCTAGCTCTTTCTGTCAATGTTTGGTTCATATGCTCAACTACACCATTGTGTTGAGGCATGCCTGGTATAGTTCTTTCCATTATGATCTTGTGCTTATAGCAAAATATTTTGAATCTGGTGTCTTCATATTCACCACCATTGTTGGTTCTAATCTTTTTAATCTTCAAACCTATCTCATTTTCAACCATAGCTTTCCATCTTTTGAAAGCCTCAAATACTTCAGAGTTATTCTTTAGAAAGTAAACTCATACCTTTCGAGAGTGATCATCAATGAAAGTCACGAAGTAGCGTTTCCCACCAATGGATGAGACAATCGTTGGTCCATAAACATCAGAATGGATAAGCTATAACCTTTCCTTCTTTAGGGTTCTACTACTTGTCTGAAAGCTAACTCTCTTTTGCTTTCCAAGTATGAAATCTTCGTACATGTCTATCTCTGCAGACTGTAGACTTGGAAGTTTTCCCTTTGAGTGCAAAATCTTCATCCCTTTCTCACTCATGTATCCTAGTCTCTGGTGCCACAGATTTGGTATTTCATTGCCTACTACAACTGTGATTGAACAACGTGCCCCTACTGTCATGTAAAGAGTGTCATTCTTCTTGCCTCGAGCAACCATCATTGAACTCTTTGAAATCTTCCAATCATTACCATGGAAGATCATAGTGTAGCCTTCACTAGCCAACTGCCCTACTAAGATTAAGTTCTTTCTTAGGTTGGGAATATGCCTGACATCCTCCAACTCCCAAACAGACCCATTCAAATTAATCTTTACTACACATTTTCCAATAATAGCACACGGTTGATCATCACCAAGATACACTTTTCCAAGGTTTCTGGGTACATATTTCTCAAAGAATTCTTTCTATGAAGTAACATGAAACAATGCTCCAGAGTCTAACACTCACGATTCTTTGTTGCTCTCCAAAGAGCATATCAATGCATCATCTCCTCCTGAGGTGGAAGTAACATTTGCCTCTTCCTTCACTTGTTGGTCCTTTGGTGCACTCTTCCACTGATTTTTGTAGTCCCTGATTCTCCCACAATTCCAACACTTCATAGTCTTTGAGCTATGGGAATTAGTAGGATTCTTGGATTTGGATCTACTGTCCTTTGATCTAACTTGATAGTTTGTTCTGCCATGTCCATTCCCTCTAGTTGAATTTCTTCATCTTAACTATGTATGCAAAATTGAAGAGGTTGACGATTCAATCGAATCTCTACGTCAGATCTTTTCACTGAGAACCAGATCACAAACATCGTCAAATTTCAACTTATTGCTTCCTGATGAGCTACTCACAGTCGTGACAGTAGCATTCCAACTTTCTGGTAGAGAAGACAAAAGAATCAATGCTCGTACTTCTTCATCGAATTCAATTTCAACTAAACTCAACTGGGTTGTGACTGTGTTGAGTTTATTGAGATGTTGAGCTACTGATGCACCTTCCATCATCCGCAAATTGAACAAACGCCCCATCAATTATACTTTGTTTGAGGTCGATGGCTTCTCATACATATTGAAGAGAGATGCCATAAGACCCATTGTGGTCTTTTTCTTTACTATGTTGAAAGCAACATTGTGGGATGGCATCAATCGAATAAATCTGAGGGCTTGTCTGTCTAGAAGATTCCAATCTTCTTCCTTCATAGCCTCTGGCTTCTTCCCTAAGAGAGGTTGATACAGATAATCCTCTATCTGCATTTTCCAAAACCCAAAATCTGTGATATCAAATTTCTCGAGTTTCACCCTTTCTTCATCTACAATCATTGCTCCCACTCAAATCTGACTTCCTCTGGATTATTTCTGACTATTTCTGCAAACCATCGTGTATTACAACACCTCCATCAACGAACAAATATCGTCAACAAAATTCATTATTCATGTAATCTTGTAGGAAATTGACAGAAATCACCACCAAAAGCTCTGATACCAGTTGTTGGAAAATTATGCAAATTTTCGATAAGCTAGATTCATGAGAAAGCAAAATAGACAAAATAACACACAAATAACAGAATTCAGCCAAACTTACTTACGCCTCCGGACCTGCTGTAGATCTCTTTACTGAAAGGGATTATACAAGATGATTACAATACTCACAACTCACAACCCAATTACACCCAAGAAAATTACTCTTAATTTTCTATCACAAAAGTTTTTCTCTCAATTGGAATGAACATTTGGTTGATTAATTCATTACAATTACACATCTATTTATAGGAAAATTCACTCCTTGAATTACTCCTTGAATTAAGCTCCTTATTTTTCTCCATGTTTTGCTCCTTAAATTAAAGAGCTTTATAACAATCTCCAACACACAAATCCTAGTAAACTTATATACATTATTAGGTTACAACTTACAAGAACACCAATGTAATTGTATTCGCCTCCTTCCTTAACCTCACCCCAAATTCAATGAGTTGCAAAAACATATGAATCACTACCATAAAAGAGCCGATGGGTTACGAAGTTTGTTGTCTTCACCATTTGCTCCTCGACATCCCTTCACCATTTTCGATCGAAAGATTGTATTATTCATTCTTCGTGGGTTATATAGGAGAGAAGACACTATGTATAAAAGAGAGCACTTAGTAGGTAATATAGCAAATGTTTAAATCTGTAAAGTTAGTTTCATGGAAGATTTAGGGTTAATTTCAAGTCGATGATCTTAAATAGATTTTTTTGACGGTGGCTAAAATTATTGAAAATTACATAAATTATTCATTTATACAACATAATTTCAATTTTAAGCCCTCGATAAATATATATATATGTTTATGTATGTTGTGAGAGGAATAAACATTGTTTTTTAATTAAATGAAAAATAAAACTACATATATCAAAAGATAATACCATATAATTAAATCTAAAAACTTTACAAATGAGTAAATAAAATGATAGAATGGGTTATATATATGTTAACTTTATCTCATGTATTTAGGATTAATGATTTAAATTTAATAAATATATAATGATTTTAATTGAAAAATAATAATTATTATGCTTCTAAAATTTGTATATGTTAAAAATAATTAATTAATTAATTTTTTATTTTAATGAAAAATAAATATACAACAATAATTATTTTATTAGTAAAAATTTAATTAATTTATTACTTTAAAAATATATGCATAATAATTATTATTTTAAAAGCAACAAGTATGGTATTTTGTGATAATGATATATAATCTAAATATGAGTCATACTTCATTTAACAAATAAATCAAATATAATAGGATAACACATATGAACTTAATACATAATTATTCATGAGTGATCTTAAATATAATAGGATGACACATATGATTACACATTTAATGATTACTCGTATGGATTGCACCTTTAATGTAATAAAAATAATTACATTATATAAAATAAATATTTATAAAAAATATATTTATTATATGAATATTTTATGTATTTATTAGTGTAAAAAATAACAAAAAATATAAAATATGTATTTATCATATAATCATTTTGTATTTGTTGACGTAAAAAACTTAAAAAAAATGATTGTCGACCAAACATTATGGCTTTTACATATAAAAATATCATAAGTGAACTAATTAAACACTCATAAAATGTGTAATTATTAATTGTATAAATTATCACCATTAATGCAATAAAAATGATTTCAGTATACAAAATAATTATTCATTAAAAGTATATTATTATATAAATATTTGGATATTTATTGGTGTAAAAATAACAAAAAATTATAAAATTTGTATTTATTATATAGATATTTTAATATTTATTGATGTAAAAAATTAAAATGAAAAAAGGGCATCGACGAACTACCAAAATCAAAGCCTTATTGAGACTTAAGTAAATTGATCAAATACTCATTAAATGTATAATCATTAACTATATGATTTTTCACTCATAATATAATAAAAATGATTGCATTATGAAAAATAGCTATTAATAAAAAATGTATTTATTTATAAATATTTCGATATTTATTGGTGTGAAAAAATAAAAAGAAAAAAAGATTGATGTGTGACCAAAACCAAAGCCTTATCGAGGATATATATATATTGATATCTATTGACATGAAATTTAAAAAAAATATATGCGCAAACTACGCATATGAATTATTATCCTTAATATAATAAAAATGATTGTATTATGTAAAAAAATTATTAATAAAAAATGTATTTGTTATATAAATATTATAGTATTTATTGGTGTAAAAAACTAATAAAATAATATAAAATGTATATTTATTATATAGATATTTTAATATTTATTAGTATAAAAAAATAACAAAAAAATTGTAAAATATATATTTATTGGTATAAAAAATAAAAATAAAAACATCCACGAACAACCAAAACTAAAGTCTAATCGAGACTTAATTGAATTAATGAACACTTATTAAATATGTATTGTTACCATTAATATAATAAATCAATTGTATTATGTAAAATAACTATTAATGAAATATATATTTATTATATAAATATTTTGATATTTATTAATATAAAAAAAGTTTAAAAGAATGGGTTATTCGTAGCACCAAAACGAAAGCCTTCTCGAGGCTTTTTTATATATTAATCATATATAGAAGGGGTCACTTGTTCTGAGCTGGATGTACCTTGCATACTTCCGCATGATAGAATTTCCCTTGTTTATATATCTGTCTATAATCTTGTATCATAATTATCTAATTAATTAAAAATCGTTAATGAGTAATGACGAGTTAAACAAACAGTTCAATTCATATTTGCTTTTACAGGTCGAAATGGAATTCTACTAAAGTTCAATTGTGTTTTGACAAGTTGTTTATCTGTCTAGTTTCACTTTAATAGGCCAGAGTGAAATTAAGTATTTAATTCGACTCTATTATGATGAGTTGTTAACCAACTAAATTCTAGTTGTTTAATTATAATTGATTAAATTAGATAAATAAAAGTCATCACAATCGGTGTGACATTTTTAAAAGGTAAAATTTATGTATCTTAATTTTAAAATAAATATTATAATTACATATTGTTATCGAGAATTATATTGGATTTACTTAATTTTATCAATTATGACATATAGCAATGTTTTTTTTTTAAATAGTGTATAAAAAATTAAGTGGGAATGGTCGAAACCTGGTTTTTCCCTAATATAGGTATATTGAGAATTATATTGTTTTTTAGTTTATTAAAATAAGGAGAAATTTATGTTTAAACAGGTTAACACCCGTTGAAAATCAACATAGGGGTTAAAATTGAACTAGTTCGATCTCAATTCTCAAATGAACTATTTTTAAAAACAGAGGAATTATAAGAGAATCAAGGCATAACACAAATATGGTAACTTATAATCAATCAAATCCATTAATTATTAATTTACAAAAGTTAAGAATATAATATCCAAAATACAAAACCAAAGTTGAATCAAGGAAGAAATAAAAATAAAGAATTAACAATACTGTATACAAATATTTGACGTCTCTAATAAAGAAACTTGTTGAAATTAATTCTTTCTGGAGTTCTTGTGGTACTTGTCTTTAATCCAACGAATACCTACAGAAGCCCCCTCCTTAACTTTATGGACGCCAAGAGAAGCAACATCTTTGGTTTTGAGCATCCCATCTTTCATTTTTTCTGAATAGTTGGCCTTCCTTCCACCACTCTTCCCTACAATAGGAAGAGGGTCTGGACCTGAATCCCATTGATCAGCCCATGAAGTCCCATACGAGCTGTTATTGTTTGATGTCATTTTCTCAATTCTCAAACTTAAATACTGATCAAATTTTGCCCAACTTTAATTTTCTCAGAGGAAATTAAAGAGAGAATACTAGTTTGCGTTACTATGACTTGCTTATACGAGAGGTTGAGTTCATGTTAATATATATATGCAAAATTAGGAGCAGCGGCCAAATTTGAATCTTATGCTTTGAACGCGGTGGATAGCGAATCCTTATTTTTTTATACCAAGAAAATAAAATAAAGACTGTCAAAGGAATCTACTTTCTAGATGATTTCTTCCACGAGCATTTTGTGATGACGGGGGCCGTGTCCTTAGGAAACTTCGATTCAGTTGATTGGGAAAATGAAAGGTTCTGGGCTGTTAGGCTAACGATATCCGCCTAGTTACAATTATTATTTTTTAATAATAAATACTAAAGATTTCATTTAAATATGTTCAAGAAGCATAAGAGGATATAAAATCATGTTTTCTAAATACATTAAGTTATAAATAAAAAGAAAAGACTAACAAACAAATGTACTACGTGATATACGAGAAAATATTTTTGACCTTTCTTTGTTCGCTTTGTATCTCATTCGTCTTAGCGTTTGTCATAGTAAATTGATACAATAATTCTCTGAAAAAAAATTAAAAAAAATATCTAATTATACTTCTTATTAAAATATATAAAGATTATGAATATTAGTTATTTTCGTAGAAAAAACATTTATCTATAAATTTTTTTTAAGTTAATTATCAAGTCTATCAAGAAAAGTTAAAAAAACATTTGAATTTTAAAAAATCATAATTTAGATATATCTTTTAAGATACTCAAACTTTAGTCTATTTTATACCCAAGATTGTCTTTAAAAGAATTACAATTGCTTTAAAAAGTTAAATTATTTTTTAATTTAGTTAGTAAAAATAAATCCTAAACATTCTAACATTTTTTTTTGTTTGGTAAAACAAAATTCTAAATTCTAAATTAAAATTATATCTAAAGAAAATAAGTAATTGAAAGCAATAAATTAAAACAAAAAAATAAACTATGTTGAACTTAATGATGAACACATATGAGATTTTAGCGAGCATAACCATTCATGGACAAAACAAATTAAATGATTTAAATACAAGTTAGATTTATTGATTTACTTTTTTAAATAAAACCTTATAATAAAAAAAGTTTCCAATGATATTCAGTTAATGCTTCCTCGATTAGGGTTGAAATTGATTAATTAGTAAATTAAAAATATATATATAAATCAAAAAAATTCAATCAATTAATAACTTTATTTGGTGGGCTTGAAATTAAAAAAAATGATAAACTTAAGGTAGATATATTCTTTAATTATAAAACAAAATTTGATCAATCTTTAGTTTATAATTAAAGTTGTTTTTTACAATATAAATTAATACAAATCAATAAAATTAAAATAGATTTGTATTCATCATGCACAATTAAGTATAAACAATCTGTCTAATACTTAATTGTAAAATATTTTCTTTAATCATAATTCAAAATTTGACCATCATAAATGTATGATTAAAGATTTGAAGATTATGAATAAGAAATAAATATAAAAACTTTTATTTATTTAAATCACAAAACTAAAATCTAATATATAGATTCGACCAAACATAACTAAATTAACAAAAGTTAGTTCAACTATGAAAGACATAAGATTACATAAAGAGATAAAAACTACAACAATTGAAAATATCCCTTTTATTGAAGTTGATTTCAAATTTCTGAACAAGTTGTCACTGGATTTTCTTCACAATTGGAATGATCCTTTTCTGTATCTCTATAAGTTGGAATGACTAACCTAATTGTATAATTAAAATTAAAGATAGATAGCAACTAGAAAATTATATTCTAAAATCTACATACATTTAGTTTTACCTAAACGATTTATTTATAAGGAATGTTAGTGTAGAATGGTTTCTGGTCGAATAAGTGAATGTGGGTTGCGACCCAAGTTTTCCACTACCGCAACATGAGATACGTTGAGCTATGTCAAATTGCAAATCAATATCGATACATTTTTTATATAGAATATGAATTTGTGATTTTTAAATAATTTTTACAATAAAATATTATTCTTTGATATGTTAATCTAATTTATGCTTTTGATTTTAATTATAAACTTAAAATATACTAAAGTATGAGAATTTTTTTATTGTTATTTTTTCGTCTTAATTTTAGTTCTAATTTTATTTTGTTATTTCTTTTTTGCATTTAGTTTAATATTTAAGGGTATCATCAGTGAAAGCCCTCCTGAAACTTAAACTTGTCCACTGTGGCAACCTAAGGGTTTAAAAGCTTATTGCATATACTAGATGCAATCATGTCAATCTATAAAAATTATTTAGCATAGTTTTATTTTATTTATTTTTTTAGTGTTTATCACTTTCCTTCCTAGAGACTAACAAAAAGCTGGTTAGAGATTCTAATCAATACTTGAAAAACACTAAATATTACGTGATTTATTTACACTTTAATTTCAAAAACATATTTTTATTGGCATAATTTTATCACTATTTTAGTAAATATTATTTTGAAATCATAAGTATATTTGTACTAAATTGCAACCAAGAGGAATATAAGAATAACATATGTAAGTCTTGCATATATACCAACCAAATATAAAGGGGTAAAATACTAAGAAATTTAGAGACAAATACAACAAAGCGGGTCGCGATGGTGATTAAAGTGTGCCGCGATGCGACCTTCTCGGATCGTAATGGAACGTGCACTAGAATTGACGAATTCCACAATGGTGGAAAATATGTGCCTTGGTGCGTAACCCTATGATCCAATTTTCTCTCATTTTCTCACCTTTAAAACCCTCACCCCTTTGTAATTCATCATCCCAACCCCAGCTGTTTTTCAGCTAGCTCTTTAGTTTTAACTTAGTAGTTTTCTTTTAGTTTCTTTCAAGTTTTGAGAGTTACAAATTTTATTTTATGTTTAGTTTTTAAACAATTTAAATCAAGTTATCACAAATATGTAACAGTAAAAAGAAAGATATTCCAAATAACATATCACTACAAAAGTTATCTATAGTGATAAATTTTAGGTATTAATTGTATTCTATTTACAGATTTAATTTTATGTATTGCTCTAAATGTTATTTTTAATATATTGGTTATATATTAAATTGAGCACGTTTGAATGATTGTGATAGTCTGATTTTATTTATGTTGATATTCTTGAGCAAACTATTTAGGAGAGTATTTTTAATAATTATTAAACACATATTATTTTCTATTCAAGAATTTTATAAAATTTATTATCGAAAAATATATTGACGACATATTTTCGTAATAGATTTAACATATAAAAATTGGGTCTTAGAAATATGAATCTAAATCTAATTTTTAATTATATTCTATTTTTAAATTTTTATAAGATTTATTATTAAAAAATATATTGATGATATTTTTTTGTAATAAATTTAAAACATGAAAGTTAGATTTTGGATACATTGATCTTAAAGCTAATTTAAAGAGTTTGAATAAAAGTTTAACTTGTTAGTCCCTACTGAAGGTGAAAAGTTAAATGATTTATTAATTTCTTAGAAAGTAAGCATAATTTAATTAAGTTAACTGATAGATCCGACCGAAGACATTAAGTGATTTAATTAAAAATGAATAGTAGACCCGATCGAAGCCACTATTTTTACATATAAGAAAGAATCAATAAATAAAGGTTTATATTTTATTAACCTAATTAATTTAACCAAATTAACTAATCTGTTTTCTATCCTTTTTGTCATTTTTGTCATTTAGATTAATATTTTCAAACCAAAACAATTGTGATACAATGTTTAGTTTTATTTTTCATTTTCTAGAACTTTATTGAATTATTTAAAAACCACGTAATTCCTCTTTAGACCGATCTTAGAAGTATACTTATCATTTCTTACAAAGTGATTCATGCACTTAATATACAAAATTTGTGCATCAATGTCCCAAAAGGACAAGTGTATATGGTCTTTTCTTGATCTTCTGGTGCAATTGGTACATCATAATATCCCGAAAGATCATCAAGAAAAGAATAAAAGTCATGACAAGCTAATATTTCTATCATTTGATCAATAAAAGAAAGGGAAAAGTGATCTTTCTTTATATATAGGTCCAATTTACAAAAGTCAATACACATCTTCCAACATATGATGACTCTAGTAGGCACTAACTCATTCTTGTCATTTCTTACCACAGTAATGCATGATTTATTGGGTATTATATGTGTTGGACTAACCCACTTACTATCAATAATAAAATAAATAATTCATACCTCTAAGAGTTTTAAAATTTTAGTTTTCACTACTTCTTGCATAGTAGGGTTAACTTTTCTCTAGGATTCTCCCATAGGTTTGATATTATCCTCTAAATTAATCTTATGCATACATATAGCCAAACTAATATCTTTAATGTCTCCAATACTCTATCATATATCTTTCTTGAATTTCTTAAGCACATTAATAAGTTCTTTTCTTGGATTTTGGTCAAAATGGATGAAATAATAGCTGGATAGGTATCCTCTTCTCCCAAAAACATTGATTTTAGGTGCTTATATAACTATTTTTATTCCAACCTAGGTGGAGTATTATCTTTCTCAAATGGGATCTTAAGTAGATCTAATAGTGCACTAGGCTCCACTATTGGTTTAACACTATCTAAAAATTCATGGTACCTCTTAGTCTCCTCATTTAATTCTTCCTTTATCCTATCAACAATTAAAGCACACTGAAGTTTATCATTCATTTCATCTAGTAAAAAGGTGTTATGAGCAAGTGTATCTACACAATCAATTTATAAACACTCATTATCAATAGAAATAGAAGGAATAGGAAACGAATCAAAAACTTTAAAATTAACAGTATCTCACAAGATTGTCATAGTTAATTTCCCATTATGGACATTTATAATAGTCTTGGTTGTGGCTATGAACAATCTACCAAGAACAATAGTGTGGTCCTTATCTATTGATGGGTTTCCATGCATATCCATTTATCACAAAATTAACAAGTATTATTAGTTTATCCATATGTACAAGGAAATCTTCAACTACGCTCTTAGCATATTTGAAAAACCTATCAACTAATTTAAGAGACATGGTTATGGGCTTCAACTCCCCCAAACCTAGTTGTCAGTATATTGAGTAAGGCATGAGATTAATACTTACCAGCATGGCCTTAACCATGTTTTCTCTCTCATAGTAATATTAATAATAAAACTACCAGGATCCTTTAATTTTAGTGGAAGGTTTTGTTGAAGTATTGCACTTGCAACTTTTGAAACAATTATTCTTTCATTAATATCATACTTTCTCTTTGTAGTGTTTAATTCTTTAAAAAATATTGAGTAGGAATGTACATATCTAATGACATTTAAGAAAGACAAATTAATGTTAACTTTAGAAGGTATATTAAATAAATCAAAAAAATTATTATCATATTTAACATCCTTAAGACGGTGCAGTAATGGTATAAGCAGTCGGTATGGTTTTGGTGTCTTGTACAATATAGGTGGGTCAGATGACTCTCCTTGAATTCCCTCAAAAGGCTTTGCAATTTTTTCATTTATGTCCACACCTTTGGATACTACTTGCAATCCACCAGTATTTCTTGCATTATTAAATGAACCATTAGACATTTCATAAAAAAAAATTATTCAGGATTGTAAGGTTTATGAATATTGGTGATATTCATGAACAAAACATTTAAATGTAATTTAGTTTCTAGGTGAGTTTTTTAAAAACACTTTTCAAGTTGAAGAAACTATCAAGCTCTAAATGAACACATCTCATGTATATCTCTATTTTTATGCACATTAGACTTAATATTAGACACATAGAATCATTTTTCACTTAGGTTACTCAATTGATTGTGACATATCTGGATCGATAAAGTTCAGTAGATCGATCAAGAATCGATCTACCTTGTTTAAAAAATCCTTGATTTAATTTTTAATTGAGGTAGATCGATTGAGGTTTAATGTTTAATCGATCGATTAAGAACTAGTTAGATCGATCAAGTGACTAGGGTTTCAACTTTAATTATTCATTTATTATTTTTCCCCTATTATTTATTCCTTTATGAATTTTTTAATGGGCAGAATCTTATTTGGACTTTAACCTAGCATTAGTGCTTCAATCTTTCCTATATAAAGAACCTAATATTTCGTATTTTAATTAATCACAAGAGCATCAATCTTTTCGTCTTAAGATCTCTCTTTTAAATTACTTTGCAAAACTAAGATCATATTTCTTTAGGCTTCTTTCTTTAATTAATTTATCAAACACTAGTGGTTACGTTTAATTAATAAGTAAGTCTTATTAATTTAGGATATTTTGATTAAAGGCTCATTAGAGCTTCAATATTTTGATTAATAAGTAACACCAAACAATTTGTCGCTTTGTTTAAAGTCTAATATGTAAAATTTAGAGAGAAAATGAGTGAGTTATGACTAGTCCAATAGGAGTTTATTCCATGCAACATAGAACAATAAATATAATGATGCATGTTGTACATTTTATAATTTTTTATGTATATGTCAAACAAAGAAATAATCATATAGTGGAAAGATCTTCTTTAAAAATCAGGTATACATGTACTTCATTTCTTTCTAAACTAGGGAGAATGTACATTTTAAGTATCTTAATGCATGATCATGTAATTATAAAATATGCTATGCGAAGTCATCAATTCATATGCATGCTATGTAATATTTATATATATTGGTCAACTCTGAGATACATAGTTAGTTAACTTTGAGGAACATGCGTGGTCTAGCTCTGAGATGCATGTGTGGTTAAACTCTGAGACTTATGTATAATTATACTTTGATGTACATATGACAGATTTATTGGTCAACTTTGAGATACATTAATAGTTAACTCCGAAGCACATAGACAGTGAACTCTAAGGCATATGCTTAGCTCTGAGGCATATGTATGGTTAAACTCTTAAACCCATGTGTGATCATACTCGGAGATCCATGTATGGAAAAACTTTGAGATACTTATGTAGATGCATACCTATGGTATGTAAAAATTCAATCTACTATAACCAGTATCTCTAGGGTACCAAACTCTGCAAGACTATGACACATGTAATATGCTCTATGAAAATAATTTCATGATGCATGCATAAAATTATTGATATCGTATATTTTATTTCAATGTCACATCTCCTGTCATAAAGTTATATGTACCAATAAATATCCATAGCATATAATGTATCACAAAACTTATAAATGCTTCCATAAAAATTATTTAAACATGACATTATTTTTTTACAATTTTGAACATATGAATATGCATGTCATTTTTAAATACAATGTATGAATAAAAATAGAGTAGTTTTCTTACCTACGATTATGTCTCTCTGCACTCTTAACCACCTTATAGATGACTCCTATTTATTTTTAGCGAAAACTAACACATTTTATTTTCAAATATTAGTATAGTTCTCAATTTAATTACTTATTGTGAAATCAAGCCTTGATGGAAGAATTTACCATGACAAGTTTGTCGAAGTAAAATTTAACAAATTTTCAAAGTGACATTTCACTCTTACTTACTTGAAGACTTAGAATATTTGTATCCTTAGCCTGATAATTTAAAAAGTACCAAAAATAGTATAATTTTTAAAGAGAAAATTTTAGAGAAAGATAGATAATGAGATTTGAATGAAGAAAAATAAGTTGATTCCACTGCTTTTATAGGCAAAATTAAACCCTCGTCGAACATGCTTGTTAGTGGCTCACAGTGCCTTCAATTAGTTCTAAATGAACCTTGATGAGCATTGTAAGTCCTTCCTATCCTCATTGTTGCAACCTCTCTAAGCCTTGTTAATGCTCATTGATGTTCATTGGACCCTCACTAACCAATATCACCAACGACTCAACAAGGTGGCACGACAAGATTCCAACGAGTTGTTCATAACAGCTCAATAATTGTAAAAAATATAATTTTTTAGATGATAATTTTTAATGAATTATTATATCTTAAAATATCATTCAAAATGTACTTCAATTTTTTAAAATTAATTACAAATACCCATGGTCTCACAAATAATAATTAATTAATTTAATTTAGATAATTATTAATATTTTAAGTACTAATAATTTATTACTTATTTGATAAAATTAAGAATTTTAAATAAGTTATTCAATAACTAAGGTCGATATTAGATATTATTCAAAAATATGTTGACAATGTTATCCAAAAATCTATAATTTAAAAGCGTGATTTATACTTTTATATATATTATAGACGAATTAAATTTAAATTATTTGCACATGTTATCTTATAATTTCAATAAAATACTATCAACAAATTTATAAAAATAATAATAATTTTTTTTGACACAATGTTATATTAATGACAATTTTAAGTTGACTCATAATAATGGATGAAAGATAGTAGAAGTACACTAATTATGATAAAAATATACAAAAATTCTTAAAATTTATGTTGAAATACTACAAATCTATAAACCATGAAAACATATAGCAAAAGTCCAAAAATAAAAAAGTCAAAAATTGGGCATATAAATACATATATATACATACTTTTTAAGTTATTATATGTGTTTTTAAATTAATTATTATGTATTCAAAGTTATTAAAGTTTATATTTTTTGAGTTATTATGGATTTCGTAATTCAAAAAAATACGCAGACGTTCACGTGCTCTATTTCTATATTTTTAAGTTTTTGAATTTTTGTGTACATAAGTTACCTATTTATCCCATAATAATTTGTTTATTTTAATTATGATTAATAATTCAATAGATAATTATGGATATTTAGTTAATAATTTATTAATTGATTGATAAAATAATTATGTATGTTATTAAGATAGATAATTATTATATTTTAATTAATAATAATTTATTAATTAATTAATAAAAAATAAAAATATTAATATATTATATAAATTTATATGGTATAATTTAGATTTTTTTATATATAATATAAATATAAATATAAATCATATAAATATAAATATCAATATCAATATTAATAATTGATAGATTTGATTAAATATAGTTAGACTAATCAGATGCTGATTTAAGTAATTACTGACCTGTTAACTGCCGAGTGCCAACATGGACAAATGTAAACGTCAGATATTTGGTAAAATTATCCATTTGAATAAAAAATGATTTTTTTAATTAAGAGTAAAAGTAATCTCTTAAAAATATACTATTTCAGTAATAAAAATAAGTCAATCGTACGTTATGTCATTTGACTTTTAAAAAAAAAAACTTTTCTAAGTTGTTATTTGACTAATTAATTCTAGAAGAAATATGAACATATAAACGTAATACATGATGTCATCAATATGACTAATTAATTCTAAGATGTTGTTTAATTTAAATGATTTATAAATTTTATAATGTCTAATTTATTCATATATTATAATTATTTTATCTAATTTTATGAATTATATACGTCGGTTGATTCAGATTAATTAACATAATTTATTAAATAATATTTTGTATAATTACATAAGTTTTTAATCGAGTGTAGTAAAATTATTAAAAAATACTTATAGAATTTTAGATAAATATAAAAAAATATTATATTTTAATATATATTTAACCTACACATTGCATATTTTTTTAAAATTTATCAAATTCAATCTAATTATCAAATAAAAATTATCTTATATTTTTTTGGATTGAATGTAGTATATTAATGAACATATATTTTATATATCCCAATATTCATCTATGATCAACATTGAAGATAATATAAAGCTTAATGGTAAGTAACCTTATTTAAATAATGCATTGATATACACTCATTTATGAGTAAAATTATGATCAATAAAAATATACATTAACATTAAATAATAAATATAACATGAATTTTAATAATATATAAAATTATTATCTATTATATAAGTTATAATAGAATTATTATTTTATTTAATAATAATAAATATCATTTTTTAAATAAATATTTATATAAATTAATGAATGCATGGTTATTTGTTACAAACTTAATAGCTCGCTTTTTACTTGAACAATTTTAATAAGAGACAAATGGTGCATCATCCATTAGACATGGTAGATAAAGTATTTAGGTTTTATAGTGTTTTTGTAATAATTAAGTCAATAAGTTTTGAAAAAGTAACACTATAAATTTAAATTTATATAACTGTGGTGTTTCTTTTTCAAAAATAATATTTTAACCTGTCACAAAAAATACTAAATTTAAATGTTCCATTCTAAAAAGTTATTAAACCTCTATGATCACCTATACTTTTAATAAATCGTGTAATCTTCAAAATTGAAAAACGTTTTTTCACTGAACGAGGAATATGATTTCCATTAATATAAAATGTTAAATCACACAAATTTACTAACAAAATTGTTATCTTACTAATTATTATCATGTGAATGTCACATAAATTCTTGAAAATTTAATTAAATTGTGATTGTTCTAATAGTATGAAAGTTTCATCTCTTGCTACTTTCCCTCGTAGCACCGACAATGATCTTTTGCCCTTCCTTACATGATTTCTTCCTATTTGACACCATTGTTGTAAGCATATGCATGTTTGAGCACGGTATGCTAATTACTCATCCTTTGTGAGAGTTTGTACTAGTGCTTCTTTTCCTTGTACTGCTTTTAGGAGTTAGAGACTTTAT
Source organism: Hippophae tibetana (assembly GCA_037013495.1). Lineage (NCBI taxonomy): Eukaryota > Viridiplantae > Streptophyta > Magnoliopsida > Rosales > Elaeagnaceae > Hippophae > Hippophae tibetana. The sequence continues at coordinate 23,377,181 of CM072805.1, read as the reverse complement.
TATTCTCACTCTTTTGCACATTGTTACTATTTATGTGGTGTTGTCGGCCATTTTGCTAGATAGTGTTTAAGATATTCTCAGAGCATCACTAAGAGATATTTTCCTTACTCATTTCACTCCAATTACTAAGGTTGTAAGTATTGTAATATTTCTAAACATTTTTTCAATCTGAATATATTATGTATTGACAACATAGCATTAAGAGGACACAAAAACCTTTTTTTTAAAAGCCCATCTAGTTGTCAGTATAAAGATACTTCTGTTGGTTTTCTTGAATTTCAAACCAAAAGAAAACACGAGATTTCTATACCATTAAGAGAAATGTGAACCATGGTTTACAGGATGGTACTATTCCATCTCAAAAATTCTTTTCAAAAAGAAAGAATAATTTTTTATTATCAAATTGAGATAATTAGTGTGATGATTAGTGTGGGAGGATGTTTTCTTTTCTCTTTTCTCTATACTTGTATTACTTTTGTATTTAATTTTAGAGTTGTTCTTATTAGATAAACTAATAAACATACCATCAAATTATCGCAAAAATCATATGTATACCATCAAACTATCTCACATGACAAAAATAGCCCATAACTTAATGTCCAAATATCACCATGTTAACTATTTCATTTTGAGTGTCACTCTAAACAAATTAAAAATATATAGCATTCTATTTGAGGATTAGGGCTTATAAATCTTGCAAAAACTCTCATCTCCCACTGAAATTTCTTCTCAAAAACATCATTCAAACTAAGCTTGGCCAAATTTTTGTTCTTTAACATATACGAATTGAAGAAATGTTAAATAAGGATCAATTTTAGGTACCCATGGCTCCTTGTTGCTTATGCGGTGTATTATGTAATTTTTTGACTTCATGGACAAATGATAATTCGTTAAGAAGGTTTTGGGGTTGCAACAATTTCAACCTAAGTATTATTCTTGATCATAGTATAATTTTTTAAATATAATTAAACTATAAAGTCTTCATCTTATGGACATATTAACAATTTGGGTTATGTAAGGATCTAATCAACATTGTAATTTCTTCTCTTGGTTTGACGGTGAAATTTGCAAAAGAGGAAAACATGATATGCCTGGATTGTTAAGAAGGATTGAAATGCAGGAAGCAAAAATTTGAAAATTGAAGATGAAAATCAAATGATGTATTTGCAAAGTCAAAGGTGGAAGGTACAAAAATATAGATTGCAATAAGAAAATGAAGAGTATAAATTTATTGCATTTCATATGCCTCAATATAACTCACCAATTACCATAAAGGATATGAGTAAGAATAGTTTGATAAAAAATTTATGGACTATAGTCATAATTATGTTAATTTTTCTCTTGAGTATAACTAACTTATATTAAAGCTCTAATAGATCAAGCTCTAGCTCAAATAGGGCATTAACTTAGTTGATATGTAAGTTAATAATTGGTTAAAAAGGTGTAATGATATTGTAATATCTTATTATGGGATGTTCCATTTTTGAACACAGTCCCTATTTTGTTAGGTTGTTGATATTGAAATGGAACATAAAAGGTCATGTTTTATGTATTGAATACATTCACTGTTTTGAGGATATTTCATGTTCTGTGAACATAGTCCATATTTTGTGAACATATCTCTATTTTGTGAACATGCAATAATAAAATGTTGTTGTAGTTTCAAACTACATTATACCATAACTAAATGAATAAATTACACAAATCTTCAAACAGATTTGTAGTTTTAAATTCTAAATAAATATCCATGTTTAAATAAAACACCCATAATACAATAATCATGTTCCAAATATAGGGTAAATAAAACTTGGACTTCAGTTCAAATGACACACCCCTAATACATGCCTAAATTTAAAAGTACATTAGAAAAAAGCCTTCACATGCCTAACAATTTGATCAAAATGAAATTATATCAGTTCAAACATCATTGCATTATCCCATATCAAAACAATTTGATCTTCATTTTTCTTCATGCTACATCATCCACACAATTTGATTGGCTACATTGCACTTGCTTCCGTGTAACCTACAATGTTTAAATGACAATGAACACTTCAAAGCTAGTCGATTTGTACACCATGTCTTTAGCTATTAAAAATTTGAAACAAAAATGTTAGTATGAATACATATATAAACTCAAAAACATATTAAAAATGTGCAATTAAATTATTATAATAGTGCTAATGGTCCCTCCAATATCTTTGTCTTTGCCTTAAACATGTGTTCATGTTCAGAAAAAACACTAAAAACACAACTCACTACCCAAAATGTTCTATTTTATAAACCTTAAAAATCATCCACTGTACAACAAAATTATCGTACAACACCATAAAACCCACCCACGAATCCATTTTACATTGACATACCAAATGCATTTACACTACCATAAAAACCCACCAAAACTTTTCAATCATGGTTATATTACTAGCCTAATATTAAACATAAATGTTGCGCTAATAACATCACCTGGAATAAATTACAATATTATGGTTTGTCGTATCTCATTTGCAATTCAATGTCTATAACCAATGATGCTCTTGGATTCATAAAAGACAGTGTTGATTTGATGACTTTTTGAATAAATTTGGGGTACAAGATATTAGAAAGAGTGACGCAAGATTAAGAATTCATAATCCCAAAATATAATTTTATATATGTTTAATTTGATGAGAGTAACAATAAAAAATAAAAAATAGTTAAATTTGGACATTAAGTCTTAACATGAAGTGTGATAGATGGTATATTTGTATTACTTACATAAGTTTTTGCTATTTTTATCACGAGAGAGAATTTGGTGGAGGTTTGCAACTTTTATCATGAGAGAGATATATTGGTACTACCAAAAAGAAGGAACTTTTTTTGATCATCAACTTGATATGATCATTGTGTGAGGATATTTTCCTTTCTCTTATCTCTTAATTTGTAGTACTTTTGTACATGTTTATATAGTTCTTATTTGTGCTTGTTTTACGTTGTGTTATTTATTTTTGTTCTTGAATTAGTTATTTTATGTGTTATTTAGTTTAGTTTGTTTTATTGTATTAAAACTATTTTAAAATTTTCTTTCTTTCCTTCATCGTTTATTGTCTCTTACCCGATGACTTCTCATCAAGTGCTCACTGAGTAAGTATTTTTAAAACTCATCAATCCTTTAATTAGGAGTCAATGAAGGTGCATTGAGGTGCAATTTTTCTTTATAAACATTTATTTCACAAGAAAACTTTTATCCTTTTTTTACCTTCTCTAAACTTACATCCTAAAAATCCTTTTGCCCCCCTTTTTTTACTATCATCTAGAATAAATGGCCTTTAAAAGATTACATAAATATCAAAATCCTTATGTCCCTAATCACGATGAAGTTCAATGTGCTAATATTGTTGAAGAGGTTGCACAGATTGATGGAGCTACTTTTGTTTCAAAAAGACCAAATCGAATAGACAATGTTTTGCCATCTAAGAAAGGTTTGCACTCTTTTCTTGGTTATCCTTGTGTTCTATTTCCAAAACTTTTGATCCCTATATTTTTCAAGTGTTCAATAACTCTCTCCCTTGAACTTTATTGGAGTTCTTTGTTTTTTTTCTCTTTCAGAGGAATTTTGGTCACTTTCTCTAGAGTAGACAATATTCAAGTTTTGTCCTGTTTAGATGTTGCGAACCTTTCCTTCCATGTTATTCCATTTAAGTATGAGAACATTCTTGTTACATATTTTCCTTTTGAGTTTTCTATGCTCGGGATGTTACTATAATGGCAAGTAGGTTGATTATAATTTTAAAAAAAATTGTTGGTGTTACTGTCTCTTTGTTTGCTTCCTCTCCAGGTTGTCATCTTATTTACTTTAAGGACTATGGTGTTAGTTATTTTTGCGGACAAAATATTTACTTGTAAACTTGTTTTTAGACCTATTATCAAGTTCATCAAGAAAATCTATACAAATACCCGAATTCCAAATAGTCATACGTCAAGTATATATTTTATAATCACGACACAGAGGATTATACTCGTACATTTAATAACACATATTTATAAAACTAAAATTATTTTTATTGCTAAAATATTTATTTAAACTTAAATTAATTTATAAAATTACTAATTAAATATTTCTTAAATGTGTTTTAATATTTTTAAGTTATGTTTTAAAAATTATTTTTTTATATTATTAAGGCTTTGAATAATAAAGCCCAAAATATTTTAACCCTAATGCTATTAGGTTATCATTATCATATATATATATATATATATACATATAATGTTAGGTTAAACGAGGTGGTCGAATAAAAATTACTAAACTGTCGAGCCTCATCTACAAAACTATTGTTGTCGAACTATTCCAATCTGTTAAGCGGCTGAACAAGTCGAAATCATTGAAAAAGAAAAAAAAGAATTAATGATTGAATAAAAAATAAGATATACATATGCTTATCAACATAAAGTATACATATAATTGAAAAGTAATATATATAGGTTGATGCGGTGTGGATAGTAAATCAACTACTAAATAGTTTGACTTGTCAAAGATATGGTAATATAAGTGTATGCATATGACTATAACTAGTGAAAGATAAATTGATATATTATAATAGATTCTGATTGATTTCTTTATTTTAGTTCTATATTTTTTAATCTATTTGTTTTTTATTTTTTATTTTCAAGTAGTTTCTTTTTAATTAAAATCTTGCATATTTAAATCCAATAGTTGTATGAGTGACTATGATTATTTGGATTTAATTATTAAATTTTAAATAAATTATTTTTATTGAACTTGTACTTAATCTTTTTGCTCTAAGAATTGCTAGTTGATTTGATTTAAGTGACATATATTTTGAATCATCTAGTTATGATTATTCATTATTAAATTTGTTCTAGAACATACATAGATACTTGTATTTTTATGTTAACCATTTTGCAATAAATTTGTGAACATATCTGATTGGATGGAAGCTTATTGGAACATTAGTCTAGAAACCGCTCACGTTAATATTAGAAACTATGAAAATAGAGCAGAGACTCGTAAGTAAAGTACATTAGATCAGTATCCTAAGAAGGGTAGCATAAAATCGAGTTTGTACTTGAACATTTGGTTTTCATAGTGAAAAATTAGGTGGTTCGATGGATCGATGGTTTTTCTCTTAGATCATGATTATGGCCTAAGTTGTTTCCACCTAAAAATATTTTGTGGTATTATTTTATTTTCGTACTTCATTCTTACACGTGATTTCATGTCTGATCACTTTGTTTAGGTTATTAAATTATAAATTGATAAAAATTAAAAATAACATATTCATCTCATCTAGGTTAATTAGGTCCATATCTTATTAACTTTAATTAACATTGTGAATGCTTGTGTCCATTCTCATTCACATCACTCTTTTGTGGCTACTTTCCATAATCATTTTCATTTTGCTATTCTAGATGGTGAGTCTATTGATCTTGTTAGGATGATCTTTAGAACCATTATCTTTTTATTCTTTATTGCACCACATTTTTCTCTCACTTATCCCTACTTGATCATCCACTAGGATGAGTCTACTATTAATCCTTTTGTTCAATAGGAATAAACTTCTGACATGAGAATATTATAGTCTTCTTATTTCTTTTCTGATCATCATGCTTAAACTATACAGACTAATCCTAGTAATTCTTCCTTTCATGGTGGCTCGGATCCATTCATAATTTTTTCTCATACTTGTTTAGTCATTTATCACATGAGTTATTTCTATAAGATATGAGATGGTGATACATAGACAAGATGATTCAATGTAGTTGATTACTTTATGCCAAGAGTTCTCTTCTTTTTACTAGAAGGTTTATGACTACTTCACTATATTATAGCAGGTTGTTTATTGATTGCCAAGACCTCTTTTCAACCCTACTTGGCTTGCTTAGTCTAGACCCTTTTTTTCGAGCATAAGGTAGTAGTACCTCTCGTATTCATACCACTAGATCCAGTTTTAATGTTGTCTATCGTCCAAACATAGAAGCTACAAAACCACCTTTCCAACCTTAGACTATTGATTACTAGGTGACTACATTGATATCAACCCTTTTATAGACTCTTTTCTTGGAGGTTTACCTAGAGAGGTAGGTAACGAGCTAGTGGTAGGAAGGACGACGAGGATTATAAAGACTCATGATTTTTTTATTGTGCTTTTGTTTTGAGTCTTTAAACTCTTTTCTCTTGTAATTAAAAAAAATTAATCAATGAAAAAGTGTTATTTTTATTTAGTTTTATTATAGTTTATGGTTATGTTATATGCTTTAACCTATGCATCTGTTGACTGCATAATTTTTAGTATTATTGCATCATTTATATGTCTTATTTTCCTCTAATTGGGGTATTCACTTGATTGTTGTAAAAGAATTATGAGCTGCAGTTTGAATTGCATCTGTTGTTGCCTGATATGCATATACTTAAGAGGAGTTCATCATATTTTTAGGAGGACTTGTGTTGTTTTTTTTAAAGTTAATTATGAAGGTCTATCATAATCCACCTGTGTATGGATAACATGATGATATTTGGATAGATTACACATATTTTTGCATTTTTTTCCACAATTATATGTTGTTTTATGTGTGTAGGATACATATTGATACATATAGTTGTAGACTTAGAGCTTATATCTAGTTGTTTGAAGATTTAGACATGATTTATGGAATGACCATCAAGATGGATGTAATGATCATCAAGATAAATAGAGCACAATATGAAGAAATGTATTGATTATAGGTATGTTGGAAGTGTCTAAGTTGTGTATCCGAGTTTGTTCAAAGAAATGAAGTTTTTAGGTTCATCTTGCATGAATTTATTGTATATAAATGTCACACTTGTTTTAAATTATGCAGTATTTTGCCATTGAAAGCTCAAAAAAGAGTTGCAAGTACTATTATCATTGAGTTGGAATTCCTATGAGTAAAACATATAATCTATATTTTACTTAGTGTACTTATAATCCCTTATGTATGGTTGATTATTGACTATTCGATATCTCACATACTCACATAGATTATACTTTGTATGCTTGCATAATGCACACACAACTTGGTGGTTAAGCATGTAATTGACATGTTTAAATTGTGTTGCAATCCTAGATGCTTTTACATAGATGCTGGATCTTATGTGATTTACCATTTTATATGTTGTGTTTGGATGATCACATGTTGTGTTAGTACAATCTAGATTATTACCAAACATATTCTCTTATAAGAAATTTTGGTTATGATTGAAATGTCTTATTTCTTTCTTTATTGCTTTCTCGTATTTATCTACTTCTACTGTCACTTTAGTTTTTATGATTGTGTATTAATGTGCACTATGTTTATTTGTTTTTACTATAAGCAAGTATGTTAAGAGTCTTTAATGCGTCTATTCTACTTCCTTCTTGATTATTAATTAGTACCAAATATGAATTTTCACTATTTTTAAATGCTATTTAGATTTTAATGATAGTATGAGATAATAGAAATCAAATTTAAATTAAAAAAGGAAGAAAAATGAAAAATGAATTATATTACCATAATGTATTCTTTGGCTAATGTCTGTAAGTCTTCCACGATCTATTAATTGAAAGAGAGATTAGATATGAGAGAAGAAAAGGAAGGAATTCCTATTTTGATAAAAAAAAATGGAAGGAAAAATATAGAGTCCAATTTTTCATATAAATGACCAAAATACCTATAGGATTAAGAGGTATGATTTAATTGATTGTTTAATGTAGCAATGACTTTTTGTCATAAATACATGATTAAATTGCATATTTTCCCAAAAACAAATGATTATTAGACTTTTTTCCCTCGTAAGAAAACGAGAATCGAATAATAAGTTACGTGGGAGGGTAATTGTTTACCTCATCCCATTTTCCATATTTTCTACTTATGTTAAACTTGAAATTTTTTGACATATTGTGATAAAGTTTTAATTTGTTATGGACTAGCACTAATGTTTGGTGTCCGTCAAACCCTCTTTTATGCTTCATTATAACATGTATTATTTATTATTCTTAAAATATATTTTATATTATTTTTTTATTTCTATCTCTATTTATTTTTAAAAAAAATTACATTAATTTTAAATTTTATAAACATAAAGTATGCATAATTAATCATCATTTATTCTAAAAATAATAAATAATTTCTTTAAATATGTATTCTTTACTAATCTTTATCGGTTCATCATCAATTTTAAGAAAGGACGAGTCGAGTCAAACCCATATATTAAGGGGAACTACCATCTGATAAAGACGGACGCAATTGAACACTAATCAAAGCAACAAAATGTTTACATTAATTTACTGAGTCGAGGAAAGTTAAAAGATAAAGATTGAACATTAATCAATGAAACAAAAAGTTTGAATTTACTGAATTACTAGATTAAATCAATCTAAAAGTTTAGAATTTCGTTTCCATAACCAAATAGATTGTGTGATTTATTATTTTTCTTTTTCAATTATTTAATATTTAGTTTTAGTTAATTAGCTTTTCATTTTTATCAAACTTCTTTTACTTATCTAGTGCCATTGGGTCTTGTCCAAACTGATAATGTATTTAGGAGGGGTGATCCGAGATCACGTAGGTGTTATTATTTTTGTTAGTGTGGTATATGTTATTGCTCATGTCTCTTATCCATTGACAACCGAACTTCTAGGAAGCTGTGAAATTGGCATTTAAGAAGAATATACAATATGTCCACCTGGAAGGGAATTAATTGATAATGTATTTATACATTTTATAGCTGGTTTAAGAGTATTAACTCTATATATCATATAGATCAAACACTTACAATTCAACAATTAAGATTAAAAAAATTTAAAGATATAATTTATAACTCTAATAATATGTTAAAAATTATTAGTAAGTCAACACTCTCAAAAATTGCTATTGGGTTACTTGTTTTTGTTGGTAAAGGATGACATGGGTTATGTAGTTTACTTATAAGGTTTATAGTTTTTTAATAAATCATATATGTCATGTTACTTTCATAAAATTAACACTAAAGTTTTATTTAAATCATTTATTCAAAAATTAAGTTAGATTATATTTAGTCATATAACTAAATTTATAAGATTATTTATTCATTTATGATTACTATAATAACCTCAATAAAATTGTTATTTTAAAAATATCTTCACAAATTTAATAACATGATCATGAAATGATAAAATCTAACTCAATTTATCAATTAACAGTTAAGTATGATTTTACTATTAATATTATAAAAATAACGGGAATTATATCATCTACTAAAAATCTTATATATTTTATTTATATAAATTTTAACACTATTTTCCTTTTCTAGTTATTTTAAGTGAGACTAGCCTTTTTATCATAAATACTACTCTTCGTTGGATACTTCTTTATTTGATGTTATTTTAATAAGGATTTTGGTTAATAAAAATAGCTAGAAAAAAAATCATTTGTTTTTAAACATTATCACTCTTAAAGAAATAAAGAGAAATTATAATAACATCCCATGTATATCTCCTTATATATATTATATCATTTTTATTATTTTTTCTTAATATAAGCCTTACAAACATTTTATTAATTTTTATAAGGTTTACCAAAATCATGATAATTTCTTATTTTGTTTTTTATGACAAAAATGACTATGATACTAAATTAAGGCTGGATTCTTTTGATTCAAGTTGATCATATATTGAAATTAATTTTATATTTTTTAGATTAAATTCAATGTCTAATTAATGATTTAATTATTATATTTTATTATTTTGTTCTATATTAGAAATGATTATATCCAAGTCGACTTCTAGATTTAAAATTTTATCACATTCTTTTACAAAATTATCACTATTTTCTAATTTTTAAAAATAATCAATTAATTCTTGTAAGCTTTCATTACTTTTGATCTTCCTATGCTAACAATAAAGTTTCTTTTTTTAGATTTCTTAAAATATAACAAAGATGCTTTAAGGTATATAACATATTTTAAACTTTCTTTTGTTTCTTGTTTTGCTTTTAGTTTACTTTTATATAAATTCGTTCTTGATTTCTTTTCTTCGGTATAATTTTTCTTTTATATTTTATGAAAATTATTAAATAAGTAATAAATAAATTAATAAATAATCAAGATCTTTAATATTCTCATGATATGTAATTGTAACTGACCTAATAAATGAAGATGTACCTCGATCTTCCGCTTCATGATCTCCTCTTTTTTTCTTAAAGTATTGCCTCGACTGGATCCATACATCTCTTTTAAGGTTAAAGGGATAAAGAGGCGTGCCTATTTAAGATGGACTTTTATTTATCATAATAATTTATTACAACGAGAGTACTAAGAACCTTGAAAAAGGTTTTAGTTACACATTCTTAGATGAAAGATTACAAAAGATAAAAAGATAGAAGCTAAGTGAATAAGTTTTTCAGAGATTGTGAGAGGTGTGTCTTCTTTTAAAATAACATAAGAGTTCTCTTTTATAGATATAAAGGTTCTCTTTTACGTAAGTAAAATTTCACTATTTCATCTAACTTTCTAGTTAACATCTACATTATCGAGTCTAAAGCACCAATTTATTGTGTATGGACCCTACATTTATTCATAGTCATTTACATACACTAATTCTTGTGTAGTGAACTATCCACGTGTTCTTTTTTATCTTTAATGCAATAAATGCATTTGTCGTCACCCTAACCTACTATTTGGCATAATGGCAAAACACTTTCTTTCTTTCCATATTTATTTCCAATTCATTACAATTGAAAGCATATTTATAGTTACTATTCTTTTCACCATCTTTCTTGGTGATAGATAGATTAATTTGTTAGGTGATAATTATTTTGTTGGTAGAATAATTGACTTGAATATCAGAAGAGTTGTTAATTTTTCTTAATTCATAATAGATCTAGCCTAACAATTGGTCACATTCTATGCTTAATTCCTCTAAATTAAATTCTTTTTCTAACAAAGCTTTGGAACAATCAAATTCTCTTTTGTTGTTAGCAAGTTCAAACTTAATGAAATGATATGGACTTATTGAAATTTTTTGGTTCTAATCCATAATTGAACTAAAAAATCTTAAGTAAACATGTTTATCCATAGCCTTAATTTCCTTTGTAAAACTTTTAATGAATTTCTTGAAGCTTTTAAGAAAGTAATTTAACTCATTTAAATTATTTCCTGAATACAAGTTTTTTGTTAACCCATCATGAAATGATTTGTATATAAAAATTGGACCCACTTCTTAACAAATATTGAATTTATTACCTGCAAGGAATTCTCTCGAAAGTGTAGAACTTCATATTAACAAGGTGTTTCTCAGTAGATTTCCTTGTTATGTTATACAAACTTAACCATTGTTGTCTTATGAGGTTTTTGTTTTGGTCTCTTTCTTCTTTTAAAACAAGATAGTTGCTAGTTGCTTTCCTAAATAGCATCAGTCTAGGTACTCTTTCAAGTGTCTTCAATCTACTCAAATTGGTTGATTGTTGGACTACTTGGGAATAGTTCTTGGTTATCTCTAAAGGAGTTAATAATTTTGGCTTGGGAAAACTCCTTTTTGTTTCTATCATGTTATTGAATGACCTATGGATTATTCCACTTAAGCTTATTTTGATTTTACTAGTTTCTGGCCAACTAGTATAGATACTTGGTTTGAAGCTATTATAGACTACATAACTTTTAGTCTTTGAAGATTATTTATTTTATATTTCATTTTCCCAATTGAGATTTTCTTACTTTTTCTCTATAGAGAGATTATTTTGTCTTTCACATGTTTTGTGAAATTTGATTCCTTTCTTTTCATCTGAGATAAAAGGAATAATCTTATCATTTTTGGAATTATATTTAAGCTCTTCTTGCTTAACTAAGAGATTAACTTTTTAGAAGTTATCCTCTAAAGATTTCTTAAGATATAATATATCAAATTGATCTTATAAGATTTTTATTTCCTCTTTTTTTTTTTATCATAATGTCTATGTTAAAAAGATCCATTCCTAATAAATAAAAAATTACTAAAGGTGATAATTCTTTAGTTAATGCATCAGCTAAACTATTTTTATTTTTTGGTAAACGTTTAACATTAAATTTATAATGATTAATCATTATTGTCATCTTATTAATAGACCTTACTTATAATCACCTGCAATATTAGTCTTTAAGAAATATCTCAAGCTTTTATTATTTTTTCTAACAACAAATCCTGAATTGATAATATATATTGTAAATTTCTTTACAACCTTTTAATAGTTAAATATTCATTTTTATTATTATAATAATTTAATTCTAAATTCTAAAAAGATCTTGATGTGTATCTATAAAGATATTCATCTTTGTTATCTTTAAAACTACACCTCAATATTCATATGAAATATCTATTTCTATTATCATTTTATCATTTGGACTTAGGGTGGTATAAAATTAGAAAGTGTTTTACTTGTGTTTTTATGTGTTATGTTCTGTCCACTTTTAAACATTATCTTTTTTCAGTTTAGTTTATAATGGATTTTTAATTTATACTAATTGTTTTTATTTATACTTCTACATAAGTCAAACTTTCCAAAAAACTTTGTAACTATTTTTTGTCTTTACTTTCACTAAAAAATCCTTGTATATTGTTTAATATATGAGGTTGGAGATGATGTTTTTCATCTTCTATTTCTAATCCTAGTTACTTAATTTTTTATTAAGTTATTATAACTTTTCTTTTTGATAAAACAAATCCTTTTTTCTTACATTCTTATAAGATATTAATAATATTTAAGTAATATTGATTCAAGTCATTACTACATACTAAAATATCATCAATGTATACATAACAAATATCAAGTACATTTTTAAAGATATTGTTACTAGTCTTTTTTATCTCTACTTTTATTAGCTTCTTTTTAAACTAAAAATGTTGAATTTGAGTGAAGTAAATTATTTGATATTATGAATTTTAATTCCAAAAGTTATTCAATTTATTTTTCAAATTTGTCTATATCTTTTGGGGTATAAATAATTGATTTTACTCTTATGACTTTGTTAGGATCTTTGAGTTTTATACTTGCTATTATGTTTAGACTATTGATTTTAAGAGCTAAAGAGTTTTCTGATCTTACTGTTTATTACAATTTTCTTATTCCTATTAATGCTTTATCTTTCTATATTTCATTAAGAAAGTAGTTTTATTTCTCTTCAATGTCTATTGAAATGTTTTTCTATATAAGGCTTTTGCTTTGTATCTATCTCACAATGTTTTTTTTTGTTTTTTATGTTATTGCATAAAAGTTAGGTCTGATACTGTTAAAGTTTTTCTTATTTTTGACACATAAATGGTTTCAATATTTAGTATTGTTAAACTTATTTTGTCTAAATATTGAGTAGAGGATTGGTAGAGGTTTAGAAAGTTATTTCCTATTAATAAATTAACTCATGTTTCTTATTGATATATGGTTGGAATGTGAAATTTCTCTCCTCCTAACGTTATGTCTATATCTTCTAAGACTTTATTAAGACTTATTGTAGTATTGCTAGAAATTGTTACAATTAAATATCTTGGTGCTTGTTTTCAAAGTTCTTTTGGAAATACATATTTACTAGTTACACACATTGTAACTCTTGTACCTACATATGCATGTAAATGGTAACTTATGTAACTTTTAAATTTCAATCATACCTTAATATAAGTATTGTTTAAATTTATAATATTATACAAATCATTCATCTTCTATTGAAAAATATTTATATTCTGAGTCAGTTATTTTTTTCAGTTTAATCATCTATATCTCATTCATCTATTGGTTCTAATTCCATTTTAAAAGTTTCCCTTAAGATTTTTGTTTTCTATGAACATTTATTTTTAAATTATTTTTATGTTGAAGCCTTCTAGGGCATTCATTAACGTAATGCCCTTTCTCATTGCAGATCTAATGTCTGCATTTCTTTTTCCTTGATGAACAATATTTTAATTTTTTTGGCTTATAAATTTTTCTCATAAAATATCTTTTTCTATAAGGTTCTTTGTTATATCTCTTTTATATTTTTAAAAGTCTTGTTTTCAAATTTATATCTTTTGAATGTTTTTTATTTTTCATATTTTTTATACTTTTGTTTATAAGATTTTATATTACATATATATTTTTATGGCATCCTAAAATCTATGGTATGATAACAGATTTTATCATTTCATTTTATTTATTTATATACATTTATTTCTTGATATTTAATGATTATCCAATTTTTAAGAAATCTTATTCTTCCTTTCGAAGTATATGATATAACTCTTATTTCTTTTATTACATCCTTCTCTTATACTTTTATTTAATCCATGTAACTTATAAAAAAAATATTTGTTTATAAGTTTCTTGCAAGGAGGGTGGTAACTTGTGATAATATATTTCATATTTATAAATAAAAGAATCTATTTAATACATGTAACATATTTGTATATTTGTTAAATACCATTTGGCTTCCTCAATTTTATTTTTACTAGATTCAGTGATATGTCTATATTTGCTTCTTCAATAAATTTCTTGTATATTTCATTTACTATAATATCTAAATATTTTATAGCAGTGAGAGTATTCCCTTGCATTTGTAAATTTTGTTATACTTTTAAATTTATAAACCAAATTTTAACATTTTTTTACATTTTGTTGGCTATTAAGACTCTATAAGTTGAAGGATTTGATTATTTGGTTAGAGAAGTTTGTATGATTACACTCATATTGCTAGACCATTCATCTAACATTTTTTTCTATCTTTTATACAATTTAAATCTAAAATATCGAGTCTATAATTTTCACGAAGTTTGAATTCTTGTGGGATACTATCTCTATTTCCCTAATGTAATATTTCTTTCATTTTTTCTTGTTGTTTTCTTCTATAAGGAATATCATGTTTTTCTAGCTTTGGTTTATTTTTTTATTCCCTATGGGGATCAAATGTTCCTTCTTAATGAGGATTTGGTAATGAAATAGATTTCATATGAATTTTGTATAAAGTTTTTCATCATAATGCCTTCCAAGTTCTTCATCTATTAGGGTCAACATACTAATTAATTTTTCTATGTCTTTATTCTCTAGCTTCATAAATTATTCTTTTAATTCTTTTTTATATTCCATTAAACAACAGTTATAGCTTCTTTTTTATCTTTAGATTTTTCCTCATTATTTCTCTTATTATTCCTAGGCATCAATACATCTGATCTCTTATGTAGTCTTTCTTTTAATTTTATAAATAGATCAAACTTATAGCCAATGATTTCATTATATCTAAGTATTTTATTTACATCCCTTTTTAATTCTATAAATTCCTTATTTATGTCTTGGTGTAATTTCTTATTATAACCATATTCTTTTATTTCTTTTAGAAGTTATTTTTGTGTTTCATTTATGTCTTGTAATAACTTAATGTTTGATTATTGTGATACATATATTTCTTCTGCTAAAAAAATTAAAGCTTTTATTATAATTATTTGGTTTTTAGATATGCTTGTTAGGCTTCCATTAAAATATAATTTTATATCATATAATTTATTTTTCAACATTATTTGGATAATAATGGTATCATTATCTTCTTAATATTATACCATAGATTAATTCTTTCATTATTTTAATTCTTGTTTTAGATATATCACTTCTCCTTCTTTGTTAAGGTTTCTTCTTTATGATCTATAAAAATAAATCTTGATATATTACTTTTTCTTGTATGAGAGATTTTTTTAACATCTATGTTACATTTTTATACTATTTCAAAGTCTATTAATAGTTTTTGTTTTATTATTTGTCCAATTTTTTAGAAAATTTTATTTATTTATATGAATTCATTTTGTTTATGTATTGAACTATTATGCTTGTTTGTTAATAAATATCTTACTATATAGTGTACTGAAAATAGATGATTTCATTATTTCATTAAATCTTCAATTTCAAATTCATAAGCTATACTTAAAATGTGATTTAAGTTTTTATCATTAATATTAATGACAAACCTAGAGTATGCTGTGAATTTTAATTTCTCATATCTTAGATTTCCATGGATCATTCATAATAAAGTATATTTTCTATTTATTATTCTATTTTCTAATAACATTAGTTTTACTAGTGTGTCAACTCATGTTCTATTATATGCTTTTATTAATAATTAGATTCATCTTAAATGAATGTGTTCAATTTTTCCTTTAATCTTCTAGGGGATTTTTGATAGTATATCAATGATGATTTTTTTTTTCAATTAATGTTATATTATATCTTCTTTTTATGTCTGTAATATTAATATTCATTTCTTTATTCTTAAGAATGATGAATCTTTAAATGTATCTCATTCTTTAAGATTTAGTATTGTTTTTTGTATTTCTTCAAAAAAACAATTGTTAATCACTATTTCTTATGAGAAACATTCTTAAATATCTTGTATTTTTATATCAAATATTTTTTGATTTTCTATTATTTATATCATTTCAAGGATAATGTAAGAAAACATTATTATTAATGTTTAGATGGTTGATTATTAAATTCTTTTTGATTGAATTCATTTAATATTATTGAATGTACTTTTTATTATTATATTTTTTATTGGATTTGGTACCTTAAATTTACTCATGGTAATAAATTAATATATGTCATAGGACACAAATTTTACAAAGTTATTGTGTAGATTTTAGAAAGAAAACAAATAGATATTGCAATTATAACTATTAAGGTCATTGTTTGCATCTTCGATTATGTTGCCCAAAATATTGCATCTTTTACTTATATTAGGGTTGGTAATTACTAAATATTTTACAAGTTTTGAGCTCGATTTCAGATATTTTATTTCAATTAGAAGCTTAAACTTAGTCTCTCTTATCATGTTCGTAATAACTAAACTAATGTCACCCAATTAAAGCTTAGTTCATTTGAAAAGAATTCGACTTCTATGTGTGACTATTTTGTTAGAAATTTTTTCAAGATAATCATCAAAGTTTGATAATTTTAAGTTGTTAGAGTCTCATCGTTTTAGATGTTTTTTCTTTCTTAAATTCTCGCAATATTCTCATACAAATTTTCACATATGACTCTCAACTCTAAATAAATAAATTTTTAGCTATAATATTTATAAAATTATAGATAAATTACATATATAAAATAAAACTGTATCTTATTTTAATTTTAAATTTTATGTTTTAATACTCAATATCGCACTATAAACTCAATTATTTGAATATTTTTCAATAAAATGAAATATATATATATATAGCCTTCTTTAATTAAAACTAAATATTAATTGAAAAATAATTAATATTATATTTGTATATGGTAATGCCCTTCTTGAATACAATCCTAAATTTAGTATTGTACTCATGTGTCACACTTCGACAAAAAAATTATTTAAAATAATTAAAAGAATACCAATATTTGAATATAGATATTAAAATAATTTTTTCTAATAAAACGAGACATAAAAATAACAGTAAATTAACATAGTTACATCAATAATACCAAACTTGAAAAAAGCTTTGTGTGGTACTTTAGCTTTTATGTAAAGGTGCATATTAGTATCAACATTATACATGGATACACTATTAGTACCTTATTTTAGTAAGGGATATACCAAAAAAAAAAAATTTAATCTTAATATCACAAATACTCCCAAGGTTTTAAAAATATCACAAATATTCTTTAACTTAATGAAAGTTAAAGTTAACAAAATTAAATAGTAATTTTTATAAAAAAATTGAAAAAATAATAGAAAATCAATAAATAATAGAAAATCTAGAAATAATGAAAATAGAAACACAAGATATATCAAAATGTTTCTTTCATTAAATAGTAAATTATAAAAAAATGAAAAAAATACAAAAAACAAGATTAAATCTTAAATAATGAGATTAATTCAAAGATTCATCATTCTTAAGAATAAGAACAATATTTTCAAGGAAATATATAATTTATTATGTAATAAGTAATAAAAAATGAACATTAATATTACAGATGTAAAAGGAATGTATAATATATCATTAATTAATAAAGAAATTATTATAGATAGACTATCAAAAATCTCTCAAAATAACAAAAGAAAAATTAGATATATCAATTTAGGAGAAATTAAAATATTAATAAAAGTACATTTTAGAGAAGGCATTGATACACTAATAAAATTAGCATTGCTAAAAAATTGAATAATAAATAGAAAATATCATTTATTAGGAAGGGTTTATGAAAACCTAGAATACCAAAAATTAAAATTTAAAGCATATCCTAGGTTTGCCATTAATATTAATGATAAGAACTTAAACCAAGTGTTAAGTTTAGCCTATGAATTTGAAAGAAAAAATTTAATGAAGAAAAAAATCATTCATTTTCTACCTATTACATAGTAGAATATTCATTAACAAACAACAATAATAGTTTAATATAAGAAAATGAATTCATACAAATAGATAAACTATCCAAGAAATTGAACAAATAATAAAATCAAGAATATTAATAGAATTTAAAATACCAAAAGAATGGAACTTAGATGTCAAGAAAAAAACTCTAATACCAAAAAGAAGTAATGTAGTAAGAAAAAGTAATGTATCAAGGTTTACGTTTATAGATCCTGAAGAAGAATTCTCTAACAAGAAAAGAGAAGTGACAAATCTAAAACAACAAATTAAAGTAATGAAGGCATTAATCCATGAAGTAATATTTGAAAGAAAATAATATTATTATCTCAATAATGTTTAGAAATAAACTATAAAATATAGAATTAGATTTTAATGGAAGCCTAATAAGCATATAAAAAACCAAATAATAATAATAAAAGTTTTAATTCTTTTAGCAGAAGAAATAGATATAGTATAAAAATCAACATAAATAAGACACAAAAATAACCCCTAAAATAAATAAAAAAATATGGTCAAATTAAAAAACTACAACAAGACACACATAAAGAATTTATAGAATTAAGAGTGTATGTAAATAACATATCTAAAAATAATAAAATTATAGGTTATAAGTTTGATACATTTATATGATTAAAAGAAGAACCATATAAGAGATCATATACATTAATACCTAGAAATGAGAAAAGAAAGAATCAGGAAAAACTCAAATATAAAGAAAATTTTATAATCCCAATTTAATGGAATATAAACAAAATCAGAAGAACAATTTATGGATCTTAAGAATAAGGACATAGAAAAATTAATTATTTTGTCAACCCTGACGGATAAAGAACTAGGAAAACATTATGATGAAAAACTTTGTACAAATAAAGAGGAATATGATATGTCAATAATCAATTAATTGATTTGGAACCAGAAAATATGATCCCAAAAAATCTTATGAATCTAATTTCATTATCGGTTCCTTGTGTAACCTTTAAATATGTATTCTTAAATGAACTCTGAAAACAATCACTAAAAGATCTAATTGTAAGAATTACTAACAATACTACAATAAATCTTAATAAAGTCTTAAAGATACATATATAATGATAATAGGAGATAAATTTCATATTTTTACAATATATCAATAAGAAACATGAGTTGATTTATTAATAGAAAATAATTTCCTAAACTTATATCAATCATTTACACAATATTTAGACAAAATAAATCTAACAACCTTAGATGGTGAAACCATTTACATGTCAAAGATAAGAAATGTTTTGACTGTATCAAACCCAACTTTTATATAACAATATAAAAACAAAAATGTGATAAGATAGACATAAAGCAACAATATACAAAAACCTTATTTAGAAAAACATTTTATTAGATATAAAAGAGAAACAATTTTTTTAATTAAATACAGAAAGATAAAGCCTTAACATGTATCAAAAAATTATTAAAAATTCTAAGTTTAGAAAATCCATTAGATCTAAAGTAAACAAATCTAAAATGATTGCTAACATAAAACTAAGAGACCTTAACAGAGTCATTAGAGTAAAACCTAAGATTTATACTTCAGAATACATGCTTGAATTTGAAAAACAAATTGAAAAACTTTTGGAACTAAAAGTTATAATACCAAGTAATTCACCCCACTTTAGCCAAACATTCTTAGTTGAAAAAGAAGTTGAAAAAAGAAGAGAAAAAAATAGAATGATAATAAACTTCAAAGTATTGAATAAAGAAACCATAGATGATGAATATTTTATTTCGAAGAAAGAAAAATCATTATCATTAATAAAAGGAAAAAAATATTTCCCAAATTTTGATAGCAAAAGTGAATTTTGGTAAAAACAATTGGATGGGGAATCTCAAAACTAACAATATTTAGTTGTCCCCAAAGACAATTCTAATGGACTATTGTACCATTCGTATTAAAACAAGCTCCATGTATCTTTCAAAAATATATGGATAATATATTTAAGAAATTACAAAATATTTTCTATGTTTACGTAAATGATATTTTGGTTTTCAGTAATTAATTAAACATACATTATTTAGATATTATTAATATTAAACAAGAATATAGAAAATAAGACATTACACTACAAGAGAAGAAAGTAGTAATTGCTTAGAAAAAAACTAAGTATTTAGGGTTAAAAATTGAAGATGAAAAAAACATAATATATACACCCATATACTAAATAACATTCAAAGATTTTTTAGAATTAAAAGACAAAAATCAATTAGAAATATTCTTATGATGTTTAACATATGCTGAAATATACATCGAGAAAATTGCAAAAATGTGAAAACCTTTACATACAAAATTGAAAAAAAAATCATTTTTGAAATGGACAGAAAAATATACTTTGTATATGAATAACATAAAAGCATAGGTAAAAAATTTACCAACTTTATATCATCTAGATCCAAATAATAAAATGATAATTGAAACAGATACTTCACATGAATATTGAGAGTAGTTTTCAAAGCAAAAGCATATGACAAAGATGAATATCATCTTTGTAAATATACATCAGTTTCTTTCTATGGTTTACAATTAAATTATCATAATAATATTAAAAAAAATTAGTTATCAAAAGGACTATTAGAAAATTTGTAATATTTGTAATAAGTTCTAGATTCATTGTAAGAACTAATAACAATATTTTTGGTTTTTTTTAAGAAATAATATAGTAGGTGATTATAAATATGAAAGATTTGTTAATGGCAATAGTGGTTTAACCAGTACAATTTCGATGTCAAACATCTTCCAAGAAATAAAAATAGTTTAGTAGATGTTCTTACAAGAGAATTAACACTTTCTTTTTATTCTTGGAGAAATAGAAAGTCTTGATATCAAGATCAAGATAAAAGAAAAAGAGATAATAATACTTCAAGAATAAGAAATTAACAGTTCAAAACGACCATTATAGTCCAAAAACTCTAAAGAGGAATACCCAGCATAAATTCATTTTAAAAAAGATAAAACCTTTGAAAAAAGAAATTCAAAATAAGAAGGAAGAACTTTACAGTTCAATAGAGAGTAACATCTCTGAAAAGAAAAAAAAGAAAAGTTCAATTGGGCTTAAGAAGTAGAAAAAGAAGACTAGGAAAAACTTATGTGGTCTATAATGATCCAAAATTAAGAATTTATAATAGTTGGCCTAAAACATTAATGTTATTATCGGATTTAGTGGAATAATTCACAAAGTTTTCACTATTACAATAGAAGCTAAATGTAGTTATACCAATTACAGAGTACCAAAACTAATAACTTTAGAAGATGTAGTTTAAAATTACTCTACAACATTGCAACAGTAACCATTGCCACTAAGTAGGTTAAACACCCTAGGAAAGATAGTAAGACCATCGGTACTATTTAGAGAAACACGTATCATAGAAACAGCAAAAATAGTACAACCATTAGTACTATTCAAGAAAACAACCCTTAGAAATACATTAGTCATTGAAGATGAAAAAAATCAATACAGGAATTTAAGTAAACCACAATGGTTGAGTCTCTATAACTTAACCATAAAATCTACTCAAAAACATATCAAAGATATGAAATTTTACACTATAAAAAAAGAATTCCCCGTAGGCAGTAAGTTTAATATTCTTGAAAGAGTTGATCTAATTTTTATTTACAAAGTTTTCGTGTAGTTTTAATCAATAGCCTATATTCAAGAATTAGTTTAAGTGAATTAAATTATTTTCCTTAAAATTCAAGAAGGCTATCAAGAATTTTAGGAAAAAGATCATAAAAGGTGACAAGTTTGTCTATTTTAGATTTTGTTTAATTTACTTATGGACTGGAATAAAGAAGGTTGTATTTGTCCCTATCATTTTATCAAATTAGGAATTTTCAACACTAATAGAGAAGTTTCAAAACCAATGGTGCATCTAAAAAAAATTCAATACAGATGACCTTCACTGAAGAAGATAGTGAGAAAATCAATAAATTTGAGACAAATTTTAACAATAATAACCTGAAAATTTGTCAAAAAATAAGAAAAAAGTTTTTTTATGCTAAGAAAACTATTAAAGATAAAAAAAATGCATTTAGGTGATGTTTAGTTCATGATGAGAAAAACCGACATTTTCGATCCTGCCAATACTTTGGTTTAATATTTATAAAACTCTCTCAAGTGCACGAATCATTTCGTAGAAAATGATAAGTATACTCTCAAGGTCGATCTAAGGAAGGAATATATGTGATTTTTAATTTATTGTTCAAACTTTTAAAAACAAAATTAAATTCTAAACATCCTGTTACGATATTTGGGTTTTTGTTGTTTCTAATCTAATAACGTAAAAATAAAC
This sequence comes from Hippophae tibetana, assembly GCA_037013495.1. Taxonomy (NCBI): domain Eukaryota; kingdom Viridiplantae; phylum Streptophyta; class Magnoliopsida; order Rosales; family Elaeagnaceae; genus Hippophae; species Hippophae tibetana. The sequence goes on along the minus strand of CM072805.1, from coordinate 23,354,559 downwards.
ATAGATACAGATTCAATAAATATTTATGCAAATTTTATCTTTTATAATAGTGGAGTATTTATGGATACAATAACTAAGTTAATTATGATTGCTCATATTATTTAGGTTATTAAAGATATAAATTGATATTTATTGATTCTTTATTTTTTATATGAATATCACCTTTGATGGGGTTAGATATTTTTTGTTAACTAAACAAATCAATTAACACCTATGAGTAGGGTTGATAACTAATTTGGTTAATTAAATTATTTCCTTTTTTTAAGAGATTGAAAATGAACCATTTAAATGCCACATTTGGTGAGGTTAGACAGTTTAAAATTTATTCAGGGTATCCAAATTAAACCTAAGAATTTAATTATCCGAGTACTAACTTTCAAGTTTTAAAACCACTACTGAAAACATGTTGTCAATACATTTTTAGATAATAATTCTTATAAAAACTTTTGAATTAGAGCTTCACTCTAACTACTGGGCGATTGTACCAACAAATAAAAGAGCACTACTCTAAATCAGACCGGATAACTAAACCTTAAAATCTAATTTTCAAATTTAAGTTTGTAATGAAAAATAATATATTTCTCACTAACATTCTTAATATAAAATCTTGAATAAAAATAAAATCAATTCATTTTGGAGATTTTTACCTATTTAATATTTCGCAAGCATAACAACGTTATTATTATATCATGTTTACAAACAGCCAGCAAAGTTAAATTTAATCACAAACAAATTAAATATAACATGTAAGAATAAAGCATAAAAAATAACTGTAAAGAAAATAAAATTCTTACAATACTTTGATGTTATTCCTGTTACTGGAAAACCTCCAAACGGAATTTGCACTCCCATTTATTGAATAAAAAAGTGAATAAATTACAAAAACATAATTAGTTCTTCTAAAAAGAGAAGAACTCTAAAACTAAGAAAAACTAACTAAGAAAAGCTAAAAACTAAGAAAAACTTAAAAACTAAGAAAGAAAGAGAAAGAAGATGTGTTTTGAGGTGTGTTTAGTTATGAAGAGAATGAGGGTATTTATAGGTGAGGAGGGGAAGAAAAATTGGGTGAAAAAATGATTAAAAATGGAGAAAACGCGGAGTAGTAAATGATGACGTCATATTGGTGTGGGCGCGGTAGCACGCATAGATGGGGCAGATGGGCGCAGTGGCGTGCGTAGACTGGAGCAGGGCCGCGCAGAGACGCGCATGGAATATGGAGCAAGTGCGCACAGGATCGGATGCTGATGGGTACGCTGCGTGCGTTGACTGGTGCGTTTGAGCGGCTGCGTGCACAATTTCCTCATTTTTGACCCATTTTGTCCAATTAAACCATATTTGTTGACTTTTTCTCATTTATTTTATGAATATATTTGTGATGTATTGCCTTCAGTATTCCTCTTTGAGTCTTTAAGTTACGTTTTTAAGTGAAAATACCTGAAAAACAATAAAAATACATATGATTCCGAAAAGACAGATTTATATAAATATATGATAAAATCATATAAATATATATATTTTTAATCAATTAACGTGCATAAAATCATAGTAATTTTAGTACTTTTTGAACACTAATCAGTTCACAGAATGGAATCAGAATTAGAATGAGAATGAAATGGAATGGAATGAAAAGGAAACAATGTTGTTTGGTTTGACCACTAGAATCAAAGAAAGAATCAATATTACAGTGTTTGGTTTGACACTAGAATAGAATGGAAAAAATATATAAATTACCTTAATACCCCTACATTTAGTAAAATTTAAATAATATCATTTAATTATTATTTTTTCATTAGACAAAATGCATTATTGAAATCATTATTTTTTAAAATAATTATTACTTAAAAAGAAAATATATTATTAAAATTATTATTTTTCTAAATAGGGTTTAGAGTTTTGAGGTTTGGGATTTGGGATTTAGGATTTAGGGTTATATTTGTGGGTTAAGGTTTAGGGTTAAAATTATTATTTTTCTAAATAGGATTTTAGGATTTGGGATTTAGGGTTTTAGGATTTAGGATTTAGAGTTTAGGGTTTTAGGATTTAGGGTTTTAGGATTTGGGGTTTAGGGTTTTAGGATTTTGGATTTGGGATTTAGGGTTTAGGGTTTAGGAGTTTAGGATCTTGGGTTTAAGGTTTAACGTTTAAGGTTTAGGGTTTAGGGTTTTAGGATTTAGGATTTTAAGGTTTAGGATTTTGAGATTTAGGGTTTTAAGGTTTAGGGTTTAGGATTTTGGGATTAGAGTTTAGGGTTGGGGTTTTGTAATTCCTTCTCCTTTAGGATTCGATTTCATTCTTGGCTCATTTTTTCAGCCCACCCAAACACACAAATGGAAGGAATCAATTTTGATTCATTTCCATTCCCTCCAACCAAACACAACATTAATGCATTAGAGATCAAGAAGATGAAAATGTGTTATCGTCTAAGTCATCGAAATGACTATCAGTAAAAAGCGACAAAGGAGATTAAAGATGTAGAACTCATATTTTCAATCATAAGGTCATTTCAAGGAAATAAAAGGCTTAGATTCAAAAGCTAAAAATAGAAAGTTAGGTAAATTATTAAAATAGAGATAAAATAATGATTTTTCACTATTATAAACATGGATTCTTTGTCCTATAAAAAGAACCCTTATTTTCATTAATAGGACATAGCTTCAGAAAGGGTAATCTTTCTACTTTAAAAAATTATTCACCTAGTAGTTATGAATATAAAAACTATGAGTGATTAAGAATCTCTTCAAGATTCTTAGTTCTCTTTAAGAATTGTAATAATTATTAATATTATTAATAAAATAGAGTATAGTCACTCTTTTTTAATTTTCTAATAAGTCTAATTTGGACATCATATTATGTACGAATGCAAATGTTTCACCATTACTAGGAGAACATTAAGATTTGATCAATCTAAGACATATCAAGTGTAATAAACGAAGATAAACAACAGAATAAAAGATCGTGGTGAACCCATTAAATTCAGGTATAATAGTTATAATTTTAAGCCATTAAATATTTATGTATTTTATAAAATTAATAAATAAAAAAACTAGACACAAGTTTGTATGAGAATAAACATAAGAAAAATATAAAGATAAAATAATGTTTTAATAAGAAATTTAAAAATTTATCTTTAAATAATAATACGTAAGAAACAACACCTAGTATTAATAATATTTTTATTTTTATAAATAGTTATTTTGATTAAAATTGTACCAAATTATTTTTAAAAAATACTTATATTATACCTTTAATAAATATCATATTTTTGTATTTCTTTTATAAAAATAAGACATTAGTTGGTACCCTACCTCAATACCAAACCCTTTATGTAATTTCCGTTATTAGTTTCTACAAAATAAGAAAAAAATATAAAAATTCGGGAGAATCAGACGGTCTGTAGTAAGGCTAGTAATGGTGATTGGTGGACCGTCTTCTTTTTCGGGGAAGTCGGCTCTTTACCTTTTGATGATTTTTCTGCACCTATGATTCTTTGTTTCTCTTAGGCTTGTCATTAAGCTTCCTCTTTCTCCATTTCGAACAATCCCCTTCCTGAACTCTATACACCTCCATTTGGTCGCCAAAAATTTATCGAACAACAAATTAGGAACTTTTCGTTACCAAAAAGGAAAGAAGAAACATTTCGATTTTACGAGCAATTGTATCAAGAACATAAAATCATTCTCGTTTAATCTATGTTCTTGTCTATCGTCTCGAATTGCTTGTTTACAATGAGATTAGGGTTTCTTTTGTTTCCTGAGTGGGTTTGTTACGATTGCTAGTTGGTTGTTATTAGTTGTCAAGCCAGATTAGGTATTGATTTAGGGTTTTGGATTCCAACCATGTCAGAGGCTTCGAGGTCTAGAGTCACCATTACTCTAGGGCGTACTGGTCAGGTGCGTACTTCCTTGTTTTTTATTCTGGCAATCTTTAAAGCTGTTGATTCAATGGAACTTTTTGTGTGTGTTTTTCTATTACTTCATATCCCCTTTTTTCCCTGCCATTATACCCCGTTTGGATTACAAGAAAAGGAGAGAAATCGGATTTTTACTGTTTTGTATGAGTTTTCTTAGTTAAGGTTCCATTCATTTGCTAATGTTGTTATCTTATTTTCCTGTATTGGATTACATCACTGGGAAAGTATAGCCCCAGGAAGAAGTGAGTTTAGAGGGATGAGGTAGTTCTTTGATAGCCTTGGACTACACTGATGTGCTTTCTTTCCTAGTACATTGAATGCTATTTTACATTTTACAGGTAGTTAAGAGAGCTGGATCTGCATCTAATGATGCTTTGAGCGATTCGATTTCTGTGACAGGGAGGAAGCCATCGATAAGAGATAGGTTGGGAAGTAATGCCAATAGCTCATTGCTACGTGGAAGCCTTTACCATGAAAGCAGAAAACGGTGTGTAAACATTATTTTTCATCCCAATTTGGCATGTTTTCATCCTTTTAACTATTCTTACCAGTTACCAGTAGTTCAGTAGTGATAGTAGGTTATAAAAACTGAAATTGTATAGTCCTTGCAAGTTTTGGTGAAATTTTGTTAGCCCGTCATGTTACATCCAACTTCCAGCATATATCATCATTCATTCCTTCTCTTCTTGCCCTTCTTAGTTTTATTTATACTAAACTGTAAGGATGTTATTTTTCCCGTATATCCAACAAATTTCATACTCATATTTTACCTTTCTGCAGCCAACGAGAAGATACTGGTATGTCAAATTTGAATGCCAATGGTGTTAATGGTAATAAGCTTATTTCGTAGTTATTGTGATATCACCACATTACTGCATTTATGAGTTACATTTCCATTTTCTAACCTATCCACCTTTACACAAGATGTGCCTGTTGGCAAAGGTGACCTCCGTTATAAGCTCATGCAAAAAAAAGCATCTAGGCGGACACAAAATGATAATGATCAGAAGCTTGGGGATCTTCGTCAGAAGCTATCTAAGGAAGTTAGGCCTCCACTACCTATTGTTGATTCACGCCAGCGCGTTCCTGAACCAAAAGAGACTGGTTTCATGGGTCAAATTCCTTCCAGAAGTGCAGATGATATGCACCGAATGGAATCATCTAGATCTTCATATTCTCCTTGGACATTGGATCATTTAAGGCGAAGATCGCCTGAAAGAAATCTAGGTGCTTCTAGGGGTCTTTCCCCACCAAGGAGTGTGGATGAACTTCAGAGAAGGCCAATAAGTAGGACATTAAAAGATTTTAGATCTGTTCCATACATGAGCAAGGAGGTCATAGATACTTCAAGAGCCATGTCTTCTGTGGCTTACACTCCACATTCTTCACTGCCTCCTGGACCTTCAAAACCTGTGCCTCCACCACAAATGAACCAACTTCCTCTGTCAAACAGCATTTTTTCCCGAAGTTTATACCCGGTATTTGCTGTGTTGTCTTTTGGCTTTTAATTCTACCTTGACTTATCACTCATTTATCTAAGACTTGGTATCTACTGATGTGTCTTAGCATAAAGTTAATATTAATTTGACTGTTATTGAAGCAGGACCTGGTGCTGTTTTAGAGATATTTTTGATGTATTTGTCTAGTGAAAAAATAAAAAGAGAACTAGAGTTTATCTAGGATGCTTCCCTTGTTTGAATGCAAGTAAATGAAAAACATTGGATGTGTAGGCTCCCTGAAAATAAGAACTTTAGTAGTATCGAATTTGTAATCTACTAATTATTTATTGGGGAGGGAAGTTAGAAAAATTCAGCAGATGTTAAGTTATTTATAGGATATGGAAGTTAGATAAATTCAGTAACCACTTAAATTAGGGCAAACATTTCATTTAGTACTAAAACTATCAGTTTTGTGTCAATTTACTTCTAAAACTTTCTTTTTTGTCAACTTTCTACTAAAACTACTTATTTTTTTTTCAAATAAGTTTTCTGTTACTTTAAACTAACAGAAAAATCAAACACGTGCTAGTCACTTGACCACTTTGAGGGTATTTTAGTAATTTTGCATATCTAATGTAAAAAATATTGATCGAAAAAATAAATAAAGAACAACCAAATAATCCCAGCAATTTACTTATTATATGCCATTAAGAACAACCATAATACCAGCAATTGCATCGAAATTGACCAAAAAGTATTAGTCAATTTGAAACTTAGATATAGTTGCCGGAAAATGCTACCAAATAATACATTTTCAGCAAGCAATACACAATATCACAAATCAACAACATCACACCATTTGGTAATTTGGAAGAAAATGGCACTAGAAGAAAATGAACTTGAAGAAAATGGTGTTGGAATAAAAATGGCTTTGGAAGAAAGATGGAGTTGGAAGAAGAAAATGGTGATTGAAATTTCATGGTGGCTGGGTATCATGTTGTCTTCAACAAGTGAGGCAATGTGTATCACGTGGGTTTATTGCTTCATTCGTTGCTCTTGATTGAGGATCGGTTGGGCTGAAGTAGGGAGAGGTGAGGCAGTAGCTGCTGGTGGGTGCGGTGGTGAGGCAGCAGTGTGGTGGTTGGATGGGTGAATGGTCTTCTCCTTCATGCTGATGGAGAATACCAAAATAAAACAAAATTAGATAATTTTAATAGTAAGTTGACAAAAAAGAAAAAAAAAAAATTAGCAACACAAAATTGACAATTTTATTAGTAAATGAAATGTTTGTCCCTTAAACTACTCTATTGTTGGTGATTTAAACATATATCTTTCTATATGAATAACTCAAATGTCGGTGCTGAGCCTAGCCAAAAAGGAAATAAAAGGAAAACTTTATGTGGGTGCGTACTTGGATGTTTTTACTTTGAATGCTATTTTTTATTGGTTTAATAAGTGAATAGAGGTTTTATGTGTTATTTGTGACATATATTTTGATAAAAATGCTTGAACCTGGCCGATTAGTAGTCTGGTAAAATAAACAAAGTTTTGGGAAAATTCTGCAACTGTTAATTGCTTTATTAATGGTGAACCAACCATATGTTGGTGCTTAGCTCATCCAAAAAAGAGCTAAAAATATATCTTTATGTGGGTGCTTGGATGCTTTTACATAAGGATGTTATTGTATTTCATTTAGCGACATTGCAGTGCAGTATGATGTTTGGCTAGATGTGACTTTAGGAGTAACATTGAGAAAAGTATTTAATTCATTTGTTTGTCCTCATCAACATGACAAGGTATATATAGTATGATTCATGAATGCTTATTTTTAATGGTTTCATAATTGGGTAGAGGTTTTATGGGTTGCTTGTGACATTTAGTTCGCTAACAAGCTTGAACTTGATGATTAGTAGGCTGGTAAAATAAACCAATTGTTTGAAATATATCCTAACAAGTTCCAAAAAGATGAGGGGATCATATATATTAAATTTAAGCTTTCGTGCCAATGACAAATTTTTAGTCTAAACATGGACCTTTTATTTACAATGACAGTGTATCATAATTATATTTTGCACTGCTTCATACAGTTACAAGTTTAAGCTGCTTGATATTAACTATGTATTTAATAGCATCAATATTTGGAAAAAATACTCTCTTTTTTTTCAATCGTTCAAGTTATTTTGCATTGTGATCTGATTCTTTGGAATTGTGCTGGCTGTTCTAGGTTGGTGACGCAACAGAAACTGTTGATGGTTTGCTACATTCATTGGGTCTAGGAAAATATGCCATTATTTTTAAGGCTGAGGAGGTGTGTTTTTTTTTTCTTTCCTATGTTTATCTTTACATTCTACACATGAGTAGTAGAGTCCACTTGGCAACTCTCTCCGATGGGAAGAATTGAATTTTTTGAATGTCAAATCCCAAGTTATGCATCATATAATAAGCTGTGCTAGTAGCTGATATGACTGGTGTACTTTTTATGTCTTGTTGTGCCATATCCCTGAGGCAGTGTGTTCTTTTCAATACTTGTTATAATTGATACAGCATCTATTATGCAGGTAGATATGGCTGCATTGAAGCAGATGGGAGAAAATGACCTAAAAGAGCTAGGAGTTCCCATGGTATTTTTCCTTCCTTTCCTACTGTGTTGATTATTGCAGTGTGGTTCTACTTTAAGTAAATGACCTAAAACCGCAAGTTCAAAGTTCCTATACATACAATATTATTAGAGACTTTACACCTTATCCACATGATTCTTAATTGTATTTAGGTTCCTTAATTGCGTTTGGGCTTATTGAGAACTATAGAACACCACTTATGGATGGTGTCACATGCTAGTGATGCCACCTATTAGTGGATTAGTTGTTTCAATTTCTAATTTCTTACATGTATAGAAGTGCATTGCTATGTGCTGTCATCTCCTTTGCAAGGATACCTCATCTCTCTGTTTTAGTCAAATAATATCTTAACCAATTTGGATCCAGTATTGGAGTATCCTTGGATTAATTGATTCAAGGGAATCCATTGATATTATAATTGTTAGTTTAATTGCACCATACAGTGGTGCATTGGTTAATGACCACTGCGCTGGTGAGGTCAGCATGAATTATAACTTGCCACCTACAGGTTACTTGTGTTTATTGCTTCCTAGTCTTCTGTTTATTTTTTATGCGAGTAACTGTATTTGTTACTCTGTTTGAGTGGGTTGGGTTTATTTTTGTCTGAATATATTATGTTGGTTCTTGAAATGATTTTTTAAGATTGTCCTGTTGCAGGGTCCTAGAAAAAAGATTCTTCTTTCATTATTGTCTCGTTATAAGAGGCAACAATGATCATTTCTTCTTCAAAGAGCCAAGATATGCTTGGGGTTCTCGGTGATGTCTGTTACTGAATTTACATTTTAGTCTTGTACTGAATTAGCATCTGTGTATTAAGTTCACATAGCTCTTGTGAACGTTGATAGGTAATGGATATAAATTTTGTAATCTAGACTTCTAACAAATACGTTTTGTTTTTGGATGTTTTTCATATTATGACATGAAGTGGTATTCTAAGAATTTTGAAATTTAGATTATTCAAATTGAGTATTTAAAAAGTTACGCCAAGTTGAGTTGGATGGGTTCTAAGCCATATCTTTGTTTGAATGTAGGCTCGTGTCTAATTGTTTATAGAAAGTATTGTATTTACTTTCTATTTCCTATGAAATACCATCGTTCGAGTGTAGAACTAGAGAGTCGTCGAGCTGTACCTCAGCTCATTAGTGGGGGGGAATGCCTCGGACAAAATTGGCTCACGACTTTTCCACCCCCATTTTATAATTTACTATGTTTGCGCACAAATTAATAGCTTGACACTAGTGATGCACACGTCAAATTCGGTATAGTTTAGCAAAAATGAAGTCGGGTTTGGCATTTCTTTTACGAATACTCAAGAACTGAACACAAATAGAGAAGATGAAGGTGAGAGGAGAAGCTCACATAATCATGCGTTGTACATCTGTATAGCTCTATGCTATGTACTCAATGTGACTACATTGATCTTTTTGTAACTGAACATAACTAATACCCTTATAACAAAACTAATTGCCCATTTCTATTATAGTTTGTTGTTACATGTGTACACTATCATTTTCAGTATTATTTAGCTTCATATCATTCTTCAACTGCAATCCTTGTGAGCAATTGTGATTGGTAGATTATCTTGACACCTCGACGTAACTATCTGCATAAGTTGTAGGCTGTTGAACAACTGAATTAGTGATATGCACACTAAGTTTGCTACATAAAAAATTGAATTGTAAAATGTACAAGGGCTTGGTAAGGACATAAATAGGCTGTCCAATGAAAGGTATGTGCAAAACTAACAGCTTACCAACAAGAACTCTTATCAAATACAAAATGGATATCAAACACAATATGTTTTGTTCGAATATGGAATATAAAATTCGCAATAAATGTCACACTATTGAGGTTGTAAAATCATATCTAGATGAGGGAACCATGATTTCAATAAGAAATGATTCAATAGATATGATTTATCATTTCAATATCTTAGGATTCTTTTCACAACATGTCAATGAGGCATTAATGATTTTTTTCATAAACTGATATACCTTATTAATAATATAGAATATGTCAAGTCTAATTATAATGAGATATTGAAGTGTCCCAAAACACTTCTTTAATAAGATATGTCAGGTGTGGTGATCACATGGTTCACCAACAAATGTTTATATATATACAATCAGATACCTTTGGTGTAGCATTAGGCTTAAAAGAATCTATAGTTGTTTTAATAAGTCCATTCCCTAGCTTACTTGTACTAAGCAAGAAGGATATCACCTTAAAACAAATGAGAAACCTCAATACACAAAAAAACTAAGAAGATCAAAGTATTTAAGTATAAATTTTGCATTGAGAGTGGTAATTAACAATTGAATTTCACATTCATCTCTCCCGATGATACTACATACACTAGGAAATAGATAGTAGAAGAGGAAGTGATCTTGTTAAAAAAGAAAAAAATAACTATTGACTAAGAGAAACCCATGGTTTTAGGGGCAACCGTAAGGGTGTCAAACCAATCCCTATGTGCTTATTTGAGACCATAAATTGCTTTGTTTGATGAGAGAATTGAAGATCTTCAAACCCATGAGGTTGAATCATGAAGACCTTTTTTTGTAACTCATATTCAAAACTGCATTATTCATTTCCAATTAATGTAATTTCCACTTATAAGAAATAACAATAGTCAAGATAATCTTGATGATAACTTGAGAAAAATGTTTTTTAGAAATCAAAGACAAAGGTTTTATCATACCTTTTAAAAACCACCATTGACTTCTTCTTGTCCAAGGTATTATCAAGGTGTTTTTGACTCTATAAATACATCTATTCCAAATGATTTTTCTATATTTGGGAGGAGACGCCAAATTTTATGTATTATTTCTTATTAAGGTATCAAATTCCAACTACATAAAAGCTTTCCATAAGTCATTGGCTAAAATTAAGTGAAGAGGGTTCAACCATTGTGAGATCAATCTCAACATGAAATACCTGATGTTTATGTATACCAGAGTTGGAATGAATTATCATGGGATGAGCATCAGAAAATGGAATCAAAATTACACTAAAAGAAGGAACTAAAGAAATAGAAGAAACAAAATTTTCAAAAGAACTTACATAATGAGGTTCTATAGAAGAAAAAGATGTGGTTAAAGGAAGAGAATATGTGGTTGGAAGAAAAATCTGTCTGAGAAGATGAGATAGATAGAGAGGCTAACATTTGAAAAAGTTTAATTGAAATAGTTCCAATGTTAATTACATCCACGTGATAATCAGGTAAAATACATTAGGTAAAAGCTTTGTACTTTTGATAGTAGGTAAACTAATTTTGATATAAACAAACAAAAATGTCAATGACTGATCAGATTGAAAGGCAAAAGGAAAAACATATTCATCGAAAATAACATCATGATTGACATAAATTCTCTCATCTTTGGAAAGAAACTTATAACCCCTATGCCTTGGACTATAAGGACGATACAAGGAAGTGAGTCAAGCTACAACTTCTTATTATTATATGGTCTTAGGAACGGGAAACAAAGACAACCAAAGACTAAAATTGAGTGTAGTTAGGATTATGATGAAAAAGAAACTCAAAACAAGATTGATTATTTTAATGAGTACTAAGCAATCTATTAATAAAATAAGTGCTAGAAAAACATGATTCATCCCTAAATCGAATAGATGAAGAGGCTTGAGAGAGCATTGTCATACCAATGTCTACAATTTGATTTTGTTTTCTTTCAGTTAGCCCATTCTACTCATGAGTATAAGGATACAATGTTTGATGAATAATATTGGTAATAGTAAGCACAAATGTAAGACCTTGAAATTTTTCTCCCCAATCATTATAGGGTTTTTATTTTGCAATTTAATTGTAATTATACATAAGCTTTGAAATCAAGGAAAGCTTCACAAACATCATTAATTCATTGAAGAAAGTAAACCCATGTGTAAAAAGAAAATTCATTAATAAAATAAACACAGTATTGATAATCATTCATTGAAACAACAGGTACAACCTATACATTTGAGTGCACTACATGAAATGGCAACATAACATATTTAGTTCTACTAGTATAAGATAATTTGTGACTCTTATTAAGTTGACAAGTTATACATAACATAATACCGTCCTTATTTTTTTGAAATATTATATTAGATCTAACAAAAATACTTTTGACAACAAAAATGGAGGCAGATCTAAGCCTTTAATGCCATAAAAAAAGACTAGGAGGAGTAGAATTAGCAACAAGAATAGATGTGGTAGTAGAGTTACTAAATGCAAAAGAGGAGATGACATTGCTTTTACAAATCTAGCTTAAAACATATAAACCATTAAACAAATGACTATTAAAGTAAGATTTTGCTCTCTACCTCATCCTTGAAACAGTAATATAAACATTAACGACTAAAGCAAAATGTGAGACACTAATCAAATTCTTTGCAATTGCTAGAACCTGCAATATGTTGTTGAGTTTCATAGTTTTATTTGGACAACTATACGAGAACAATGCATTCATACCAATAGAATGAATAGGAATACACTTATCATTTTCAATTAACAATTTAACATTGACTTTATAGGATTATAAAGACACCAAGTTATTAGGGTTAATTGTAACACGTTGACTAACACATGAGTCACAATACCAATAAAGTGTTAGATATGGTGGTTGAGAACGAAACAACTCAAACTGAGGTGGTTCAAGTGGAAGCCTATGATTATGATTATTAATAACCAATTGAACAAAGTTTTTGTCAAATTTGTGCCAACAATGAGCAACCAAATGACCAAGCCTTCCATACAGTTGACTCTCTGACTCTTCCTTGTCCTAGATTAGGTCCTTTTTGTCCATTATAAAGTTGATTATAATTTGGCTGAGATTGATCATGAAAAAACTACTCATTGTTATTATTAGAATATTGTTATTCAATATTTGAACTCAAATGAGATTATTGCGATGTGTTAGGCCCTTTGTCAAAGACCTTAGGGTCAAATTATGGTAATAGATCCTTAAGAGGAAGATTAACTAGAAGTAAAGAAGAAAGCAGCTATTTTTCTTCTTTCAAGCCGATATTCATGACTGAGTAACAAGGCTTTTGCATTATCAATAGTAAGATTCTCAATAAACGTTATTTTATGTTTGCGTAAAAAATACATTATCAAATTATTCATAAAGTCCTCAAAGTATACTCATAAGCTCTCTTCTTCATATAACCCACATCCAACTCCATCTAGTTAATTAGTTAGCAATTTAATATTCATAATATACTCATTAATGCTTAAGTTCCCTTTCTTGAAGTGTTGTAACTCTTCTTTCACTTGGATCACCCTTGCTTGTGACCTAGATGCTTAAGATTTCTCCGGTCTTTTCCATTCATCCTTAGAAGTATTCAATCCTGAGACTTGCTTAAGAATTTCATCAATCGAGCAGAACATTAAACAATATCTTAGCATCTCATCTTGCTTCTTCGAGAGGATTCACACTACCATCATTCATCAATCTTTTGGGTGGATCATTCAACACATATTCTTCCAGATCTAAACTTTGCAATATCTTCATAATTTGATACTTCCATGTGATGAAACTGTTATAGTCAAGTTTGATTACAACTAAAATATTGTGGAAAGTAAAAATATCACCATCTTGTTCATTAGCTTGATTTAGTGCTTCTCTATCCATCGTTACAGGTGGATCGACAATAGATGTAAAAAAGATCAAACTCAGACAGCTTTTGGCTTTTGATACTATGTGAATATTCAAGAACTGAACACAAACAGATAAGATGAAGATGAGAGAAGGAGAGAAGTTGAGACAGGGAGGGAAAAAAAATGAAACTAAACTTTTCACATTAACAAAACATAATACATCTGTATAGCTCAGTAGGATATTTATAAGTCATCAATTATAACTAGATACATTGATCTTTCTGTAACTAAAGGTAACTAATACACTTAACAACAAAGCCAATTACACATTTCTGTTACAGTTTGTTATTACACACGTACACCCTTTTATTCTCAGTATTATTTAGCTTCATAGCATTCTTCAACTGCAATCCTTGTGAACAACTGTGATTAGTAGATTGTCTTGAAACCTCAGCATCACTACCTGTATAAGTTGTAGACTGTTGAACAGCTAAATCACTGATATGTTTAACTCCTACATTCCAGTAGATCATGAACACGTTCAAGATTTTACATCTTCATGTAAAGTCTATTACATTTACTAAAGTCACTAATATACCTCATTAAGCAACTAGCCAACTACAACACACAGTGGCTAGTTCCTAATAATTAAAAAAAAATCACATGCAAAAATTACATATACAAGCTAATTATCATCATGATTCATGAGACAATGAACAATCTGCAAATTAATTGGTCAGAAGACACATACGTCTAATTAGGAGTAGTCTTCAAAGAGTTAAAAGCATCACATCTACGTCTTACTTCTACTTCCCTATCAGTCTTAACCTTGTGAACACTAACCTTCTCCATAGCCTGACTAAAATCCTCAAAGAACTTGGTCTCATTAGCCGCATACATCTCCACAAACGGCTTCGTCCTCGGGTCAGTTGCTATAGCATGATCCGACTGTAACAACCCCAACCCTCTCAGCAAATTCTGATAGTACATATTATCAAACTTCCCTGGTGTCATCACGTCGTTAAAGGCCGACAACGACGGGTCCTGTGTATAATTCGAACACAATTTCCTCAACCCTTGTGCGAATTTGGGATAATAAGCTGGATCAAACTCCGACGTTTTACTAAAATTGAAAATTCTATGACTAATCTCTTTACAATGTGAAAACCCAATAGTATGGGCTCCCACCAATGCCACCATTTCTTGAACTGAAAACTTTCTAGCACCAAACACTGCGATAATTTGAGACAAGGGCATGATTGTTTTGGTGAGTTTTCCTTCTACATTCTCTGCTTTGGATACCAATCCATCTTTTCTGCCAAAGCGGAGCCGGATTCGAGGGCCGCCCACCATGACGATGAGGTTTTGGGTAGCCGCGGCGAGTATATCAGAGCAGGAGACAATGCCGGGGCATTCGAGCTCAAGGTTGGTTTTGATTCGGGTGACAATGTCGAAGCCATCACCCGGGAGTGATAAGTTAATGTCGGCGTCGCGTTCGGCTTTATTGAAGGAATTGGAGGCGATGAGAATGGAGGCGTCGCAGCCTTCGACCATACAATCGTGGAAGAAAAGTCGGAGAGTTGCTGCGGCTGTTGTGGGTGAGGCGAGTTGTTTGTCGGCGACGATTTTTTGAATTATTTCAGTGAATTTGGGGCAGGTTTTTTCGTAGTAGTTTTCGGCGAGTTTAATATGTTCTGATAGGGAAGGAATGAATAATGTGATAAAGATAATGGAAAACATAGAGAGGAATTGAGAGGAATGGAATGCCATGGCGACTTTAGGGGATGAAGGGGGAACAAAAAAGATGGGGACTCAGAAATGATGTTATTGATTAATTTGTTGTGGCCTGCGGATAGGAGTAATGCTGTATTTTCTTCCATAAGAACGGAAGAGAGAACTTGCAGGAGAGGACACTCATGGATGTAACTATATTTGGAAACTGACCGGTTGGCGGCCTCTTCATTCTATGCCCTTCAGTTTTGCTGAGGACAAATTGTATATACACTTGTTTTTTTTCCTATTAATTCCGTACCACATATTATATTTTTTTATTTATAAAATCACAAAAATAAATAAATATATTGTATGATGTATTAATATTCTCTCCTTATTTAGCCAATATATATATATATATATCTACCTGTTCCCATTAGTTTTTGTAACAGAAGTTGACAATGTAGCTTGCAAATAACTTTGAACTATTCAAACAAAATATTAAAGAATATGATTTTTATCTAGTAAATTAATAGAAATGTGATAATATAAATGGTATTTATTATTAAATAACAATTATTTTTTAGCATTCAATATCCCAATATCACATTCAGTTTAATAATATTAACAAGTTAATTGATATATGTTTTACTAATCAAATTTTAATATTTGATTCTTTTGTATGTTGTGATAGGTACTTTAATTCCTTTGTATCTTTTATTTTAAATTTTATATTAATTTATATTTTTTTAATATAAAGTTTACATCTTTACATTAACATCTTATTAATTTAAAGTTTACATCTTTACATTAATATCTTATTAACTTTAAACTATTCCTTTGTAAAGCTAATATCTTATTAATGTAAATATATTAATTTATGGAAGACTTGTATGAATTTTGTAAAATAAGTTAAAGATAAAAACAAAATTTTAATTATGGAAGATCTAGAGTATCGTAACAAGGATCGGGGATCATCATAATATTCCATTACCACCTTGGGATCCAATTAGCTAATAAGATCATGTAGAACGTAGATACAAGAAAAATGTTAGAAATATATGTATACTCTGTTTATAACAAAGTTTTCTTATTTATAAAAGAAAAAAAAAATACAGAACTGTAAGGAAGGACTCAATAACTGCATGGTTCAGTCTAGATAAAACCATAGCATATAATAATATGACAAGATCCAAATCAACCCACAAGAAACATGACTGAGAGCTCGATCATTAATTAAATGCACAGAAGAGCGCTCTAGCTAGAGTCTTTTAATACTGATCAAAGCAAAGGAGGAAAGAATGAGTCCGAGAATTCCAACAATCATTGATGGATATGTGAAACTGGTTTGAGAGGGATGAGATGATGGAGCTGGCCCAGGAGACATTACCATTCCTGGTGTGTGGTGATGACCTTCATGTGCTGCAGCCAAATTAATAACAAAAATGACAAAATAATAAGCTGCAAAAATTGTAGATTTGAGCTGAGAAGCCATTACTTTCTCTCTATATCTAATTAAGTCTAAATAATTAACTTCTTTAAGTTTGCTTCTGGGTTTTGATTAATTGGCTTTATAGAATGTTATAGATATATTGTAATATTTATTAGTCGGCTTGGACTTGGTCCAAAATAACTTCGTTGTTCATGGCATGGATATAGGCCTGTAGTTGGCATCATCTTTGCTAGCATTGGCTTTGAAATCTATTCTTATGTTTTGTTAATTTGCTTTTATGTTTTAAAATGATAAGGGAAAATATCGTTATTCTAAAAGTCATTTACTTATATTTTATTACTAATATTGTTATTAAAAAATGATAATAAAGACAGAGAGATAAATTTAGGTTTTGTGGCTATTTTTTTCCTTTTAATTTTTGTATTTTTTTAAATTAAAGATTGATTTAAATAATTAAAATTTATAAAAAAAACCGTTTAATTACATAATTTTTTTAATGTTTTATAAAAATAAACATTTTTCTTACTGAGATAATTAAATAATGACCCATAAATAAAAAATAAACTTTAGGAGTCTGTTTTTTAAAATAAATTTTATGAAAAAAATTTATTAAAAATTTACTAATTAAAAATTACTATAACTATCATGAAAACAAGTTTCAGAGAAAACTATTTAAAAATGTAAGTCTGAAATCCAGATGAGTACTGAAATTTGTACTATCCAATTTGGTGGCATGTACTGCTGTACTACACTACACTACACTGATTCTCCGAGAAAATCAAGGTTAATAATAATTTTCTATTTATTTATGTTGTAAGTTTTTTTTTTTTAAGACTATTCATTGGTAAGGGTGATATGACATTCTTCCTAAGTTACAATTTACATTAAAATAATAGTTCCATTCATCAATCATATTTTTTTTAATATAAATATATTTTTAAAAAAATATATAATGTAACTATGAATTTAGATTTATTTTTTAATATGATTAATCGAAAATAAATATTATATATATAATTTATTTTTCAACTAATAAATAATTCCTTTTATCACCATTATCGTAAATGATATCGTAAATGATGCTTACGAAGCTTTTGTTTAAAATTTTAGCCATCATGTTGTCACGTCCCGTTCAAATTGTCCCTAAAAATCCAAACAAATGATGGTTACCTAAAAGATCTAGACTATTTTACATGAAAAGTTCTAGAGTTACCTAGAAATGTTTAGAAAGAGCTAGAGTTGGATGGACTCAACTCAAGCTAGAGGAAGGATGTAGAAGCCGCTGGAAGCTTACGGAACATCCCGGAAGGTGCATGAAGAAACTAGACAAACCTAGAAGACTCTAGAGTTGGCTAGAATGTCCTAGACCCTTGTGGCATATTGTACATAAATCTAGAACTCTCTTGTACATTCTAGACTACGAAGACTCTAGAAAGTGGTGGCATACTCTTAAGCTTAGAGTCACACTATAAATAGACCCATTGGTCTTCATTTGTATTCATCTTGAGAAATCTTGGGAAATTGTAAGATAAACTCTCTCTAGAGCAATACAAAGAATTCTTTGCAAACTCTCTTTCTAGTCTCTTTGGAGTTTCATTCGGATTCAAAGACAGATTTAGTGCAACGGACGGTGCTAAGTACCGCACGATCGCTACTTGAAAAATAAGATCGTGACAATGTTCTCATTGAAATGATCTCATCATCAGCATACCGTGATAAGCTAATATAATTACCAATACTCCATCCACATGAACTAGGTGAAAATAAAACTACCGTCTTGTAGGAATTCTCATATTTAATTATTTGTACACTTTATAAGATTATTTATACATAATTTATTACACATTCTTCAAAAAAAATACGTACAGTTTATCACGAGAATAAAATCCAAACACAATATTAAAAAAATAAAAAAATGTCTTACATGTGCCTTGCATTAAAATAAAAGGATAAGAAAAAAATATCATTTATTTGTTTAATTTGATAAAAAATACCAAAAAAGCTAAAAAAATTATTATTTTTATTAATATTCTAAATAAAATAATATTATTTTCACAGTAATTTATATTATTAATAAATGAAGACAAAATAAAAATAATTTTTACTGTATAATTTTATTATAAAAATTATAAAAATATTAAGTGAATGGTAAAAAATTTATCATAAAATTTATTAAAATATGGAGTGAATAATAAAATTTATCATTATTTGGTATCTTTAACAAAATATAAGAGATTAAATAATACCTTTTATAACGCAAAGATTAATTAATACAAAACTTTTAATATAAGAGACCTTTATGGCACCTTATGCTAAAAAAATATTACATTTTTATTTCTAAATATTTTATATTTTATTCATTACTTTTGTACGATTTTGAAATTTAGTTATTAATTTGAAGAAAGTACTTAGTTTTTACAAAATTTAGTCACGAAAATTTATCTTTAATATATTTTCTACATTATTTAAATATGATATTAATGTAAGGTTTCTAAATAACCATGAGTAATATTTTTCAGGTGGTTAACCTTTTTTTGTGAACTTTAATATAATAACATAGTTTAATTGTTGAAAATATGTTAGGAATAGTGACTCAATAGCTAAATAAAAAAAACATTTGGTTTGTTGGTTGCGCTTATGAAGTTGAAAGCCAAAATACTATTATAAAAATTGGGTATTAATATAAGTGAAAAATTAAATGATAAATGTGTATAGAGATAATACTTGAGTTTTAAATATGTATTTGATCGTACGAAGATAAATAACTTACCCCCAAGAGATGAGTGAGGACCTCCAATTGCTTGGGGGTGGCACTCTGTCCCGCTTGGGGGACGAAATCTTCTCTCCTTTTAGAATTATTTCTCCCGCCCTCTTTCACCGAAGAGTAAAGAGGAATCTTCTAGATATATCTCTCTCAATCTCTAATATATAGTAAGTAGGGCCCCAGAATGCTAAAAAGGTGGGGGAACAAGAGTTGTCACGATAGGAAAGAGTCTCTCTTCTTAAACAACCTATATCTTCCACACTTAATCAAAATCTGATAGATTATCCAACCCCAAGCAATCTTAGTTATTGGTGGGGATTCAGTTCGTTAGTTGGTCTTTGTTTAGCCATTCAGATAGTGATTGGCGTTTTTTTAGCTATGCATTACGCACCTTATGTGGATCTAGCTTTCAACAGCGTAGAACACGTTATGAGAGATGTTGAAGGGGGATGGTTGCTCCATTATATGCATGCTAATGAGGCAAGTATGTTTCTCATTGTGGTTCACCTTCATATTTTTTGTGGTCTATATCATGCGAGTTATAATAGTCCTAGGGAATTTTTTTGGTGTCTCGAAGTTGTAATCTTCCTATTAATGATTGTGACAGCTTTTACAGGATACATACTACCTTGGGGTCAGATGAGCTTTTGAGGAGCTATAGTAATTACAAGCTTAGCTAGCGCCATACTTGTAGTAGGAGATACCATAGTGACTTGGCTTTGGGGCAGTTTCTCCGTGGACAATGCCACTTTAAATTGTTTTTTTAGTCTTCATCATTTACTCCTTTTTTTTAAGTAGGTCCAAGTCTTCTTCATCTGCATATGGTCATTTCAATGATTACTATGCCTTCTTCTGCTTTGGTCATTCAAATAATCTCGTCTAGTTGGGCAAGTAATCAAGAACTCAGGAAGAGCCTTTTGATTCTGTGGAAACTACTTTGCCCTCGTCCATCGCCCTTGTAAGCTAGCCTATTCTCGTTCAGTCTATCTAGTAATTAGCTCATCTTGTCACAGGTCACTGCTATAACTTCCGACGTATAAATATACTTGATTGGTTTAAACATAAACCATTTATTTTTGAACTTTTTTGCATAACCTTTGGTTTTCCCTGTCTTGTCAGGCTCGTCTGAGTTAACGGGTCTGATCTTAGATCCGTTAGTCTCTCTCTCCTTCTTTCTAGCCTAGGAGAACTTGGTTGCTTTTTTATATGTCCCTTAAACCAGAGTTTTTTGCCTCGAATAAGTGGAAATACATACACCACCGCCTGTAACAGGATTGCTAGTTGGCCCCCTTTTAGCGATATCCCTTTCAAACATGAGTAGGACTTATAGTGTTGGTAAAATCATCCTTGGCATAAGCTCTAGTTGATCCTTGTTATGGCATTCCCATATGCTTCCTAATTCCTATATGTTTCCATATTCCCTATAGTGCTATACCATTCCCTCTCTTTTCTTCCCTACTCATCCAATCTTCATAATGAAATACTATTATTGTATAGGTAGGTCTCATTGTGAAAGACCTATTACTGGATAATATAGGGTAGAGCCAAAGAGTGTGAACTATACAAGTTAACAATAATTGATTAAATGTGGAATTAAGCGCTCCGGTGTATAGAGAGGACCTCACCGTTTAAGAAATAACCATAGAAACGATGGAACCCACTATACCCATTTCTATTTAATACTTTTTTTCTTTTTTATACCTATTATGAATTTCTTATTTCGAAGTAAAAAGCCTAGAAAAAGAAAAGAAAAAATAGTGGTCGAGAAGGTTATAGTAGCAAAAGTCATTGGAATTTTTATTTTATACACTGGAAGAATCCATTTTGTTATTAATAGACTAGGAAAAGGGAAGGAAATAACTAAAAGAAATCAATTGGTTATTTAGTTATTCATCAAAGTTTCATTTATTCAATGACCAGAATTAAACGAGGATATATAACTCGAAGACGTAGAACAAAAATTCGTTTATTTGCATCAAGCTTTCGGGGGGCCCATTCAAGACTTACTTGGACTATTACTCAATTCATTTAAGGTGAATCAATCCTATTTTCATTTTCAAATTGAATTCAATATAGATATATAAAAAGAGAAAGATGGCTTTCTGCACTCACAAAAGAAAAAGAAAGAACTAAAATTATAAGATTTTGTTCATTAGTTATTTATAAGTCTAATTGATATGTTATCGAATCATGTATTAAGAATACAATGTAAGAGTAAGACAATGAATGTGTATATATATTTTTCTTCATAGATCGTCGTATAAAAATATAGGAAAATTTTACATTAAGGAATTATCAATCGTGAGTACATATGTATCCTTATCATACTGAAATGACTGCCATTATTGGTATCAAACCAATAACGATTCATACAAGCTAAATCCTCTAATCAAAAATTTGGCCAAAGAAAGAACTTCAATTTAATTAGTTTTTTTTTTATCTTTTTTTGCTTTTATCCCAAGCACAACGTTTTATCTTTTTCCCATTACAAAATGCTGCATTTCTAGACATACAATTTTGATTCTTAGAATTGAAATAAATTAGAATTCTTAACTTTCTTCGACGTTTGTGGGATAAAATATTTTCAGGAACAAACAAATCATAAAGATTTGTGTCTTTATTTCTAGCCATCTTTTGATGTTTTGCAATGAATTGGAGTGTAAGCTTACACTGCATATAAATAAATTAGTTCCTCTATGGGCATGGGTTGAGCACATCAAAAAACATATATTAAGGTTAACTATATTGTTTGCATTTTGTGAGTTTTGGGGCAACCAAAAGCAAAGAACATTTGGATTTTTTTTGAGTTCTTTGTTTTGGGTTTATATGTGTGATATTGGAGTGTAAAGGGGATTCAAGTTTGAGTGTTATTATTGTGATCCTATTATTATTCTTTGAATACATGGTGTATTGAGTATTAAGTTAAGATTCTTGTATCAATATGTGATATTACTATATTTATTTGTGATTTTGGGTGTTAACTAGGTTAATTTACCAAACCATGTAAAATTCTTGTATTATTATTTTTATTGATTTTTTTTATTTTCGCATTCACTTTTATTACTCTAGTTAGGTTAACAAGTGATATCAAAGTTAATGGTATGGAAACATTAAGATTTGATTACAACAATAACAATGTCAAAAATATATAGGTGCAAAAAATACTTCTTAAGGTACACATAAAGAAACATTTATATACCTTAATGATACGAAGGTAGTGACATTAAATGTCATGTAAATAAATTCAGAAGATGTGTTTGTGAATTGTTACGTGTTGACGTGAAGATACAAGATGGAGATAGTGATTTTGTTATTCTCACTGTTTGATCCATATAATGTATTGGTGTCTTCACTGCTTAAGAAAAATACTACATTGACGGTAAATGAAGTGTTAACAACTATCTTGAAAACTGATAATAAGAAGCAACTGGTTAGTTCATTAAGTTTTGGAGATTGTCTTGCTACATATGGTGATTGATAATAGCATGAAAATGAATATCTAAAATGTATAAATTAATTGCTATTTATGATTTAAAGAGTTTAGAATTAATAATTATCGATATTAATTCAGTAAATATTGTTTTATATTAATTTTGATTATTTTATGCTTATAGAATCAACAAAATCAGTACAAGAATATCAAAATTTATTTTAGCAACATATCTTTACAAAATTTCATAAACAAATTGCTAAATTTGGATCATAACTTTTGATTTTAATATTCAAATGAGATTATTCAAGTTGATATGAAATGATAAAATATTTATATACAATTTCATATTTTAGGAAGAATATTCAAATTTGATTATTTTAAGCCCAAAAATGAGTTAAAATTTGTATATGCAATTTGAGATAGTATTTTTGATATATCATTTTGTATGTATTTGTTAATTAAATAATTCTTAATCCTTTGAAAGATAAGAGTTTATTTACAATTTTTATTTTGAAAATATCAATTATCTTTAAGGAAGAAACAAGATTCAATAAATATTCATACTCTAACACTATAAATAGATGAGACATTTATCACTTGGAGATCATTAGAAAATTGCAAAAAGTTATTACTTTCTTATCTCATCATTTCCTTCTAGAATTTGTGAGAATGATTTGTAAGTTAAGCTAAAGTTAGAACAAGGCTAGAGAGGAATTTAATTGTGTAGTTTTTTTTTCTATTTCATTCTTTCATTTTTATATGTGATTTCTAGTTTACAATTTTTTTTTAAATTATTTTGTTCATCTTTTGTTATATTCAATATATTATATTCTTCAGTTTTATATAAATTCAACTATGTTTTCTCTAGGGGTGAGCAAAATATCCGATAAAATCCGTTACAAATGAGTGGTTTCGATCCGAAGTCGGATCGGATTCGGATTGGATATTATTAATCCGTTCGGATTCGGATTCAGATTAGAAATATTTAAATCCGTATAATCCGATCCGATCCGATCCGATATATTTAATATATTATTTAAAAATATATATATATATAATAATTAATAAACCTAATTATTACTATTTTCATACTTGAAGGATTCTCTGCTTCTCTGCTGATGTTGCTTGTGATTCTCTACTTCGCTGCTGCTCCTTCTTCTCTGCTTCTCTACTTCGCTACTACTACTCCTTCTCTGCTTCTCTGCTTGTGATTCTCTGCTTTACTGCTACTCCTCCCCTCTCTGCTCACTGCTTGCTGCTGCTCCTTCATTCCCTGTTCACTGCTCGCTGCTGCTCCCTGCTCGTTGCCGCTGCTGATGTTGTTGTTGTTGCTGCTCACTGTTGCTCGCTATTCGTTGTTCTTCATCACAGTACAAACAAAAGGTTGTATTTGTTTGAACTTTTTTCTTTTTCTGAATTTTGATTTCAGATATAATATTCAAATGCTTTGTTTTGGCTGCTATTGATAGTTATTATTTTTGTTTCAAATGGATGTGTGAAGCAATAAGCTATCTAGAACATATTGTGTGATTTACTATTTTCTTATAATATTTTTTAAGAGCTATGAGATGAAATTACGAGCCTAAGTGAAAATGTGATTGTGTTGGGAGATCTGTTTTGGATGATTTTTTTTATGATTCCATGTAACTTTTCGATATCTAGGCACACCAAATTGTCAAAGACGATTTGTCCTGAGTTTTTCCCCCAAAAACATTGTTTTTCATGCTTTAATTGAGTTACAAAAAAATTTAAACTATTTTTAAAATATTGAGGTCTATTGTGGCTTGGTGTAGCAAATGTGAACATTGTAATATATCATGGTTATTTATATAATTATAAAACCAATATCATACAACATTGTTTTATAAATGATGCGTGTTAATTGAACATTTTATTCATATTATTAAATTTTTAGAAATGGGTACAAAAGGTTTTGGTTTAGAAGCAGATGCATTCTAACTTTATGCTTCTCGTAAGAGAAAGCATTTAAAGGAAGTTCATACTATGGAAAACAAATCTGAGTTGGAAAAATACTTACAAGAAGCATTGGTTGGTATGGATGATGATAAATTTGATCTATTAAGTTGGTGGAATGTTTATTCCTCAAGATTTAAGATTTTGTCTTTGATAGCTCGAGATGTATTGGTCATACCGGTATATACTGTATCATCTGAATCTGCATTTTCTATTGGTGGTCGTACAATTAGTCCATACAGGAGTTCCTTATATTCTAAAACTATACAATCTTTGATTTGCACTCAAAATTAGATTCGTTCATCTCCAATCATTAATATCCAAGAATCACTTGATGAAATTGAGGCTCTAGAATCATGTATATTGCATAAAACTTTCAAATATATATTTTGAACATATATAGATTTATTTGTTATCAAATATATATTATTATGTTTATTAGCTCATTATTTATGTATATTTTGAACTTTTTAATTTCGATCATGCAGATGTTCTTGATGGTATTGGTGACTTAAACCTTGAATGATTATTAAAAAAAGTTATTGTTATTATTAATTTTGGAGAGTGAAGTTAATTTATGTAATTGATATTTAATTTTTTGGAGTTAAATTATGTAATTGATGTTGAATTTTTTCTTTTTGATTATTTTTGTTGAATTATTTTTAATCATGTTGTCTACTTTTTAATTTGTATGAAAAATATTTTTATTTTAGATTTTTTTATTTTATATAATTTTTCATTTTATATGTTAAAATTATATCAGATTTGGATTTGTTCGGATTGACATTTATAGCGGTTCGGATCAGATTGATATTTCATAATTTGCTTATTTATGTAATTTTTTTAATAGATTTAAATTAAAATTTTGACCCTATCAATCGAATTGGAATTTAAAGTGGATTCATATTGATTTAAAATTGGTGGATTTAGATTTGTTCGGATTGACATGTACAATGGATCTGATTCATATTGATATTTAAAGTGGATTCAGATTGAATAATTTTTGGATTGAATAATTTTCGGATCGGATCGGATTCGAATTGACTTAAAATTAGCAGTTTCGGATTTGTTCAGATTGGCATGTACAACGGATCAGATTCGGATTGAATAATTCATAATTTGCTTTGGATCAGATCGGATCGGATTCAGATTGACCTAAAACTTGCGGTTTCGAACCGATGCTCACCCCTAGTTTTCTCTATGTGTAATTTTTACTTTAAAATAATTATTATATTTATGTTTTGATATTTTGATATATTGTCGAACTTGGATAACTTACAGTAACAAATCTTATTTGTTCTTCAATGAAAATATGTTTTCAAAATGAATACATTAGTTTGTGTTATTAATCTTCAACTTTATATTTTTCAATTGTTTATTTGGGATGTGAAACATGTAATTGAGTAGTATATAAAAATCAAAGTTGATAATATTAAAACAAAACAATTGAGTGAATCTTAAAGCATTGTTATTTAATATTGATTTTATTTTATTTAAAAATTCTTATCTTTCTTTCTTTTTTTATTTCTCATTTATTATTTTATGATAACTTTTTTGTTAATTTATTTTGATTACACATGGAATCAACACTTAAAGGTATATTACAACAATTATTTAGTTAAACGTAATAATTTTGAGCGTGATCAATGATTTAAGAGAAAACTCAAATAATGAAAGAAGCAAAAGATATCCAAGTAGAAATGAAAACTCGTTCAAATCTTATAAAAAAAAGATTAAAGTGTATAATAGACTTTGATGAGAAGAAACAACAAAGTGCAAAATAGGAAAAGGTAATTGGAACTTGTAATACCAAGAATGATGTAATTTGTGTGACAATAGGTAATGATTTTTGAGACAATGGGATTCTTGATTCCGCTTGCTTATTTCACATGTGTGCAAACAAATAGTTGTTTGATAGGTACAAACCTTATGATGCAGATGACATTGCGATGACTAATGGTTTAAGGTGCAAGGTTGTTGGTATAAGTACAATGAAGGTGAAGATGTTGAATGAAGTTGTTTGGACATTAGGCGATATTAGGCATATACACAATTTAAGAAACAAAATTAATTTTATTGAACAGATTGGACAACTTGGGTTATGATTTTTTTTTCAAAGAACAGGTTTATAAAATGTTGGTAAGGATTCAATGTGTTATTATGAAAGGGAAAAAGAGAAATAATTTGTGTAAGTTGATTTGGGTTCCTGTTCGATATGAATCTGAACTCATTAAATGTAAGATCAATATTAATTTAAAATTAAACTTAAAAGCTTTCATTAGTGATGGTAATATGATGACAGATAAACATATCAAGTTTAATGAGGAGATTACGATTTTTGGTGGTGATAATATATTATTAAAGAATTGTTCTCAAGATGTAATATGTCCAAGTAAAGTTGTTGTTGGTTAAAAATGAAGTGGTGAGTACACTCGACCCGTAAATGGAGTGTACTAAAGACATGTATAAATATATCATGATATGGTACTTGATATTGGTAGCTTTTTTGAATCAATGTGAAGATTATTAGGATAATGACTCAAAGATTAAATTAAAAAAAATTAAAACTTGGTTTGTTTGTTAGCTATATAGCCCATGGAGTTGGAAATCCAAAAGGCTCTTATAAATATTGGGTGTTAATGTTAGTAGGTTATTATAAATATTGGTATTAATGTTAGTGGACAATTATAAGCAACCAAAATCAAAGAACATTTTGGTATTTTTTAAGCTTTTTGTTTTGGGTTTATGTGATATTTGGGTGTAATGGGATTCGGGTTTGAGTGTTATCTTTGTGAACTTAATATTATTCTTGAGATACAAGTTGTATTAAGCATTGAGTTAAGATTCTTATAATAAAAAGTGATATTGGTGGATTTATTTGTTTTTTGAGTATGAATTAGACTAATTTATTAAACCACGTAAATTTTTTGTGTTATTATTTTTATTAATTTTTCGATTCTGCATTCATTTTTGTTACTCTGATTATCGATGTGCCCAACAAAACCTTAGGTCTCACCTAAAAAAAGAAAAAGAAATAAGCCTTGTATAAGTTAAAAAAAGTGATTAAAATAAAGTAGAATATAATGAATAAGTTAAAAAAAATACAAAACATAACTTTGAAAAATATAATAACTCACATTTTTAGGGAGTGTTAGAGATATTATATCACATTATTTAAATATGATACTAATGCAAAGGTTATAAATAAAGCATGAGTATTATCATTATTAGAGTTAAACTCTTGAAATTGAAAATTCATGATTTTTATAGATTTTAATATTTTAAACGGTCGAAATTCTAAGGAATTTTTTTATTTGATATATTTGATAAAGAAGCATGTCAAAATAATTGAGAAAATAACATATGATGAAATATTGTTTAATTTTTAAAAGTATTTACTCTTGTATAAAAACTTTCTTACAATATTATAAAAAATAGAGATCATATATTTCATCAAAATATATAATTTAATTATATGATTTTTTTTTGAAATTTTTAATAAACTCGAATTTATATTTTAAAAAAATATAATTGAAATAATAGGTGAAAAAGTAAAAAAAAGAAAATAATACTAATAATTCAAAAAATTATAAATTATTATTTTTAATAATAATTATAAACTCACACAATCATATACATACAAGGCATATATAATGAAGATGTTTGAACAAACACTCTTAATAATCACAAGAATCATATATTATTGCACAAAATAATTGATCAAAATAATAAAATATTATATTTTTGAAAAAAATAAAAACCGTGAAAAAAATTCAATTCATATTTAAAATAAAAAAGTATATAGTATGGCATACATGTATTTTTGTGATTTTTTCTTTCAAAAATTCAATTTTAATTTTTTCTTTCATAAATTCCAATATTTTGTCCTTTTTCATTTTTTAAATTTGTGTTGTTTTTAATAACAAGTTTACTCTTAAAAAAATATTCATTTAAAGTGGATTGAAACTATTAAAGAATTAAATGAGTTAATGTAAATGTTTCAATTGAGATTAGATATTTTATTAATCCATGATATAATTTTTGAATACTATGAGCCTATTTCATCTTATTTTATTTATCTTTTTAATTAAATTATAATGATATCGTATATAATAGGATATTCCATTTATCTCACATGAACCTAAATTGTACAAATAAAATTACAAAAAATAAAAATAAAATATGATTATCTATAATATAAGTTCATTAAGAACAATTTTAAATGAGATATGATGGGTTGTGATTAGATTTAAATAGAATGTGAAAACTTTAATTCATAAATCTATGAAAAATATTAAATAAGAAATGAGATGAGACAATACATTTGATATCTCTAATTTTAAGGTCATGTTTGGATGACAATAATATGAATGATAATGAATAATTTTGGGTATTTTTATATTAGATTTAACTATTATCTTGTAATGAAATGTAAAATATTCTAACATTAGTAATAATACTCATTCCTTAAACACCCTTTCGAAATAAATTGGAATACTATATTTTCTTCGTACATTTATATAATTATTTTATTTTATCTTACTTAAAAATCCAAAAAATTAATTTTTTGTATATTTGATTTATGTATAATTTTATAAATTTGATTATATTATTAAAATAAATATAATAATAATAATGTTTTTATTAAATTTAATTGTTATTATTATTATATTTTTAGCATGCAAACCAAACATAACTAAGTGTAATATGAAGATTAAAGTTTTTGAATTAAAAAAATGGTTGATGATGTGAAGTAAAGATTAAAAATATAGGTCATATACATGTTATTTATCATTTTTTAAGTAAGACTGTAAGAGAGACAGTTGGGCCCAATTCATAAGATGTAAGTTTCTAAGCTAAATTGGTTGATGAGTCGGCCCTTTTACAATACACATAGGAAGAGTGCCCTGGACGAGTAAGTGAGACACCCCAATGTTGCAGTTCTATCTAATCGCCTACGACTCCCCTGTGTTTCCTCAGTGAACAGATTTCATCACCTTTTCAATTCAGACTCTTTTCTTCTTCAGTAGGCAGCGGAACTCAACAAACCTATGCGCCTCTACCTATAACCCAAAACCTTAAATGGGCTCCACTTCTGCCATCTCCATCTACTCTGAAGCACCACTGGTATTATAGTATTATAATCCTTCACTTGTCTCTTTTCTGTCCATGTATTCAATTTTTTTTCTTTCAAAACTTATAAAGCTCTCGATGCCTTTCTTCGCAGATTTCATTTCGTAACGAACCGAACAAGAAGAGACTACATCGCCGGTTATTGGGAGGCAATAGTGCGCATGGTCTGGTGTTACCCACTGTTGTTCCGCTCAGACGAACATGTTTGAGGTTTGGAGGTTTTGCGATTAAGGCTAAGGCTGCTTCTTCGAGGAGTCGAAGAGTTTATAGGGAATCTCAAAGTGGCAACTCGTTATCTCTTGCTCCAGCGAAGCAGGTTGCTTCCTTTGTGATGCCTGCAGGCGCCTTTTTGGTCGTCACTTTTGGTATTACTTTTTTTGGGCTTAATTAACTTGATGTTGTGAAATTAGAGATCAATTTCATCAAATAATTTCTATTTAATTTATTTTCATTCGTTTTGGTATAATTTAGTGGCTGCATTGATTGTAACGAACTGTATCTGTTCCGTGTGGAAGCATTGTGTTTGCTATTCAAGTTATTAAGAATTTTTTTTTGGGTCTACTGGAAGACTGTTATGAGCTTTTGACTGACACTTCATAACTTTATTTGTTGTCTTGTTTCTCTATTTTTGTGAACTAATTTATGTCTTCAGTTGACAGTTTTGTGGAAATTAGTCCAGAAAGTTCTTAGTCCTAAACAACAGAAATATACAAATGGAGAGAATAAAACTTTTGATCAAGGGCTCAAATGGTCCTTTGCTGCGGGGACAAATTTGTTACCAGGTCTTGGTGCCAAGATTGAAAGAGAGTCTAGGCAGAAACTCAACGAGTTTGCCAAGATGCTAAGGACATTCGGAAGTGTTGATATGTCAGGTATGCTGGCTGGATAGATACAGGGAACACAAATATAAATTATTGATTTTCATGGTACCATAATTGTGCTTGAAACTGTTTTATCTAATTGAGCTTAGGGGAACTAGGCAGTAAATTTTGTTTTCTGACTTAGTTGGACGCCTTATTTGTTTGCATCACTCTTGTACCTTAAGTTTTTTTCACTTTCATTGTCATATGTCTTGCTGATCTATATTTCTAATGGTCTGATGGATTATTAGTATTTTTTGCTTTACAACTTTTCTTTCATTTTTTTTTGGCAAACAAAGTTGAGTATCTATAGCTGTTGACTACAACATGCTTTCTCAATGAATAGAATAACTCGAGGAAGCAAAATTTTAATTGGAACTTACCGGAAAATTCTTGCAGGATGCAATTTTGGTGATGAGGGGCTCTTTTTTCTTGCTGAGAGTTTAGGATACAATCAGGTGAGAGCTTTGTCTGTTGCACTGTTGGGTGTTTTTGTTCTTTTGCTTATTTCCTTCTTGATGTGGTTAGATACTTAGAGTAATAATTCACTTACCTCCGCCTCTCTGGTTTATATATATAGTACTGATATGGAACACTACTCAAATGAGTAGTGGCATGTATCATAACTTGCATGGGAAGTTGTGATTTTGGCAAGGCATGTGGTCTATGTATACCAAGCATTAAATGCATCATTGGTTCCATTTATTTTACTTCAACTACATCAAATCACTGCTTGCCACACAAGTCTTGGGAGAGTAGTGACATTATTTAGTAGTTATAAATATCATATCTCTTATATGTATGTATTGAGCTTATAATTTTATCCTCTGTAGCTGTTTGGAACATACTGTGTCCAAGATTGTGATAAGCTGTATGAAACCATCTTTTTCTATGAAATTATTGGTCAAATATTTTTCATGTTCCAGAATCTTGAAGAAGTAAGTTTTGCCGCCAATGGAATAACCGCAGCTGGATTGAAAGCATTTGATGGTGTTCTTCAATCAAATTTCATGTTAAAGATTCTAAATCTTTCTGGAAATCCTATTGGAGATGAAGGAATTAAGGTTAGATAAAAGTCCTTTTATCTGTTTGTTATGACTAATAATACTTAGAAACTCTTAACATTTATCTGGGTTCTTTTTTTATGTATGCCTAAAAGATTAATATTAATTGGATCTTTCATAGTATGATTGTTAGTTTGTTCTCTTTCACAGTTCCTATGTGATATACTGGTGAATAATGGTGGTATTCAGAAGCTTCAACTTAACAGTACTGACTTGGGGGATGAGGTTAGCTTACTCCTTGTACCAATGTTTATATCCTTGAAACCGTAATCATATTTCATTAGCTGCACAAGGGGAAGAGCTTGTTGATATGGCTAAACTGATTTTCACTTTGTGGCACAGGGTGCTAAGGCCATTGCAGAAATGTTGAAGAAAAATTCAAGCTTGCAAGTTCTTGAACTCAATAACAATATGATTGACTATGCTGTATGGAATCTCTTTGAAATTATTTTGAGATTCTTTCTATCACTTAAATTAACTAAAATTGACTAGCTATTCATTTTTCCAAAATGGAGGTAGGGATTTACAAGTCTTGCTGGAGCTCTTCTTGAAAACAACACATTACAAGCTTTGCATCTAAAGTGAGTGTGTGTTTCTTCATTTCTTCTCCATCACATGATTTTGTTTGGTTTGGTTTTAGTGGTGGACTATTATTTGTTCTTTAAGACTTCATAACGTTTATCAGCTAGGCATTTATCTTTCTTTTTCTTGTTCCTTTGGAAATTCACCTGATATACTTTTCCTCTTACTTTTCTATTTAAGTGGAAACTATGGTGGTGCCCTGGGAGTTAATGCTTTGGCTAAAGGACTTGAAGGGAATAAGTCTTTAAGGGTATATGTCTAATTTACTGTCTCTATTTTGCGTAGAAGATATTTCCACTTTATGTTCATTGCCCTAATTAGTTATGGTCTTAGGAATAGGAAGTACCTTAAAATCATAGTTCACAATCTGTAAAATGTTTGTAATTATGTTTCTTACTAAAATGAATCAGTAAGCATTTTGCAAATGATAAATTTATCTATGCTATGTAGTGAAAATATAACTTTGATCCTTTTTTGATATGATTCTCAATTCATTGTTTAAAGTAAACTAAGACCGCACAATATCTTGCTTATCCTTAAAACCTCACGATGGAAATAAAATTCGGGGTCTGTTTGGATGTGTCTGTTAAGTGGTTCAAAAGGTGTTTAGTCAATGCTCAAAAGCCAAAAGTAGTTTAAATAGCAGCATATATAGGTGTTTGGCATAGAAATGCTAGAATTGGTTTTGATGGTATATTGGTAATTATTTTAAAGATGTAACATTTTCCCTAACTAATCTCAAATGTAAGGATTACATATTGTAAAAGCACTTCTCTTACTATTTCCAAGCATCAACTGAAGTGTTTTGAAATCTTTGAACTGAAGTGTTTTGACATATTTGAAAGCGCTTTAGACTAGTAGAAAAGCAGTTTGAAATGGAACAATATTTGAATTCATTAGGGATTCAAAAAGAGAGAAAGACAGGTCTATGCACTAACATTACTAAATCCTGATTCTATTGGTTGCTTGCTTGCTTCAATTAGTATGTTCATTCTTTAACCTTTTTCACATAACCTTTGAAATTCTATGAGGGATTGTCTAGGGAGCATTGTTTTAATCATTTGAGAAACAGTAACTTAAGAGGGTCTAGAATTCAAAAATCCCAAGTACATAAAGATGAATTCTACTCTCAGGTCCGTGCATCATTCCCCTACTGTCATATACAGCTTGAAAGTTTTTGATAGTTAATTTGGAACGTTCAGTTATAATCCTATTATTTGCTATGGCTCTTGATTTGTGACCTATATTTCCATCTGATTGAATTAAAAAATTCAACATAGTTGCAGAATTTATCTTCAGTTAACCTGCCCATGCCAGAAGTCAGAACCCCTC
Source organism: Hippophae tibetana (assembly GCA_037013495.1). Taxonomy (NCBI): domain Eukaryota; kingdom Viridiplantae; phylum Streptophyta; class Magnoliopsida; order Rosales; family Elaeagnaceae; genus Hippophae; species Hippophae tibetana. The sequence continues at coordinate 23,320,685 of CM072805.1, read as the reverse complement.
CCAGAAAAAAAGTTGACCTGCCCAAGAATGCATATAAGCATGTGCTGTAAATAGTTATTTTTTTCCCTTTCTGGAAATTCTAAAAGTCATGTTGTATTCCAGGAGCTTTATTTGCATGGAAATTCTATTGGAGATGAAGGAGTGCGTGCATTGATGATGGCTTTATCTTCACGTAAAGGTTTGTGTTTTATCATTAAACTTGTTTATTTATCCGTACTAATGTGACAGTTATTTTCTGTCTTTCATTTCAGAGTATTTGATCTGACATGCATGTTCCTTAGGTAAGCTTGTTTGTCTAGACTTGAGCAACAACTTATTTAGTGCAAAAGGTGCCTTTCATGTTGCTGAATATATCAAGAAGAGCAAAAGCTTGTACTCGTTGAGTCTTCACATGAATGACATAGGCGATGAGGTATTTCTTGTTTTGTTTCCACTTCAACTGTACCATTTCTTTTTCTGGAAACAAAATAGATTAATTGTAACATTTGAATACATTTGTTTTATGCAAACTTTATATTAGATTAAAATAGGCTCAAGTGGCAGGCTGCAGCTATGCATAGGGGATTGCAGTAATTAGTTATTTTGAATAAAATAATGACAATCATGTTTTACACTGCTTAATCTGCGGTTTTTGAATTTTTCAGGGAGCCAAAATGATTGCAGATGCGTTGAAGCAAAACCGTAAAATAGCAAGCGTAGACCTGGTTGGGACTCCATAGTGATTTTGCTATATCATCTTATGTTTTTTTTTTGGGTCAATTTCAATTTAGACAAGCTGACATTGGATTTCTTTGGGGAATACAGGGAGGAAATAATATCCATGTTACAGGAGTCACTGCAATAGCTGAAGCATTGAAGGATAATTCTGTCATCACAATTGTATGCCCTTTACAAAGACTTCGCTGTCCTTTACTTATTCATTATAATGTAACTCTCTCTGTCTCTATCAGTTGGATCTTGCTTATAATCCCATTGGACAAGATGGAGCAAAGGCTTTATCGGAAGTTCTCAAGTTCCATGGAAACATACACACTCTAAGTCTTGGCTGGTGCAAGGTGGTGTATAGATTTAGCATTGTTTCCAATTCAGAAATGGACTATATGTTTTACCATTAGTTTTAGAATTCTTGTTCAGGATCTTCTGATCATTTGAGGGCAATCCTCCTACCTAAAGTAACTTTCATGCAACACCTTGCAGATAGAAGCAAAGGGTGCAGGGTTAATTGCAGATATGTTGAGATATAATACAACAATATCTAGTCTGGACTTGAGGGGAAATGGGCTAAGAGATGAAGTTGGTTCTTCCTGATGTTAATTACTGCACTATGCCTTTTGGCTTGTTTATGCAGTCTTAGGACTCTTATCTCACTTTGATGTGAAAATATTTGCAGGGTGCAAAGTACCTGGCCCGCAGCATAAAAGTAGTCAATGAAGCATTAACTTCACTAGATCTGCGTTTTAATGAGATTAGGGTATATACTTTTTTTCCTTTTTCTTTTTAATTTTTTTTCTAGTTTTTCAGTCTATGTTAATAGGACTTTTTAGGACACCTAGAGTTGTGAATTTTTGGATACATATTCGGGTATTAGCAACCAATTTTTTTAATTTTTTTTGTAAATTTATATCAAATTGGAGTGTTTAAGTACTAACACCTATGTCCATGTCATGTCGTTTTGACATAGGTATTTTACCAAAATGAAGAGTCCAAATAACATAGGTTTCAGTTTGGGTTCTTAGTAACATGCTTGCTGTATTTGCGCCATTTCTTTTATGTTTTGCATTCAGGATGATGGAGTTTTTGCGATTGCTCAAGCACTAAAGGCTAATGAAGATGTGTCAATTACAACTCTGCAAATGGGCAACAATTTCTTGACCAAATTTGGACAGGTTATTAACCCAAAACCCACTTTTTATCTCAATCATTTTGTATTTTGAAATATTCATAGTATGTTATGTTGATTGAAATTCCACATCACGCAGAGTGCTCTCACAGATGCAAGAGACCATGTTTATGAGATGAGTGAAAAGGAAATCAACATAATTTTCTAGAAATCTGAACTTAATAAGAAGACATGCGGAGTAAGGTGAAGTGGGACAAAGCTTAGGTTCATTCTTTCTTTTTTGCCAGCAAGATGGTAAGAACTTTTGGTCCAATTTTATTTATTTTTTGGTCCTGACCACATCTTACTAAGATACGTAGAGATATTATATTTAGTCCTTAGTCCATACTCCGTAATTGCAATACGGTGTCGAGCTCCTTTTAGTTCGTATTTTTAATTTATTTTTATTGTAAGAATTCATAGTGTAGAAGTTTTTATTGGATAATCTTTGTAACAAATTCTCATTTAATATTGTAATGGAATTTTTTTTTTCAATATTTATCGTCATCTTTTCCATTTTCATGCATAATCCAACTTTTATGATATTTGTACATCTTATGGCTGAAAATTAGGTTTTGTTTTAGGTCACGACAGTTGGTGTCCTTTGAATAGTGATTTTAAGTTGAGAGAGAATCTTATCTATAAAATAAAAGGCCAACCACAAAATTAGGTAATATATTATGTTAAGTTGTTAGTACTTATGTAATACGTAGTTTGGGGTCTAGAGATATATGATATGGGATTGTGATAAAATAAGGTTATTCTAAATCTATAAATAATAATAAAAAAAGAAGAAATAAACCTTAAAACCAAGACAAATCAATGCAGTCTCAATATCATGTAAATTTATATTTTTATTAACTCTGTTTCATACATATTTCAAGTCTGCTTTTGGTTTCATTTCTAGCCTACTCTGTATTTGTAAATGTATTTATATTTATGTAACAAAATGATGTGTCTTAATCATAACTGAGTACCGACTATAGATATTGTCAATTAAAAGTTGGTTCAACTGTTGTCTCTCTGGAGATTAAATCTAGCATATTTGAAATAAAAAAGAAAATTACATTTATTAAGCTTATTGTGAGTAATTTATCAAGAAACACATTTTTTACTCAATTAGATATGTATTATCGTAAAATCAATATATACTTATAGAAAATAAATATAATAATATGATAATCACAGTTAATTAAACGATTTGAAAATGTAGGTAACAGCATAAATTTTTTAAAATAATAAAAATAATACTCTTAAAACTTGTAATTATAAAAATAATATTATATAGGTATATTTAATACATTTTTACTATAAAAAAATTTAGCATATCATTTTTCATTGAAAGTCGTTCAAATTAAAGTACGATTATTTAAAACCGTTAAATATTGAACGTCGTTTAATTGAAACTAGTTTAATGTTATTAAGATATTATTTTTGTTATAAATTTTAAGTACGATATTTTTTATAATTTTTTTAAATAAATATTTAACTCCTTAATATAATGTATATAATATAAAAGTCTTTTAAGGTTGTTAGTTTAAATTGATTAGACATTAGCATAATACCTACCTAATAGGTTTGTATGTAGACTTAGTTTTATGTCAAACAGATAAAGATAAACCTTTTGTATAAGTTATTATACAATAACACATGTATTATGAATATATGATACTTTATAAATTACTTACCTGATTAATTTAGAAGGAGTGAATAAGTTATTTTTAATTTTTATCAATTTATAATTTAATAACTTAAACAAAACGACTAGAGATGCAATCGTGTGTAAGAATAATGTGCGGAAGTAAAATAATAACATACGATATTTTTAAGTAAAAATAACCTAGGTCACAACCATAATCTAAGAGGAAAACCACCGGTCTACCGGACTACCCAACTTTTCACTATGAAAGTAAAATGTTCAAGTACAAACTCAGTCTTATGTTACCCTCCCTAAGATATTTCTTCAATGTACTTTACTTACGAGTCCCTGCTCTGTTTTCACAGTTTCTACTATTAGCGTGATCGGTTTCCAGACCAACATTCCAATAAAATTCCAACCAATCAAATACGTTCCTAAATTAACTACAAAAAGGTTAGCACAAAAAACATAAATGTCCGTGTGTGTTCTAGAACAAATTTAATAATGAATAATCCTAAATAGATTACATATGCCACTTAAATCAAATCAACTAGTAAATCTTAGAGAAAAAAGATGAAGCACAAGTTCGATAAAAATAACTTCTTTAAAGATTAATAATCAAATCAAATAATTATGATATGAGAAAAACAATTATTTGATCTAACAATTTAAAAACAAAAATAAAGAAGAAGTCATAAGTTATTATCAAAATATTATAAAATAACTAGACTTATTAATCAATCAAATATAACCACCAATATTTGATAGATTAACTAAATAAAGAAGCCTAAAGAATTATGATCTTATATTTGTAAAACAAAAGAGAGAAATTAAGAAGAATAAAATAATGCTCTTGTGTGGTTGATTGAAACAATGACCAATGAGTTTTATTTATAGGAAAAATTTAAACCCTTAATTAAGAAAACTCATATATGATTGATAAATATCTTTTCTATTTCAAATAGGATTAATAATACTCACTAATTAAGAAGACTCTTATTTAAAAGAAGAGTTCTTTTAAAATAGATTTTATGCTAACTTTTTTAACTATAATTTAGAGTATATATTATCTAATATCTTTTTGCATATCTTATTTTAGAGTATATCTTATCTAATATATTTTAGTATTAAAAATAATTTCAGATTTATAAACATGTGTTATTAAATGCATAAATGTAATCTTATATGTCGTAGTTATCAAAAATATACATGAAGTATAATTATCTGAAACTCGAACATTTGTTTGACTTTTCTTAATAAACTTGATAGTAGATCTAAATATAAATTTACAGATAAAATATTCAAAACTCATAATTCTTACAATATATATACAATATAGAAGATACTATTTATATGACAGTCATTCCCTCATGTTAGTTGCAATTTTTGGATTTAGTTATCCAAACAAAACTTAAATCTTTTCCAAAATTAATTCTTTATATTATAAGTCTTTTTTAAAAGGTTTTTGCTTAATTTTTTTTTAAATTTAAAATAAAATATAAATGACAAGATATGATATTATTTAAAAATTTAAATTATTTTTGTCTAAAATTTATTTAAGTGAGATTTATAATTTTATATATATAACATAGATAGATAGATAAATTTGTAATAAATAAGAATATTTTAAAATTACCTTGAGACCTATATTTGTTTTACTTGAGAAATATTACACTTAATTAGCAAGGTTCATCTTATGATTTTAAAGCCACATTAAAAATAAATATCATCTAAATTATTAGTTAAATTGTTCCAAACTCTTTTATTTACACAAATTTTATATGTTCTTAGTTCATGATTGATATAGTTATTATGTACAATCAATAACAAAATGTACAAAAATATGATATCATTGATTAGAAGACATATTTTAAATTAAAAAAAATTGACTTACTAATATCATTGATGGTTTGATGATGATGTATATGAATATTAGATTTTTAATTTTTTTAATATATATATATATATATATATATATATATATATATATATATATGTTTTCATTTTTTTTAAATTATGACTTTAATTAATAAATATATTATTTTATCATTTAGATATAAAGGCGAAGGACATTGAACATTCTATAGGTTTCAATCAAATTCTACAAAAATCTTATAATTATCAAATATGGGACAGAAATCACATAACTTTTAAAAAATATATACATTAATATTAAATTAACAATTGATATTTGAGATTTATTGTAATTAAGAATTTGTTAATTTTTTATTAATTTATAATTTTTAAAATATTTCTTAGAATGTGGTTATGTATTTGACACATGATTATTCACATTAACAAAATATGGTGAATTATCAATATATATATATTTATTGAAATCTATAGAACTTTTTTACATAACTTGATAATTATAAATTTTTTATTAAAATTTATAAGATTTTTAAAATTAATTTACATTATCGGATATTTTATTCGTCCGTCTCGTCCTTCCTCTAGAACGTTTGATTTTAATTAAGAAAATTGAACGTTGTTGGAAATAACCTTGTACTTGAGACTCCATGGCCCAATGGATAAGGCGCTGGTCTACGAAACCAGAGATTCTGGGTTCGATCCCCAGTGGAGTCGTTCCAAAATTATCTATTTGGGCTTCAATTGTAAGTTTGGCCATTGGGTTCAGTCATTGTGGCACTGGCCCAATTAATTTTTATGTCCAGCTAAATATATAAATAGAGCTAATAACCAGTTTCAAGAGACCGACCAATAATAAGCATCAACTACTTTTTAGTCATTCAAACTGATATATTGAAATAATTATTTATATGATATTTGTTATTAATATAAAAACATATATGTAATATTTCTTTAAATAAAAAAAAAATACTGCCCATGATTTTTTTGAAAGTGAAATGACATTCATTACCTTTAAAAAAAAGGAGTTTCCGATATATCTTATAAAATCCATTGCAGATTAATATCTTTAATTAATAGTTGATCATCTCATTTTTAATTTTTTTTAACCATTTTAGTTTAAGAACATTACATTTTATTTTATTAAATTTTTGACATTCTAGTTTTTCTTTGTCTTTTGATTCCGAGCAACTTAGTTTTAGAATGTGTAGAATTTTGATCTTCAACATCGTATTAAAAGTCTAAGATAAAGTCAGATTCTGGATTATTTTATCCTAATGACAATTTAACTGAGAATTGCTTGCAAAATGAACAAAGTTGCGAAACGTTTTAAAAAAAGATGACTAGTTTGAGACTCAACTCAAACAATAAATTTAGAAACTTTGTTTCCTCTTTTATTACCTGTGCATCAACAATTTTAAGACCTTGTAATCTGCCATGTTTGTTGAAATTACTATTGTTAATAAGACAAATCCTTCCTTTTTAGAGGCTTTATTTAAAAGATTGAGACAAAAAATATTATTTTTAATTACCATGAAGAAATTCGTTTAATTTTAAATACTGTTAAACCTAAACTGTCTGCCGAACCTATTGAAACTTAAACTAAGGATTATCAATATTGGGTAGAATATGACTTCTTGTGTACAAAATTTACTCTTAATGGTTTGACTGATAATTTGTATGATTATTATAACTCTGATAAGTCTGCTAAAGAAATTTGTGATGCATCTCAAAAGATTGACGACAAATTTGTTGAAGCTTGGTAACATGAATTGTAAAAGATAGCACATGAAATAATTTTTGAAAATGTTTTTGGATGATCAATTTCAAAATATTGTTATGATTGATAAATTACACCTGTATGGAAAGAATTTAAAAATTTTCTTAGGCACAAAATTAAGGAGTTTTCTCTAGAAAGTCTTATTACCATCTTTGTATTAAGGAAAAAGCCTCAAAACAAGACAAAATAGATGAAGTGCTTGTTGTTTCCAACAACAATGCCAAAAAAATATTCCTTTGTGATTTTGAAACCCAAAAGAAGTAACATGAAGAATCAGAATTGTAATATCAACTAGAACCACAATAATCAAAATTGTAACATAGATCCTCCATGGAATAAACCTCAACCCCAAACAAGAAACAGAAGAAATGACACATTTATGTGTTATAATTGTAACAAGCCTGGTCACTTGGCTAGAAACTATTGAAATAGGCCTCGTTCCATTCTATAAGTGAACCTTATCAAAAACCAACTTATTGTTATGAGTATGATTTTTTCAAGTCCTATTCTGAGATCGAGGACAAGAAAGTGTTATTGGGTGATTTCCACTCTACTATAGTTTCTGATACTAGTGAGGTGGATTTAAAGTTCACCTTTGGAAAGATGATAATCTTGTAGGATGTTTTGCATATTCCATAGATAAGGAAGAACTTAATCTCAGGCTATCTTCTAAATAAGGTTGGGTTTATTCAAATAATAGAGGTTGATTTGTATACGATTACTAAAAATAATAATTTTGTTATGAAATGGTATATCATTAATTGTATGTTTAAATTGAATGTTAAAATGAATAAAACTTTTTCTTTTGCTTACATATTTTTTTAATACTTGATATGATAGACTTTTTCATGTTAATAAATGCATAATTAAGAATATGGGTAGCGTAACCATTATTTCTAATATATTTTTAAATGATTTTGAAAAATGTGAATTTTATAGTGAAGCTAAAATTACAAAAACCTCACATAAATCAATAGTTAATGAATTTGAACCATTTGAATTGATTCACTCTCATATTTTTGAACTAGATGGTGTTTTAAATAGAAATAGAAAATATTATTTTATTACTTTTATTGTTGACTCCTTTGACTATATTTTTGTATATTAATGAGAAATAAAAGTGAAGCATTTAACATGCTTAAAATATTTTTAATTGAAATTGAAAACCAATTTAAAAATAAAATAAAAAAAGATTTCTAAGTGATAGAGACATTGAATATGATTAAAGTATTTTCAATGATTTTTATAAAACTCATAGAATCATTTGTAAAAAAACTACACCTTATTCCCTTAAAATGAATATCAAAGCTGAAAGAAAAAATAACTTTATTGAATCAATTGTTGTTAATGTACTAATCTATAGTGTTGCTTCTCATTAGTGAGATAAATTTTATTAACTATTTGTTATATGCTTAATAGAGTTTATAAATCTACATATAAAACTTTTCATATAAAATTTTGTAAAATAATAAATCTAACTTATCTTATTTTAAAACTCAGAGATGTTTGGCCTATATTCGTATCCTAAAAGAAAAAAAAATTCTAGTAGAGCTCATGAATGTATGTTTATTGGATATACTACGAATAGTTAAACTTATAGATTCTTTGACTTGAATGATCACGTTATTATATAATCAAATGATACTGAATTTTTTGAACATAGATTTAATTTTAAATTGAAGAATAATGAAAGGCTCGATTTTTATTGATTTTCCTATAATTAAAACTAATGAACTAAATGAGGAATTATATTTGAACTTAGGAGAAGTAAACAAATTCGAACCACCAAAGTTTATAGGTCTGACTTTTATGCTTATACCTTAGAGGAATATCTCTTAACATTTTAAAAAGTCTTATCTTATTTAGATGCCAACTACTGGAAGAATCCACCAATGTTGAAATTGACTCTCTTACGTAAAATAAACATAGAATTTGGTTGGCTTACCCCTAGGTTGTAAGACAATAGGTTGTAGATAGCTATTTAAAAAGAAAGCGAAACCTGATAATAGTGTTGGAAAATGCAAGACTTGTCTTGTAGCAAAAAAGTATAGGTAAATAGAAAATGTAGATTTCTTTGATACTTTTTTATCTATCACTAAATAACCTCGATACTTGGTGTTATTTTCTCTTATTGCTACTCATGATCTTGTTGTGCATCAAATGGATGTGAAAAATGCTTTTCTAAATGATGATTTTAAAAAAGAGACTTACATGAACCAATTTGAAGGTTTTATTGTCTCTGGTCAAGAAAACAAAGTTTGCAAATTAGATAAATCTCTGTATAGTTTAAAACAAGTACCTCCGTAATGTCATGAAAAATTTAATAATCTTGTTATTTTACATAGTTTTAAAATGAATGAAAGTAATAAATGTATTTATAATAAGTCTGAAAATAAAATTTGCACTATTATATGTATGTATATGGATGATTTGCTTATTTTTGGTTCAAAATTTATGTTGTGAATAATGTGAAAAATTTGTTGTGTGCTAATTTTGATATGAAAGATCTCTGAGAAGAGTGTAATCCTTGAAATAAATGTTATTAGGTCTAAAAAGGGATTGTCTTTTGATCAATCTCATTATATTAAGAAGATTTTAAAGAAAGATAATTACTTTAACTATAAACCTACATGTACTTCTTACGTTATGCTATTGATTACACTAGGCTAGGCGTAGCTTATGTAATGACATTAGTATATAGGTTTACAAGTAGACTAGTAAAGAGCATTAGAATGCTATTAAAAGAGTCATGGCGTACCTAAAAAGGATTAAAAATCTTGGATTACATTATCAGAGGTTTTTCGTTATCCTAGAAGTTACATTAATGATGATTGGAGCATCCTTTCAAAAGTCTCTAACAACTAGGGACTATATATTTTGCTTAATTGGTTGAGCTATTTCTTGGAAGTCTAAGAAACATACTATTTTGGCTTAATCTATGATGGAGTCTAAGACGATAGCATTAGCTACTGCTAATAAGAAAGCATGCTAGTTAAGAAGTCTGTTAGCTAAGATCCCTTTATGGGAAAGATCGATTCCAACTGTCTTGATCCATTATGATTCTGCAACTATTGTAAAGATTAATTGTTATTAAAATGGCAAGAGACGACAAATACATTGTAAACATAATACTATTAGAGAATTTCTCTTTACAGGAGTTGTAAGAGTGGATCATGTATGTACTGATAATAACTTGACTGATCCTTTGATGAAAGAACTAGCTTGGGATAAGGTTTTCAAAATCTCGAAAGAAATGAGACTAAAGCTTTTAGATTGATGACTCACTCATAATGGTAACCCAACTTATAGATTGGATATCCCAGAAAATAAGTTCAATGGGTAATTACAAGTCATGAAATGATATAAGATGAGTCATGTTATTTGAAGTTCTATTCCATACTATTAGAAGCATGAAATCTTGGAGCATCATAAAGATGAGTTAAGTATTAACTCTTAATGAGTTCTATACTTTATGTGGAGTAAAGTACATATCTATAAGAATACTTTTGATAGATTCATCTATGTGAATGTAGATGTGTCGTCGATTCTTGTAGAACTTTAAACAAAATTTATTATATTGAGATAGATTTACATCGTCATAAATCACGAGTTTTTAAACTATACCTTGAAAAGATTATGTGTGATATTGTTAGAGATACACTTTAAACCTTGATTGTAAAATTGATGGCAAAAATAAATAATTTAACCGATCACTAACAATGATGTTATTTTGAAATTGAATGCGTCAAAGAAATCTCGGTGAGATTCACTCGAAGTCATTGAACAACGTGGTTAAGGTTACAAATAAATTAAACTATCAAATTAATTATATTTTATTTTCAAAATCAAGTACTTTTACACGTATACGTGCAAACCCTATATAAATAAGTTGTACATACCTTTATGCTAATATTAAATGTGCGACATGCCTGCAACAAAACTCAAATATATGCAACAACTAAAAGCAACACAAAGAGGATTTAGGACATGCCTCACACAAATTGCATCTATACGAGATGATCCTGATTTTTTATAAGATGTAAATATTTGTTAAAATTTTGTGGTCGTAAGTTATTGTGAAATATTTTAGGTTCATGCTTGTTTGTGTCGTTATTTGAATTATTGTTTTTAATTTTTCTTATTGTTTGTTTATTTCTTGTATTAAATTTTATTGACGTACTATTATCCTTATTTTCTTTTGTTTCTTAATTATTTGCATCTTTATTTAAGTTGTTTTTATTATTTTTTTCGAACTTACTATATCCAATGATATATCCAATGATATGTTAGACTATATTTAATGAATAAGAAGAGTAAGTATGTTGTTTTAAATAATATTTTAATTATTTTTAAAACAACTACAAAAATAAAACTTAATAACCTGTTTGGCCGCATTATTAAAATTTTTATTTTTATAAGTTTTTGAAAACAAAAAATTACTTTTCAAAATAAATAATTATTTGTTAATTTATTATGTTTTAAAAAAATATATTTTAAAAAACAAAAAATTGAAAATAAACAATTCATATATTTTGTTGTAATAATAATAAAAATAGTCACAATTAATTCAATAAAATTCTTAAATCAACCTGATTAGTCCATAGTCACAATATAGTTAGTCTTTATTAGTAAGTAATCATACAATTGCTTCATTATTTCATTTCTATATATAACAAAAATCCATATAATTAGATAATTATTTTATATCCATTTATGTTTGTTGTTTTTCTCATATTTAATATTTTTCAAGAAAAATATTGCAAATATAATTAATTTTAATATATAAGTGATGTTTAAAAAAAATTCAAATTCAAATCAAATCAAAACCTAATACAGAAGTTATTTCATTGTATTTTTTTTTCTTAACGTCTTATATCTAAAAATAATTCCATATTTTATATATGTTGTTACTTTTTTACTTTACAAATTTATTAATTTGAAATATTTTTTAATATTTTAATTATTATAAAAAAGAATAAATGATTTAAATTATATTAGAAGACTAATTTTTAGATTAAATTTTTTAAAAAAATACAAACCCAATGATAGTTATATATTTTTTAAAATTTTTGTTAACAATTTTTTTTAAATAATGGCCAAACAGTTAATTTTTTTTAAAGTTGTTGGAATTTTTTTTATTTATGATTTAAAAATAATTTTTAAAAACAATTTTCAAGTTAAGCGGCCGAATAGGCCTCGAACGTTCCATCAGAATGATTGAATTTTTAAATATTCTAAATTAATAAAAAAATAATTAAAAATAACTAAATATAGATTTAACTCAAACAAATTCAAGACAAATATAAAATTTATAATCAATGAAGAATTAATGAAAATATTTAACTAATTGACCATGATTGTCTAGAAATATTTAAGTTAATTAAGTATAAAATCACAATTTTTCCTTTTAATTATGAAAAATGCATCCGGTCAAGATCATTCTTCTTTCATAATTAAACCAATTAATGTCTTCGGTTGGATCATTAACTAACCGATTAAATTATGTTTAATGTCTAAGGAAATAATAAACTATTTACTTCATGCCTTTGGTCTGATTACTAACTTAAACTCTTTTTCAAGCTATCAAAATTAATTTAGATGATATTTTGAAACCTAATTATCATATTTTAAATTTATTATGAAAAATAAATTATCAATAAATTAATCATAAACAAATTTTATAATGAATATTGAATAAATAAATAATCTATATTTATTAAATATTAAAAATGTTCCCCTAAATAATTTATACAAATATGACAACAATACTAAATTTTTATTGTAATAATCGATCACATACAAAAATAGATCGACGACTATAAAGAAAAATATATAAAATCATGTTCTATGTATCTAAAACCTAATGGCCTATTGTTTATTTATAAGAAAGTACATGTATAGGGGGCTTGAGTCAAATTAATGTACGTACGTCACGACACCAAGTTCTTTCGACTTTGCACAAATTCAACCCAAGAAGGTCTTGTCGAGACACAACCTACTCCATACACGGTACACAAAACACAATGTGCATAATAATTCATCCCAAATAGTGTACCCCACGAAACACTATTTTCTTCGCAACATCATACTTTAATTTTCTCAAATTTTGACTTGTGCACCTTATAAAAATGTTGGTTTTTGATGTAAGGTTTATTTGTCTTAATTTTTTAAGCTTCTAGAATGCAAAATAAGTGCTAAGTGTTGTTCTTTTTATGTTGATAAATTTATCATTTTTGAAGCTAAAATACTTAAAATACTACAAAATATACTCGTTTCGAACAGATAGATTTGCATAAATATTGATGTAAATATGCAATAATCAAATATATTTATTACAATTAACTACATTAAAATCATGAAATATGAGTTTTTTTAAGCACTTATAACAAGTAAAGCAATTTAAAACTAAAAAATCAAAAATATGTAAATCAAACTGTACTTACCTAAATCATTTATGTAGATTGCTACGGTTGCATTTAGCGTAAACAATAAGGCTTTAAACCCTAAGATGGTCATAGTAGATGAGTTTAAGTCTTGTGAGGAGTTTTAGTGATGATACACACAAACATCCTCACATACACAAAACTAAAAATAAAAATATTAACATGGAAAAATAATAACTAAAACTAAAAATAACAAAATTAAAATTAAAATTAAAATAATCAAAGACTCAAGCAGGGATCTCATGAAAGAAATCAAATACTAGGATTTATGAATATATCATATCAATATTATCATGCTTCAATCAAATTCAATAAGCAAAAATATCAAATATATGCTTAAAGATGAATGAAAATGCTTTGACTTCAAGGGGTTATTCCTTTTTTTTTGTAATAACTATATCACTACTTTGAAGAACTCAGGGTTATAATATTTAGTTATATTATTTTTTTTCTTTTTTTCTTTTGTTTTTTTAGAGAATAGACCTATATACATATGCGTGTTTTTTTAGGGTTTTGGTTATCTTTTCATTTGAGAGAAAGTAGTAATTTTAGCTCTCAAATTAGAAGTTTTTTTATTGGACTAAATTGTTTTAGTAAATTTGTTGTAGACTCCCTCTTAGATTATCAGGGATTCTGATGGGAGAGTCATTAGTTAAGCTTTGATCCTATCCTTGAGAGCATATAGGAAACACCTCAATTTCAATTGATCCTCATTGGGTTTAATTAGAGGGAAAGTTTAGACAATAAGAAGTATACACTAATCATCAATTTGTTAACTACATAGGAAGATTGAACGAGTTCCTTCTCACTCACATTGAGCTTATCCTTTAAAGCTTTGATCAAATCTTCCTTTTTCTTAAAAAAATATTCTATTTAAGTCACCGAATTGTTGAGGATTCCAATTCTCTCATGCAACTATTCCACCTTAACTTTTCTTAAGTAAGAGAAAATGCCAAATACTCCTAGGAATTTTCAAGCATAATGATATACTTCTTCAGTTGGGAAATTTCAAAATTTTGATCAGATGAGGGATCAAGGTTCACATTCGTAGGAGTAGCTCTAAAATATGTAGATCACTTTAGTTGTTCCTTAAGACTTTTCATTTTCTCATGATTCACATTGAACTTTCTTGAAAATCAATGTATCTCTTTTGGACGACCTCACACTTTTTAGTAAGATCATTCTGTTCACTATCAATTGAAGACTTCCTTTCCTCAAGAGTGATATTTAATGTGCTTATCTCATGCTCATTTTCTTCTAGGCTTTCCAAAGCCTTTTTCTTTGCCTTTAAGATTTAATATGCTCTAACAGGAGCTCATTGTAAGAATTGAGCAAATCATCTTCTATAATTACCTCTTGAACATTTGAGGTAGTATTCGGAGGATCTATGATAGTACTTGAAGCCTTGAAGGCCAAAATTTAGTATCATACCCATCATCACTACTGGTACTATCCAAAATAGTATCCTAAGCCTTCATTGAACGTTTGTTCATGTGGTTTTGTTTAGAAAAACAATTTGCAGTAGTATGACTAGGCCTTCCATACTTAAACCACTTTATTTTGATGACATGGATTCTACTAGGTTTCTTAGCCTTATTCTTTGATTCTTCATAAATCTTTACTAATTTTGAGTCTTTAATACTTAAACTTTTTCTTTTGACTTCACCAGAAAAGTGTTTCTTTTTTCCGAAACAATCTTATGAACTTTTTGGCGAGTAATTCCATTTCTTCTTCATCAGGGCTAGAATCATCATCATTTAAAATAACGGTGTTTGCTTCTTTGTTGGAATCACTCCCTTTGATAGTCTTGAGTGTAATACTCTCACCTTTTTTAGCAATAATTTTGTTTTTTCTAGGTAAAAGGTGATAAAGTTTGAAGACTTTTAAGTCACCAACCAACTCTTTTACGGTGAGTTCACCAAGATTGTACATGGATTCGATCACCATTACTTTGGCATGAAACCAGTGAGAGAGATGAGCGATTATTTTCTCAATTTACTTCTCTTCGCTAATCGATCTTCCCAAATTGTAAGAACAATTGACAATGTTCAAAAAATTAACACAGAACTTGTCAAAGATTTCATCCTTGTTCTTAATATAGAGTTCAAAGTCCCAATTTAACTTCAATATCATGGATCTCTTAACTACAAGGTGCCTTTATGCATAGTTTCCAGAATATCCCATGCTTTCTTAGAGGTTGTGTAGCTTTGAATTCTTCTATATTCATTAGGCATGACAATCCTGATGATAGCATATAACCCCTTACGATTTCACTTTGACTCCTTGCTTTCCTTTTTCATCTATTTAATCATAGATTTAGAGATAACAGTCAAGAAAGATTTTAGTTGGATACGTCCAAAGGGTGTACTGGCTCTAATACCAATTGAAAGAGTCTAAGACCCAGTACACAATGAGGATAAGGAGAAATTAACTTCTTAAGAACTCATACCTAACTCACACACATTGAAAGGGTAAACACTTAACAGATAACAATAATAGTAAATAATAATCGAAAGTAGGCAAAATACTTTAAAAGTCAAAGATATTGTTTAGTAAATAGAAAGAAAGTAGTGAATAATAAAAGCTTTCTAATCAGAGTTTAAACTTCAATGTGTTGAAACATACATAATTTAAACTTAGATTGTACTAGCTAAACAATAGAGCATGCACAACACCAAATATAACGATACAAACCCATATAGAAACCCTATCTATGTGGTAAACCTTTGGGTTATTTATAGTAATCATTCAACAGTAAAAAAATCCATTAACAATAAATAAACACGACTTAATAGAAATATAAACGCCAATACCTTTATCAATAGGAACTTCTACTCTAACTACCTATGAGTCTTTACTTATTGCCTTTATAACAACTTAGTCTGATACATAAACCCGACTTTCCTCCAAAACCAACACCATACAATGTAGTGTGATCAATAACCAAAAATCAATAAAGTGAACAACTAATCGTGGAGAATACATTTAACCACAAACCACAAACAACCAATCATGTGAAGTATACTTAACCATGAATCAAAAACAATCATTGATTTGGGAACTTAACCAATACTACCCAACATAATCTCACAGTGTTATTCTCACAAAATATATAAAATACTCAAAAGCTCTTAATACTCAAGCATACTATTATACTCATAGAAGTGTAGCACAAATACTGAAATATACTTAAAGTAATTTGTGATATAGAAGCAATTTTCAAAGATAATTATGACTACGTTTCGATATAGATTCAATGCTTAAGTAATGGGAGAATGAGAATTTATAAAAATAACCAAGTACCAATGATCAACCTCACCAAGGCCTCATCGAGGGTCCTCGTTGGGGTCTGGCGAGGGCCTAGTCAACTTGCCAAAAAATTTGAATTTGTCGTTTCTAAAATTTGTCGAGTAATTTTCATAAATACTTACACTTGAAATGAAACGAAAAATATCACTTACAACCTAGCATGCATACTAAGAAACTAACCGTGTGATATGTATATAACATGCTTTCAAACACAGTGTACCTATATGCATTACTGATAAACTGTAACCAACCTTACACGAGGGAGGGTAGAAACATTGAGTAAAATCAACAGACTCTATGTTTTACACATAGAAAGCCAACAAAGACACAAAGGACTACAAAACTTGCACTAGCAACCTCTGGTAATAAGAAATTCACTACAATAAGAAAATCAATATTTCACATCTAAAAAAAATACAAACTTAGTACCATTCTCTTCTGCACTTAAGCTACCTAAGTTTGTATCAATTGGAGCACTAAGCTAAATTGTGCCAAAGTTGTCTACACAACAACTAAGATCTAAATGGATCAAGCACTCCTTTAGATCTCCACCACCATGTGATGTGACACAATCACCAATTGCTCGTATAAGTGAATAACCTAGGTATGATAACTTCTATGCATATGAACTTAGATACAAACTATGTCTTGATGTTTAATTTATTTTTAATTAAACCTTACCATAAAACAAGTTTTTTTTTAAGAAATTAATTAATGTATCATTGATATAGAACCACATTTAACATATCACTAATATGGAACTATAGGAACCAATGTTCACAAAACTTGAGTTTATAAAATTTAAGAGTTTCACCGTATTCTCTAATTGAGCAAAACTTGGGGTATTTATATAAAAAGTTTCAATTTTTGAAAGTCTTTTCGACCACCTTATTGAGCTTTTGCCAATCACCTTGAAATAGCTGCAATTGCTCGCCAAGACACTAACCACATTAATGAGCCAACAAGCACCCAAAACTAGCCTTTTTCATTTTGAAAAATGATGAGTAATTTTTTACAAATGCAATTAAATTGATATGAAGAAAAATAATGGGAAAAAATACAAATAAAGAACTTACTTGAGAGTGCAATTTGATGAAAAAGTTGCTTATGCATTACAAGAAAGGATATGAAATATAGTTTTAATTTTTACTACTTTAAAATGAAATGAGTATTGATATTTTAAGGTAATGATACTCTCATAATAATTTTTGTTATTATCATAATAAAAATATATAAGATATTTCTTTTTTCTCTAATATTAATTCCATCTTAATATCATTACTTTTAAATAAAATAATCATTAATAAAATATTCTTATAGTATTAATAATTTATTTTGTAATAATATAATTACCAATTACTTAAAGTTAAGTTAATATGCAAAGAAACTTATAAAAATAAGAATAATAGAAAAATACAATTCAGGTAAAAGTTATGCTAAATGTTGGGATAAAAACTAATTCTGAAAATTGAGTCAATATTTAAAATAAAAATAAATGATAAAATATGTCATTCTTTTAAAATAAAAAAAATTGTTTAAAATTATTTTATATGTTATTTAAATTTTTATATATAATATAGAATGATTTGATTAATCTTTGAATATATTTAAAAAAATAAATATTACAACCCAATATATATGGGTAGAAGAATGATGTAGTTTAAAGGAAATGTAATGTAAGTTTTTTTTTTTTTAAAAAATCTTTGCATAAAATGAATAATTAGTTGTCCATGATTAACAAAACTTAGATTGTGATCCAAAAATGAAGTTTGTTGTCTTAAAAGTAAGATGATTTAGTATTTTTTTATCCATATTTTTGACTTAATGTCTTAATGGTATCCTATTTTAAGAAGATATTAATTTGACGTAGTTTGTACATTTTTGAATAATCAATCAATTAAACGATATTCAGATGATACTTTCTCCAAAAATCTCATCTGAATATCACACGCATATTATTATATATGTAAAAAATCTTCAATTAAGTGAAAAATTCTATCAAAATGATACCTTTATTTAAATAAAGATAACACTAAAATACTATATCAAAAATATGGATAAAAAAGAATATTAAAAATAAAATTAATAGTATTATTAAAGTAACCCCTGATATTAATATTTTTCATAATTTGGATGACCTATACGACCCTTGCATGCAGTGTGTGCTATTGGGCGTTTGAAATGACAAGTGTGAATTAGTTTTTGAATACATGTTTCTTTTTTTACTATTGATATATTTTTTCTATATTACTTATGCGACTGAGATCCCCAAGTGCTACCGTATTACCTGAATATTATAGCTCTCCTTTTTCATAAATGCATAGCTTCACATATGAGAAACAACAATGTATATTATAGCTCTCCTTTTTCAAAGCACGACTAGTGGCATGATATATTAATCCAAATGAAATAATTGACTATGAGACTTTCTTAACAAGTATCTTGCATGATTCAACCAGAAGAGCTCATGGTAAAGGGCCAAAAGCAAAGAGTTTACAAACTTAAGCAATCCATGTATGGGAATAGTTTATCTCATTCTCCCGAAAAGGAAAAAAAATGTTTATCTTGCATCATTAGATTTGGGAAATTAGAATTTAGTAAAATGGGAAATAATAAGAGTTCAAAATATATTAATGTGTATATATATAACAAAATTAAAAATTAAAATACATTTATAATATAAGTAGATAGATTCAATTTTTGTCGATTTTATAAAGTATTTATAAAATAAAAACATCTAATTGACTCGACTAGATTGATTTTCAAAATTTTAGGATCTACACCGGACCAACCAACCTGTAAAATAAAGTGTATGGCCAATTTACTCTTGAATTCGGTCAGTTGAATTGTTTTGAAAAAAAATATGCTCACACCTACCACATAAAAAGTGTCACAGATTATTTCAGATCGTTAACAATTGAAAAAATTGGTGTAATACAATTATATTAATTTATAAATGTTTCTTTAGAAGTGACGTTTCTCACCACCTAGCTAGTATTTAAGCTAAAACACCATCCTCAATGGTAGATGTATCTTTGATCTTGCCATAACCTGCCAAAAATATAATATAATCTTTTAGGTCTTAGTAGAGAGCATCCAAAGAAACAAGTTAGTCTGCGACAACATCCAAAGGAATATTCATTTTGCAGCATTTCCATAGTAAGAATTTTAAATCTTGGATATCTAGCAGCTGCATAGCGAAAGTAATTCATACCTATCTTCTTAAGCTTATTCCGGAAGCTTCTTTTCCTGCTAAATGCTGCCTCCTACAGCAGAAGGAAAATAAAGTTATAATTCATTGGCAACCAGATGGTGTATGTTTAGGTAACTTTTGTCTTGGTGTATGTTTCCGTAAATTATTATTGTCTTTCTTTAGCAAGATTTGACTATTTGTTATGTATGTTTTTGTGTCCGATTATTTGTGAGAGTTAGAGTATTTGGAGTTTTGATTTTTGAGTGATTTTTAGATATTGGTGTTTATGCTATCTATTTAAATACAACTAAATTTTTCCAAACGTATTGTCGCCAATAGACAGTCCTTTTACAATAAACAATTAAACTACTTAAATCTTTGTATACTATTATAATTTGTATCATACATTATTTTGCCTTCTCTACACATGTAATTCATCAATTGAAACTCTTTGACATCTTGCAACGCAGAGGGTATATCAAGCCATGAGTAACCCCAATTGTATGGTTTTACATTGAAAATTTAGAAGAATAAAATAAAGGAAGAGGAGTTGTAGAAGTCTCCCATATTTTGAAGTTAGTGTCAGTTAAATCTCTCATAATAAAACCCTAGTATGCATTTGATTATAAAATGTGTTTTTTAGTCCTTAACTTTGAGAAAATGGATCAATTAAAGACAAATTATATTATTTCAATAATTTTTCTATTAAAAATATTGTTTTTCCTATCAAGAGATTAAAACATGATAAAACACAAACCAAAAGTAAAATTTAATATGAAATTATTAAGATTATAAATAATAGTGATATTCTAACAAAAAAATTACTTAAATACATTTTTTGTTTAAGAAAAATAATACAAATCAATAAAATATTAAATTAAAAATTGTGACAACAAGCAAATATTAAAATAAAATACTTTGAGAAATTTTTTCTTATTAATTGGCACTTGTGAAGAAAAAAATAATATTTTACTAGAAAAATTTGTAAAATAATGTTATTTGTCTTTAATTGGCCTCTTTTATCAAAGTTAGGGGATTAAAAATAAGTTTTATAATCTGAATAAATCTGAATAACTAAATGCATATTAAGATTTAATTTGAGGGAATTAACTGATACTACTCTAAAATATATATGCCCAATACTCTAAAAGATATATGCCCACAAAAGCATCTTGTACCAGTTTTACAAGTTTGAGAACTTACCACAGACTGATCAAGTTCCCCTGCACGACGAACTGCAGCAACCAGATCACTGTTAGATTTTGTGTAAAGACTAGTTACAAGTCCATACTGACCAGCCCTACCAGTGCGCCCAACTCTGTGCAAAAATTCTACAGCAGAAGTTGCAAAATCTGCCTGGAATATAAGAATGTTATTAACAACATGATCATATTCAAAAATGCTGCAGGAGAAAAACTTGAACACGGATTTTAAAGGAAGAAAACGGTAATGTAATCAGTTTATTGTATCTCGTATTAAAGCCTCTAAATAAGGGCTATTGGCAAGTAGTAATACCAATAAATATTACTGCTGTAAATAGCAATTCAAAAGCTTGCACATTAATAACTACGGAGAAAGAACAATTGGTTTTGTGACAAGAACTTGCACGATTGTATGATTCATCATCACAAATTACATGCCCAAATGTGATATTTTTGCTTTCTAGTTATGTTTTTAGATGAATTATAACAACTGTTACTGTGTTTTTCTTTCATTGTCATATCAACATATGCTTTCCAAATCTAGATTTTGAAAACACAACCTCATTGTTATTGTACATACTTCCCCCTTATTTATTTCCTCAGTGAGATTCAACTGATATCTTTTTTATATACAAGAGAAAAATTGGAGAGCTTGCAATGACTAAACATTAGTAGAGACTAGAGAGGCAGAACAAGAATCTGTCTTAAAGAAAGAAGAATTACCTGAATAACATGTGAAATATTTGGAATATCAACACCACGCGCAGCTGCATCAGTGCACACAAGAATACCACCTTTCTCTTGAAAATTGTATAATGTCTTTGCCCGCTCCTCCAAGGAGCAATCTTTATGGAAACGGTAAGTTTCAAACCCAGCTCTCTCCAATATCTTTGTTACTGCTTCAACAGCTTCAACAGTGTTTGCAAACACCATAGTTCGGCAATGACCATCATCAAAATTCTCTGATTTAGATTTAGAACCTTCTTTCAGAGCTTTTAACAGTTCATCCACCTGAGTATCAACATCAACTTCCATCCACTTGTGCTTTATTCTGAGTGACAGAGGGGAAAAAAAGAATTATCAATAGGAATATACATCAGACAAAAGAAGGTAAATAAATGCTAAAAATATAACTAGCAACCCAATGTGATGTTGCACCTTGGGTTGTGACAGTGAAGGTAATTCCCATTAACCCAATTGGCATCTGGAAACATCTTTTTCAACACTGCTCCAGCAGTTTTCTTCCCATTTACTGGGAGAGTGGCTGCAACAAAAATGTATTGTTTACTGCGTTCATAATTCTTCCTCACTCTCCACCAAGCTACACCCTTGATGGACCCAGGTTCAACATCCCCCAATGAGTCACAAGCAACACCCTCAGGAATTTCTTCCTCTTCCATGAAATTATCAGTTTCAGGGTTCTCTTCATCCTCCAAACTCATGTTCGAAGAAGTTTCAGATTCCAAGTCTGTCTGCAGCTGAGGTTCAGATTCTTTTGACCAAGACAACTTCTTTTCATCAAAGCGAAGCAAATGTATAAGACGAATAACTTTATTTTGGAAGCTCCCACAGAGTAGCATGTCTGCTTCATCAAATACCTAAAATATATATTATTGTACATCAAACCACTGGTTACAGTGTTACCTTCTCTAGCTCCAAGTAAATTAAAGCAAGTGATCATAAGCTGAAATAACTGCAAATTAATATCCAAAAACGTAAAAGTTACCACATATTTCACAACACGCATAAATTCTGCACGCCTCTTCTTCTGTGGTTCAATATAATTGAGGAGAGCAGCTGGTGTTGACACAATGATATCAGGTCTATTAACTGGCCATCCCTGCAATTAATCAACAAATTCACAAAAATGATGTGACTCCGAAGTGAGGCAAAAGACACATCCCTAGAGCATGAAAATGCCACCATTACAGCTACACAAGCAGTACTGAACAAAATTATATACCTGTCTCCCACAGACAGCTGCAACAGTGAGAAGCGGTTTACCATCAATGCCACAAAAGCCATTAGCCATACGAGCCACTTGCTCGCAGAGTGTTACATTTGGACATAGAACAAGTGATAACTCACGGTTTGAAAACAACCGTTGTTCAGAAGAACCATCTACGTTCTTCAAATCAACACCTTGGGCATTGCACAACTTATCAATCAAAGGAACAAGGTAGCCATGCGTTTTCCCACTGCCGGTTTCAGCTGCAATAACAACATCCTTACCAGAAAGTATAGAAGGTATCGAAGCAGCCTAATTTTCCACAAGAATAATATCCAATTAACCATAGCAATAACATATATACGGTAATTCCACAAGAATTGTCAAACTACACTTTTTCTTTGGAATTAAAAATAAACAAATAAAACTAAGAGCTAACGAGTAATTAAATAAGGGTAAATAAAGAATAACCTGAACAAGAGAGGGTTGACCAAGTCCGGCATTAAAGAGAGCACGAGAAAGCTTATCAGAAACTCCGAGAGACGTCCAGGAAATGCTTTCCTCGGCGTAGAAAGAATCGCCACCTCCTTTCTTTAGAGCGACGGATGTGGCAGTCGCCAAAGCTCTGGTTTGAGTTTGTCGAAGTTTGGTTTCAGAGGAAGAAGATGACGTTGAAGAAGTGGAAAAAGTGGAATACGAATGTGGGCATTGGGAGAGAAATTTAGGCAAAACTGATGAAGATAGCCTGTAAAATTGGAGAACTGTTGAAGGAGTTATGCGATAAAGAATCATTTCAAACTTCTCTGGGAATCTCGGAAGAGGATTCAGGTTCGTAGAAATGAGAGTGTAGGGTTTAAGGATTAAATCATACTGATGACATAAACCCTTGATTGATGAGCTTCTTCAGTCAGGCAATGCTTCGGACTATGAGATAGCTTCCTGGATTACCGAATAAGGTTTTTTTTTAATTAATTAAAATAATATCCTAAAATTTATAATAAATAAAAATAATAATTTAACATATTAAATAAGATTTAATTCATTAAAATTTAATTAAAATAATATTTAACTAAATTACATTAAATATTAATTTTTTGAACTGATTCTTTATAGTAAAAAATTAAATGGTTATTATATTTATTTATTTTTACTTGAACTATAAGATTTTTTTTTCAACTTGATTAATTTTTTTTCTTTTAACACTCCAATGTACTTTACGTGAAAACAATAAATCTAAAATTTTATCATTAAAAGCTAAAATTATTAGCTGGATCATGTTTATTATATAATATTAAAAATTTTAATGTATAATTTTTGTTAATTAATAAGTTTTGTTATAAAATAAGATTATATTGTATAAAATAAAAATTATATAATTATATAAAAATTTAATAGTGGTAAAGGGTGTTAATCTAAATCGTATTAAATAATTTAATTAGTTGTCTAAAATTTTAATTTTAAAATTATGTGTATAAATTTTTATTTAATCTTAAAATTAAAAATAATTTTTATTTTTAAAATACAAAAAAATATAAAATAAATTATTTGTGATAGGTAAGAAAATTATATAAAATAATTTAAATATTATTTTAAGTATAAATTATTTTATTAAAATATTTATCATTAATTTATCTAATTATATTATATAAGTTATCATTAAATAATATACCCAATAATAATAATTAATATAATTATATTTAATATAGGAAATCCAAAAAAATTTAGTTTCAAATTTAATCGTTCTAATTTTGGTTTTTTTTAATAAAATAATACGACGAGGCGTGTTTGACATCCCATCTCCACGTTAAATGTTTACAAGGGTGGGGTTTGTAATTGGGGTTGTGGATAATCGGGTATTCCCATTAACGATTACTAAAATATTTAATTATTTTAGATTCTTGAAAAATAAAATAAATTTAAATATAAATAGATTATTTATTTGTATTATTTTGATAATTGTTAAAATAATCATAATAAAA
Organism: Hippophae tibetana; assembly: GCA_037013495.1. Taxonomy (NCBI): domain Eukaryota; kingdom Viridiplantae; phylum Streptophyta; class Magnoliopsida; order Rosales; family Elaeagnaceae; genus Hippophae; species Hippophae tibetana. Next base: position 23,295,444 of record CM072805.1, on the reverse strand, counting down.
TTTCTCTAGACATTTTATTATTAATTTGTATTTTCATAAGTAAATCTAAACTCTATATAAAAGTTTAAATAACATTTTATAAATTTTTGGATAAAATTATTCATATATAAAGAAAGAATGACAACTATTAATTTTAGTTATAGTATAATTATTTAAGATTCTTATTTTTATCAATTAAATATTAAATAATTAGTGTTAAAATATTAAAAAATTATATAATTTACAATTTATTTTATACAAGGTTATTTATTTTAAGTAATATAAATAATTATCATTTTTTTTAATAATAAAATCATATTTTTTATTATTTAAATAATAAATTATTAATAATTAAAATATTAGAATAACATTTATACTACAACTATTTATCATTTTTATACAATATTAATATTATTTATGTTAAGTAACATAAATAGATTATTTTTCTAATAAATTATCTTGAATCTTATTTTTAACAATTAAGTAATAAATTAATACATACAACGAATGTGAGTTTGACTAGTAAATAAGAAATTTACGTAAAATTGTAAGAAATCTTATTTCGAAAATTTGATACCCACTCAAACAAATTGATTTTGCCTTTTCTTGGTTGTTTTAGTTTTTACATGCTTTCTTTGGGTATTAAATCATTTAATTTTTGGTAATAATATGATTTATATATTTTCTTAATAATTCTGTATTAAATCACATCAATATAATATAATTTATTTTATTTTTATTAAATGTGATAAATCAAGATAGAATTCTATGATGCTTTATAGTAGGAATGGGCACGGGACGGTTTTTGATATAACCGTCCCCGAACCGAATTATATAACCTATAATCGAAACCGCTCGAAAACCGTTACGGTCCGGGGACAGTTTTTTACCCGCGGGTAACGGTTCGGGACGATTATGAAAAAAATCTCGAAAAAAAACCGAAATATATATATAATTTAATTTTTTAAATATATATAATTAATTTTTTATTTATAATTTAATATATAATTTAATTAATTAAATATAATTAATTTCGGGTACGAGCGGGTACGGTTTTTAGTATAATCGTAACCGTTGTTTCATATTCGGTTTTTATCCGAAACCGTCCCCGTCCCCGAATATTACCGGTTAAAAACCGAACCGCCGGTTCGGATAACCGCGGATAACCGAACCCGCGGTTTTTTTTGCCCATCCCTACTTTATAGCTTATATAGTACATCCATCTGTTGTTGTTTTTTCTCACCTTTTCTTTTTCTATATGCTGGGATTATAAAAGCTCAAATTCTCAATTGATTACTCTGCTAAGTTGCATCTTGAGTTTTGGCTCCATTGGATCTATTGGTTTCAGGTGGATCTGGCTTATATTCATGTATGATTTTTTGTATTTCATTTACTGTTATGTATGCATGTTTCTTTCATTTAACTTCACTTTAGAATATAATTCAGTCTGGTGCCATGTTATTTAGTAGCACTAAAAGTCTTTTACTGATTTGCTGAAAATTTCAATATTTTCAGTGAAAGGAATGTACGAAGGGAAATTTAAATTTTTAATTTTATTTATCATACTTTTAAATTATAAAACTCAATTATAAAATTATAATTTATAAATTATATTCCAATTAGAATTATCATGGATCCGCCTTGTTTACCATTTAAATTGATATTAATTAGGCTTTTACAAAATAACAAGGCCCGTGTTATTTGTCGATATGGAGACAATTACATTCATGACGTCAAACCGCACCAATATTAATCCCAATGACATTTGAATAAGAAGGAAAATTCTAAAAACATCCTATATATATACCCTTTTTTTATTTTTTCTGGATGTGAGATTTACAAGGTTTTATTAATTTTTATAAAGTTTAAAAAAATCATCATAATTTCTTAGTTAATATTTTGATCCTTAGGAAGCAAGTGACTCTGATATCAAAATTAGATTAACTGTTTTATAATGGTAGTTGTTAATTTCTTATAGATTATTATTTAAAGATAAACATTAATTTAAATTTATAATTTTTTTCATATTTATTTTTATACAAATTTGTGTTTAGTTTTTTTGTTTTCATTTTTTTATTTATTAGTTTTATATGTTATAAACAAATATTGAATCATTCAAGATTCTTAATTGACTTAGAATTATAATCATCTTACTTGAATTTAATGGTTTAACGCATTTTTTCCTTTCGTTGTTCGTCTTCTTTTATTATACCTGATATGTCTCAGTTTATTATAACCTTGATATTTTCTTAGTAATGGTGAACCTATTGCATTCGTACATAATATGATGTCCCATATAGACTTAGTAGATAATATAAACAAAGTAACTACACTACATTTTATTCATAATATTGACAATTATTACAACTTTTAAATTCAACTAAAAACCTTAAAGAGATTCTTATCTGCTCATAGTTTTGAAATACATAGATGCTAGATGAATAATTTCTTAGAATATAGAAGTGATTATCGCTAAAACTATGTGTCCAACTAATGAAAATGATGATTCTTTTTATAGGATAAGGAATCTGTATTTACAATAGTAAGAAATCATTGTTCACCATGCTTTAAGAATTCCCACCTAACTTTTTGCTTTTGATGTTAAATTTACTCCTAACATTTTCTTGGTATGAACTGCTGACTAAAGATGTGGATTATATATCTTTATTCTTCTTTGTTGTTTTCTTCTAACAATTCTTTTGATGACACATCTTCATCTTTTGAATTTCTAATGAAGTAAATGCATTTGTAATCCTTTGTGGTTTTCTTGAATCTTAGCATAAAACCAAAACATCTTTCTTATTTTTTGATAAATTTTCATATTATTACTATTAGAATTTGTTTTAAATTTGCTCATTTTATTACCATCTTCTTCAATAATCGCCCTATTTTTATCAGAAGTGGTTATAGCTTTACTAAGTAAATAATTTACCTTGAATTCAGAAGATTTATCAATTTTTTTGAGTTAATGATAAATTTGACTTAGCATATGTCCTATTAGAAATCCCCAATTCGATAACATGGTAAGGACTAATACAACTTTCTTCATTCCAATCCATGAGTAAATTGAAAAATCCGAAATAGACAAGCTTGTCATCTATTTTCATCTTCTTCCTGAAGCTTTTGATAGCCTTCTTAAATTTTTCAAAAAAAATTTAACTCATTTGAATTAATTCCTAAATATAGGTTAGATTCTCAATTAAACCTATATAGATAGTTTTATAAATGAAAATTAGAGAAGCTCTTTTCAAGAATATTAAAGTTATTACCTATAGAGAATTATTTTTTGATTGTGTAAAATTTCACATAATCGATATGTTCCTAAGTAGATTTTATAACTAAGTTATATAGACTCAATTATTGTGGTATACTTAAATTTATGTATTAGTCTTTTTTGTCTTTAACAACCAATTTTTTCCAGAGATGTTATCTAAATAATACCAATGGTCGTACTATATTTCCTATCTTTGTGGGAGACAATTCTATGAATAGGTATTGGTAGTCATACTATCTTTCCTAGAGCCTTCAACATGATTGGTGGTGTTAGTTGTTATTGTTGTAATGCTACAAAGTAATTTTTAACTATATTTTCGGGATTTAATAGCTTTAGTACTCTATAGTTTGCATAATTGCCTTTGACTTTTATTATATTTGTGAAAACATTGTGAGTTATTCACCTAAATCCGATAATAATTTTGCTTGCTTCGGAATAGTTGTTGCAAATTCCTAGTTTTGGATCATTATAGTTCACATAAAATTTTGGCATTTAGTTGTTTCAAGGATAATTCCAGTTGATTATTGTACCATTCGGTTTAAAACAAGCTTCAGGTATCTTTTAAAGATTTATGGACAATATTTTAAAGAAATTATACAATATTTGTTGTGTTTATTTAAATTATATTTTGGTTTACAATAATAAATTAAATAAATGTTCTTTAAATATTATTAATATTCTATAAAAATGTAGAAAATAATGCATTAATGTATTTTTTTGAGAAAAAGTAGTAATTGTCCAACAAAAAATTAAATATTTTGGTTTAGAAATTGAAGATGGAAAACCTCATCTATAACTCCATATGCAAAATAATATTCAAGGATTTCTTAGTTAATTAAAAAATAAAAATCAATTACAAAAGATTTTAAGATTTTTAACATATGCTGAAGCATACATCAAGAAATTTATAGAAATACGAATACCTTTATAAATAAAATTGAAAAAAGATTATGTTTGAAAATAGACAAAAGAAGATACTTTATATGTAGACAAGGTCAAAGCTTAGATAAAGAATTTACCAACTTTATAATATCGAAGTCCAGATAATAAAATCATAATTGAAATAGATACTTCCCATGAATATTAAAAAGTTATTTAAAAAAAATATATATGACAAATATGGATGTCTTTGTAAATATACATCCGAATCTTTCCAATGTCTAAAATTAAATTATCACAGTAACAAAAAAGAACATGTAGGTATCAAAAAATATTAAAAGATTTCAACATATGTAATAAGTTTCAGATCATTGTTATAATTGATAATAAGAATTTTGGTTACTTTTTAAGAACTAATATTGCAGGTGATTATAAGGAATGAAGATTAGTCACACAATTTTGAAGTGGAATATCTTCCAAGAAATAAAAATAGTTTAGCATATGCCTTTATAAAAGAATTAAAATCTTTAACTATTCTTTCTTTAAGGAATGAAACATCTTGATATCAAAATCAAGATAAAAGAAAATGAGATAAAAATCCTTTAGGAACAACTCAGGGTTTTAACTTAAAGATGTCTCTTTTGGAGATAGTAATTAAACATGAAGAACTTAATAATTCAAAAGTAACATTAGAGTCCAAAAACTCTAAAGATGAATTCACCTAAGAAATTTATTCAAAGGAAGTTAAAACTTCTAAAGAAATAATTTAAAATGAAAAGGAAGAACTTAGCAGTTTAAGGATATTAGAACCAAAAGAGAGTAACATCTTTGAAAATAAAAAAATGTTAATTGGATTAAAGAAGTAGAAAAAAAGAACTTAGTTTTTGAGATTCCTCATCATGTCTTATTTAACAAAATATATTTTTGTAATCAAAACTTGAGAAGTACAGTTTCTTTTCTATAATTAATGATAATAATTCAAATTTCTTCAAACCAAAGTATCAATCATCAATAGTTATTTTATTCAATGCTTTGAAGTTTATTAACATTCTCTTTTTTTTCCTTCCTTTTTAAGAGTCTTTTTTTAACTAAGAATGCTAGACTAGAATGAAATGATTACTTGATATTATGACTTTTAGTTTCAAAATTTATTTATTTTGTTTTTCAAAATCAATCCTGCCTTTTAGAGTGTAAATTATGAATTTTACTCTAATGGTTATGTTAAAGTTTTTAAGTTTTATGTTAGCAATGATTTTAGATTTATTTAGTTTTAGGTCTAAAAACTTTTCTGAGCTTACTATTTTTAATAATTTATTGATATATGTTAAGGCTTTATCTTCATGAACTTCATTAAGAAACTAGTCTTGTTTCTTTTCTACGTAATAAAATGTTTTTTAAATAAGGTTTTTGTTTCTTTGTGTCTTTATCTTACCACATTTTCATTTTTTATATTTCTACATAAAAGTTTAACTTGATATAGTTAAAGTTTTTCTTACTTTTGACACATAAATAGTTTTACCATCTAATTTTGTTATAATTATTTTGTCTAAATATATTTAAAGGGTTGGTATAAGATTAGGATGTTATTTTTTATTGATAAAAACTTTTGTTGATATATAAAATTTCTCTCCTCCTTTCATTATATTTGTGTCTTTTAAAAATTTAGTAAGATTTATTTTAGTATTATTAGCAATTTTAACAATTAAACATTTGGGTGTTTATTCCTAAAGTTCTTCTAAATATACATATTAACTAGCTACACATATATTAGCTTATGTATCTATATATACGTGTAAATAATAACTAGTGTAATCTTTAAATTTTAATCTTATTTTAATGTAAGCATCATTTGGATTTGTAACGCTATATAAATAATTTATCATCTCATAACAAATATTTGAATTAAGGGTCGGTTATTTCATCCTTAGTTTTTCTAATAGATATATAATATAAGTATCATATATTTCTGATTCTTTTATTGGCTCTAAGATTTTTGCTTTTTGTGTAAATTCTTTTCTATATTAAATCATGTTAAGGTATTTATTAGCATAATGTTCTTCCTTATTGCAAATCCAACGTCTGTATTTCTTTCTCCTTGATTGACAATAATTTTTTTTCTGGTGGTTTATACTTTTTTCTCCTAAAATATCTTTTCCTATAAGATTCTTGGTTATATCATTTTTTATATATATCTTTGAAATTTTTGTTTTCAAAATTTATATCTTTTGAATTATTTATGTTTTTATACTTTTGTTTATAAGATTTAATGTTATATCTATATTTTTCTAGAATCCTAAAATGTCTTTTAATACAATATTTTTTTATCATTTCCTTTTATTTGTTTGTGTTATTCTCTTTCTTGACATTTAAGAATTTTCCAGTTCTTAAAGGTTCATATTTTTTCTTTTAAGGTGTTTGGTATAGTTTCTCTATCCCTTTTATTTCATAATTATGTTATAGTTTCATGTAATGTTTTAAGTAATTTCTAATAAAATATTTCCTTACAAGTTTCTTATATAAAGGGTGATAATATGTGATAATATATTTCATATTCACAAATATAAAAATCCATATGACACATATAATATATTTTCATATTTGCAAAATACCATTTGGCTTCCTCAATTTCATATTCACTGGATTCAGTGATGTGTTTACCTTTGTCTTATCTAATAAATTCCTTATATATTTGAGTTACAAATGAATCTTGGTATTGTATACTTATGAAAGAATTATCTTGCATTTGTAAATGTTGTTGTTCTATTAAATTTGTAAACCAAATTTTAACATTTTTTGACATTTTATGGGTAACTGATACCTACAAGTTGAACGGTTTGATTGTGTAGTTAGAAAATTTTGTATGATTATACACATTCCACTAGACCATTTATTTAAAACTTTTTCATATCTCTTATGCAATCTATAAAATATCATATTTATAATTTTCATGAATTTTTAATTCTAGTAGAATACTGCTTGTAGTTCCCTAATGTAATCATTCTTCTAGAATTTTGATAATGATGAGGGTTAAGACCTCAAACAATGATGCCAGGTTGATAAGGAAAACTTGGGCTGACACCAAGAACATGATAAGGAATATGGGCTCCTTTATTACTACCTTGAACCCCAAGGCCAAGCAACGATTGGTTGATATCTAGAACTATCTACCCGAGAAGATGAGGCAACTACTAAACATTATGTGCTTTGTTTTGTGTGGGTTGATAAGGTGGGGCTCAATGAAGCCTCCTTACAATATTATTTGTAAACCTTGAGCATCTTCCAAGCACCAGACCCGTCCCAAAGATTATGGAGGGAAGTTCAAAGTGCTCCTTGATGATAGTGAATTAGCCTTAAGACCATAAATATTTTGCCTTTTATTTAGCCTATGCTTGTAAAACTAACACTTTTTTTCTTGTTTATGAAGATAGCATAGAGTTTAGTGACTTTGAGCTATTGGCGTAGCTTCAAAGTAGGCTTGCTAAATAGAGAGCGAGCTCTTAGGAAGGTACACTTTATTCTTAAGAGATGAGCTCCTCCAAAAGCAAGAATAGGAGAAAATCCTTGAGGTAGGAGGCTACCCCAACCTTGTCCAAAAGAAAAAAGAATGTGACCATTAATGAGCCTATGCATCCTTATTACCATCCCTTTGTCAACACACCTCACCACCTGCCAGCTTAGGTCAACACACTTCACCACCCATTAGCTCGGGCCAATAACCACCTATCCCGTGACAGATTTGAGGAGGGGGAAAGGTGTCACCGATGACCTCATGATAGACGTTTAGAGAATGGCTTTATGAAGGGGTATGACACCAAGAAGGTTGGACCACTACATTGAACAACTCCCTTATATGGTACACGAGAGATAGCTCGATTCCATGTACAATGATGTTGAAGATAGAGTCGTGATCTACCACCTTTTGTACTAGGTAAGTATTAGTCTGACTTTACTTCTAATTGAGCCTGGTTTTTTTTTACCTCATGTTGTTTTCCCTATTTTCAGGCCCAACTCCTTCATGTACTGAGCAACGTTCAAGGTGTGGAGAGTTTGAATCATGAGCTTGCAATGGTAAAAGAGACTTATGCTTTTACTCGTGCAAAATATTATGTGCTTTTGGCCAAGGCTAACAAAGGGAAGGGTGAGGCCATTGATAAGCAAGAGAAATTATCAAAGGCCAAATACTAGTTGAGTGATAACGTGAGGTGTTTCGAGGAAATTTGGAAGGCTCAGAGGAAATTTGATGCTGAGCTAGAAGCTTATAAGCGTGACCAATCCAACACCAAAGAGAAATATGCATGTGATCAAGAAACTACGAAGTGAGAGCTTGACGTAATGACCAAACAACTCTCCTTAAGCATCGAGATAGGGTATAACTTGGCCATCAACTCCTTCAAGGATGGGGATGAGGAACATGAATTGGGGTCAGGGTGGGAAATGAAGAAGGTGAGGCTAGGGACCTATGATATTGGCACATGCTTGAGCCTTTTCGTTAAGTAGCCTTATGGTCCTATATTCCGAACCTATCTTCTCTACCTATTCTATATGCTTAAGCTCCACTGACATGTTTGTTATTTTAGAAACATTTTTTCTTTTAAGTTCAACGCCACTCCTTGTTGTGTGGTGGCGAGCTCACACTTGTAACCCATTTTTATTAATAAGAAATGATTAATTTTGAGAAAAACTTGTGCTACGTGTATAATTGTGCATTTATACCATTTATAGTATTTATTTATGATGTTGACATGTTTTTAAGGACACGTGTCATTAAATTTGCATTAATATAATTTCCTATAAAAAGGGTTAGAGGTATTGTAACATTTAGAAATCCTCTTTTTTTGAAGAAGAAGCTGTCCATTTTTTCTCCATCCTTCTTACTCAAAACTTATGGATTTTGACTAAAAAATGGACATTTGACTCAAGTTTTAAAACTGGAGAATGGTAGGCTCAAGACTGAGGTAGACAAATTAAAAACCGAATTGTCCAAGCTCAAGGATAAGCTCTTTATTTATGAAGAGACCAAGTGCTAGCTCGTCTTTTGTAAGGAAAATTTGTCCTAAACTTGAGCTTTAGAGAAAATAACATGTCTAAAATGGCTGTTCTTATTGGCAGGTAGTGTTATTGGGCAAACTTCTATATGAAGCGAACTGAGAGGGTGTTTCTCAAGGTGATGGGTGTTGCTAAAGAGTTGGAACATACTATACTTAAGTTAAGCCTAGCCCCTACCAAAACAAGGGTCAATATGTGTAAGAAAGTTTTCAAGATTCAAGCAGAGGTTTTTCCTTTATCAGAGGAGGCAAATGACCCGGACACTGAATGTGCATCCAAACTTCTAAAGAACATTTTATATTTTGGGAGACTAGGATCTTTATTAATGAATTTTAAAAGATTTGTAAGCTCAAATAATTAATTTTTTATTAATATAATGCATCTATCCCACTAGGTCAATGTAGTTTATCATTGAAAGGACGAGCCCGTAGGACTCACATAAAAATGTTAGATGGGAGCATTCTACCTAATCTGTGACCGAAGTGATCGATTCTCTCTTAAGCATCAAAGCATTCTACCTGGTTCTTTGACCAAGGTGATCAACCTATGGTATGCCGTATTAAGGGAGAGACATCTACCTAGTCTGTGACCGAGGTGATCATTCTTTCTTAAGCATCAAAGCATTCTACCTGGTTCTTTGAATGAGGTGATCAACTTTGTGTTAGAACACTCTACTTGGTTCCAAACCGAGGTGATCAACTCATGACAACAAATATTAGGGGAGAGCACTCTACCTGTTTTATAACCAAAGTGATCAACTCTTTCTTAAGCGTTAAAGCATTCTACTTGGTTTATGATCGAGGTGATCAACTTTAGGTCAAAGCTCTATATGCGATCAACTCATGACATGCAATATTGGGGGAGAGAACTCTACTTAGTTTGTCATCAAGGTGATGAAATCTTTTTTAAGCATCAAAACGTTCTACTTGGTTCTTTGAACAAGGTGATCAACTTTGTGTCAGAGCACTCTACCTAGTTCTTTAAAAGAGATGATCAACACGTGATATACAATATTGGGAGAGAGTAATTTACTTCGTCTATCATCGAGATGATCAACACTTTCTTAAGCATCAGAGTATTCTACTCGATTCTTTAAACAAGGTGATCAACTCTATATCAGAACGCTCTGCTTGGTTCCTACTTGAGGTGATCAACTCGTGACATATAACATTAAGGAAGTCAATGCTTGCAAAAAGTAACCTCATATATATACAAGGATGGCATATGTAGATGATGAGACACAAAATCAACATTAGGTTAGCAATACCAATCTTGCAGATACTTTTGTTTAATATTTGTAAAACACTCGCAAGTGCACGGATAATTTATTTTATATAAATGTTTCATCTATTTAATATTTCGCAAGCATAACAACGTTATTATTATATCATATTTACAAATAGTCAACTATGTTAAATTTAATCACAGATAAATTAAATATAACATATAAGAATAAAACATAAAAATAACTATAAAGAATTTGTTTTAAAATTATACCTCAAAAGAATTATTACAGAACTTTGATGTTAATTCTGTTGCTCGAAAACCTTCAAACATATATATTTTTTGTTTATTGAATTAAAAACTAGAAATCTATAAAAGCATAGCTAGTTCTTCTCAAAAAGAGAAAACTTTAAAACTAAAAAAACTAAGAATTAGAGAGAGAAAAAGAAGTGATTTTGTGTTTGAGGAATTTGAGAGTGGATTTTTACAATGGGGAGAGAGTCCTTTTATAGATCCAGAAAAGGCTAAAAAAAGTGAGAAAATATCTCAAATATTGATTTTGGACACGTTTGAAGAAGATGGAACATGTGTGAGGAGAGAGATTAACGGTAAACGGGCGTGTGCTGGCGCGCATGGGAATTTATGCGGGCATGTGTTGGCTGCGCATAGGTGTGTGTTGGAAGTACACAAGGTGTGCACGAAACTTGACATTTTTGAAATTTTTGACCTATTTTGTCCAATTTTTCTATTTTTTAATTTTCATCATTCTTTCTCAATATATTTGTAATGTATTGTCTCCAGTATTTTTCTTCAAGTCTTTAAGTTATATTTGAAGGAAAATACTAGAAAAACAATAAAAATGATCATGACTCCTAAAAAACATTATATAAAAATATGATAAAATCGTACAAATATAAATATATTTAATGAATTAAATTATATTAAATCATAATAATTTTAGTGCTTTTTAAGCACTCATCACAACCTCTAACTAACTTCTTACTAATCCCTTAGCAAGAGAAGCCGTAAAAATAAAAATAAAAATTAAACATTAAATTATGCTAAATCACTTTTGTAGATTGACACGGTTGTATTTAACATATGCAAAAGTCGTTAAACCCCTAAGTTGTCCTAGTGGACAAGTTTAAGTCTCATGAGGTTTTTCAGTACTGATACCCACAAACATTAACAAAAAATGAAAACAAAATAAAACAAATAAAATAAGAAATTAACTAAAATTTAAAATAAAGTAAAAATAATGAAATAAAATAAAGAAATGAAATACAAAAATATTGCATGCTTATAATCTCTTTTAACTTTCATAATTAAAATCTTAAGCATAAATTATTTCAACTTCATAAACAAACATGATTTATTATAATAATTAGTTAAAAATCATTTTCATATTTCATATCAAAAATCTATCATCGACTTTATTCCTCATAAGTCAATACTCTCAAAAACACTTAATCATATGGGTTCAAACACTCGTACTAATTTATGTGCGAAAGAATTGATGTATAAAAATGAACTAATATGTGCACATATGTATAAAAAGAAAGGCTTAAAGTTCTATTTTAGCATTGATATCATGAAAGGAATCAAATGTAAAAAATTATAAAATATTATACATTACTTTCATGCATCAATCAAATTCATCAAATACAAATATCAAGTAATATGCCTTTTAGAAAATGTAGAAAAATGAAATGACTGCTTAAGGAATTACTTTCTATATTTTCTTTTGCATTAAATCATTTTTTACAATTCTTTCTATTTTTTTCTTTCTCTTATATTCTTTTTATAAGAGAATCCATTTTTTCAGAGAGTGGATACATGTACAGATTGTACATTTTTTATATGATAAGGTGAGTGATTAATATTTGACTTTTCTGTTTGTATTTGTTTAGGTAACCCTAGATATATCTCTTTTTTAATAGAAGTCATGCATGAATAATGAAAGAGATATATTATTGATTTCTACTTAAATCATTTAATCTAAGCAAATGAAAAATAAATAAATATATAACACTTCATTAAGATGTAAAAATCTAAACATTCAATGCTAAGTCCTATAATGATCATCTAATAATTCTGAAAAAATAAGAAAAATGTTTATAGTAAAAAAAATAATATTTATCACTCATAATAAAGGATAATGGACTCAAAATATTTCTCATAAGGGTAGTCTCCACTATTTGATTCCTAAACAATGATTTTGGGTTTAATATAATTTTCACACTTTATCAAGAAATACTAGTCATGACAAAAACTAACTAATTACCATATACCCGATTATATATTTTCAAAAATTAATTTAATAGTGCAAAATACTTAACTATTTACATAAATTTGATTTAAATAAATGATAAATTTTTGTGAAATTTTTTAAGACTAATCCGAACATTCTAAAAATTACTAAACCATATAAAGAAAATAAAATTAAACACAATTAAAAATGAAAATGTGAACATAATTTTTTTTAAAGTACTTAATTTTTTTTAAATTAAGTATGGTAACTTTTCATCACCCCCAAGCTAAAACTTACATTATCTTCAATGTAAAAATTATAAATTAAAAATAAAGAGAAAAGATAGATCGATATGAACTTCTAATATCTCAACAAATATTTTTAGTTTTAACAATTCTAAAATTATTCACACACAATTAAACTAAAATAAACAAAAATAAATAAAAAAATAAAAGAAAATTACCTAAAATGATGTGTTGCCTCCCATCCAACACTTAGTTTAACGTCTTAGCAAGACTTATTTGAGGGATTTCATTTTAAGTAAACTCAATGTCCTCATATCATTGAGTCAATCAAATCTACAGGTAGGACAATGTTCTCTACCTATACTTTTTAAATAATGTCCTATGGATTTTAAAATTTTATTTACTTAAAACTAGGGACATGATTGTGGGTGTTAGATAATCCCCTTCTAGGTGTAAGTCAAATAACTAAGGCATCAAAACACATTTGTATCTATATCTAACAAAACAACTATCTCCTTTTATCACATATTGTGATTAAAAACTTTAAAATTTTGGATACAACTTCAGAAGTTTTTTATTTTATTTTATTATAATTTTTAAGTTAAATAATATAATTAGTATTAACCAAGAGTGCTCCTAGGAAAGAATCATAGAGCAAAGCCTCATTAAAGGCCATCCTTCTAGACAAAACAATGTTCCCAAAAAAGACTAGTAGTACAAAGGTTTCCAAGAACTAGTCTCTTAGATAGAAATATCTTAGATCTTTACTTTTTATGCTATTAAAATCTAAATTAATTATTATTTTTACATTAAAATTAAAAATTAAAAAAGTGTTATTTTTTATAATTAAGAAAAAAATAAAAAAGTAAATTTTTATTTATTTAATTTTTTTTAAAAATTAAAAGGAGAATTTTTTTTTTCTGTTTTTAACACAAAATAAAAAAATCGCAATTATTTACAAAACAAAAAGTTTTCAAAATTCTGATAAATAATTTAAAAATGCTATTCATTCCTGAACAACGATGCCAAAAACTTGATTAGATACAAGACCAATATCGGGTTAGCAACATTGATTTTCCAAAGTTGATTTAGTGAAAGAATATATGTGTTTTTTAATTTGTTATTAAAATTTTTAAAAATGAAATTAAATCTTAAACATCATATCACGATATTTTGATTTTTGTGTTTCCTAATCTAATAACATAAAAAAATAAACATAGATATGGATTTAATAAAAAAATTATGTAATTTTTTTATCATTCATAATAGTGCAGTATTTATGGATATAATAATTAATTTAATTATGATTACTCATATTATTTAGATTATTAAAAATATAAATTAATATTTACTGATTATCTCTTTTTTATATAAATAATACATTTGGTGGGGTTAAATATTCTTTGTTAGTTAATCAAATCAATTAACACCTATGTATGAGGTCGATAATTAATTTGTTAATTAAATTAATTATTTTTCTAAGAGATTGAAAATGAACCATTTAATTGTCATCTTTGGTGAGGTTAAACATTTTAAACTTTATTTAAGGTATCTAAATTAAACCTAAGAATTTAATTATTCAAGTACTAACTTTCAAGTTTAAAACAATTACTGAAAATATGTTGTGAATACATTTTCGAATAATAGTTCTTATAAAAACTTTTGAAATAGAGTTTCACTATAACTACGAGGCGAGTGTGCCAACAAATAAAAGAACACTACTCTAAATTAGATCGGGGTAGCTCTTTTTTTACAATGTTGCATTCTTTTATGCCTACGGTCCTTGTTGTCAAGAGAAAAAGAAGGTCAATTAAGCTCTATGTGTCTATCATGACCCGAAAAACACCACATGATCCTTTTCTTAAGATGATTGCTAGAGTGTATTCATAGGGAGATAAGGCCTTGCCCCTTTAGGTGAAGGTGAATTCTATAGAAGAATTTACTTTTTGCCCATTACCTGATGGAGCAAGTAGCCTCAAAGTCTCTCTTTTAGGCTGTCGCCTTCCTCCACTACTATTACTTCTTACGAGGTCCCTTAAAACCCTATGACCAATAGATCCTTTATTTATTTTTTTAGATGCCTACAATCTCTCATCTTGTGTCCCATATCCTTATGAAATGCACACCATTTAGATGTATCCCTAAGAAGTGCCCTCATTTTTGGTGGCCATATTACATTATGCTCTTCCTCCATTCATAACATTGCTTGAGCTAGACTCACTCTTAAAGGTGGACCTTTGAAGGGAGGTAGTGACCTCTACCAAGACCCTATATTCCCAGACCATTAGACACTCACCCTGTGATTTGGTGTGAAGTGCTTTTTTTAGTTAATCCGTTTGTCTTGGTTTCCCCTATTCGAGATTATTCTTCTTTTTCTCTTTTTCTAGTGCAACTTCTACGATTCCCTTGCCACTCTTATCCTGCCCTAGCTCTCTTTCTATATTGACAAATTTTCTAGCTTCTTTATAGGCTTCCTCTAAAGTTTGTGGGACCATCTTGCTCAGTTCTACAAATAAGTCAGAATTCCTTAGTAGACCCATTTTGAAAGCCTCTATCGTAATAAAACTAGGGAAGTCTAACATCTCTATATTTTCCTCTCTGAATCTTCTCATATACTCTTTAATAGACTCACCCCTTCCCTAGGTGATTAAGAAGAGATGGTGTGACTTATTCCTCAAGGGCTTGTTATAGGCATAATTGGTGATGAATAGCCTGGTGAACTGTGAGAAGAGGTTATGGTATGGGGTGCGTCTCTCTTACCTTGAGTGAGACTCACAGAGGCCATGTTCATCTTAAAGTGTTGCATATGCATTAAAGATCTATGATCCCTTGGTAGTTTGAGCATTTGGGAGTGTTGAACTTGGACGGTGACTCATCGTACTCTATTTCATCATAGAAGGGAAAGACATACAGATGCTCATAATCCCTATCCACGTCGTAAGGTGCCTTACCCTTGCCTTGCCTTTCATTGGCTCTTTTTAAGACTTGGTGTTGCTTTCTATTAGCTTTCTCTAATGCCTAAAATCTTGCCTCCCAGCCTTTTTGATCTTCCAACAACTACTCGTTATTGAGCCTTCTTGAGCTTGGATAAGGGTTACCCTCAACTGCGTTCTCCTCTTGGGTAGGCTTAGGCATAATATGATCTAGTATGCTTCCATCGACCAGGTTAGTTGTTCCACCATCAAGGGTATCCAGACTTGGCTGAGATTATGGTGCCCTAGTTTCTTGCCTAATATTCTTGAGCTCTCTTCTTAGCTCAAATAGTTGATGTGCCAGCTTTTGATGAGGATCAATCTCTTCTCTGACCTCATTATGGGCTAGAAAAATATGGTATTATGAAGTTGTTGCCTTTTTGGTCACTACTCAATCATTCCTTAGCTCATGTTGCTACCAAGATGGTCGTGCTTATGGAAAATTATGCTCGCTTACTAAGTCTATCTCTCAGAATTTGGGGTGAATCCTTGAAAATATAGGGTGGGAAGCCAAAACTCGACCTTTGAATATGAGTCCTACGATAGGTGCTAAAAATGTTAGGATTGATCAGATTTGTAGAGAGAAAAGTTAGAGAATTTGGTGGAATGTGTGGATCTCTTATAAGATCCATGTATATATAGAGCATTATATGTACACATGTTGATTATATTGAGGGTACAAGTCACAACGTTTCAAAGGGATACAAGAATAAAAGAAAATACATATGAAGCTTGAGGTTGACCATGCCATGACTTGGTCTAGAGGTTGACCTTATAACATCAAAGCTTCTGTGTGAAGGCAAACTCATATTATTGGTGACATTATGGGCACAACCTTGCATGAACTGACCCGTATTATGGCTGGGGTTGTTAGTTGGGTCGTGCTTCGAGTCAATCCATATGTCCAAACAAATATCTATATTATTAATGGCTATTCCATCGATATTTCCTTTACATCGAAATTGTTACAAATAATGTATATCAATGTTAAAACCTCTAAAGCATGGGTACAATGTCAAAGACATTTTCATACTAGACTTGGCTTGCACAGTGTAGTGTGGCCTTCAATGGTAAAAAATGGACGAGTGAAAAAGTTTGTCATTGGACACTTATGCAGGTGGAGGATTATCACCGTTTTCTCTTCGAGAGCCGCCCAAGCCAACACCTCCATTTGCTTGCTATTGTTTACCATCTACTAGTACTTATAAACTAAAGGTCCAATGTTGTTATCTCGGACCCACCATGGTGTTATGGGCTTAAGGTGTGTGATAAGAAGCCACTTAAGAGAGGTGATCAGGGCTATAATGATGGGCATATTCAACATCTAAAGTCAGAAGAGGCATAATGTAAATAGTAAAAAATATTATTATTTATTTTTCAATTGTTAATGGCTTTTAATTGAAAATATATTTTTTAAAACCAATTATTATTTTATTATTTATTAAAATTGTTACATATCTTTAAAATATGTGCTACTTAGACGATCTTACACAATGTTGTAAATTTAAAACTTAGTAATAATTCATATATCGTTTGACATCTTGAATAATAATTCTCATCTACGATATAGTAAAACGTGAACTATTAATTATTTATATTGTCGGTAAACAATCACTTTCAAATAAAAGATTTGAATATCCCTTCTTAATAGCCAATTTTGCACCTTCTCTTAAGATAAAAAATTCTACAACCTCAACACACATAACATTTTTGATTAAAAATTAATATTTTATGTATCTTATTTAAGTGTAAATATGTTTAAATTATTGAAATTATAATAAGTTATTGAATTATAAAAGTTTAAAATTTAAATTTAGATAAAATTGTTTCATTTAATGCAGGTAATAATTTATAATTTCATAAATATTATACCTAAAAAATTATTTATCAAGAAATGAGAGAAGACATATTTAAATTTTAAATATTTAATGTATATTGTGTGTCATTGAATTATAAGTAATCGAGCAAACCCATTAGCTGGAAATTAAAAAAGTAAAACTATAACATGTTACAACTTACATCCTAAGTTAAGAACTTTAAATTGAAAAAAAAAAACACATTTCTTTTCATATGATATTACAATTCTTAAAAGAAAATATTTGAGATTTTGTTTATAATGACCATATCTCATTCAATAGTTTTAAAAAAAGTTATATTGTGTTTTAGTTTAAAAATAAGCAAAATTTAACCTTAAACTTGAAAGTCCATTTTTTAATCAATTTAAAAAAAAGATATTTAACCCTCATTTTGCAAAACATAATTATTATAAACATAATAAAATATTAACATTTTATAAATTTATAATTAATTTTAAATACACAAATCTCTTTTATCATATCATATATTAAAATTTTATTTTAAAACATAAAAAATAATTTATTTTATAATAAAATAAATATAAATTTATACATACATTGAAAATAATATGCTAAATATTTTGGTAATTTATAAATAATATAATACATTATTATTATTATTAAATATAATTATAATATTAATTATAATTATGATATAAAAAATAATATTCATAAAAATAATTAAATTATTAAAAAAATTTGTGAAGCCTCTATATCCAATGTTTTACAAGATACAATACAAATATAGAACATTATATCACAAATTTTGTGACAAAATATTATATAATATATTATTATTATAATTATTTTTATTATTAATATAATAAAATATATAGATTATATCTAATTAATTATATTTTAATACTTAAATATAATTATTGTTAATAAATATATGTTATCTTAGTAATAATTAAAATTATAATAATATTAGAGATATTTGTTACAATGTAATCTATTTTTTAATTTTTTTTAATCTTAAATAATTTATTTTTTAAAAATATCAATAATTTTTCATAAAAAATATTGTAACTATTTTGTAAAGTTTTAATAATTTAAAATTTAATAATTTATTATTATTATTATTATTATTATTAATTATTTTATAATAAAATTTTGATAAGTTATTTGTTATAAAAAATATATTTTTTATTATATAAATATAAATTATTTTATTATTTTTTATTTATAATAAAAATAAATTATTATTTATCAAAAGTTGATAAATGAATATATTTTATTTTTAGTATTCTTTTAGAAAATAAGAAGAGAAAGGAAGAAAATGGGGTGTTGAGAATTAGGGAAGGAGAGAAAAGAAAATGACAAAAAAATATTTATTTATTTTTAGGAAAATGGGGTTGTTGGCTGCTGAAATTAGTGGGATAGGGAGTTAAAAAATGAACAAAAAAATATGACCCAGGAATTGTTGAGTAGGTTATGATTTGAATATTTTTAAACTAAAATATAAATGTATATTTTTTTAAACTAGAGATATGCTCATTATAGATACAATCTCAAAATATTTTCTTTAAAAATAAAACATAAGATGTTATCTCAAAATTTATATGAGTTCTTAATAAGTCATAACTTGTTCATTTTGTCATGTTTTTATTATCAAACTAAACCACAAATAAAATTTCAAAAAGGAAAGAAATAATATAAAATCAATAGGCAAATTATGGTTTGAAAGTAGATATATTAGAAATTAATATATTATATCCATACCTTGTGAGCTAATTAATTTGTTTATTGTTAGAGCTTTTGGTTATTAACTTGTAAATATAGTTAAATTTCAATAAAAGAAGCAATATAAAGATGAATAAAAATAACATAGCTAATGTAATGGAAAATATAGTAGAGTGAAATGAAACAATTATTGACATTCTTTCAAATTCAAAGAAGAAAAATATGCCAAAAAGATCATGGATATAGACACACTTTAAAACTCTCCCTTTGACTTCTTATAATATTCTATTAAAAAAGTGCAAATATTATCGTCAAATCTATCAAAAAAGATTTAAGAATAGAACATGTAATGAACTTAATTATAGTAAGTGTTTTAAGAAGGATATACAATATATGAGTCAAATACTTATTAATTAATTATTATAATATAACATGTGTATTTCTTTGAACCTTATTATATCTTGAGTTGTTTATTTAGTGAATCCAGTGTTTGTTCAAAAGATTAGTTATTATAATAATAATTTCCTCATTTTTGATATTTTATGTAATATTATTTGAATTAAGAAGTTTTATTCATTAAATATATCTTTTGTTTTATAAAAAAAATTAATTAAACTTAAAAATATGTAATTAACAAATCAAGTTAGTTTAGAATAATTTATTTATGCTTTATTTGGGTTAGACTCACCTTCATTTATTTGATTATATTTAAATTAAGTTAAAATTATATCAATTTAAATTGAGTTAATTCTAGCTAATTCAAACTTAACCTTAACATCCCTGCATAGTGACAGACGAACAAGTGAATTGGACTCCATCTCATTTTAATTCTCATTTAATGTACATAAAGCATTTTAATTCTCATTCAATGTAAATAAATTATGTAGTGGCATATTAATTATTTAAAGAAAAATAATAAAAAAATGTGATTTTAACTTTTTAAATACATTTTAATTGATGGTTCATGCAATAGATACTTAAAGTGTGAAAAGATGTTTTGGTTCGTTTCTTAAGAAAACTACGACAACACTATTTTTTATTAGGTAATAAGTTTTGATAAACCAATATTAGTTAAAAATAGTATTTGACTCGTTCTATTTATTTTTTACATGATTAATATTTTTGTCTTTTATTTATGAATTTTGACTAAATTATAGCTCATTAGCAAGTTGGGATTAAAAATAACACAAAATTGTATCTCTTTTATATAATTAATATATATTTATTATTAAAAAAATTAAATATATTATTTTATATTAAATGTTTTTTTAAGTTGATGTACAATTATTTAGACCCATTTAATATTAAATTTGATCTAATTTAACGTTATTTAATATTATTAAATGTTATTTTTTTATAAATTATAATAATACCATTTTATATAATTTCTTAAAAAATATATCTTAAGTTTTATTTTAATAAAAAATTAAGAGCCGTAACGAGACTAAAGCAGTTGGCTACCTTAAAGTCTGACATTGGTTTGAAAAAAAATGTTAAAGAAATTAAAAAAAAATAATACTTTTAAAATTTACGATAATAATAATATTTAATAATATTGAATGATGTTAAATATTGAATGTTATTAAATGATATAATTTAATTACTGTTTAATATAATATATTTAATTTTTTTAATAATAAAATATATAAATTTATTATTTTTATAATTATAAATTATAATTTTTTTTTAATATTCGACCACTAAATTGCGAGGGTTACATTTAAATGCATAATAAAAATCATTTTATAACTTGAAATGTGCCTCAGCTGCTGTACTGAGAAAAAGAAATGTGTCTGAGCCTAATGAATTATCACAAAGTTAGACAAGTCATATCTGTGCATGTTCAACAGTAGACAACACAGTTATGAGTTGTTTGTTATGTAGCAGTAATTGTCCTCCAAAATCCAAGTAGAGAACAAGTTTGATTTGATGTTAGCTTCAGACCTTTGACATGGAAAGTTCATTATTCATGATCCCCAAAGTCCAAAAAGGACATTGGACAAATAAAAAGTTCCAAAAAATGGACCAGCACAGTATTAGCAGCATAAATGCAGAGTCCAATATAATCCACCTTCTTCAAAGAGAGACATGGTTAATTGGTTCTCTCTTTTCACTTATTAGCCGTATTTTAGGTAAACAAGGCTTTTCGTTTAAATCTATAAATAGAATCTTCAACTATCAGCTGATTGACACAATATGAAACTTTGCTAAAACATTTATATATAATAATAAAAATGCAACTATAGGAACTTGTACGGTAGTTTTCAAATTTCATTGGTTCTTAGTAGGTATGGATAACCAAGACGGTTTTTAATATAGTTTTTTTCGAGTTGAATTATAAAATCTGTATTTATAATCGTTCAAAAATCGTTACGATTTGGAGACGATTTTTTACCCGTAGATAATAGTTTGTGACTATTAGAAACTCAGGTCTAACTCAATACAATAAGATCTTATTGAGTCAAGGGGTTGAGTTAGTCTTAGGTTTCTAACATTGTATCAAAGCTCTACTCATGATCTCTATGTGCTTGGATCCTAGGCTTACCACAGTCTCATGGTGGCTCTTATGTCCACCTCTATCCGCTGTGTGGAGATGGGCTGTTAAATATCTTTGTCTCACATCGACTAGGAATAAAGCAACAATACTGTTTATAAGCCTGGATAGTCCTTGACTCAATGAGATCTTATTGGGTTGAATTAGGCTTGAGTTTCTAATATGGTATCAGAGCTCTGCTCCTGGTCTCTATGTGCTTGGACCATAAGCTCTACCAAAGTATCACTGTGGCACTTATGTCCACCTTTTTCTGTCGTATGGAGGGGGGTTGTTAGATATCCTTGTCCCACGTCTACTAGAAGCAAGATAGAAATGCTACTTATAAGCCTAAACAACTCTTAACTTAATGAGATCTTATTGGGTTGAGTTAGACTTAGGTTTATAACATAAGAGTTTTCCTTATGGTCTCTATGTATTTGGACCCTGGGCTCTACCACAGTCTCACCGTGGCGCTAATATCTACCTTTGTTCGTCGTGTGGAGAGGGGCTGCTAAGTATCCTTGTCTCACATCGGTCAAAAGTAAGGCAATAATGCTGCTTATAAGCCTAGACAACCCTTAACTTAATGAAATCTTATTGGGTTAAGTTAGACCTGAGTTTCTAACATGATATCAAATCTCTACTCCTAGTATTTATGTACTTGGACCCTAGGCTCTACAACAATATCACTGTGGCGCTTATGTCCACCTCTGTCCACCGTTTGGAAGAGGGTTGTTAAGTATCCTTGTCTCACATCGGCCAGGAGTAAAGCAACAATGTTGCTTATAAGCTTGGGAAACCCTTGACTTAATGAGATCTTATTAGGTTGAGTTAGGCCTAGGTTTCTAACAGTAACAGTTATCAAAAATACCTGAATAAAAAATGATTTTCCAAACTTTCTCAATATTTTTTTTGACGTAAACCTATAAATCAAAAGTAGTCTTGTTGCAAAGCAGACATTATTATACTTTATCCTTTTGCAACAGTAGAACAAAAATGAATTCATTTTAGTTCTCTATGCCTAGTATGAAAAGAAAAATATGCCATCCAATCGTATTAACTACTATTTTTTTTCCTTTGCAACTAATGACTATACTGATTTTGATGGCATTAGATTTTGATTAAAATTTAAATATTTTGCAGTTTGAATTAAGAACATTAGAGAAGGAAGAGAGAAGAGAAATTTCCAAATACTTGAGCATTGACATAACTAAACCCGTGAAGGCTTTTAACGCAGACGACAAACGCATAGAGGAGGATGGAAAACACTGTGGCGAGGATGGCAAGCCAGCTACATACGTAGAGCGGCATAAGGTTGAGGATAGAGTCGAGACCCGAGAGTGGTAGAGATACAATCTGATTTCAACTCTTTCGTTTATATACCTGCACGAAAAATCAATAAACCATAATTATTAATTAATATATAATTTAATTTAATCAATATATAATTTAATTTAATAAATATAATTAATTTTGAGTATGGACATGATGCACTCTGGCCTGTTTTACCAATCAGGTTAGTGGCTCGATCATCAACAGTTTCCCCACCTGATTGGGAACGTAGCAACTTGTTTTCACACTTGGTATCCTCGAGTTCTCTTCTTAGCTCGAGAAGTTGATGAGCTAGTTCTTAACGAGAGTTAGTCTCCGTCATGACCTCATCATGGTTAGTAAGGTGTTGTCCAATGTTGTCGCTACTTTCTCATTTTCTAGTCTTAGTCGATCTTCAACACACGTCCCTACCATAATGATAAAGAATAGGTGATCGTTATTATGGGGGTAATTAGTAAGTGAAACATGTGTTTGGCATTGAGTCAAAGTGTTTACCTTCATTTCACACAATATTGATGAGCATGCCCATATCTACCACTAATGCTATAAGAAGATGTTGGTCCAATATAGTATGAAATGAAGAGATTGCGTTGAGTATATTTAATATTCAAATTAGGGTAATAATATTAATATAATAATTTTTGTTATTATTTCTATAAAAATATATTAAATATTTATTATATTTTTAAAACTAATTACACTACAATACGTTATTTTTACACTAAAATATCATTAATAAATAGTTATTGTAATAATTACAATTATTTTTATGACAATATAATTATCCTTAAATTTATACTAAAGAGGAATATAACTATGAACAAAATAAAGCATTATAGATGACAAAAGATACAAATTGAAATTGGCGTAGTCTATTGAGCAGAGTTAGTTAAGCCAAAAAAGGAAAGAAAAAGAAAAAAAGAAGAAGTTGCTTCAACTTTCCTACATTTTAGACATTTTCTCTAAAATTAGCCAGCAATTTTTGCATAAATTGTAATTTTCTAGCTTGCCAACATACCGTATATAAAAGGCATGATGAAAAATAAAATAGTAGTGTGAAATAAATGAGCATCAAGAAAGTTTATTTAATTCAATGGGTAACCTTTCAACTTGAGATTGTTGAACTAAATGACTTTGAGTTTTTGGTCTGTATTATGTTACTTATGAGGTTTTACTTAATATATTTTGTTACGAAATTTCAATTTCTATTTATGTTTTTGTTTCTATTAGTGTAATCTAAGTTACTTGCCTTTCTCTCCCCAATTCGTGAATCCACCAATTCTAATTGTAACTTTTTCTTCTTGAATTTTGAGGAAGTTGTTTTTCCTTTGAGGTTAGTAGGATCTAATATTGGGTTTCGATTTGCTTCATAAGATAAGGAAGAATCAAATAATGTTTAGCAAAAAATTACTTTTTTTAAAACGAAGAATTATTGTATATGAATTAAAAAAAGAAATGAAATGAATTATGCATATTTAATTGATAGTAAAGAATACACATAGAAAGCTACACAATCTATCTTCTTTTATCCATCATGGCTCAAACACCAACTAATCAAATGAGAAATAGAAATAATAACTCCCAGTTTATTACTGAGGATGTTATTGGTGACTTAGTCACATAAGCTCAAAACTTGACTTACTCGATCCTTGAAATCGAATTAAAAGATGTTTTGGAGAATGCTATCTTTGTAGGATTCACCAAGTTAGTTGGTAAAATTTTTACCAACCATCTTATTGAAAAAATATCAAGTTTAGAATGCTGCCAATAAAGCATGGAATTGACAAGGTGATGAGGTTCTAGCTTCAATGGATCTTACAAGAATATTTACTCATTTTCTTTCACACTTCATGTTGATTGAGATAAAATTTGGCACATAAGTATATGGCATGCAAACAATAATATGTTGGTTATGAAATAATGGAATCATTCTTTAACTATTCAAGAGTTGAGATTTCAATCAATTTATTTCTAGATTAGAGCTTGTGGTATTCACTTTATTGGTATGACAAAATAAAATATTGTAATGTTGACTACTCTAACAGGGAAATTATTACAAGTTGAATACTCTGATAAGGAACTAATTGTGACTCATAATAACCTTCATTTTAAAGTGGATGTTTCACTCTATCAATCTATTGCTATTGATCGTCTGTATCTAGGAAAGATTTAGATGGTTCTTCCATTTCAACTAACAAAACTTGGATTGATTTTAAATATGAACATTTTCCAAGCTTTTGTATTTTGTATGGATTGCTCACTTATGGTATCAAGGACTGTTCCTAAACATAATGCAAAAAATTTCAAGTCTTTCCTACTATTTATGTTCCAATTTTCGAAGAATGGCCTATAGTTGGTTTTAAGAACCCTTATCCTATTGCCCGATACTGGGATTCTCAGCAGGTGGCTAACCAGTTATACCTAGGGATGGGCAAAAAAACTGCGGGTTCGGTTATCCGTGGTTATCCGAACCGGTGGTTCGGTTTTTAACCGGTAATTTTCGGGGATGGGGACGGTTTCGGTTAAAAACCGAATATGAAATAACGGTTACGGTTCGGTTACGGTTATACTAAAAACCGTAACCGCCCGTACCCGAAATTAATTATATTTAATTAATTAAATTATATATTAAATTATAAATAAAAAATTAATTATATATATTTAATAAATTAAATTATATATATATTTCGGTTTTTTTTCGGGGTTTTTTTCATAACCGTTCCGAACCGTTACCCGCGGGTAAAAAACCGTCCCCGAACCGTAACGGTTTTCGGGCGGTTTCGGTTATAGGTTTTATAATTCGGTTCGGGGACGGTTATATCAAAAACCGTCCCCGCCCGTCCCCGTGCCCATTCCTAGTTATACCCTACACCTACTATCCACCATAACCAACTTATTAATATACACTTACTTTTGAATTTACCATCTAATAATGCAAATGATTGTAATGCATCCTGCTATGTTACACAATAAGAAACTTTTTCTTAAAGAGCTAACCCAATTTAAGATGAAGTTCAAACTATGATCATCCAAATGGTTCAATCCTTAGATATTACTAACTTCACAAATTTTTTTCATAAATGGATTTCTTACTTTGAAAGTAATTTGAACGATGATAATCATAGATACAAGATTTTGTCTCGACTTATTGGTTTTGATTTGGACATCAACGTGAATTATGTTCATAGGAGACTAAGACGAACTCAGGTCCTCCACATTGCTAGCTTTGTTTACAATAAGACATTTTTCTTGTCTCGTCCTTAACTGAACATGTCTTTATTAAATCGTTTCAATTCCATTCTACCATTCTTAATCAGTGTGTAGAACATTCTCAATCTTCCTTCTCACACCCACTAACTACTTATCCTCTATCTATTTTACCCACTGCTATATCTATTGTGTTACACACTGACTCTCTACCTCACTACACCAATGTTTCACTAAATCCTTCCACTGCTTCACTACACCCTTCACTGGACCAAGTTACACTAGTTTTTAATTATACCTCATAATGGGTCTTATCCCAAAGGAAAAAGTGTACTTCAAGGTAGTTTGTCACTTTCAAAAAGGAAAGGTATTGTTAAAGCCTCACTCTTTAAGAAAAAACAAATAACTGACTTAGAAAGATGACAGAATACTACTTTGAGTTTAGAGTTATATGCTTAAATGATTAGTTGATGTCAAGGGGTGACTAAATTATTAGACAAGTTTGATAGAGAGAAAATTGGAACTACTCTGAAAAACAAGGTTTTGATTGAAGGCGGAGAGGTGAACTTGAACATGCCCTCATAGTTGCATGAGTTTTTTATGCTGGAATGACTATGGTTTTGTTAGCCCTCATGCCAAAAGAGTTATAAACTACTTAGTTCATAAGCATAATCCTTCAATCATTTGGCTAATGGAAACCAAGTCTCGTGTAAAAGCTTTCAATGATATAAGGCATAATTTAAATTATACAAATAGTTATTTTATTCTTGCTGGTGGCTTAAGTATTTTTCCTTTGTTATAATTTAAATATCGAGCTACAAATTCAATATGTAGGCTTTATTTTTTTGTGGTTAAAAATGTTCATCTTTTGATGCAATAAGTAGTTTCTTGGTGTGTTTTTCTTATATTTCTCTATATTATAAAGTTAAACTTATAACTTGGAGGAAATATTACTCCTTTTTGATTGAATTACTAATCCTTGGTTTAATGATTGGTGATTTCAATAAAGCTATTAATCCTTCAAAAAAGTATAGGTTTAACCCGTTTATTTTAACTATCAAAGCAGTCTCATTCACTTTATAACTTTTGCTCGTTCAATTTATTTGGATAGTTTAGGATCTAGATTTACTTGATATAATAAAAGGTAAGGTTTTGATTGTATTTATAAAAAACTTGATAGTGCTATTGCAAATCCCAAATGGGTACATATTTTCTCCAAAGCTATGGTTACCAATCTTCTTTTCTTTACCTCTAGTCATGCATCATTATTATTTTGACTACAAGGTTTACATGAACCTTTTTCACGTAGGAATTTTACATTTATTGTTGCATGGTTTTGATTTTCAGATTGTTACTGACTCGTTCAAGATGTTTGGTCTAATTCAACAAATAATTTAGGGGCATTCTTGCAAAAATTAAAGAAGTTATCTTTGAACTTATCTATCTAGAACAAGGAGTATTTTGGGCTTATTCAAAATAATTTGAAAATTCTTGAGGAAAAATTGAAGGACATTCACATTCATGGATCAAGAAATTTCAACTTGGATATTGAAAAGCCTTTTAATCATGAATTGGATAAACAATTATTAAGATGAGATTCTTTGTGGCATCAAAAACCTAGGGAATATGGATTATAGATGGTGATCATAATGCAAAAAAAAATTCTTGCTACCATGCTTATTAGACAAAGGTTTTACATATACTGGCTCTAAAACTGTTCACTGGGATAATGTCATGGGATTGCAATACTATTAGTAATGTTTTGTACAACATTTTCAAGATTGTTTTACAACTTAGATCCCCATTTTTGCAATGATCTATCCACTTTATTCCATTTAGTCATCTCTAACAACCAAAATTATTCTCTAGTAAGTATTCATTTTTTTTGTAGAAATAAAGGATGCTCTTTGGGATATGCATTTACTCAAAGCGTCTAGCTTGGATGAGTTTCAACCTCTTTTTTACAAACAGTTCTGACACATTATAGGAAATGAAGTTATTCAAAAAATTCAAAACTTTTTTATTACTAAAGTTATCAATCCTACTTGGAACTCAACTTTTAGCTCAGTAATCCCAAAAAAATAAACTCCCATTAAAGTTTCTCACTTTAGGCCTAATAGTCTATGCAATGTCCTCTACAAGGTTATTTCCAAAATTTTGGTTAAAAGATTAAGAGACATTTTGAATTTTCATATATCTCCATTTTAAGCAGCTTTTATTCTGGATCGTTGGATTTCTAAAAATACATTAATTGAATAGGAAGTTTCATCTACTAAAACAAAGAAAAAATCAGGTAAATAAGGACTGATGTGATATAAAAATCGATTTACAAAAAACTATGATAAAGTGGAATGGAATTTCATACTACATATCATGGAAGCTATGGGTTTTTCAAAAAAAAAAATATGTTCTCTCATTTGGCAATGTTTATCTACTATGAGCTTTTATACTCTCTTAAAAAGCTCTTCCTTTGGATATATTGTACCTCAATATGGTCTGAAACAAAATGATCCTCTTTCCCCTTACCTTTTCTTATTAGTGTCTGAATGCTTTTCTAGATTGATTTCTAGGGCTAAACATATGGATTTACTTCATAATGTGAAAATTTCCAGAAATTATCTTTCTACATCCCACTTACTTTATGCAGATGACATTATGATATTCTTAAGGGCTATTACTAGGGAAGCTACAAATATTCAAAAACTTCTTAACAATTAGTATCTTTGGTCTGAACAATCAATTAACTTTCAAAGATCTTCATTATTTTTTCTTGCAAAATATCTACCCATCATTGAATTAATAGATTTGCACTATTCTTCACTCATCTAAGAACTCTTTTCCTATTACTTACCAAGGTCACTCTCTTCCTATTGGTTGAAAAATGAAACAAGGGTTTCACAGTACTTTATCACAAATCACAAACTAACATATAAACTCTTATCAAATTTATTCTACAAAATATTCTCATTTATTCAATGAGAACTTTTTGCTTAGCAATTGGAATTTGTAATTTTGTTGATAGTATTGTTTGGAAGTTCTGGTGGATGGGATGTTTAAATAGATCTCATTATTTGTCTCTCACACCTTGGAACAACATTTGTCTTCCTAAAGACTTTGGTGGTTTGGGTTTTCGAAAGTATGAGGATTTTAACATAACAATGTTTGTAAAAGTTATTTGGGATATTATAAAACAACATAAAAAACTATAAGTGAGAGTTTTTACAGGAAAGTATCTTCAACATCATTCCTTTTTACATGATCCTATAAAGCCTTTGGATCCTTTTATTTGGAAATGCCTTCTTTGGGTTAGAAATTCTCTAAAAGATGGCATTTGTCTTAAAATTTGAAATGATTAATAATAATATTTGGACGAGCCCTTGGATTCCTAGATTATTGAATCACTTGTTCATTTTCACCAAAATCCCCATTCTCAGATTACATCTTTGCATGATTTGTGTCAAGACAAATTTTCCTTAGATTGGGATGTAAATCTGTTGAATCATATTTTCGAATTAAACATCTCTTATTTAATTTTTAAACTTCAATCTCCTTTGATCAACAGACATAATTCTATTAAATGATTTGATACTTGAGAAGGTCATATCACAATCAAAGATGCCTGCTACACTCTAGTATCAAATACTAATATTCCTAATCAATGTGATTTCTAGAGATCACTATGGAAAACCAAGATTCATGAGCATCTCAAATTACTTATCTAGAAAATTATGTCCGAGGATCTTTGTACAAAACAAAGACTGAGCCGTTTCATTAATATAACATATTTAAACTATCCTCTTTGTCATGAAGAAATGGAAACTAAAGATCATCTCTTTATAAGATGTATCATTCTACAATCTTGGTGGAAGCACTAGCATTGGAATATAAATTGGAATTTTTTGAAAAAGCTAGATATCTAAACTAGATATGATTTATTTTAAATCCTCCAAAGCACTTTCTTTCACCTGATTCATTTCGATGACTTTTTACTCTTACAACAGTCATAATGATGGAAAAGGTTAGGTTGTTGCGCAACAAAATTACTTTTAATGACTACACGCTTTCCAACCACTATATCATTCAAGACATTTCTCATAGGATTAATGAATTTCAAAAGATATTGTTGAATGGTTTGCCTACTCTTTGAGGCTACAACTCTAAGATTGATTTTAATATTCCCTCAAATTGACAACCTCTTCCTTCAAATGCGTTCAAATTCACTTTTGTTGCATAATGTTACAATGGATCATCTACTATAGGTTTTAGCATGTTTGATCAATATGACCGTTTACATTTTGCATGGATCAAATCTATCATTTCATCGTTTGTAGAGTTAGCTGAAACTCTTGCTTTTTATCATACCTTTCAGTATGCTTTGAAGTCTAAACATCTAGCAATTTAAATTGAAGCAAATAACAAACAACTCATAAATGCTTTCAACAGTAAATCTTTTTGTAATTTCAATCCAGAAGTTTTGGAACTTATTCAGTCATCTAAAACTCTACTCCATCACTTCTCCATGATCTTTATCAGGTGGATTGCACATCTTAACAATATAGTAACTCATAATCTTATTCATTGGTCACATCTTCATCACCTTGAAGGAGTAATCGACTTGGAGGAGTTACCTCTCTACATCTAAAAAGGCTACCAAACAACAAATTGAGATTATAGTCTTTTCTTTGTAGCAAAAAAAAACGAGTTCTTTAACAAAAAAAAAATTTCATAAAGTTATATGGATGTATGTAAAAAAAATGTTCAAAAAAGACAAAAAATAAAAAGGATTCGTTGATTTCTAAAAATGTATTTTATCATATAGGTATTTTTATCTAATTTGAATATAATAATATAAATTGAAGTGAATTGCTTATTTGTTCATTTTTAAAAATAAATTAACTTGGAGTAAACTATTCAAAAAAAAAGTAATTGAATTGATCTATTTATAAAAAAAATAACTTAAAATATACTTCATTCATTTTATTAATAGTACGTGATGACTTGTTATGATATTTATCGAGCATGTTCTTAATAAATGTTCTCCCAGATTTTGTGAAATTATTTAGTAATTATAGAAATATTTAATAATTTTTCATAAAAATTAGTATTTTATTTTTGCACAGAAATTGATTTAACTGCGCCTTCAATTTTTCCAAATTTTTTATCTAGTATTTCAACCGAGCAAATGAGCTAGTCAATAGTCATTTTATCTTTTATATTTTAAAAATAACATTAGACACGCGTATTATTTTCCTTCAGCATGTCCCTTTCTTGTTTTATTCCTCCAATATCTAATAATGTGATTAAATCTAATATTATTCATATTGATTCCTTTAACAGTGATACACAGGTTGTAGCACTAGTTGTTTCCCACCCTTATGTTCCTATTTTAGATCAATTAATACTTTGTTTCCTTATGCTCTCACTGATTTTTACTACTCAAGCATCTTTTGAAATTATGGGTTCCTCCTCCTTGATATCCTGATTGCTCTAGTAAGTGAATCTTTCTTTACAAGCTTCATTTTTAGGTATTAGTTTCCCCTGGGCAATAGTCAACATACATGTCCCTTTCCTTGACAAAGCTTACCTAGTTAGTACAATAATTGAAACTTGCTCATTAATTTCCCAAATCAATTCAACACAATGGACAAGCCGCTCTAGCTGTTGTCAACTTGAATTTCGATACATGCACAAGCATAACCGGAAACAAAGGAGTGCTATATTGAATGTCGATAACGAGGGTATGGTGGGGGAGGGGAACTTCTTGAATGGTTGTGAAAAAAAGGGTAAAAAGAAGAAGTTAAAAAGTACAAAATTAAGCAGTTAGGTATATTTCTATTTTCTTTTTCTTTTTTCGTTTATATATCCAATGTGTTGCGTACTATCAAAATCCTGAATGACACCATTTTTTCTCAAAAAACAGTTCAAAATGGATTGATCTCTCCCTCATTTCAGTGTGGTGAATTCATGCAAGGAAAAAAAACGAAAATTACATTAGTTTTACTTATGGTTTAAAAATTTGGATAATTATTTAGAAAAATGAATTATTTTTTTAACTTTTTTTAAATTATTCTTGTACTTAGTATACTACAAGTGATGTGAATATAAAAATATGGAAAAATTTAGTAAGTCACATCAAATTTCAATTGACGTTAATATTACAACAAAAATCGTTTTTTGAGACCATTATATAGATATACGCATTGATTTTTACAAATAATATCATTTAATATTAACTATAAGTCTATAACCAGTTATATGAGGTATAGCAACATTAATATATACCAATTAATTTGATGATAAAGATAATTTGTTTCTGAATCAGGCTAAAGATTATAGTACTCGGTCACCAATCCAAAAAAACATAAGTCTTAAGGTAATGTGCGAACATTACATTTATATATTCTTATAATATCTTATTATCTTCCATCAAGTTACCATTGTGGATACATGATTAAGTTCACCACTTGGTTCTTCTCTTGCAAGCCCAAAGTCCGAGAGCTTTGATATAAAGTTCTTAACTAGCAGTACATTTGAGGTCTTGAAATCTTGATATATCACCTTTAAAGTGCAAAGGTAAATGGTTATTTAAATTTAGAAAAGACTTTGGTTCTTCAACAAATTTAAAGTGATCATTTGAAGCCTTGTAAAGATGCCAGAGAGCATAAATTCATGGGGAAGTAAAAGTGCAAAGTCGGCCACCTAAATAAAAGAGAAAGTGTAAATTCTTGATTAAATATAAGTCCACATGAAGATTTGTAATTCTCTTACAATAGCTTATGAATGTGTAACACATCGTGTACTAGAAAAGTAACTGTATTATCCCAGTGGACTTTTAGTTTAAGGAAGACAATGATAAGAGGATGGAAACATTCTGTTTTGGTATTCTAAATTCCATTACAAGAGGAAATAAATTAACTAACACAAAAGTCTAAAAGATGTACAGTTTCTTAGGCAGCATTCGTGTCATAACAAAAATACATCTAAGAGATATAACTACTGGTTTTAGCTTAGCAGATTCATTTTAAAAATATCCAACCTAAGCTTATAGCATTTTATAGGCAAGTTGTAGCTGAAAATTGAGCAACAATGCTAAGACTCTAGACTTTAAGTCATGGATATCCCACCATTAAGGATGAAATTATCTAACAAGGTATTTTGTGGATCCTGTCAGTCAAGTCATTCGAAAACAAATAGTATGAGTTGAGCTCAATTCAATAAAGGACATATCTATCTACCTACCTTGGCATCCAATCCTTAGTGTAAATAAGCCAACCCTTGCATCCAAGCAAGACTAGACAAAGCCTTGTTGAAAAGATGATCTTCTAAGCTTCGGTTAGGCATGAATTCATATACCAACAGCCATTGGATTCCTCTTTCTCCATCTACAGAGCAATATCCTAAAAGTTTTACTAGGTTCGCATGGCTTAACACCCCAAAAAATTGAACCTCTACAAGCCACTGCTTATGACCTTGCAAAAGAAAGAGCCCTAAATTAATTGATAAAAGCTTAATGAATAAACATATAACAACAATGAAAGCAAGTGTTACAGACATTTGATCTG
The DNA here is from genome assembly GCA_037013495.1 of Hippophae tibetana. Lineage (NCBI taxonomy): Eukaryota > Viridiplantae > Streptophyta > Magnoliopsida > Rosales > Elaeagnaceae > Hippophae > Hippophae tibetana. Next base: position 23,261,401 of record CM072805.1, on the reverse strand, counting down.
ATTCTGAACTTCATAAATGCATAAAGAACCATCACAATTTTTTGCCTAGCAAGGCATTGTGTAAAATGCCAAGACGACGACCAAACAAAATCAAATGAAAACCTAGGCTGGAAAGAACGATTCAATATCTTCTTATAAGAAAAAATTTAAACAAGAATCTTCCTGATTATAGTTCAAGATGTTATCTATCTTTTAAAAGAAATAAACAGGCAAAAAAAGAAAAAAGAAGAGAAAAAATAGGGTAAGGCTTATTCGTCATTGGCACGCGAAAAGGTAACGACTTAACCTACAATCTGGACGTGCGAAGGTGGCTGAGGCAGTGGTGTAACATTAGAGTGGTACGACGCAATGGTGAATCGTGGTGGCAATTCGATTTCATCAAAACCATACGTCGGTTACGAAACCACACGAGGTTTTTTATGGAAGAACTTTTATAAAGCATCAGGTCCTCTCACTATTCACTAATACATTCAGATATACCATCAAAACATAAATAATAAGTGTGAGAAAACAGTGAGAGCATCAAATTGAAAATTCATTGGAATTCCCGTGTAAGTGTTAAAATTTGATCACTGACAGGAGGTATGTTTTCAATTCATTTTGTTTTCGCTGTATTTAAATTTTGCATTCATATGGTTTCTTGAACGTTTTTGGATTAAATTATGATCTTACATTTGGTATCATAGTCATTTTTGAAAATATCCTTGTTTTGTTTTATTTCACGAGAAACTGAGATTTGGGTTTTTTATTTTTCTTGTTTTTTATGCATATAAAAATTATAAATTGTTTCAATATTGATTTTAAAATCATTCTGTAAATTTAAACTTGAAAAACAATGAAGAAAATAAATTTAATTTACCGTGTGTATTCATTTGAATCATTAATTAACTTTTTATTTAAAATGACGTTTTTGATTAAAACTAAGACCATGAATCACTTGAAAATCGAATTCTGAGAATTTTTATAAAAAGAACACTAGATTTCGTCATCAGAATAGAAAGATGCGGTCGGGTATCCATTAGGGTCAAAATTGGGTCGGGTTGACCTGGTTAGAGGTTGAAGATGGAGTTTAAAAAATATATATATGTTTTTTTTAGAATCAAACCCAAACCTTATGGTTAAGATTGAAGTGTGTTGTCTATTGGACCAAGACACACTTTGTATTTTATTATGTAACAAAATTACTTTTATATACATTAGGAATTTGATTTAAAAAAAATATTGAAGCCAAGAGTTGAACCTAAACTTCGTTGGTGGACATAAGAGAGGTTGTCCATTGGGCTACAACGATTATTGCATTATAATTGGTGTTTGAATTATTTTTATATAGGTATTTAGAATTTGATTTTATTAAAATATATATATATATAATTTTAATTAATTATTTAACTTATGTTTGTCATATGTATAATATTTATTATACATGCGATATTTATTTAAATAATTTTTGAACACATTAAAGAAATTTATTTAATTACATTATGTTTAAATTATTTGTTTTGGTATTTGTATGTGTAAATTTTGTAATTAATTATACATATGAAAATTTGGTTAAATAATTTATGCATAATGAAATTAATTGTTAATGGCTCTTTATGGATTTAATTAGTGCTTATATTATTTATTTTTTCTTGTATAATTTATTGTCATATATGCAATCTTAAGATAGATAATATTTGTACATTTGAAATTAAATTAATATTGCTTATGGTTTTATGCAATAATTGAGCCTAAGAATTTAACTTATATTTAAGTTATTCATATAGTTTAATTAATTAGGGAGTAGCCACAACATCTTTAATTAATTAAAATTATAATAAGTTTTATTTAGGATCACATTTATAAAATAAATATTAATTGTAATTAATCATATGTGATATAATAAATCTTATCCCACATAAATTTTTATTATATTTTGTGTGATTAATTATGATATAATATCAAATTATATTTTCTAATTTACCCACAGGGATTAGGAAAAAACATAATTTGATAGTTTTATCATAAAGTTAGGGTAAATCTAATTGAATTAAAACTTTAGCCCAGAGGCAAGTTTTATGTCACTAGATTCATATTTTTCATGATTTACATTGGTAAAGAATGACCATAATTTAGGTCTCAAATTTTAATAAGCATATAATTTTTAATTACAGCTTCTCAACTTATAAATTTCTCTGATATCCGTTATGACATTTTCGATCTGAAAGGGGATAATTATAAAATATGGAAGGAAAGAATTCTCCTTCAAATAGGGTGGATGGATATTGATTATGTTATTAGGAAAAACAAACTACCTAAAATTACTCAAACTAGCACTCCAGAGAATATCATGCTTTATGAACAATGAGAGCGATCTAATCGCCTTAACATGATGTTCATTAAGACTAAAATCTCTACTGGTATTCATGATTCTGTTGATCAACATAACAATGTTCAAGACCTGCTAAAGGCTATTGATGATCAATTCATTACTTCAGATAAGGCTTTAGCAAGCTTATTATGAAGTTCTCTTCTTTAAGACTCACCAGTGTGAAAGATGTGCACGAGCACATTATGCAAATGAGGGACATTGAGGCTCAACTAAAGCATCTCGAGGTTGAGATGTCAGAATCTTTCCTGGTGCACTATATCCTTAACACTCTCCCACATCAATACGGGTCATTCAAAATTTCGTACAATACACATAAAGATAAATGGTCAATCAATGAACTAATGATCATGTGTGTTCAAGAGGAAGGGAGGCTTGTTATGGAATTTGGTGAAAATATAATGTTGGCTACAACGTACGGGAAATGAAAATCTCAATACAAGCATAAAGGAAAAAGGATAATTCCACCTCAGGTTGATATTAAGAAAGAATCCAAGTGTTTCTTCTATAAAAAGAAGGGACACATGAAGAAGGATTGTATCAGATTCCAGAAATGGTTTGAGAATAAAGGGTAATCCAACCTCATTTATTTGTTATGAATCTAATATGGTTAATGTTAATATTAACACCTGGTAGATTGATTTTGGATCTATAATCCATGTTGCAAACTCCTTATAGGGTATGCAAAATCTAAGGAAGCTAGTGAGAAGTGAGCAATACATCTTATACGGTAACAAGATGGGCTCACATGTGGAGGCTGTAGGGACATGCAGTTTAATTTTAAGTAGTGGTTTTATTTTAGAATTAGAAAATACCTTTTATGTTCCAAGTTTCTCTAGAAACTTGATTTTAATTTCAAGATTTGTACCTTTTGGTTATTCCTTTCACTTTTTAGAAACATCTTTCAATTTATTTAATAAATCTGATTGGGTTGAGAATGATATTTTGTCTGATGGTCTTTACTACATTAATTTACAAAATAATGCCACTCATAACGCTATGCATGTTCAAGCTGACACTAAAAGGTGTATTATTGACGATGACTCTTCTATGTTATGTCATAGGAGATTAGGACATATCTCCATAGAAAGAATTAAAATATTAGTGAAAGATGGGGTACTTAGTACTCTAGATTCTACTGATTTTGAGACATGTGTGGACTGCATTAAGGGAAAGCAAACTAACAAGTCAAAGAAAGGTTCCAATAGGAGTTCAAACATATTAAAAATCATACATACAGATATATGTTGTCCAGATATGGACATTCATGATCAGAAATATTTTATCACCTTTATTGATGATTTTTCTCGATATATGTATCTCTACATGCTTCATAATAAGAGCGAAGCATTAGATGCCTTCAAGAGTTTTAAGGTTGAAGTAGAGAAATAATGTGGAAAGCAAATAAAGATTGTGATATCAGATAGAGGTGGTGAATATTATGGTAGATACACTGACAATGGACAAGCGCATAGTCCGTTTGCTAAGTTTCTTCAAGAATATCGGATAATTGCCTAATACACTATGCCTGGTTCACCAGACCAGAATGGTGTAGCAGAAAGGAGAAACCAAACACTATTGGACATGGTGTGGAGTAAGCTTAGCAACTCTAATCTTTCTAAATCCTTATGGATTGAAGCTTTAAATACAACCATGTATATATTAAACTGAGTTGTAACCAAGGTTGTCTTAAAGATGCCATTTGAATTATGGAAAGGTTAGAAACCAAGTTTGTAACATATGCGCATTTTGGGATGCCTTTCTAAAGTGAGGATTTATAATCCACAAGAGAAGAAGCTGGACCCAAGGACCATTAGTGGGTATTTCATTGGATATGTCGAACAACCTAGGGTTACAAATTTTACTGTCCATCTTACAGCACTAGATTTGTGGAATCATGAAATGAAAAATTTCTTGAGAATTACTTGATTAGTAGGAGTGATCGATCCCAGGGAATTGGTCCTAAGAAAGATCATTCTGATGCTCAATGTGCCACTTTAAGTAATGAACTGATTCTTATTGTTAATAACACGCCTCAAGTACAAACGCGTGTTGAAGAACCAGTCCTGGAAGTACCATAAGCTTTTAATCCTGATCTAGTAGATGTTAAAGTTCAATAGATGCCTACTATTGTTGAACAACCAGTTAAACAACATGATTCTGCTCCCCAAGAGAATGTTAATGCAGTATTAAGAAGATCTGCTAGAGTAAGGAAATCAGTGATTCTTAATAATTATGTTATGTATCTACAAGAATGTGACTATAATGTTGGAGCCGAAAATGATCCTAAAACGTTTTCATAGGCCATGAGTTCTAAGGTTTCGAACTTATGGTACAATGCCATGAAAGAAAATATGGATTCTATGGCATCTAACTAAGTCTAGGATCTGATCAAGTTGTCTGATGGTGTGAAAGCCATTGGATGTAAATGAGTTTTCAAAACAAAGAAAGACTCACAAGGCAACATTGAGAGACATAAGGCAAGACTCGTTGCCAAAGGATTCACTCAAAGGAAAGGAATCGACTACATAGAGACATTTCCTCTTGTATCTAAGAAAGATTCACTTCATGTGGTCATGGAATTGGTTGCCCATTTTGATTTGGATTTGCATCAAATGGATGTGAAAACGACTTTCCTTAATGGTAACCTAGAGGAAGATATTTTTATGAAACAACCTGAAGGATTCTTCTCTAGTGATGGTGAGCATTTGGTTTGTAAGCTTAATTAATCCATATATGGATTAAAATAAGCTTCCCATCAATGGTATTTGAAATTTCATAACTTCATCACTTCATTTGGTTTTGAAGAGAACGTCATGGATCAATGTATATACCATAAGGTTAGTGGGACTAAGATTTGTTTTTTGGTGTTATATGTGGATGATATTTTGCTTGCAGCTAATGATAAGGGTTTACTACACGAGGTAAAATAATTCCTCTCTAAATTTTTTGATATGAAGGATATTATTGAGGAATCTTATGTCATTGGCATTAAGATCCATAGAGATAGAATTCGAGGTGTCTTAGTTTTATCTCAGGAAACCTATATCAATAAAGTTTTAGAGATATTTTCGGATGAAAGATTGTTCACCAAGTATTCCTCCCATTGTGAAGGGTGATAAGTTCAATTTGGACCAATTCCCAAAGAATGATTTTGAAAGAGAACAGATGAAAACCATTCTATATACTTCAACCATTGGAAGCCTGATGTATGCTCAGGTCTGCACCAGACTTGACATTGTATTTGTTGTTGGGATGCTAGGGAGATATCAGAGTAACCCATGTGTTGACCATTGGAAAACTACAAAGAAAGTGATGAGGTACCTGCAAGGAACCAAGGATTATATGCTCATGTATAGACGAACCGATGAATTGGAAGTAATTGGATACTCCGATGTGGACTTTTTTGGTTGTGTTGATTCACAAAAATCAACATATGGTTACATTTTCATGCTTGTCGATGGAACCGTGTCTTGGAAGAGTGCGAAATATTCGTTGACTACTATTTCCACTATGGAGGCCGAGTTCGTGTCATGTTTTGAGGTCACATCGCATGGTGTATGGTTGAAGAGGTTCATTTCTGGGATTAGAATAGTTGACTCTATTTCTAGGCTATTAAGATTGTATTATGACAACTCAACTGCTGTGTTTATGGCTAAGAACAACAAAAAGTGGTAGTCGTAGTAAGCACATCGACATTAAATACTTGGCCATAAGAAAACATGTTAAAAAAAGAAAGTGGTCATTGAACATGTAAGCACTGAGTTGATGATTGTTGATCCTTTGACTAAAGGCATGCCACCAATGAAATTCAAGGATCATGTAGAGAAAATGGGAATTGGTTCCACTTTGTAAATGTATATATACAATTTATTAATGAAACTCTTATATATTGTGATATTTTCTCATATTTATGTGCACCTTAATTTATTTGAGAAAATATATATTTTATTGGACCAAGAATAAATATAGGGTTTATTCATTAAGTTTCCTTACCACATAAAGTATAGTACTTGAGAAACTAAATACATTGTAATACATAGAAGATAATACTCACTCTTAGGAGACCTATCACTATGATTCATGTATTTTGTTACTCAAGAGAATTTCACTTAATGTTTGCACCAAGTGGGAGAATGTAACATCAGAGTGGTGCAACACAATGGTGAATCGTGGTGACAGTTCGGTTTCGTCAAAATGGTACGTCGGTTACGAAACCAAATGAGGTTTTTGATGGAAGAACCTTTATAAAGCATCGAGTTCTCTCACTATTCACTGATACATTCAGATACACCATCAAAACGCAAAGAATAAGTGTGAGAAACAAGTGAGAGCATCAAATTGAAAATCTATTGGAATTCTCATATAAGTGCTGAAATTTGATCAATGGTAAGAGGTATGTTTACAATTCATTTTTTTCCCATTTTTTTATATTTTTCATTCATATGGTTTTCTGAACGTTTCTGGAATGAATAATGATCTTACAAGAGGCTGAAGGCTGGGCGTTGGAGGAAGAAGTTGTAAGGGTACGCTGTCTGTTTGAGAAGATAACATTCAATTCACTCTAGAGAAGGCAAAGCTAGACTACTAATGCTGTCACAGGTGGTGGCGTCCTAGTGGGTTGGCATTGTGGGTGGTGGCGTCGTTGGTAGGCCGACAACTATGGTTTAGGATAGGCGCACAACTACTGAAAAATTCTTAATTTATACGTAATAGTTAAAGGCAAATATGAGGTAAAAAATGAATTTAAATTAATTTAGGAAAGTTCGTTCATAACCATCTAAAAGCCATCTTTTAGGTTTATTAAGTGATATTTTATCATCCCTAAAAATTTTATGTAAATTTTTTCCCCTTTTGTTTATCTTGAACCATTCGAAAATGTATTTATTATTGTAGCGACATTTCATCCAAAACTTATTACCCTATCACTCATATATAATTATATTTTTTCTTTATTTTTAATAAAATTTGAAGATAAATTCATAAAATATAGTAAACAACTACAATTTTATTTTTGGATGTTTAAGAATTAAGAGGTGATTATTTATATTTTTAGCAAAAATTAGTTTTTTAATATATAATTGTAGTTTATTTATTCTTAAATTTATAAAATATAATAATTATTTAAAGTATTTGGATTTTAAAATTAAAAGCACCATAATTTAAATTTTAAATTATAAACACGTGGGTATTAAAATAATTTATACATCTAATTAAAATGGATGATTGATTTTTTTAACATGTATTATATTCTAATTTTATATAAAAAAAATTTAACATGTAGATCTCGCTTTAAAAGTGTTTAAACTGATTTATATTTTAAATCTAAATGATCACTAACTATTATCAGAGGATTACATTTTTCTTAAAAATAACGATTATAATAATTATATTGAGAGATATAATTATAAATAAAAAAATATTATTGACATATTTTATATTGAAATTATCAATTATATATAATTTTAGTTGAGTTTTAAATAATTATGAATTTTTCCTATAATAGTTTTTGGGTTTTTTTGCACAGCTAAACTAATATATATATATATAAATTAAACTTATTTTTAGGCTTTTAATATGCTAAAATAAACTTCATATCATTGAATTATAACACATGGTTTCTAATTTATAAATCTTATATTTATTATTTAATACTCTAAAATACGTACGATTTAGTCTCGTTTAAAAATAATTTATAACTATCGCAATTCTTCCTTTTTGGGCAATACATACCTTTATATGTTAACTAAAATGGTTATTGATTATTTCAATTATACATACAATGCACAATTTAGTCTCTAATTATAGAAAACTTTATTATTAAATTGAAAAGAGAAAATTATACAATATAAATTTAAAAAAGTTTATTTACTACAACTTGTTGTATAACAAGAAGTTATATGGCACATAATGACTAGTTAAGTAAAGATGAGACCAAGTGTCTTAACTAATAAATATTTGTCACATTAGTTGTTATTCTACAACAACTTATTTTTCAAAAAGAAAAGTTCTACAAACTTATGTAATTGATCACACTTACTGTTATAAGAAAGTCTAGTGAAAAGGGTTACGGGAGAGAATCAATCTAGAGATGTTTGCCCTTATATTCATATAGATATGAAGGACAAGAGCTAAACATGTTATCTAACAAAAAGAAGCTTCCTTGGAGAGGAGAAAAAAGCAATGCGTGCTTCCCAAGGGCTTCCTTAATGATAAAGAAAAAGTTGTGTACATATCATAAGCCAATCGTACACAATCATGTGTATGTCGTTGTGTGAGAACGTGGTAAACTTGTAAAGTTTTTCATGTCCCCTAATGCAAGTAATTCTATATAGCACTAGTGGGAAACAATACAACTGATGTGAATACATATTTGACCATTAATTAGATTTTTGAAAATTATACAAAACCGTTATATACATGACACATAGGTGTAATTGAGTAGTTTAATGATATTCCTAAAACATTTTTCCTCTGATGCATGTGTTGAACTGTGGACCCTACCACCTAGTTTCAACGAGATGGAAATGAGATCATGGTTGAGAAATGCAATAAAAAGAGAAGAAATAAAAAATGGCATGAATGAGAGAGCAATAAAAATGGAAACAAAAGAGAGAAAGTATACATTCATTAATACATTGCAAGAGAAGGGAAAATAGTACAAGAATGAATTACAAAAGCCATAGTCGATATATAATATGTTTTTAGAGTTATCCTATAATATGATATACACTTGAGTCACTAAGTCAATAACTTTGCACTGCACGGGTTTGTTATGAAGATTTGGAGACTTGTCACCTCAGCATAATTCTTAACTTTTGGGGCATCAATATATTTCTGTTGGGATTCCTTACATTTCCATCACTCATAATCTGTTGGGATTTATATGCATTAGTTGAGCTTGCATTGGTTGAGTTATCATTACCACAATATCCCCTTTTAAACTTAAAGACATGCACATGAAACTTTTTGTCTATGATAAAGAAATTTATGAATGGATAAAAACTTAGTAAATACATTTGCATGTTGTTGAGTAGATTGAATATGTTGCATAAAAAATTGATGAGAGATAACCCATTCACGATTAAAGTGAAGATCTGATTCCACATGCTTAATTCGTATATGACATACATGGTTTGTAGTCAATGACATTGTACTTAGATTGTCATACCAAATCACTAGTGGATAAGAAGTGGTTATATTGAGCTATTTATGTAATGAATGAAGCCAATAAGTGCACGACACTCAGCTTCAATATTGAATTGTGACATTGTTTGTTGTTTTCTAGATTACCATATAACAGGATTATAACCTAAACATACTACCATTCCTTACATTAATCTTCTATTATCAATATCAAAAGCCCAATCAACATCTACAAATGCATGTAATTGAATAAAAGTGGATGTCTTTAAAACTAAACCATTATATTTCAAATTTACGAATCAAACTTGACCAAAGATTAGATTTTGAGGTGATATTATAAAATAATAAAACTATCTACACTAGACTTAGAAAAACCCATGCTAAATAATGCTTTTGCTAGAGTATTAAACTAGGCCCTAGATGTGTGTTTAACTCTATATATTTCCTTGTTGAGCTTACACAAAAATGCAAGGAAATTGAGGGTATTCAAAACCTTATAGTTGAGCCATATACACTTCTTCTTGCAATGCTCCATTAAGGAAATCATTGTTGATATGAAATTATGTATTTCCCATCCTTTTGACAATGAAATATGAGAATCACTCTTATGGTACCTTGTTTAACAACTAGGTTATGTCTCTGAAAAATAAAAGTTTGGACTATGATCATAACCTTTAGTTACTAGCCTTGATTTCCTTTTGTCTAACAATGCACTTGGCAATTTCTTCACACAAAAAATCCATCCATTACCAATACTTTTCCTATTTTCTAAAGGAGGCACCAAAGTCCAAGTTACATTCTTAATGAGAGCATTAAATTTTAATTGTATTGAAGCTCTCTATAAAGGATCAACCAAAAATTGTTTAGTAGAGAATGGTTTTGTCATTGATAGATATGTTCTAATGGCAAGAAGAACTTTGGGTTTGTAAGCACCTACCTTTAATCTTTTAATCGTAGGATGGAGATTGGAAGTTGAAGTGGAAGATGATTGTATGATAGTTGATGGACCTAGTATAAAAGAAGAATGAGAGATTAGCTGAGGAATTGTGGAAATTAAATTCTCTTGATGAAAAGGTAAATCTTGCAAAATCACGGTTATGCTTCCAATAGAGATTTATGTTGAAGATAAAGGTAAGGTATTGTCAATTTCTTGGGATTATGTTTAGGGAAAAGTTAGAGCTAATTGAGGTGTGTCAGGTAGAGATGATAAAGAAGGCAAGCTTTGAGGAATAGGCTTAGGTTTAACGGGAAAAATATTTGCAGGCTTTTGAATAGTGGGTATAATAAGTTTGTAGGGTAGTGTGGTTGAATTTGATAAACTAATGGTTAATTATTGAACAAGGGAAATTTATGTTTCTTTAAAATGGACATTCTTACTAGTATAATCGTTCATCCTTTGTTAAACATTTATACCTTCTATGTCATGGACTATACCCAATAAATATACACGAAACATATTTGTTTTGCAACTTTTGATCATTTTAAGGTCTAATACATGGATAACAAATGCATCCAAAGACTTTTGAATAAAAATAATCAAGTTTTTGGGAAAATAGTACTTTTATAGGTGTTTTATTTTATAAAACTATTATAGGCAACTGATGAATAAGAAACACACTAGTATGCTTCGTCCCAAAACATAGTAGTCATTGAGGCTTCTGTTAACATAGCCATACCAAGAACAATTATATGTCTATGTTTTCTTTCTACAAACCATTTTGTTCATGTTATGAGGACAAAAAAATGTGATGGATAATACCAACTTGAACTAAAAAGGAGCTTAAACCTTAGAATTTACCTCCCTAGTCACTTTGAAGAACTTTAATTTTATAACCTATTTGAATTAAGTTCAACCTTTTCTTTATTGACAAACAAAGTATTTAGTCTTAAGAAAATATACCTAAATATATCTATTGAACTCATCAATAAAATTAACATAATAATGATAACCATTCTTGGAAAAAATTGGTGCTATCCAGACATCAAATTGTATAATTTGTAAAGGAATTATTGCATAGTTAGTTCTAGATTGAAAAGGAAGCTTGTGATGCTTGTTAACCTTAGAGGCATTACAAAAAATACATTCTTATCTTGAGCAAAATAAGACACACTTAGTAAATTTTTGGCTATGGTTGGGACATGCAAAATATTTTTCACTTGCAAACTTCGTAAAAGACAATAATCAGATGATATTGCATTGGAACCAATATATAAAATATTGAGATTCTCATTATCAGCAGTCATTATTCTATTATGTCTTTGAATTTTTTTTATAACAGCTAGATTAGCAATATCATGCGCAACATGATGGTTTGTACTAGAATTTAGTTACCATTGTGGCTCATAGGAAAACTATGGTGGTGGAGGACATGTAGGTTAAGATGCTAGTATATAAGAAGAAACTGGTGGATATTGAGATGAAACCTCGTATGAGTTATCGTAATGTGGTGGAGGAATATGCTGAGGATTTATGGCCACGAAGGAATTTGGCATATATTATGGGTAAGATCATGGATGAATATTAGTGTTTGATAAATATATGTTATGATTAAGGTGTTATAAAGGAACAAGAGGTCATCTATTGCCTATAGGTCCTTGAGTGGGTGTGATAAACATTATTTTGACCTATTATTTTTATATTTTTAAGTATTTAATTTATGTTTTATTTTATTTTTATCTTATTTTGGAGAGTATTTTCGTGTTTTTTACTTAAAGTGATTTTAGAAAAATTCTAGACAAACACGAAAAAAGAAGAAAAATTGGATAATTAATGGAAATTCACACAAGTCAAAATGAATAGGAATGTCATAGCCTAGAAATTCTATATGCATCACAACCCAAAAATATTTCATGCCACGATGAGGTGTTCTAGGGTACCAACTGATGATTCTAGGATTTCAATGCTCGTTAACATATCCATATAGCAACACAAGCCTCTTGGATCCAACTTTTGTTTTCTAAAGTTCAATGTTCATTGTAAAACAACTTATCCCATGCCACGACATGATCATCTTGGGTTGCAATTGAAGAATCAATATTCAATATGTGTCGTAATGCATAATAAACCATACCATGGCTCAAGTATAAAATCTACGATAAATCCTAATATGCATTCCAAACATGTTTAACCCTAATTTTAGTCTATAAATAAAACCCTAACATCCTCTTAAATAGATATAGAGCCATAAATACAATCACCAGCTCTCATAGCCATTTTTACCATCCATATACAAATACAAACATAAAACCTCTCAATGGTAAAGAAGATCCAAGGATTGAAGAAGATAATGACAACCAATTTAGATATCTAGAATCATCTTTATCAAAAAGTGGTATTTTACTGTTTTATATTTTTTCCTCTCTATAATATGATGTCTTTTATAGTTGAATTAACTTTTGTTAATTTAATTATGATTATGATTGGAAGAATAATTTTATAGTTTAAATAAATAAAAGTTTTATTTATTTTTTTGTTTATATTCTTCAAATCTTCAATTGTAAATTAATGATGGACTAAGTTTTGATTTATAATTAAAGAAAGTATTTTAGAACTAATTATTAGACATATTATCTGTACTTTGTTGTGCATTGATGAAAAAGAGTTTAATTTAATTTCATTGATCAATTTCAACCCAACTAAATATGTTATTGATTAATTAAGATTAAATTATATAGTTAAATTATCTTTAATTATAAATTAATGATGAATCAAATCTTGATTAATAAATAAATAATATATTTATCTTAGATTTACCAATTAATAAATATCAAGCCTAACCTAAGAAATTATTAATTAATTAAGGATCATAATTTATATATTTTACTTAGTTTACCAATTAATTAATTACAAGTCCAACCCAAAAAGTAATTGATTAATTGAAAATTGTGTGAGCTCGTTATAACCGTGGGGGTTTGCTTATTTAAAAAGAAAAAAATTGATAAACTTAACTTATTATTTAAATCATTTAATTTGTACTTTTCATAAGGGTTATACTCACTAATTTTTTACATTTATTATTCACCTTTTTTTCTCTCACCCAATACTTGAAAGAATGCTTAGGATTGTTCATTTTAACTCATTTAGAAAATAATTTGATTTTTTAAAACAACTAGTTAATTCCTTTGTACCTTAGGATAACTTATCATTAGTCTATTAGTGATTCGTACACTTACGAGCAATTAAATTTATACATCAAGATGATTGAAAATATCTATCAAAATGATACTAACAAGTGGCCACTATATGACCAACCTTACCATAAAGTTGACATTGAGTTCGTCCTCTGTCTCTTTCATAACCTTTACCTTCTTTTTGATTATAATCATAAAACTTTTATGTGTTGTTCACTGGTGGTACATAAGGACCATAGGATAGTTTAAAGGTTTAGTTACATTATCAAATTATTTGGAACCATTTTTCTTTAACAATAACATTACTTAGATTAACAAATAGTAATGGTGATTTTTAAACAGTTTGTCTCCTATAAAGTCTAGATTCATGGGTAAGTAGTAATGTTTTTGCATTGTCTATAGTTACTAATTCACTCATCATTCTTTTAGTCTACGTTGAGAAAAAATTATCATAATTTTCATTTAACCAATCTAGCACTATTAATAATTTATATTCATCAATTAAACCATATGATACTGCTTCAAGGTCATGAGACAACATTTTAATTACAGAATATATGCTAAGATGGTGAGATTACCTTCCTATTGATTTTGTAATTCCTCTCTCACCTTAATTTTTGTAACTCTGGATTTTGATGCATATGATTTCTCTAAACGAATCTAAGCATTTTTAAGGTGCCAAATCCAAAAATTTGTTTGAGTACCTTGATGCATTCAGATGAATAGTCAATTTAAACTTTATTTTAAATTGCTTTAAATGTCATAATTTAATATATAGTAAATAAGGGTCTTTCTCACATATGATTTTGGAAAGTGATCCTATTTATGAAAATGGGGGTTTTTGATTATGTAAACTGAAATTTAAATCCAACAACTAAATATTAATAAAGTAAAATAACATCTAAAGATTACGATAATAATATGAATAAAAGAACAATTACATTATCATTATCCACCACTGATATGTATTTCAAATCAATAAAGTATAACCTAATTTCATAATCTTTGATTATACCAACTTAAAGTAATTTCATATTTGTTGAATTAAATAAGCTCCTAATTCAAACTACCTATAATAAGCTCTCTAAATTTAATCTATCAAAAGTATTCAATTTCAATGAGCATATTAGATCAAGGTTAAATATACAAGCTAGGTTTAATGACCTTGAGTATTAATTCTCATTGCAAACGATTTATCATTAGTTATTTAAATTGATTAAGAGATTAAATACCCAATCAACTAAATTGATTGATGATGAATTAACCTAATTATTCAATTGTACACTTGAATAATCAAGAAAATCCATACAAATCTTGAATCAGATAATTAATATATAATCAAGAAGAATAGTTTATTAGAATATGATATATTTTATTAAATATTCTAATCCATATCTAGAACTTTAAAATCACTCACAAACAAGTATAAGATTAGTTGCTCATAGGAAAAAAAATTCAGAATATTATTCATGATAACAATAAAAGAAGAAGAAGAAAACTTATAACTATTGTTTTTAAATCTAATCTTTAATTATTTTGATTGTCTCTTTGAATCATGTTCTTTGTTATTGCCTCCAGCTTAGAATTCTTGATATTAAAGCCTAATTAGCCTATTGATAATACTAGGTTTAGATGGGAATAAATGAGATACAAATATTGCAAAAAATAGGTGTTATTAATCATTTACGATAAGCGAGTCGCAATGCATATTATTCTACGGTGTGCAATCAACATTGTTCCCCTTAGTATACTCGAGAGGACTGAGCCACGATGCACTTAAAACTATGCCACAGTATAGTTTGTTTTCCATGAATACCTAGTGACCCTGGGAAGAGTGTGCCATGGTACACTATTTTTGTGCCCAGACACATTCATAATTCTTCATTGTTGCACTTTGGCTCCTCTTTGATGTATCTTGTATAAATTTTTACAATTAAGTCCTCCAATATATAACAATTATTCCCACATGGTGTAGATTCTTTTAATTCTTGTCATTTATATCTCTCAACAACCAAAATACTTGAAATATATCAAAACATGTCACATGATTATGAAAACATATTTTGTAATATAATTAAATAAAAATAAATATTAAATTTAATTCTCTCAATTAATTTCGATAAATCATCATATAAGCGTGATTTTCAAGCATTTATCATACCATATCTAAACTGAATTTTTTTGGACTTATACTACTCTAGGAAGAAAGGTTTATGGTTGTTTTCATTGAGACTCTTATATATGGGTTGTTTTAAAAATTAATGACTTATTTCCTATTTTTTTGGCCACTAATTCTTTTCATTTGGTTTTTTGCTTAAATTTTTTTAAAAGTTTATTGGCTTGTTTATGGACATATTTTTACTAGTTTCTTGAAATTTTCAAAACTATCTATAGATAAGAGTTATGTTTGTGGGTTGTTTTAAAAAAAATGTTTTTTGAAGTTTTGTTTTATAATCGATGGTGGCTTTGTTTTTGGATTTTTTTTTACGAATTTATGATAAAAATTATTATTTATAATTTAATTTTTTTGTTTTATAGAGATATAGAATGAATGGTTGAATTTATTTTTGTTGGATTGATGCCCCCAATCGATTACATAAAATTCAATGGTTTTTTTTTTTACTTCAAACTTGCACCCAATCCATCACCGTTAACGTTTGAAACCAATTTCTATATGGATTTAAAATTGTTATGTAATGGATTTCTTAGATTCAATATGGCTGTCGATTAGGGATTAAGGCAGATTTAAAGAATTAATGAAGGATTTGAGGGATCTTGAGTTAGTTATTAATAATCATGTTATTATAAAGTTACATTTTAATGTAAAACCAGTACGAAAAATGCTTTTTTTTGTAATAATTGTATGATATTAAATGTTTATTTTTAATAATCATGTATCTAAATGTATTAACTTTCATATTAATAATATTAATAATGTAAATCTAATAATTATGATATTAAAATGCATATATTTTTTAAAAATATATCTATAGTGCCTCTTACCCTTTTTTTTTTTTTTTTACCTTTTTCATTTCTTTAAAAATAGAAGGGAGGTGAAACCGAAGAAAGTGAGTGTGAATTTGTGATAGGAAACTAATGAAAACTGGAGTTGATGCATTAATAGCAAAGAAGTGTGTGTTGTGGGAAGTCGAACTTGGGGTGTTAATGGTGGTATTTATTGTCATGGCTATTTTTTGGCATGAAAAAATTACAATTTTAGAATTTTAGATTTTATTTTTGCTATACCAAAAATGCCATCCAAAATGTGGCTCTTTTTCAAAAATATAATAAATAGTTATAGTTTTTAAAAAGATAAAAAGTAATCTAATTTTGTAACTTTTAATGAAAATATACTTTACACATTTATTAATTTAATAAGATAATATAAATTCATTATTTTAAAAAAAAGTTAATAGAAATTTATTTTTTACAAAAGTTATCAAACAACAGATATCACATGTTACCCTTCTTAAGTAGATATGCAAATTTTTTAAAATATATATATATTTTTAATATTTTTTTAAAAAATAATAAATTTATATTATTTAATTAAATAAATATATTTTTAATATAAATTTTTACTAAAGATAAGTACTATTCTTTTTTTTTTTTTAAGAAAAAGATTGTTTCACACGATTTGAAAATTACATGACTTTTTGGGGTGTTTTTTTTGTTAAGAATTATATGATTTTTGGATGCGTTTCACAGCTGTTTATTTTCCATGTTAATAAAATATATTCTTTAAAATCCCAACTCCTTTTAAAATCTATCAAATAATTTAACAAGTTAATTAGTTTATACTTTATAGTACCACCTACTCACCTAGTATACCAAAACAGTATATATAAAAAGAAAATAAATAATTCCTATTTCACTATCAAATTTTATTAAAAATGAAAATACTATTCGTATTGATATATATCGATAGAAACACGAACCTTCAAACCCAAACTAAAACATCTCCCTCTCCCTCTCCCTCTCCCTCTCCCTCTCCCTCTCCCTTTCTCATCACACGTCACAGACACTGGCTCACTTCCTCTCTACCTCTTCTTTCTGAGACACAACGGCTAGCACATTCCAACAAATTTGTGTATCGATTGGAGTAATAGGTTTGGATAGTGATGGCCAGAGAATGAGGTACTTCCGGCGGCGACTTGTCCTATCATGTCGGTACCGTGCTCGGACTGCTTCTCTGATTTAGTCTGCGACGAGGACTCAGCAATTCTCTCCGGAGAGTTGCCGGAATGTTCGTCGGACCTTGAATCCCAGAGCTGCCTTGAGGGGCCGATTGCTAGCTTCATAGAGGACGAGCGGAACTTCATTCCGGGATGCGACTACCTTGCTCGCTTTCGCTCCGATAATATCGCCGCCTCCGCTAGAGCTGAGTCCGTCGCATGGATTCTAAAGGTAGGCCTCCTCTAAAGTGCGCTTTTTGGCGATTTTCACCACGCTCTTACTCTTTGAGATTCCAAATGGACGAACCGATAGTTTGTTGATGCCTCTGCATCTAGCTGATCGTATCTATGTTCGACGATTCCACTGTTTTATTCTATGCACCGTCATTTTTTAGCTCCGTACCACTGAAGTAGGATGGTGAAGCTTACTTGACGGTTTGCCAGCCGTCGGAAGTAGAAAAGCTTCACATTATCGTGGTTGCGGCCTATTAGATATCGTTGCTTTTGGTTGCCTTTTGTTTACCGCATAATATATTATTATTACGCGCAGGTGAGGTGACAGATTTTTTATTTTTTTAATGCTGTGATTCTTCAGGTACATGCTTTCTACGGTTTCCAACCACTAACGGCATGTCTCTCTGTCAACTACTTCGATCGTTTCCTGTATTCTCGCCTCTTGCCGGTAAGTTTCAGCTTAATCGTGGTAGAGGTTATAACTGGGAATTTAAATAAATTAATAAATTTATAATATAAAATGGATTTATAATAATAAAATACCTATTTTACCCTTAATATTGTTACTATTAAATAATATTATCAATAATAAATTATTTTTATAATAATAACAAATATATTGGGCCATTTATCACAACTCTATGAAATTCATCTTTTTTATATTTTTAATATTAATTTTTTTATTAATGTAAGCTCCTTGTTTCTTTTAAATGATTGCACATAATTTATTAAAATATTAAAAATAATTATTAAAAAATTTAAACATTTGATTAATATTTTATTATTTAATTGATAAAAAATAAAAAATAATATTAATTATTATTTTAAAATGTGTGTGAAATTTTATAGTTATTATTATAATAACATTATTTAAATTTTATATATAATAGAATTTTTCAAATTATAAGATTCACAAATCACATTAAATAGAATAATTACTAAAATCCTTTCAAAGAAAAAAGACTAATAACTAAAATCATGCGAAGGGACCTAATCTACCTAGAAAAAGATACGGGTATAGAGATTAATAGACCAAACATTTTTTAGTTTTTGGGAAAATGAATATTCTATTTGGATAATAATATTGCAATAATAAAAATATAAGAATTTATTTTATTTCTAATATTAATTATACTTTAGGCATTATTAATAAATAAAATTATCATTAAATATTATTGTGATAAAAATAATTATATTATACCAATATCAATATACTTTTATTTAGTGTCATCTTTATTGGTATTACTATTTATTATTTTTAGAATATATATTTCACTAATCAAATTGGTTTCTTTCTCAACTTTCTATTGATATTGTTTTTTAAAGAAAGAGTTTCAATAATCTTAAAATTTTATTTAATCTTAATAACACGTAATAATATGCTTTTGAATAAATGAATAATTTATTGTATTAGGAATGATTTTTTTTTCTTTTATAGAGCATCTTAGGTTAAGTATTTTGTATTATTGATATGCTACGGAGGCCACCAATACTCCGTCATCTATTGGTCGCCAAACCAATTGATAAGGTCAATAATTACATATTTTTCACCTGGCAGTCACCATTATAAAAGTACATTCAGAAATTCATTATGCTTTAAATTCTGTTATATTTGTCTCTACGATGAATCCGTACTTCTCGGCTCTTGAGGGAAAAAAATTACTTCTTGGGACCGTTGTTAAAAAAAATAGAATAATACTAATTGTGCTCTACGATTTTCTTGCTTTATTTATTTAGATTTTTTTCTGCAGCAATCAAATGGGTGGCCACTGCAGCTGTTATCTGTTGCTTGCTTGTCTATAGCCGCAAAGATGGAGGAACCACTTGTTCCTTCGCTCCTAGAATTTCAGGTATAAATTTGATTGAGTGTATAGATGTTTTCAGTACTTTCCTTTCTTCTAGAATGCGCTGGTTTAATTTTAGAAGAAATGGTGACCAGTAGCTAATTGCTTAATGTGTATAGGTCGAGGGTGCTAAGTACATTTTCGAACCCAGAACAGTCTGTAGGATGGAGCTACTTGTTCTTAATGTTTTGGACTGGAGGCTACGATCCATAACACCCTTTAGCTTCATCGGTTTCTTTGCATGCAAGCTCGATTCAACGGGAACTTTAGTTGGGTTTCTAAAGTCAAGGGCTACGGAAATCATCTTATCTTATATTCAAGGTATGCTAAACTTCTAAATACAGATAGGTGTACATCATACATGAACATTTTGTTTATAACATATATACTATAAATGTATGTTATCCTAATTGTATGTATGTTATCCTAATTATAAACAATAAGGGCGTTGTTTATTTATTTTTGAAAGGAAACTCTCTTTGCTTAATTTAAACAGAGGCCAGCTTTCTCGAGTATTGGCCATCATGCATTGCTGTAGCCGCATTACTTTCTGCAGCCAATGACATCCCCAATCTCTCTATGGTGAATCCTGAACATGCTGAATCATGGTGTGATGGACTAAGCAAAGTAAGCATGTGATTATAACTTACAATTGGGCATAATCTTTAATGAAAACAAAATACGTTTGCAAATTCCGAAATATATACATTTTTGCAGGAAAAAATCATGGGATGTTTTCGGCTTATGCAAGAATTTAAGCTTGGGAATAGCCAGAAAAAGATCACAAAAATCTTATCCCAAATTGGAGTTACTACTCGGACCAGAATGAGGTCTATTGAATCCTTCTCGTCATCCTTGTCATCAACTTATAAAAAGAGGAGATTAGATAAGTGCTTATGGGGAAATGATGACCAGGGAAACTCCGAATAATGGGAGAAGGGGAATAAAAAAGGCAAATTAATGGTGGTCCAAGCTGCCTAGAAACCTCAAATGTTTTTTTGTTAGAAGGTTTTGGGATATTTTTAAAATTGACTTGAGTGTTGGTGTGGATTATAGTATATAATATAATGTATGTATGAGAGCTTGGTGAGTCATAGATGAGATTTATTAAATTTTCAAGTTGCGCATTGCCATATATATTCATTAATGGCTTTGCAAATTCCCAAGGGAAGGGGACTTGTTTGTTAATATTTTGGTGTGAGAAAAGTAAGGTGAAAGATAAAGACAGATATGTTTTAATAATGGAGTCATTGAGTGTGAACCAGGTGGGGGGAGCGTAGGTTGTGGGACCCTTAGCCTGGGATTTGGATATAAATGGTGTGTGGATTTTGCTAATTAGGTGGCAAAATTATGGATTCGAAATTGAGGTTTGAACCGTTCAAGGGATTTTAAATGTCAATCTTAGGGGGAAAAAAAGGATTCATATGTCGAGCTCCTCATGTAGGTCTTCATAATAGCTTTTACTTTTGCCTCTATTGATGGGAAAGTTTGGCTCCATTTTAATGGACTTTACAGTTTTAATAAATGCTTTCGGAGGTATGTGTGGTCTTGCATTAGGTGCTAGCTCACATGTGTGTAAGCGTGCTTAAACTGCCTCCTCTTTTATTGGCCTTCAGCCCTTGAGTTTGGACTTTGGCCTAACCATACAAGACGTTTGAATTCTGTGATGTTCACACGAGTGGTGGTTACACGTGGGAGCTTCATTTTTCAATTTTTTAATTTGTTTCATTTTTCATTTGATTTTCATGAGAAGGTGTGGGAAAAACATCTCTTTCATGGCCTAAGCTAGACCTTTTTTTTCTTCTCTTAGAATTAAAAAAAGGAAATACAAAGGC
The DNA here is from genome assembly GCA_037013495.1 of Hippophae tibetana. Taxonomy (NCBI): domain Eukaryota; kingdom Viridiplantae; phylum Streptophyta; class Magnoliopsida; order Rosales; family Elaeagnaceae; genus Hippophae; species Hippophae tibetana. Next base: position 23,239,668 of record CM072805.1, on the reverse strand, counting down.
CTTTGGGGGACCTTGATGATGCGTGTTTGTATGAAATTATGAGATAAATAATATATAGATATTTCATTGATGAGATTCTCTTTTCTTTGTATTATGACACGTGATTGACAATAAAGATTTTGTAGCTTTGTGCTTTGTTTTATTACAAACCCAACTCAGGAAAATAAAAAAAAGGACTTTGAAACAAAAGCTGTGAAATTTTGTGAGACATGGCTCCTCTAGCCAAAGGCAATAGAGCTGGCTAGCGGTCCCTCAAGCAATAAAGGCAATTCAGCTTGTGGATACGATTCATAAACACCTCTTCTGACCAACCACTGTAAGCTGTTTCCTTCATTGGACAGCTCTTCTCGACTTTTCTGCTTAATTAATTTAATTCTCTTTGTGATTATTGCATGTTATTAATTTGTATTATCTTCATGCATCATGATCAACAGGTAAATAGTATAATCCCATGGTGATATTTTCATTATTTTCACGGCATAGAAAAAGGGGAAAATGTTGTGTAAAGTTCTTTAGTTTAGGTTTATTAGTAACATCCTTTTTCTTTTTTTTTTTAGAAAAGATCAATTGTCAGGTTGAATCACTTGGAATTTCTAACTCCTTGTGGAATGCATATAGTAGCACTATTTCGACCATGAGCTCATAGACTTTTACTAATTCATGGTGGAAATGGGGTTACATATGGTGAGAAAAAAACAAGTGCTAACTGCTAAATACTGCTAAAAATGGAAAAGCCAAAGCTCTCTCTCTCTCTCATTTTCGTGGTATAGATTTTCTGAAATAAGTATACTATTTTCGCTTGTTGTAACATGTATCTCACGACATTATGTCATTTGTGTTGTAATTGTTTTTATTGTATTTGTGTATGTTAAGTGTGTTTATGTTTATCTTTTTCTTCCCAATTCACATTTGTTTATATGTATTGAAAAAATAATTTTTTTATTGAAGTTATTTATAAAATATCTATGTCTTTACAAACATAAAATAATATTAATAATTAACTGTAATTAAAATATAATTTGGATTTTGACAGCAGTTACAGATCAAATTGCTAACCTACACCATAGTTTGAAAAAAAATCACTCTTAAAGTTTGTTTTTTTATCCACAATCAATCATAACAATAATGTTACACATATTCACAAATAACACTGTACTAATTTTTTCATCCATTATCTCACATATTTTTTCATATTTTTCTAATTAACTTAAATATCCTTTAAAAATAATAACAATATAAAAATATTTTAAATATTTATTATGTTTGTTATGGTAAAAGAAATCTACACTAAATAAAAAAAGTGAAATTTAAAGTTTTTGATATCACACTTGAGTCTCTTCCCCTCGCAGCTTAATTTTTTAAAAGTATTTTTATTTTTCTAAATTGTCCAAATTGTTATCTCATTTTGATATTTATTTATGATAAAATTAATTAACTAAATTTTAAAATCCAAAAAATATTATTTTTGGAATGTCTTATAAAATTTTTTTTTTGGTATATTTAACATAATTAAAAAATTACTTAATGCATTCAAGAAATAAAGTATGTGTATATAATAACTTAATAATTTATTAAAACAATGATTTAATTATAATATAGTCTAAGTTAATAATTCATAAACATTATTTTCTTAAAATTTAGTATCAATTTTTTAATTTTTTTTTATAAATTAGTTCCATTTGTTAATTTTGTTATTAATTCCACTATAAATATCAAAATTGAAGTATTATGCTATTTTTATCTTTTAGTCTTGGATATATCTTTAAAAAGTTTGATCCTAAATTATTTATAAAAAAATTAAATAAAAAACAATCATTTTACTACATGTGGAAAAAAATCATTCATTCTATATACTTTAATTTTATTTTTTTAATTGATAAAACAGTGTAAATTTATGTATTTTTTAAATTTATGTTTTATATTTGAATAAAATAAAAATATAACATTTTTATTTTTATTTTATTATTTAATATTATTAATTATTTAATATTTTAAAGATATTATAAAAATATCATTAAAAAACTTATATTTAAAAATTTTAAAAATTTACAATATTTATAAATAAAATATAAACACTAAGAGTATGATTGAAATTTTTTTGGGATAAGGATAATAAAACCATAGCTTAATCTAGCCTTCTACTTATAATTTAATCTTATAATAACTACATCTGGGACACATGTCAATGGATGAACCGATCGATCATCACGTCATGTTATTTGATTATCCCCTTTTGTCGCATCTACTACTTTTTCTTTTTAGTTGCTTTTGTTATGGCCATGCATATATAAATTATATGAATCACTGTCTCCAAAACTGGACAACCATGAAGAAATATAGAAAGGTAGTGACAAGCTTTTAGTCGGTACATTTTATAAAATTATTCTTGGATGGTTGCCTTTAGTATATTACAAATTTCCATCAATCTACTCAGTTGGGCCACCATTATATATTTTATAAGATTGCCACTTTTTTTTTTCTAAATTAGGGCTCAAAATGAAATTGCATTAACTTTCACATTTTCTGTTGTTAGAGAATGGAATGGAAATTATGGACATTTCTTTATTATTTGATTTGACATTTAAGGAAAGGAAATGAAAGGAAAGGAAAGGAAATGAAAGGAAAGGAAAGGAAAGGAAAGGAAATGAAATGAAAGGAAAGGAAGTTTTTTTTTCCATCTTTGTTAGCTAATAATAACATATTTAAGGTATTATCACACTATTTTTTATGATATTAAAATGTTTTAATTTAATAACTCAATTCAAAATGTAATACCCTTTTATTAAAATTTAAAATTTAGTAATGCGCCTAATGAAGATAATTTTAGATTTTTTATATATTTGTTTTTCTCATCTTCTCTTTTTCTTCCCCATTTCTGTTTTCTCACCAAACAATTTTCTTTATCTCTTCATTATTTTGAAATTTTCCTTTCAAATATTTAACGTAAACTTAAGATATATATAATATACGAAATTGTTGCATCAATAGATTATCCAAGCTTGGTTTGGTTTGATGATATAGACCTTTTTTTTATAATTAACGGCACATATATCACCTAAATCATCTTAAACTTAAATCTTTAGGTGTAGCATCCACAAATTTAATCACCAACCTTTTGAAATGAAATTTAAAGAAATAAAAAGGGTTGTTTGGTGGATAAGGAGTGAAAAGAAAAGGAAAGGAGTGAAAAGAAAAGGAGAGGAAATGACGATTGGAAAGAAAATAAATAAATAAATTATAAAAAAAGATCTAGTTATTTTCTATTTTACTAGACACGTTATCAAAACTTTAAATTTAAATAAAAGGTACCGATCCTTGGGTATTAAATTAACATTTTAATTGACTATGAATATAATAACGTATAACTCCTTTAAAATAAAATAATTTTTTTTTAATTAATTAGGAATCGATAAACGTGCACATCTACTTAAATGGACGGAAACAATTATTCATTTTAGTAAAAAATGATTTAATTCACTTAATAAATAAATATTTACAATTTAATTTTTACAAAATAAAAAAATTATAATGATTAAAAATAGACATAATTATGGTGAAAATATTCTTGGATCCTTATTGTCCCTTATTTTGACAATGGTTGCCTCCAACTAATTCTCAAGTTCTTCAACATTTTCCTTCAAATTAAAATATATGTTAATTATTCTTAACTTATTAATTAAATTCGAGAACCGTAGAAAACTTAAGGATTCTGTAAATATATCTACTAGTTGCTCCGATGTAGAGATATGATAAGTCTTGATTATTCCAGTTTGAATCTTTTCTCTCATTAGATGACAATTGATCTCTATGTGTTTGGTTCGTTCATGAAACATTGGATTTGATGCAATGTGAAGGACATCTTGATTATCGTAATATAACTTGGTCAGTTAGGAGTTTTTGATACCCAAATCATCCAAAATGTATCGTAATAAGGTTACTTCGTAACAGGCTACCGCCATAGAACGGTATTTCACTTCTACACTCGATCGTGAGACTGTGTTTACTTCTTAATCTTCCAAGAAATTAGTGAGTTTCCAAGAAACATAAAATATCACGTGGTTGATCGTCGTGTGTCTACGCATCTAGCCCAATTTGCATCACAGAAAGCATTTAATTGTAGTGAACTAGCTGTTGAGAAAAAAGAGACCTTAACCTAGTGTGTTCTTGATACATCGTAGCACTCATTGAGCTGCTTCCAAATGTCGTTGCCATGGTTTGTCCATGTATTGACTGAGAATGTGCACAATAACTCATGTCCTCTAATATTTCAAGTGTGTACTTGCATTGTGACAAAACAATTCCCTTCTTGGATCGCGAAATTTCTATGTCCAAAAATACTTTAATTCGCTAAGATCCCTAGCTTGAATTCTTGCATTAGATGATTCTTAGTTTCCTAAATGTCTTGTAGATTGTTTCCTATTATGATTATATCATCTACAAGAAGAGCCAAAAAAGAATTACCACGGGTTCAGACGAATAGTGAGCGATCATACTTGGATTGGTTAAAATCGACTAGCTTAAGTGTTGGTGATAGCTTGATGAACCATTGTTGTAAGGCTTATTTAAGTCCATATAAAGATTTGTGTATTTTACATACTCGTGTTTCCCCCTTTCGTCCGAATCTAGGTGGAAGAGACATGTAGACATCTTCATGGAAATCGCCATAGAGAAAGGCATTGTTGACATCGAGTTGGCAAAGATGCCAATTTTGAACAACAACAACGACGACAAGAAGTAGATGAACGGTGAAAAGTTTGGATATTGGTGCAAATGTAACATTTAATCTGACTGTATGCTTTAGCCAATAAATGAGCCTTGTATCGTTCCATAGAGCCATCAAGATTTTAATTGATTTTGTAGACCCATTTACAACCAATGAGTTTCTTGTTTGGAGGAAGCTGTTGGAGCATCCAAGTGTCATTAGTTTCGAGATCATGTAGTTCTTGTTTCATAGCAAGCTTCCATTTTGGATCATTAAAATATTTAGCAAAGATGGTTGGTTCCCTGAGAATGGAAAGAGAAGTAGTAGGTAATAATTGGTCATAGATAAGTACATGAGATAAGGAATCAGAAGTTCCTTTGTTATCGAACGATGTTGAGTTAGATGAAAGGAATGACCAAGAAGGTAAGAAAGCTTGTACATGATACTTTTAAAGGTAGCTAGGAACATGAGTGGATCGGCAAAGCCTATGTGTAACTGGTGTTGAAGGAGTCATGTGAAATGCATAAGTTGATAATGGTGTTTCAAGAGGTGTATCTTGAAAATTAGAGGTGTGTGAGTCGATTGTTGGAAGGAAAGATGGTGTATAATTAAGTGATGTATTTGAAGTGGTTGATTGGTGAATGTCAAACATGTCATCATAAATAGTATTTTTTGATAGAGAGAATAGAGTTAGAGTGTTGACAGCAGAAGTGGAATAAGGAAACACATATTCATGAAAGATAACATCATGAGACATAAAAATTTTGCATGTTCCTATATTGTAGACTCGGTAACCTTTTACCTCATATGCATAACCAATGAATATGCATTGATGTGATATAGCATTAAACTTGGTGAGTCGATCATGATATGCAGACACAAAACAAAGAGAACTAAAGACACGAAGATGTTCATACCTAGGAACTTTGTGAAAAATGATTTCAAATGGTGTTTTACCCTTGAGAACATGTGTTGGAGTACGATTTATGAGGTATGTGACTGTAAGAATGACATCTCCCTAGAATTGTTTAGGGAGATTGGCTTGGAAGAGCAATATGCGACCTACATTGAGAAGGTAATGGTGTTTGCGTTCAACAACACCATTTTATTAGAGGTAGAGACACAACTGATGTGATGTAAGATTTCTTTTGTAGAAAACAATTGGGTCATAGAAAATTCTGATCCATTATTACTATGAATTATTTTAACTCGGGATGAAAATTATGTTTCAACAAGATTAATGAAGGTGGTGAGAAATGTATGTATATCAGATTTAGTGTTTAAGAGATAGACCATATGCATCTTGAATAGTCATCAACAATAGTGAGAAGATAACGTGCTCCATTAAGTGATGGAATGTGATAGCTCCCCCCTCCAAATATCAACATGAATTAGTTCAAAAGGTGGTCTTGTATTGATAGAACTTAAAGGAAATGGATTACGAGTTTTCTTAGCTAGTGGACAAATAAAACAATCACTAATAGAACAAAAGGGTATATTGATGGAAAGAAAAAGTACACATAAACTTATATCAGATAAATGACTAAGTCGTTGATGCTAGAAATGAGGGTTGGTTGGAGCCGTATTTGAAAGGGAAAAACATCCAATCTTTTTCTGAAATAGTCAGGTAGTAAAGTTCTGCTTTCTCAGTTCTCATCCCAATCGTCTTCTCCGAGTGTTTATCTTGAACAAAGAACACATTATTAGTGAAGATGGCATAACAAAATGAAGTTTGAGTCAATTTGGCTACTGAAATCAAGTTTAATTTGAAGAAGGGAACACATAAGACATTATGGAGTATGGAATTATTAGAGAAATGTACGGTATCAATATGTGTGATATAAGTAAGTGAATGATTAGGTAAATGCACATGCCGATTAATGACTGAAATGTTAAAGCTTATAAGGCTTTGGGAACATACCATATGATCAGTTGCCCCTGTATCAAAAATCCAACAGGTTTCTGAATGGAAAACACTCGCACATAATATGTTACCTAAATGAGTGGTCACTTGACTTTCCATGTTATCTGATTTGGCTTGATTGAGAAGTGTAAGGAGCTCATAATATTGGGCAAATCTAAGGTTGTATGATAGTGTCCTTATGTCAGAGCTACTTGCTTGAAAGTTAATATGGTGAGCTTTGGAGGGGAAGCCATAAGTTGTTTTTTTCTTGTCTTCAATCATCTTTTTCTTTCAACATGTGTTGATGGTATGTCCATTGAAACCACAAAACTCACATTTGAGGTGATTTCAGCAACTTTCAGAATTGTGGTCGATATTGTTGCATCGATCGCACTTGAGATGTGAGTTCCTTTCTCAGTTCCTTAGCTGTAAGTGCTGCAACTTCTGGCATCCTTCCTACGGTTTGTGTGGAGATAACTCTCTGCTTTTCTTCTTGAACAATGAATGAGTATAACTTATTTACTATAGGTAAAAGGTTCCATAAGTAAGATTTGTCCTTGTGCTGCTGTGTAAACTACGTTAAGCCCTATGAGGAACTTTATGATTCATTGCTTTTGTTGGTATTCATGTAGTTCCTTTCTGGCGTTTCCTCTACAATGTGGAAAAAGACATAATGCATCTCGAGTATCCCATAAGCTTTTCAACTTAGTGTACTATTCTCCAATGCTTATACCTTCTTATGTTCAATCATGAATCTCTTGCTCGATTTGAAATATGTGCACGTTGTTGGTGTGTGAAAAACGTTCCTTCAATTCTTCTCATAGTTCATATACAATATCATTATAAATGACATTTTCCGCAATTTTAGATGATATGGTATTAAGAATCCATCATTTGACAAGAATTTTGCAGCAAGACCATTGTTTGGTTTCTGCCTCAGAGTTTCTTAGTGGCTTCGTGATTTTTTTGTCGTTAAATATGTCTTTGTTTTTGGTGGTGAGAGCTATGAGTATTGCATAACTCCAAATATGATAGTTGTCCTGATTTAGGGATTGAGCCACTAGAACCATACCCGGTTGGTCTGAGTGGTGTGGGTATAATGAATTACCAGGATCATCATACCATTTTGGTATAGTGGGGTTGGTATTGGTAGTTTCAAACATGATTGTTAAGTGAAAAATCAAAAAACGGGATAAGATTTAGTATGTTTTAGACGGTAATGATTATTGATGGAAAAATAACGAACTTAAATAGGCTGTATTTTATAGGAAATTGATCAAGGATTTTAGAACTGAAAATTTCAATTCAAGAACTGGTCGAAAAATGGGTGAACCGGCGGCTGCAGACTGAACCGACTAACGATATGCATCTGACTTCAATAGTGTGTGGATGATCTTCTTGGCTTGAAAAATTGCAGTTTGGTGGACATTTTTTGGAGATTATAATGAGATAAATTTGAAATTAATTTTGAAAAGAAACAAAATTTGGAAGAAAAAAATCATATCTGGATTTTTTGTGTGAGTTGGATTTTCAGATAGCTTATTCCTAAACTCTAATAACACGTAAGAAATAGTTTAATTCACTTAATGAATGAATGTTTTTAATCTAATTTATATTAAAAAAAATTATAATGATTAAAAATAGATATAATTATAGATATAATTATAGTGGAAATAGTCTTAGATATTTGTTGCTCGAGTTTTTCAATAATTTTAATACATAATTAATAATTACTTCGAAAGAGAATGCATTAAAAGTAATCATATTATAACCATGTTTTTTGTGATTAAAATAATAAAATTATATTAAATATATTTTTTTTTATTAATTATATTTTATTGTTATTATTATTGAGTAAAATTATTTTTATAATAATAATAATTTATATCACGATGTTTATCATAAATTATATAAACCAATTATCAAAAGAAGATAATTGCACGTTCAAGAGGGTTAAATTGTTTATTTGATTCTCACCTATATAGTTCTCAAATAACAAAGAACAAAACTTTTTTTATTATACTTGAACTTTACCAGAATGAAGCTGCAGGGTCCCAAATCCTATGACTAATCTTCTTATTCTCTCCCTTCTCTTATACCAATAAATATATAAATTTGAAATTATATCTAAACAATATGGATTTTCTTAAAGTCGTGAGGAATCCCAATTATAAACCAAAAAGCCATAACTTTCTTTTTCTATATTCTTCAAGAAAAGTGGGGGTGTATGTTTTGAAGGCTCTCTATAATTTTAGTCTTTTAATGTGGAAATTTTCGAATTTTATTGTATGCGCAGTGACATACAAAGATAGAGCCCCTAAAATTCAATTCAGCTTTAAAAGATTATATCTTGTTGTAAAACCAATAAACCATGCTTAGCATGCTTGTGAGGTAATAGACGTTGTTCCAAAAGTCCACTGACCTTAATTATTTGTACCAAATGTTTCAAAAGCTTGAATCACATTATATATATATGACCCCAATTAAATTTGTGATCTTTAAAGGTATGGTTCTCATAATGTAAATGAATGAAACATTTTTTTTTTATATATCTTTTATGTTACTTCAAATTATACCATTTAAGTTAAATTTCATCTTAATATACGTAAAAGTAAAATTAAAATTAAAATTTATATCTACAATCCCATGTAGCAAAACATCTATATATAGCAATGACCATTTTCTCTTAAAGTATCTTTTTGAGTTAACTAGCTAGGTTAATATTTATTTTAAATATGAAATTTGATGGTTGAAATTTCTAACATTTAGTTGAAATAAAAATAAAAATAAAACATCCCTTGAAATTGGATTATAAAATTGTGACTGAGACGCTTGTACATTTGGGATCATTATAATCATTTTATATTATTATTAAAAAAAATAAAACATATAACTAACAAGATCATTGTGTGATTTACATAGAGCGCGTTTGGGTGCTATGGTGGCCTCCACATTTAAGCACGTTAAAGTGCTCAAATACGAAATGAACTGATCGTACCGACATGTTTATTTTTGTTAGTTGTTGTATATGTCAGCTTGCTATTTAATTAATTACATACATATCAATTAATGTAATATTTTATTTATTTTTTTAGTAAACCCAAATAGAATCTTACACGTAATAGAAACATTAATAAATAATATAATATATTGATCTTAAATCTTTATTTTAAGATGAAATAAATTATTATTATTATTAATAAAAAATCTAACATATATCTAATATTTGACATAATAATTGAGACTTATAAAATTCACTCAAAAAAATATTTTTAAAATAACGAGACCCACATATTAGATATATTATTTTATACAAAACTACATGAATTTTTAATTATTTTTAATAATCTCACAACACCATTATAAATAATAACAAGATTATTTTAGTAATTAGGGCACATACAAGCATTTTTATATAAATTTTTAACAAACGCTTAACTACTACTTTATATCTACTTTCAATGAAACATACCTACAAAAACAACTCAATCAAAAATTTAAAACCACTTTTTGTAATAGTGCATCCAAATACACTCATATATTAGTATTAGTATGCATGTATTAGTGGTACATGAGAAGTTGGTTATTCATTTTGAAGTAAATGATGTAATAATACTTATCACTCATATTACTTGTTTTTTTAATCAAATATTAAATATTTGTATTTTTTTAAATAATTATATTAATATTACATTATTATTGACTTAAAATATTACATCTTCAATTATTATAAAAGTTAAAAATTTCTATATAAAACATATCGAAAACTCTTTATAATAATACCATTACATCTAGTCATTACCACTTATTATCACAAATATAACTATTCTTTGCGATTAATGAAATCTATCAAAAGACTATGGACATAAATAATTTTGGAACTACATTGATGTGATATAAAATTACTCACTCAAATTGAAAACTCTAAAGGTAATTAGTGTAACAAAAGAGAGATGTATTAGTCATTAATCATTCGTAGATTAAGTCTAATAATTATTTCATTAATTGGTTTGTTATTTAAAAAATAATAATGTTCCTGAAAATTCATATTGAGGTAAATTAAGTACCTAATCAGCAATAATCTATGAAGGAGTCACACCATAATAAGATATAATCTATGAAGGAGTCACACCACTTATTAATAATGTTCCAAGTTCCATCCAAGTCACACCATAATAAGATAGAGCTCTGAATTGGATGCCATGAAAAGGAGTAGTTGAAAGAAAAAAAAAAAGAGAGAGGATATTAGTTAATTTCGAGGGAGCGTCTGTGCATGTGCATATTATTTTCTTCAATTCTTTTTATATATATTTGCTTTAATAATTGTGTCATAGCTAGCTAGTAATGTTAGTGTTGGACCTCCATCTCCAAGAGTGGAGACAAAAGATTCGTCTCCTTAATCATCAATCTTCAATCGATCGTCTTCCCATTTCATTTAGTGTAATGATAATGTGAAAATAACTTTTTAATTTATTTTCAAAATAAAATATACTAAATACATATTTTAACTCCAGTACTATTAACTATTTATTAGTATTATTATTAATTAAATATTTTTGTGATAATAATAATACAATATAAATTATCAAATTTTAAAACTATTTTTATTTTATTATCAATCATGTAATTGTTATTTTCTGTATAAGATGAAAAAATCAGAGACTGCTATAAAAAAAAGTAAATTATTTTTATTAACATAACTAAAAAACTTATTGTATCACCTACTATTTTCTTTACAGGAGAGAGCTATATATCGAGTTAAAAAGCTAGCACAAGATACATTAATTAATTTAAGCGTCATAAATGTGTAAACGGTGAATGGTGAAATTCATTCGGAGTACGGTACTATAAGAATGTCAAGATAAATATATTAACTTTTTGTTTGGCTCTCGAAAGATAAAGAGTCTCTTCCTAACTTTTTGTCCTCTAAATGATAAATTATACTGGTAAATGTTTAATATCCCACCATCCTTCGAATTCTGACCTTTTGTGTTTCAAAAAAGTAATTTGCACTGAGCCTAAAAACCTATTATAAAAATAAGTAGGAGTATCAATTTGTATAAAAATAAGTAGGAGTATAATTTGTGTAGTAGTTGATAAAATGGATCGAATTCAAATTATAGAATTTGAATTGAATTGAATTTGGATTAAATTTAAACTAATTCAAATAATTTGAAAAAAAAATAAACGAGGTTACTGAATTTGAATAAACTCATTAACTTGAAATAATTTATATATATATAACACATAAACATTATAACTTATACACTAAGTTAAAAACTTAAAATTAGATAAATATGTTTCTTCTTAATTTTCAATATTCATTCGCACTCTCTTAATTCTCTTATTCTCTAGTAACAACAGTTTCTCTAGTAGAAGCCCTAGGTTCAGTATTGTTTCGCTCTTCTCTAACAGTAGTCCTATGTTTATTGGAGCAAGTTAAATTTTTTTTCGTGCCAAACTAAAAAGATTGTTATTCTTTGTATGATCACTATATGATATACTTGAATATACTAAAAGAGTTATATATATATGTTGTTAGTTTTGGAGAATTTTTTTTGTTTAATCTTACTCATATTTCTTTGTTTAGTGGCTTGTGAAATTCGATTGAAATTTGAAGCTTTTTATTCAAACTATGAGTTCTCATGAAGACACAACGGCTTCTAACTTTTGCATGAGAGGGATTTGGTGACATTTACATTTGACAATTTTATTTAAAAATATATTTTTTGCTTTAAGAATTAGCTTTTTAATTTATGTTTATTAATGTTCTTGTTTTATAACTAACTAGTTATTATAATATAATAGATGTGTGAGAAGTTTTATTATCTTCATGAATTTTATTTTGTGTGAGTTATTAATTTAGTATTAATTTATCACATGTTCTAAATACTAGTTGTTGTAATATTATTTTTCTCATTTTTTGGTATTTCATGTAATGTTGTTTAAACTAATAAACTTTAATCGTTAAATATATATTTTTATTTATAAAAAAATATTCAATTAACTAAAACACACATGTAATTAACGATTTGATTTAGGTTAACTCAGTTTGAGTCAAGTCGTTTGTATTTGATTTGTGTTCGAGCTCATCTTTTCTAGATCGCATTAAATTTGAATTGAGTTAGGATTAAATTAATTTAGATTGTTTTAGTTCAAGCAAGCTCGACTCGCACGAATTATTGTCCCTAAAAATAACTTGTAAATAAATAAAGGGTGATGGGTACATAGGTCTCGTAGCTTTTATAAAATGAACGTTTTAATTTTGTTACTTTTAAATATGACGTTTTAATCTTATAACTTTGAAAAAAAAATACACTTTAATACTAAAAGCTCAAGCTACATAATTAATGTATACTTTTTAAGACTAAAATGCATTATTTTAAGACTACAAAGCTTATTTTTAAAGTTATAAGATTAAAATGATTAAGTTGAAAACTATATCACTAATGCACTCATTTATCTAAAGCTATATGACAATTGGTAACCTTGTACCATAGATTATAAAACTAAATTAAATTTTTTAATCAAACTAACTAATTTGTATTTATGGTAAATTTACTCTTAACCAAATTTATAATATTTTTTAAAATTATAAGATTAAAATACTCTACTTAAAAATTATAAAATTAATACGCTATTTTACCTTAAGTTACAATAAATATAAAACTAAATTAAAAAATTTAATCACACTAACCTAATAAATCACTACTATTAATAAATGGTTAATTTGTATTTATGGTAAATCTGGTTGCCGTGAACCTATACAACACATTTAAGCACAATAGAGAGATGGCGAACGAAATTATATGTATTACATAATTGCTATATTAATTGTTTTGTAGAAATGTTGAGTTCATACCAATTGCAGCAAGTGCATACAATTGTGTAACTTACCTAAACAATCATATTAAAGAAGTTTTTTGTGTTTAGGGGTAGTTTTAATGTATTAACGAATTGTTATATATTAATAAATTATTATTGATGTGTAAAGCTCTTGGCACTCTTCATTAAGTAGCCAATGAGCAAAAATGGCATGAAGAGAACATCGTTAAGGATAAGATACGAAAATAACATGGTTGAAGTGAATCCCAAATTACTTTTTGTTTTTTATAAATGGTTAATTTAGTTATTTTTAATAATTCATTTTAATTTATATTATATATTTAAATTAGAGAAAAATATACACACGAGGAACAACGTTGTTGAAAATTAACTAATTTCTTTTATTATTATTTTTTATCTTTTTTAAACATTATTATTAATACAAGAATCTCATACTTACAAATATATCATTTTTTAACAAAAACAAATTTTATAAAGTTATATAAATTTGTATAAAAATATATTCTAATAAACTAGTACAAAATGAAAGGGATCAAAATTTAGAGTTAAAAAATATATGAAAAACTTTTATAATATGAATAAATTTTTTTAAAAGTTTTAGTTTTAAGTTTTTTAATTTAGTTTTTATAATATTTGATATTGATATTTTATAATCATGAATTAAATTTAAGGGAAAAAAGACCATGGAGATACTTTTGTTTACGCATTATTAGAAAATATGTTTTTAAGTTCTTTTATTTGTGAAAAAGTTATTAAACAATTACAAAATTAATTTTTCATCCAATTTTTCATTAAATATATTAAATAGTACAGGTTATACATATATGTTTTTATTTTTCGATATATATATCTAATAAATTAATTTTTAATTAAAAATTAGTCAATTTTTTTAACAAATCTTTCCATCAAACTTCAATTAAATTTTCATTATCTAATATGTGATTTTAGATATTAGACAATGAAAATTTTGTTTAATTTTAAAATAATTTTTTTAAAAAAAATTTGAGTAATTTTTTTAATTAAATAATAATTTTTTTTATGTATATACTTATAAAAAAATATAAACATATATGTGACACATGTGCTATTTCTTTATATTTAACAAAAAATTGAATGAAATTAACTTGGTATTTGCCTTGTATCTTTAAAAAAAATAAATGAACTTCAATAACATCTTTTTTTACAAACAAATTAAGAGATTTGAAAACACTTTTTTTATAAACAAAATGACTAAATAATATATTTGATCTAAACAAAATGACTATCTAAGAACTTCATCTTAAATTTAAATATATAAAATATTTTTAAATTATTTTAGATTCATTTAAGAAATATTTTTGTATAACATATATTACTATAATTCTATGTGTTTAATTAATTAATATTTATTAAATAAGTAAATAAAAATATTTATGTTAAGCATTTTTCTCACAATTTACTTATCACTTTTGTTCATATATTTATTAAATATAATAATGTATCAAAATATATATTAAAAAATTCAACATAATATATTATTACAAATAAATATTTATTTAATACTAAATATATATATATATGAATGAGCCGTAAACAAAACTTACAGTACTACAAAATTTTCTTATACTGTCCATCTTAATTGTGTGTTTTTTTTTTTTAATATTATGGGGTGAGAGATTCAAGCCATGAAAATTTTAGAAACAAATGTCAAATAATTTAAAATTAAAAGTTTATTTGACTGTTTAACACAAAAAATATTTTTAAATCACAATTTAAAGATAATCTTTTATACCTTTTAAAAAATAATAAGATATTTGAACAATATTTTAAAAAATTATAAAAAAGCTGTAAAAGTAAAGAAAAATTCAAACTAAACTATAAAAGAAAATAAAATAAAAAATAGTTAATATACTACATTTTTTAAATTTTTTTTAAATAATAAAAATATATTCAAATTATATTTAATTTTTAAAATATATTATTTTAAAAATTAATAACTTAAAGAGCTAAATATATTATTGTTTTTAAAAATAAATTTGTATTCCTAAATATCTAAATCATTTAATCAATCAGCCACTAAACGTGACATGTAATGCTAACTGTGTTTCTTATTACATTATAGGTTATTTTGCAATACATCTGCTTATACATAAATACTTGTTTTTAAACTTTTAGATTTATTTAAATTAGAGTACGTACCGGATTAAAATTATTTAATTTTGATCAATTTGAATCCGATTCAATTTGAATAAATTTAAAATTTTTCAATATAAACCTGATTCGATAATATAATCAATTTAAATATATTAAATTTTTTAAAATGAATAATTTCAAAATTATATTAAAATTTATGTATCAATAATTATCATATATATAACACGAAATACATAAATTAAAAATTTAAGTTAATATATTATAATAAATATTATTATTTGCAGTCATAATTAAAAAAAAAGAATAAGAAGTATATTTGTATAATTATAAAATTATTATAAATATTTATATTTATTTTAAAACTAAAATAATAATGTATACATAATTTTTAAATATAATATATTATAAAATAAAATATTTATTTATTTATAATTTAATAGTAATTTAATCTTGATTAGATATAATAGATTATAAAATCTGTTAATTTGAATAGATTATATAAATTTTAATTTTAATCTAATTTAAGTATAAAATTTATCAAACTCTTAAAATATATTTAAAAAAAATTTAATTAAATAACTACCAACCAAATATTATGGTCAATGGGATGTAATGTAAAAGTTTACTATGTAACAGCCAAAAACTTTCTAATTTAACAACGAGTTCAAACTTTAAATTTTACTATTAAATGGAAGAGAAAAAGTTATTTAGAGTATGTTTACTTTAACATACTAGGTCAAATATTATTATATTATATTAAATTATATTATATTTATTATGTTTAATGTTTAGTTACAAATTACATAATAAATTAAATATTGATTTAAAAAATTGTTTTAAATCAATATTTAATTTTTTAATATTTTTATTACATTTTAAAATTAAAAAAATGTTATTTTTAAATTAAGATAAAAGAAAAAATCAAAACATATAATTTTATAATTAAATATTTAGTACGATTTAGACCTATATTCTTTGAACCTATTAAATTTTTGCAACCATATTATTTTTATATTTTATGATATTGATTAATTTTACAACCAAATGTACGACTATACAAAAATTATATTGTTACTTTATTTAATACAATGTAATAAACATACCTTTAGGGTGTTATATATATGTAATTGGAGTAGTTTGATCTTTATTATGTTTTAGAAGTTTATTTTTTTATTATGAAAAATAATAGTATAATGACAAATAATTATTTTATTTTGTATTAATTTTGTAATAATTATTGTCTATTGTTAAAAGCAATTTATGAAATTAATATATCTTAAGAGTTAAAAAATATGAGAGGAAAATAGATTTAATTATATGACATAATTCCTTCGTAAATTAAGTTTCCTTTTTAATAATAAAAAAACATATGTTATTTTTTTACAACGTAAAAAAATATATGTTGTCTACCATTTTTTTATAATATAAATAACATATTTTTTTTATGTAGGTTAAAAATAAAACTATGTAAACAAGTGTATCATATCTAAACTAAAGCGAAAAATATAATAAATTGAAAATTAGTCATTTATCTTTATTATTATTTTCAAAATAAAAATTTAAAGTGCTATAATAAATAATAAATGAACTAAACTATATTTCTTCACATAACTAAAGGTGTCATCTACCCAAAAAATAAATGTGTAAATTGAAATAAGATGTTAAAAAGGCTTATAATATAATCTATTAGTTTTTATAACCCATCTCATCTTGTCTGACTTCATTTTTTATGAGATAATATGATAAAAATTGAAATATCTTATTTATTTCAAATGGCATTATATGTACACACGATTATTTATAATGTAAAAATTTAATAAAAATAATAAATCATTATGTTTAAAATTATGTATATTAAGACTACAATCTAAATAAGATAAAAATAAGATAAAATAATTTTAAATGGGGGTAAGGTAATATTATACTTTGAATTCATTAAAAATATTAAATGAGATATAAAATAAAATAAGATAACTCACTTTTAAAGAGTTCGAAACTTATATAGTTGTTATTTAAAACTAAGAGTAAAATAAACAAAAATAAGAAGCTAGTAATTAAAAGGATTATTTTAAATAAAAATAAAAATATTGACTTAACAATGCTACATATTTATTCATCCATTGAGATTCGACGGTGATAATTAGATTTATAATTATTTTAATCTTTTTAATATATATATTTTTATTTTTTAAATTATATATTTTAATTATTAAATATAAATATTTATTATATTGAGTCTTTTATACTCACAATCTACCTCTTAAAAAGAAGAAGAGGAAAATTAATCATGGGCAAGAATGAGAACCTAGAAATACCGAACGGATCACTGCTAGTATGATTCAAGAAGGCTGTGTCTTGAAAAGGCCCTAAGCCCATATTTTCCAAAAGGCCCAGACCATTACTGGCTCTGAAGCCACTCTAATGGCTTTAACACATACTGTGGTTTTCTGGTAGAACCTTCATTCACATAAACTCCCGCCAAATACAAAAGCTTAATCTCCTACTGACGCGCCCACTTTCTCCTCAGTTCATGAAAATCTCTCCGAAACCTACTATAAGAAATTTCTCTTTACAGCTCTGGTTGAGGGCAACCAGCCAACCATGCTACTGCCGAAGTACGTTTAAACGGACTCAGTTCCCGAATTTTTCTGAAGATGCAAGTATTTTCGTGAGCAATTAGGAGGAATATATTTAATGTTGATGTTCTTGATAATTTGATTATATATATTTTTTATTATTTCTTTAGGAGACTCACACCTTCACAAATTCAGGGCTGAACTCATTGATGATTTTTTTGAAAGAGGAGGAGATTATCGGGTCTGAACTCGATAGTAAAGTACAAATATGAGCAGAGGTATTTCTTTCTCCAAAGTAGAATATAAATTTTGTCATGTTGGTGTGTTGTTTTGATGAGTCTTTCTTTCCATTATTTTCTTTGTTATTTAAATTTAGCCCACTGTGATCGATAATTTGGCTGCTAGAAACACGCAATTTGTGAGTTTGAATTTTGGCGTCTCAATAAGGATTTCTTGTCAATGTGAAGTTAACAGATTTGATTAGTTATTATCAATAAGCATTAAGCAAAATGACATGTGTCATATTATGTCGCACTCTATATTTATTCATGATTTGTCATACTAAATCTGAGACTTAAAATTTACAAATTCACATTTTAATAATTTAATTGTGCATTATTATTGGTGAGATCTCTAGGTTACTATGAAATATATACTCAAATTTCATTCTCAAATTAATAGTTACCCTTAGAATATAATTTCTAGCAACTAGTCTCCAAATTATGTGCAGGATATATATTAATGGTGCTAGGAAAGGAAGAAATATCATTTTTTTTGGGCTAGAATTTTTTCCGGGCTAAAGTGCCTGGCTACACTTTATTTTCATGAGTAGGAAGTACCCATGTACATGAGATATGATATGGATACTGACGTAAGTGTCTGGATATTTTAATTTGATAAAATTTTACATAAAATGGACAAAAATGAGCTTGCTTAATATCTAATTAAATATATATATATATATATAAATTTACGAATTTTAATATCTTAAAAAGTCCAGGTAAATCAGGGTGTTTCTTAGCGAACTATAGCCAAATAGAGAGAATTGTAACTAAATGTGTATAGTGAGAATGAAAAAAGCAAAGTTTACTACATATTGGATTACATTGTGGTGGATAGACAAATCACCTACTATGCATGGCCAAATTTGATTGACCACGTCAACAATGAAAAATTAAATAGTTACAGTAAGGCCACATGTATTCCGAGCTCACATTCACATGTATACTGAGCATCCACATAAGGCAGATCTCAAAATGTCAATAACATTCAGCTTATGTTTGACAAATGTTTAAAAAATTCTAAAATTATCATGATTTTATGTATTTTAATTGATTAAAAAAATTTATATTTATATGATTTTATCATATTTTATAAATTTATCTTTTTAGAATCACGATTATTTTTATTGTTTATAGGTATTTTTACTTAAAAAAAATAACTTAAAGACTCAAAGAAAAATACTTCAGAGAATACATTACAAATATATTGACAAAATAAATGAGGAAAAGTAAAAAATATGAAAAAATTGAACAAAATTGATCAAAAAATGTCAAAAACCAAAATCACACGTGTATTTACCCAATCGAGTCGAGAAATGCGAGCAGTGCACCACACTACACCGAGCA
Organism: Hippophae tibetana; assembly: GCA_037013495.1. Lineage (NCBI taxonomy): Eukaryota > Viridiplantae > Streptophyta > Magnoliopsida > Rosales > Elaeagnaceae > Hippophae > Hippophae tibetana. The sequence goes on along the minus strand of CM072805.1, from coordinate 23,219,880 downwards.
TCTGTGCCCATCTGGGCGCATCGCCCGAACAATATTGAACTCACTCGTGCACCCATCTACCTAAGTTATTGTTCCCAAATATTCTCAAGATTCTTTGCAAGGAATCGACAGTCCAATGACTAGGGCAAAGACAAGGGGATGAAGAAAGCTTTGCAAGCCTTGATCATAGATGTGTTATACAAAGAGGCTATGCTAGAAGATTCTAAAACTAAATTTGATGATTCCAAAGCTTCACTAAGGATGGTCTATTACCTTTTTATGTAATGGATAGATTTGGAAGATCAAGTTGGGAGCAAAGATTGATTTAGGAAGTAATTTTTTTGTTTTATTTGTCATAAATCTTTTAGTTCTTTTTTATTTTTAAGGATGGATCAACCCACAACTAAATAGGCCCATTAAGGTTTAATTGCGCCTAAGGTTTATCTTTGGTTTGAATTAGCATTTTTGTCATAAGGGTTGTATAAAAACGTAGTAGTCTTATTCTTTGGAGGCACGAATATCATTCATGAATAGTATATTTCAAAAATCTTTTGCTTTGTCATATTGTGTTCTTGATTAAATGATTGAATTCAACTTATTAAAGTGAGTAATTATCCATTGTGGCGTCTCAAGATTGGGGTTTTAAGGACTTTGTTTCCTTATGGTTCTAATCTGATTATCTTTAACACGTTCTTAGCAATTCAATCGTTCTTATTCCTTTGAATTTGTGGGTTCCTAGGGTTTTTTGCCTAGAGGATTCGTATCATTTGGTTTCAGAGTCTTGGTTGTTAAAAACAGTTATATATCTTTATGTATCTTTGTTTGAGTTATTGATTTAAAAAAAACAAAAAATATCCGTCCAAGTCTTTTAATTTTCTTTTTTGTTGTTTTCACCTTTGGATTTCGTTTTATAGTTTGCTTTGAGTCCTTGATTTAAAAAAAAAATCGTCTTTCAAGTCTTGTGTTTTCTTTCAATTTCGTTCTCGTTGTTTTATCTTTGGATTTTGTTTCGTAGTTCACTTTGAATTCTTTGTATATTTTTTCTTGTTCTTTATTTATGTGTTCAATCCATCTTTGTTCTTAAAAAAAGAAGAGAGGAAATTGATAATTTAGCATTGTAATTTTAAATGGCCGTAACTTTTGACTAAGGTATTAAAATGATTATTATAATATATCAAATCGAAGCTTATTTTGACTCTTATAAGAAAAGTGAGCTTAGCCTTTGTTCCTGTATTTTTGAGCCCAAATTCTATCGTTTACATCACTTATTGATGGCTTAAAGTTTTGTCACATCTTTGTGCGTTGTTTTTGGTTCTCCATTATTTTTGTTCTATTGTCCATCTATCTAGAGAATCATTAAACTTGCTATCCAAGTCTGATTTTAAAAAAAAATCATATTTTTTGTCAAGATTCTTTCTTTAGAGTCTTATTTGGACTTTCTTTATGTCCTCAATTAAGTTTTTTTAAAAGATTCTAATTTTCAATATCTTGAAAAAATTCTTTCTTTGTTCTTTAGAGTTCTATTTGGACTTTTTTTTGTCATACTTTGCCATTAAGTTTTTTTAAAATTCTGATTTTTGAGATTGTCACCAATAAACTTGTTATTTCTTGAGATATGTTAAATTCTTTGATTTTGTTAAGAATACAAAAGAATGTTTGCTTTAGCTTTGAGTGGTAAAAGGAAAGAGAGATTAGAAAAAAGTGGCCAAAATAGTGTTAGAAAAAGAGGGATAATAATATGATTTGAGAGCAAACATGTGAGAAATTGTGTAAGGAACAATACCTTTTTATTTTGTTTTACAGATTGAAAACATGAGTAAGGAAGGAGAAAAATCATAATAGGTTGACTTGAAATTCTTTATCAAAGCTATTAATGACCAATTTAAGAGTCTGAATGCAAGATTGAATGATTTAGAATCCTTTTCCGGTTCAAAATCACATAGAAGAAGACATAGAAGACATGGGTTCGAAGAAGAAGAAGCTGATTCCAATGTGAAAGAGTAAACAAGCTATAAACAGGATAAAAAGGTTAACTCCAAAGGAGATAACAATATAGGCAGTGTAAAGATGAAACTTTGCCTTTTCAAGGAAAGAATGATCCTAAGTTATACTTGGAATGGGAAAAAAAGATTGAGCATATATTTGATTGTCATAATTACTCTGAGAAGAAGAAAGTAAAGCTAGCAGCCGTAGAATTTACAAAGTATGCTGGTATATGGTGGGATCAACTGATGGTCAATAGGTGAAAGAATGGTGGGAGACCTATTCAATCATGGAAAAAGATGAAATTGGTGATGTGTAAGAGGTTCATACCTAGCTATTATTATAAGGATTTATATAGAAATTTACAAGGGTTGGTTCAAGGTTCCATGAGTGTAGAGGATAATTATAAGGAGATGGCAATCGCCATGATTAAAGTAAATATAGAGGAAGATAGAGAAGCAATAATGACTAGATTTATTGCTAGATTAAATAGGGAAATTACTAATGTGGTTGAATTGCAACATTACGTAGAGATGGAAGAACTACTACACAAAGCCATTAAATGGAGAAGCAAATCAAGTCCAAAAGATTTAGTCTAGTTCGTCCTCTAGTTCTCAATGGAAATCAAATTGGAAGGACAATAAAGTTGCCTTTAGAACAAAAGATGAAGCAAAGTCAAACAATTCAGTTGTTGTTCCTAAAGGTAAACCCAAAACTAAAACTCTTACTATGTCACATTATATTAAGTGTTTTGGGTGCCAAGGACTCAGACATATTGCTTCTGAATGCCAAAAAAAAGGTTATGGTATTATCGAATAATAGAGAAATCGAAAGTGCTAGTTCAAGTGACTATGAAATGCCACCATTGGAGGATTATTCTGATGTAGAAGTGGAAGAACCTGTGCATATGGAATTACTTGTCACAATGAGAGCCTTGTATATACGTCCCAAGAATGAAGAAGATGGGAGTATTGTGAGCATAGTTTTCACACAAGATGACATGTGAAGGATAAGGTATGTATGATTATTATTGATAGTGGGAGCTGTACTAATATTGTTAGTATTTTGTTCGTAGAAAAATTGAATTTGAAGTTATAAAAACATCCCAAACTGTACAAGCTATAATGGTTGAATGATTGTGGAGAAGTGATTGTTAATAAAAAAGTTTGGTTTCTTTTTTCAATTGGCAAGTATGAGGATGAGGTTTTTTGTGATGTGGCATCAATGTATGCTGCTCATATTTTGCTTGAACCACCGTAACAGTTTGATAGGAAGGTGATGCATAATAGGTATAAAAATTGGTATTCTTTTGAAATGAACAATCGAAAAGTTGTATTGGCCTTTATCAAACCTTTGCAAGCTTATAAGGACCAAATTAGGATAGTAAGAGAGCACAAGTTTAGAGAAAAACAAAAGTGTAAGCAAGAGGAAAATCAAAAAGGAGAAAAAAAGTGAGCACAAAAGAGAGAAAAGTGAGCACAAAAGAGATAAAAGTGAACACAAAAGAGAGAAAAGTGAGCATAAAAGAAAAAAAAGTGAACAAATAGAAGAGAAAATAAAAAAATGAGTGCATTTGTTGAAAAACATGAGATTAAGAGCATAATGATGACAAGACAACAAGTACTTGTACGTATGTACAATGATATTTATCTTTATACTAACGATCTTAACTCATATTTTCCTTGTGTTATTGTGTCTTTATTGTAGAATTTTGAGGATCTATTTCCTGAAGAAATTCTCCATGGATTACCTCACTTGAGAGAAATTGAGCATCAAATAGACTTTTTACCTGGATCTACAATATCAAATCAACTTTCTTACAGAGCTAATCTCAAGGAAACAAAAGAGATGTAAAGGCAAGTGGATGAGTTGCTGCAAAAGGGAAAATTGTCATCTTAGTCCGAAAGAAAGATGGAACATGTCACATGTGTGTGGATTGTTGTACTATTAGCAAGATAATGCTAAAGTATAGACATTCTATCCCATGTTAGATGATATGCTTGATGAGTTGTACGACTCTCATTTTTTTCTTTCTAAAATTGATTTAAAGAATGACTATTATCATATTCGTATGAAATATGGAGATGAATGGAAAACTGCATTCAAGACTAAATATGAAAGTTATGAATAGTTAGTGATGCCTTTCAGTTTTACTAATGCACCTAGTACATTTATAAGGTTAATGTAATATATCTTGCGTGCTTTCATGGGAAAATTTGTAGTAGTTTACTATGATGATATTTTAGTTTATAGCAAAAATTTGGGTGAACATGTGGAACACTTGCATGCTATTTTTAGGGTATTACGAGAAAATAAATTGTATGCTAATCTTAAGAAGTGTAGATTTGTATGGAATCTGTTGTGTTTCTTCGATTTGTGGTTAGTTCGTAGGGTATTAGTGTTGATGAAGAAAAGGTAAGGGCAATAAAGTAATGACTTACACCTAAGAATGTGAATGAGGTAAAAAGTTTCCATGGTGTTCTAAAGACTTTAGATATTTTACGTGCACATTTTTATTGGCCTGATATGAAGCATGATGTGCAATTTATTTGTGAAAAGTGCATTATATGTAGGCAAGCAAAATCTAAAGTTAAACTGCATGACTTGTATACCCTTTTACTTGTACGTAATTAACCTTGGATTGATATATTTATAGATTTTGTTTTATGATTACCAAGGACTCAAAGTGGTAAGGATAGAATATTTCTTGTTGTTGATAGGTTTAGTAAAATGACTCATTTTATTGCGTGCTCTAAAACTAATGATGCAACACATATTGTTGATTTTTTTCTTCAAAGAATTGGTTCGTTTGCATGGGTTCCCTAAGAAGATGGTAGTGATAGCGATGTTAAGTTCTTAAGTCATTTTTGGCGCACTTTATGGAATAAATTAGGGACTAAACTGTTATTTTTTACTATTGTACATCCTCAAATGGATGGTCAAATTGAAGTAGTTAATATGACACTCACTACCTTGTTGCATGCTATCATTCAAAAGAATACAAGGTAATGGGAAAGTGTTTGTCTCACATTGAGTTTTCATATAATAGGACTGTTCATTCTACTTCTTCATTTTTCTCCTTTTAAAATTATTTATAGCTTTAATCCTTTAACATCTATTGATATTTTACCTTTGCCTACTAATGAGCATACTAATCTTGATGGTAAGAAAAAGATAGATTTTGTGAAAGATTTACATGCTAAAGTTGGACCAACATTGGGCGTTTAAAGGTTGTTTTCCAACTTGGAGATTAGGCTTGGGTGCACATGCATAATAAGAGGTTTCCCACATAACAGAAATCAAAATTGCAGCCTCGAGAAGATGGACTTTTTCAAGTCTTGGAACAGATCAATGATAATGCCTACAAGTTAGGGTTGCCAAGTGAATATGGTAATATTATTGTAACTTTTAATGTTGCTAATTTATCTTTGTTTGATGTAAGTGATTTGATGATGAATCTTTTCCAAGAAAAGGGGAATAATGGAGATAAAGGTGTTGACCAAGTTTTTGTTACCAAATATTCTCAAGATCCTTTGCAAAGAATTGATGGTCCAATGATTAGGGCAAAGATGTCTCTCCACACCGTTATCTTAATGGAAATAGTCTTGTGTAGAAAATGAAGTAGGTATATAACCCTTTTGGCACCCATAATGATGATGATCTAGGATCCACAATGGAATTAGTGTTTCAATGAACTAAGTTTTGTGCAAAAAACGAAGTGGGCACACTTTACCACACCTCACAATTATCTCAATAAACTAGCTCTTATGTAAAAAATGATATGGGCATTGAACCCTTTTGGCACTTGCAATGATGGCCTAGGATCCAGACAATGGTAGCAATGTCTTAATGAACTAAGTTTTGTGTGGAAAGAGAAGTAGTGCCCAAGCGTACTGCGGTCTAGGATCTAGGTATTGGTACTTGTGTAAGCTTATTTTGGGAAGAAACATGGTACTACCTCCTTCACACTTGAGGAGTTACCCACTAGATATCAAGAACTCACATAAGACTACTAAAGCTCACGGGACACCTCCAGAGATGTAAGGCTTATGATTAGAGCACTCAATCCTATAACTCCCTTGGCAAAAAAAGACAGAGGCTATATTCTTTACAAGTTGGCATCTAGAAAATGTTCATTGCTTGCCACACCCAAAAAGTTTGAATTTATAGAGCATGACACAACCTCATGAATAGACCTTCTAATATTTTGAATTTTTTTCAAGAAGAACATATTTTTAAGACAAATTATTCAAAGACTTGGGATTACATAAGGACACTCAAAAAAAGATTCGGTAGAAAAAATTGAAGTCAACAAAAAACATGGGAATCTAGGTTAAGTGGTGCCAAGAACACGTTGCTACATTGGCATAGCAGGACTACCAGTCGTTGGACCCCTACCTTGGAAGATCATAACTGGTAGACTATTGCTCGTTAAGATCGTCGTCGAAATAATCCAATTGAATGACCGATCGACCAACTAGCCACTACTGTCGAATGTCGTTGTAGACTAGGAGTACAACCAATACCAGCTGACCAATCGGTTGGCTTTCCTCTAGTCATGCCATGGTCCATCCGTCATCTTGCATCGCCCGTACTCACTATCGCCTTCGCCATCACTCGTCCTACTGGTGTTGTTTAGAACTTTCCTAAATCCACATTATAGGGTGATGAAGGCAATTTTGGGTAGCTAGGGCTAATTCCTTCTAGTCCGTCATCAAACTCCTTTTAAAGTTTGCAAAAATTTCTAAGTGTTCCCTGGGGAGTCCCAATGTCACTAAAGTGATAAGTGAGCACTCGTAGTCCAAATCTCAACAATGTAATGGGCTAAGTGTTGTTCAATGCAATGTTATGTTATTAACAAATATAAGTGCCCTGTATCAACAAAAAAAATAGTACCTTGTAACAACAAGCAAATTGTGTTTGTATCGACAAAAAGAAAATGCAAATAAGTTATGAAGTGAAACATGTAAGAGAAAAATTTCTTATTATTCATTAGTGTCATAATGTTTTTGGAGCTAAAAAAATAAGGATCATGGGTTAAACTTTGGCCAACAAAGTAACTACTAAGTAAATGACAAACAAAAACAAAAAAAAATCCCAAGTCTTAAGAAACTTTGGGGTCTCTTGGACTCCATTAGTCGTCGGGGTCTTTATGGTGTTCCCAACACTGATAAATTTTTGAGGCATTATTCCAGATGGGATCTTATTCCCCTCAACGTTTAAGATGTTATCTTTGTTACTCGGACTTAGATACAGGTATTGGATACGGATATGGGTATATGTCTAGGGCTCAGATTTGTTAAACACCCAAATTTAGGACACTTAGATACAAATATAAAGTGTCCAATTTTTGGTTACAAACACTTGAACACGACTATTAAATATATATTTTTTGAAATTTTTATGTTTGTGTTTATATGTATTATTACATATATACTAATACTATATATGTTATGCATTGAAATAGTTAAAAGTTAAAACATAAAATACAAAATAAAAACAATTCATACGAATTAAACTTAAATCAATAAAACTACTTCTATAACACAACAAAACCATGTCAACATTGTCCTTTAATCTTTGTAATATTAAAATTAAACCAAAATAACTTTTATTCTTTTGCTAAATACAATAAAACCTAACTATTTAATTTTCATGCATCATTGAAATGTGATTCATTGTCTCCAATAATGACTTATCAATTGAAAGCTTTGCCAACTTTTTATTGTATCTAGGTCAATATCAACCTTATCTCCACCTATTATTAGACTATTCATATAGTTAATAAATAGAAATATAATATGTAATAAATGAAATGATATATATTACATAATGTTTTAAGAGATAAAATGAAAGACTTTGGAGTTGAACTTACATAGATCTTAATATTTTGTCGACCCCTTTTTATAATTCTTTTTTTGTCTAGACGTAAGTTAGAGATTGCAATGCACATACTCCAAGTCTTCAACTCTACTTGTATTCAGACTATTTCTTTTATCTTTTTAAATTAGAGAATAAATACTCTAATTTCTTTCTCCACAAGTCGAAGATGTTGGTTGTAAAAATAGCTTGAAAAAGTGATGTTGAAGCACCATAATTAGGCCACCATGAGATGGGCTTTTCATATGTCATTGTCTCAATCACGTCAGACTTATCAAAGATTCCTACAAAACTAAAGAAGGTGCCATATTCCAAATGAAGTTTACAACAATCTTTTAAAACATTCAAATCTATGTGTGGATACCTCATTTTCTTCAGAGCCATTAACTCCTCTTTGAATCCATATATTAGAAAAATACTTAAGAATCAAAGTATGAGCCATACAATGAAGAGGTGTATTGCTTTTTGTCCATCTAGTTACTAATATATTATGAACAACATCAAAGAAACTTGAGCTACCAATGAGCATATCTTTTTACTCAAGCTCAAATATAATTTCCTTTACTTTTTCAATCATTGTATCCCATATATCATAAATCAAATACAACATAGGAGAATCAATATCTGCAAGCCTTAACATGTCCATATTAGGCTTGATAAACTTCAAAATGTAATCAAGTTTGTCCTACCAAGAATCATCTATAATGCATTGCTTTACCTCACATGCTTTTACTTCCAATGGTATCTTTTCTTCTCCTCTAATACATTTTTCATCTTGCATCCATAACCATTTTTTCAAGAGCAGATTTAACCTCTTTTAAATGTTTCAACATGATAATACTTTAAGAAACCTCTACTTAGAATATTTGAATAAAGCCAATGTCATTCAATGGTTTAAAATGAAATTTATGATATTTTGCAAATCATTTATCAAATCAGTCATCTACTTGCACTCCAAATAATTATCAAATTTTTCAAATGGATCACGTATGCTCTTAAGTGTCAAATTTAAACTATGCACAACACAATGAATCCAAAAAATTTGAAGGTATTTATTTTCAATAATCAACCCAACAACTTTAAAATTACTTCCATTATTAGTAATAATTGAACTACATTTATCTATCCAATTTTCACAATTGTCTATAAAAATACCAGTTACATATTCAACATCTTTAATATTACCACTTGTATCTATTTCTTTTAAAAACATTAATCCACCTACATATGCAACTATTATAAATAAAAGGTTTTCTTTGACAATCAGACCAACCATCTGAACAAATAGACATTCCTTTTTTTTTCATTCATCTTTAACAACTTATAATTTTCAACTGACATGTTCTTTCTCTTGTGCTAATAATGTAGTTCTTAGTCTAGTAAATGATGGAGGGACATAGCGAGACAACTTGCTATTATCAAGTTTGAGATTACTTTCCAAAATAAGGACATCTAGCAAAATTAAATGGCAAAGTATAAGAATTACATATTCTTGCACACCTTTTATCTGCAATATCTCTTTGTGCCATGTTGAATGATTTTTCTGGAGCTCCAATTGTTTCTTGGTGTTTCTTTCTTTGCATCAAATCAGATCCTTGAGACAAGCTTATAAATCCATCCTTTATTCTTGCATTAAGTTTATCCTCAAGTCTTTTTTTCCAGATCTATCATGTTCTCTTTTGAGTTGCTTCAAAATCTCATCAGTTATTTTGTTTACAAGCTTCAACATCTTGGCTTGAAATTTTGAGGAGATGAGGTTCCACTTTTGAATAAGAACTTGATACTTTTTTGTTGCAGTAGTTACAAAACTATGAACAGTTTTCCCCTCCATGCGTAGGAAAACTTGGCATTTTAACATGGTTCTAGAGTAGTTCGTCATCTAAGTTTGATGAACGAACCAGTGATGGTCGTTAAGGAGTGTCACCGTTATTATTTTGATTAGATGACATATGAAATTATGAATAAAAACAGTATATGTGAAATGCATAAGTTTAATTATTTATGAGTATAGCAAGATTGAAACGAAAAATAATAATAATGAACAAACAGATAAGTAAAGAGGAGTTAAGAACATAATTTTTTTACCATAAATTAAGTTTTTTCTTTATTTTTTTCAAACTTAGAGCTTGCAGAAGACTCTAGGTATTTTGATATTGAGCTATTGAAGTGATGGTTTTGTGTAACGATATTTACTAAAGAGTAAATAGATTTTTTTACTATCAAATTTTAGATTTGTTATAAAATATAATCGAACTTTGATTTGTTACTTTTATACCATTGAATTTTAAAAATATTACAAAACTTTTATCTAATTTTTAATTATTACTTTCATATCATTAAATTTTATAAATTTAATAAAAATATCATCGATTTACTTCTAAATTTCCTTTAACTAATCAATGTTGATAGTATTTTTATGAAATTTTCTATATTTTAATGGTATGAAAGTAACCAAAAATATTTGATGGTATTTTTGAAACAATTGAAACTTTTAATGATATAAAATTAATAAATAAAAATTCGATTATATTTTTATAACAAAAAAAATTAAATAATATTTTTATAATAATCTTTAAAGTTGAATGATAAAAAAATATGTTTACTTTAATACTGAAAATTTAGAGTAAAAATAGAGCCATGCTGAGACTATACAGGAAAACATAGAACAGAGAAGAAAGATGGTGTTTTTATTTTTTATTGGGATTATAGTGCAAATATAAATAAATTAACATTTATTTTATTATTTTTTTCATTTCCCACGTGGCATTAATTATACTAAACTGTTTTGCTCAATGAATCTATATTATATTAACAAAAAAAAAACTATATTATTGTTATTATTATGGATATAATTATAATAGAAGTATTTAGGTATATATCATTTTTTTCCATAAACTAACAATACTTTACTTTGGTTTATCTAATCTTCTTATATCATAAGTCACGCCTAGTTTATTTTACATATTTTTATAAATTACTAGTTGTAAATATGTGTGTTGCCACATAATTTATTAACATGTTAAAACTAATTATAATATTATTATTATCTAAGAAAATTGATAATATATTTATAATATGTGGATCATTTTGTCCAAAAATTTATAAAACATAATTTAAATATATATATATATATAAATATACAATTAGATTATATACTATGTTTTAAAATTAATAAGTATAAATATTTTCATACTTTACCTACATTAAACATCTATTGGTTTTTCCCTTTTAATTTTATTATTGTATGGTACTTTTTTACTAAGATGATTCATGATCATACTAGTGGAATAAGTATAAAAAATTCATAAAAATATATTGACACATGTGTCTTACACTAATTGAATTAAATTAAATTATATAAAATATTAAAACATTAATTTCAAAACTATATTTAGATATTTTATAAGTCAAATTAATTGAATTTAGTCTAGTTAATTCAAACTTATAACTTGAAAGAAGAAAAATATCAATTTTATTTCTAATAATTGACTATCATGGTTACAAAAAGTTATATTTTAATGTGTAATTATTTTTTATATAATTTGATATTTTATGTAGTTTTAAAATATAACTTGAAATGACATAGAGATGATCTTACTCATAGTATAACTGGAAAATTCAAAAACATATATACTTAGAGAAAGTATACACATAAAATTCCCTAAAGGCAATTTGGATGTAAAGAACTTTCATAAAAGTGATTTAAAACAATGATTTAAATTAAAAGCTATTTTAGAGATAAGCAATAACATATTTGGTAAACATTGTAAAAAGTACTTGGTATATATATATATATATTGTAAAATCATGCTATTTGTTTTTATAATATAATTGATAATCAAAATTTTAATTTTTAATAAATAGTAAAAACATAAAATAACACTCATTTATATTATCAATCATATAACTTATTTATTATATAATAGTTAACGATATGGACTTTGCATGTAAATTGTTATTTTTGAATAAATTATAAATCTATTATTTTAAAATCTCCTTAACCAATAACATACATACATAAAACATTCTTGATGAGACTTATTAAGGCGTGCATATATTTTTTTTAATAAATTTTAAAGATAATCTTAAGTATAAGATATTTATCAAAAAATTAAAACCATTAATATTATACAAGTCTTATTCAAGTTTAGCTTAGGGATAGATAGAAAAAATGATTAACGAATCGGACTGAAAAAATAGATTATTTCTAATAATTCAATTCGATTTGTTACCTAATTCGATTCATTCTGATTTATAAAAAAAATATAAATTATTCAAATTGAACTGAATTATTTATCCAATTATATTTATAATATATATTTTATAAATATAATTATATATGTAACTAGTGGCTAATTCCATTGAAAAAAATTATTATTTTAACTAAGAATAAATAAACAAACAAAAAATATTATTATTATTGATCAACTATGTTTCTATTTATGATGAAAAAAATATGGTTAATATACTCCAACTTTGATCAAATTTACACAAATATGTCAAAAAAAATTATATAAAGGTATTTGAACTACATAATTTTTGTTTAGGTACTCAAGTTTTATTCTATTTTACACTTAAGTACCTGTATTCTTATTTTTTTACACATAAATACTATCACGTCAGTTAATTAGATGACGTAGAATAAGAGTTTGGGTACTATATATAAACAAAAATAAATATGGGTACATTTGTGTAAACTAGAACAAAATTTGGAACTTTTGTATAAAATAGACCAAAGTTTAGGTAACTTTCTATAGAAAAAATAGCTAAGAATCTTTATGTAAAACATATCAAAGTTTAAGTACCTTAGAAGCTATTTATTACTAAACATATTAATAATATGCCAAAATCTAATAAGATATTACTTGATTGGTGATAATATAAAATAATTTTAATATATATTTTATTGTTCGTATTCTAAATGGTTATAACATGATCAAACTAGTTTGAATGATTCAATTCGATCCAATTTAATATATATGAATAATTTTGTCCAATTTTTTAAATTTTACAAAATAATTTAGCTTAATTTTTTAAAATAAAATACAAATGGTAATATGTTATTATTTTAAATTATAAAAGCATTCTTGCCCAAAATGCAATTTTTTTACTAATAAGTTCTAAAAAAGAAAGAAAAATAGTTATTAAGGATTGACATAGTTATTTTTGTTAATGCCACGACTCATTTAATGCTAATTTTATTAAAGTGACATATTTAACCTTTAGATGTAAATGGATTCTTTTCTATGTATTCAAAGGGCAACATTGTAATTTATTAAAATTATTAAAGTGATTGTGGCATTAACAAAATAAGTTATGATAATATTATAACTTTATTATAAAAGTGATTTTATTGATGGTGTTTAACTTAAAAAATTTTAAAATTTTAAATTAAATATAAAGGATAAATTCAATAAGATATGTAATTATTTCAAAAGATAAAAGTATTGTTAATTGTTAGTGTGATTCAGATGATATATATACTATTAAAAAATTAAAATAATTATCATTAAATTTTATTTGAATTTAATGTAGTATTGTTAAGGATAATAATATTTATTACTCTAATATGTGTACACAATTTTTTTCTAAAAATTTATAAGCCATCATTTAAACTATCATATATAGTATAGAGATATAGATAAATAATAATAATAATAATCTTATCTATACTATATATAAAAGTACAAATCATGTATTATAAATTTTTGGACAAAATTGCTTCTATATTTTAGGAATAATGGTTAATATTAGCTTTATCCCTTTAGTTATACCATAAGTAACTTTATTTTGTAAATGAATCATTTAGTCATTTTTATTTTGGCTAGTTTGGGTAACTTTAAAAAAAGAAGAAATAAATTTGATTTAATTTATATTATTATATTCAAATTATAAAAAAATACACATATAAGAAATGACATTGTTGAAAAATACACAATAATCTTTTTCTAACAAATATATTGATATGCAAGTTTTTTTAACAAAAAAAAATTATAAAGTCACATGGATATGTGTAAAAAAATATGTTTTAAAAAATCTTGTTGAAAATAAAAAGAATTAATTGATTTTCAAAAATGTTTATTATGATTTGGGTACTTTTCTCTAATTTAAATATAAAAATATAAATTAAAATTAATTTGTTTATTTTTAAAAGAAAAGTGATTTGGGATGAGCTATGAAAGTGACTATGATGATCTATTTGTAAAAGAGAGTGTCTTGTAGTATACTTTAATAATTTAGTTATTATATTTAAATATTTTTTAATTAAAAAATAAATATTAGTATTTAAATATTGACAATTATGTTAAAGGTTATTTAAAATCTCTTTGATATATAAATAATTCAATTATTTAACTGTTTGTCCTTTTATCCCTTGATAAAAAAAATAGATTCATTTTCTTACAATATTAAAAAATATATATTTATTTATATTGTAAAAAAAATAAACATATATTTTTTTGACAGGGAGTCAAAAATGAAACTATATGTATAATGTAAGTCATGACAAACAATTAAACCATTTAAAATATTAGTCGTAGACTCAAATTTTCTTAGAATTATATAACAATCCTATAATTTTAATTAAAAAAATATAATAATAATTAATTTTAATATTTTAATAAATTGTGTGTGATGCACGTATTTGTGATTACTATATATATGTATATTAATTTTGCTTTGCTATAAGTTATTAAATCAAAATATAAACTTGAGTTTTATTTGTATTTTTTTACTATTCGGACAAATGTTTGGTTAATAAATATGATATCAACTAAAAAAAATATTATTGAAATTTAAAATTAAGAGAAAAAATAAAAATTATACCTTAATTTTCAGTATTAATCTCCCCTTTTTATTTGTGGTTTTTAGATTAAATTGTTTTTGTTAACATCCTCTTTTCATTATTTTGATTATTCTCGTATAATAGTTTTAATAATAATGTGTTATAAAATAATAAAATTATTTAATTAACATTAGGCACTAATAGAATAATTTTTTTTAATTATTCTCATATAACGATTTTAATATTAATGTGTTATAAAATGATAAAATTATTTAATTAACATTAGGCAGAATAATGATACATATATGTTAGTTTCCTTGGCCAAAGGAATGTTACTGGATTTAGAACAATTGGTCAACAAAGATTGTTGAACAATTTATCTAATATAAGAGTTGAAGGATGAGCAAGTCTTTTGTGTCAAACACCATGGCCTACTTTACTAGTAAAAGGTAGGAATAGGTAAAGAGATGGAAGATTCAATTGTACCATGTGAAGAGGAAAAAGTAGTAGGAGCACCTTGGATGCTATATAAACCATCACTATCACTTGCTTGCCCTTGAATAAGGACATATTGAGTATATTCTTTTTTAACACAATAAGAATCAACAAAAAAAATCAATAGCCGTATCATTGTCAATACAAAGTTGTTGAATAGAAATCAAGTTACTAGCTATTTTTGGTGAAGAAGGTTTCTGGTTAGGTGCAGGAGATGGAGAGGATGGTCTATAGGCATTTTGACTCAAAAATTTCTAAATGTTCCAGGAAGGTTTGAATGAAGCTTTAATATCAAAATTACTACTAGAGGGCACTTTCAAAGTCATGGTTGTCATAAAAGCAAGATTAGATTGCATAACGTTATGTAGATCAAAGAATTGTGACTGGTTAACCAACATTCATTCATGTGATTGTAAAAGGTTCTAAAACTCATCAAAGTTTAAAGAACTTGATCTTATGGAAAGGTGAGATAAATGTGAGATATCGATGATTAAGACCTCGTGTGGCATAAAGAATGAGATCTTGATCATGCACTATTTCTCCAACTATAACAAGATGATCTGCAATAGATTTAAATCCAAAATAGTGATACACAAGTGTTTCCCAAACTCATTGTTTTGTTACTCCTTTTTTAGAAAAATATCTCAAATATTTTTCTAAAACATTTTCTCACACACAACACTATTTTTCATCAAAGTAAATCGTTCATTTGGCTTTGCTTTGCTTATCTTCTATTTTGGTGTGTCTCTCTAAGGAAAAAACATTACTTATTTATAGGCAAAATTACTTATCCCTTATGTGGCCAAAAATCACCTACGTAGTTAGCCAAATTTTAGCCACAATATATATATGTTTTTTGAATTTGTCAAATGTGATTGTACCTAAAAAAATTATTTTCTTCCCCTTCCATATGGGTGGGAGTTACAAATCTCTCATTTCCGACTATATGGAAGACTCTACCAATCTAGTAGCAACAGTATTCAAAATACTATCTTGGAAGAATTTTTGTCAACATGTCTTATCCATTTTCCTCTGTATAGATCTTCTCAAGCTGTAGTAGGTTCTTCTCCATTACATCCCTAATCCAATGATATCTCACATCAATATGTTTTGATCTTGAATGAAATGAGGCATTCTTTCCAAGGTGGATAGCACTCTGACTTTCACAAAATAACTAGTAACTATCTTGTTGTAACCCAAGTTCTTCTAAGAACTTTTTCATCCATAGCAACTTTTTACATACTTCCATTGTTGTTGTAAACTATGCTTCTGTAATAGACAGTGCAACACATTTTTGTAACTTTGATTGTCATGATAGAGCTCTCCTTGCAAATGTAATCAGGTAACCTGAAGTGGATTTTCTAGAATCCACATCACCAACCATATTTTCATTTGTGTGTCCAACTAACACAGGTTTTTCATTTTCAAAATATAAGCATATTTTGAAAGAATCACAAAGATACCTGAAAATCTATTTCACTACAACCTAATGTTCCTTTCCAAGAATTGAAAGAAATCTACTCAACTTTAAATGCATAAGCGATATTTAGCTGTGTACAAACCATGGCATACATCAGACTTGCAACTGTTGAAGCATATGAAACATTTTCATCTATTCCTTCTCTTTTTCTATAGAAGGGCTCTACTTAAAACTTAGCTGATGCAGACCCTATATGAACCCTTTAGGTGAAAAACCTATGAACTTACGAACTCAAAAGAATAGAAACGATTGATTTGTTAAGAAAGTGTTGAAAATGATTAGATTAGAACCCTAAGGAAACAAATTCCTTAAAACCCAAACCTTGAGACGCCACAAAGAATGATTACTCATTTTGATAAGTCGAATTCAAGTATTCAATCAAGAACACAAAAAGACAAAGAAAGAAGCTTTTTGAAAATTTCTTTTCATTAATGAATATTCGTCTTGCCTCCAAATTGCATAGCTCTTATTCTTTATAAGAAAGAAACCCTAATAGAAAAAACCCTAGATGGAATGGGCCTATCTAGTTATGGATTGGGCTTAATCTAACCTTAAAAACAAAATACTAAAAGTCTTAAAATAAAAGCCTACAATTTAATATAATAAAAATTGCTAAATATAAAAGGCCCACAATTAACTAAAATTAAAATTACTAAACATAAAAAGTTCGTAATTAACTAAAATAAAAAATTCCCTTCCTAATTTATTCCTTACATCCAATTTGACATTCCAAATCTATCCCATGCGTAGGATCTTGAGAATATTTGTATCATCTTGAGAATCTTTAAAATATTTGTAAACATCAACTTGGTTAACACCTCAATCTCTATTATTCCCCTCCTCTTTGAAAGATTCATCCTCGAATCTTAGCTCTAAAAGCAAATTTATTTGGTATTGTTGATTCAGGTATAAAGTCTATTTGATGCTGCATGCCTCGCAAAGAATGTAATCCATGTGGAATCTCTTCAGGAAGTTGATCCTCAAAATCCTACAATAATGATACAATGACACTAGGAAAATATGAGTTAAGATCATTAGTAGAAAGATAAACATCCTTGTACATAAGTTCAAGTACTTATTACTTTGCCATCATTGTACTTAATCTCTTATTTTTTTAGAAAATGTACTCATTCTTTTATTTTTCTTACATTTTCCACCTCTTTAAACACTCTTCTCTCTTGTGTGCTCGTTTTCTTCTCTTTTTTCACACTTTTGTTTTTCCCATATCTTGCACTATCTTTCTATCCTAATTTGGTTCTCATAAGCTTGCAAAGGTTTGAGAAGGGCTAATACAACTTTTTAGTTATTCATTTCAAAAGAGTATTGATTTTTATACCCATTGTGCATCACTCTCCTATCAAATTTCCACGGTCAGCCAAGCAACATGTGAGTAGTATACATTGGTGCCACATCATAAAGAACCTCATATTTATATTTTCCAATTGAAAAAGGAACCCAAACTTGCTTGTTAACCTATACTTCTCCACTATCATTCAGCCATGGTAGCTTGTACGATTTGGGATACTTTTACCACTTCAAATTTAACTTTTTTACAAACAAGGTACTAGCAACATTTGTGCAGCTCGTACTATCAATAATTAATGTGCATACTTTATCCTTCAGATGGCATCATGTGTGGAAAATATGATCATGGTTCTTGTCATATTCTTCATCATTATGCGGTATATTCAAGACTCTCCTTATGATAAGTGAATCTCTAAGCATAGGTTCTTCCACTTCAACATTAGAACCATCCTTCACTAGTGGTATCTCTTCGTCCATAAACTGGCACTTTTTCTTTTTTCCATTTATCTGTACAATTATGATCCTTTTGTCCCGTTTATAGCTTGCTCTCTCTTCCATAATGGAATCAACTTCTTCTTCCTTGAACTCATGTTTTCTATGTCTTCTTTTATGTAATTTAAATTGGAAGAGGATTCCAAATTATCCAACCTTGCATTCAGTTTCTTAAATTGGTCATTAAAAGTATTGAATGGGACTTTTAAGTCGACCTCTTGTGGTTCTCTTCCTTCCTTACTCATGTTTTCAAATTGTAGAATAAAGTGAGATAATCCTCGCACACCCTCACATGTTTGCTCTCAAATAAGATTGTTAATACTCCTTTTTTCACACTATTTTTGCTCTTTCTTTCTTTTTACACTATCTCTTTTTTATGACTCAAAGCTCATGCTAACATCCTTTGTGTTCTTAACAAAATCAAAGAATCTAACTTATAACCGCTTTGTGGGTAACAATCTCAAAATTCAAAATTTTGAAAGAACTTAATGGCAAAGTATGACAAAATTAGGAAAGTCCAAATAGGACTCTAAAGAAAGAGTCTTGACCAAAGAGGACTCTAGAGAAAGATTCTTGATGAAGGAGAACTCTAAAGAAATAATATTGACCAAAGAGGACTCTAAAGGAAGATTCTTGACCAAAGAGGACTCTAAAGAAAGACTCTTGACCAAAGAGGACTCTAAAGAGAAAATCTTGATCAAAGAGGACTCTAAAGAAAGACTCTTGACCAAAGAGGACTCTAAAGAGAAAAGCTTGACCAAAGAGGACTCTAAAGGAAGACTCTTAGACCAAAAAGTACTCTAAAGAAAGACTCTTAGACCAAAGATGATTGTTGTCTCTTTTAGAGAACATAAAATCGTGCAAGTATACACGGTCACAAGTAATAAATTTTGATAAGTAAAATATCGTTCCCATAGAGATTTGTTACTATAGTTTTTTAATTACTAAAATTATATCACTCTCATTTTATCCAAAACAATCGTTAATTGGAAGATGATTTAACTAACTAAAAAGTTTTATAACAAAATAAAAGAAAATTCTAGGATTGTAGTTTTCACAAAATTAGTCCACTCGAATCATATCATTTTCTCTTGATTTATATTTTTTGTAAATTTAATTTGTCAACCGAAAACTTCTAATTTTATCCATACATCTCTTCCGAGCTCTGTATAGACACACCTCGTTAAATTAATTCACTATATTACTATGAGAATTAAATTCACCAAGATTCATTACGTTTTAAGTTCTCAAATGACCACACATACGATAAAGGTATATTCTTATCCTTCATATATACACGTTATTCTATCCATGAGCAATATACATAAAAATGTCTCTTCCAAGTTTATTTGAGTGTCACAGATCAATTGATAAATTTTCCAATAATCAAAAGTATTAAGCACAAATAGAATAAACAAATTAAAAATCTAATAAATTATTCAAAAATAATTAAACTCAAGCTTCATAAATTTAGATAAAACGCAACCCTACAAAAATTAAATTACTTCATAAATAAAAATAAAAATTACAGCAGTTAAGGAATATTAGATAAAGAACTAAATAAAATTAAAACATTTATAAGCTCAAATTTTTGGCACACGTAGAACACAACAGAAGCCAAAAATGGCTTCTGCGTGTTTCACAGTCCAAGTCTCCAACCGAACCCCAAAAACAACCTCAAAACAAAACTTTTTTTTAACATTAAATGCCCTATTTATAGCTCCAAAAATACATAAAAAAAATATTAAGCGTGGGAGACATTTTTCTTTAATTACGTAGACACGTGTATGGAAATGGGATATCAAAATTGTTATTTTAACATACGCGTGAGAGACATTAAAACAGTTGTGTCATTTCTGATTTATTTTTAATTAAACCCACATGCCACGTGTCAGCATTTGATTCGCTGCAATAGATAGTGGGACACGTGTCAGCATCTCATACGGCGCCAAGAACGGGCGCACGCGGAATGTGTCGCACGGGATAAACGGCACTGAGACATGTGAGGGACAGAAAGCTGTTGGAAACGCGTGCGTGGTTCCGTGTTTTTGTGTTCAGTAAAACATGCAACATGTCAGCACATGATTGACTGCAAGAAATAGTGGGAAACGTGGCAGACTTTAAATGGTTGGAGGGAGAGCTTGCACGTGGTTACGCCACATGGGATCAACGCACGCGAGACATGTGGGTCCCACAAAAATAGTTGGAACCACGTGCATTGATTTTTCGCTTTTGTTTTACCCAATATGTGCCACATGTCTGCTTCGGATTAGCTGTAGGAATATTTGAGACACGTGGCATTGTATGATTTTTTGGATGGTTGGGGTGTGCGAAGTTTCTGTGGATCGCGTCGCACGAGAAACTACCTACGCAGTAGACACGTGGGTCCCACCCTGCATGCTGGCCTGCGCGGCACCTGGGCCATACTCAGCGCCGAGCATCGTGCACCTGAATACCCACGTCTACTCGAGATTGTCACGTCTAGTTCCACGCGCCTCATCATAGCTGTTGATTTCCTGATCGAACGGTTTGTGTCGCACATTGGTGATTATGCGAGTGGCCTCCTTTTCCTATGCAGAAAATAAATTTCCTTAATTACATTTTAGCCCTCCAATTTAATTCAAATTAACTTTTAAACTTTCTTTAATTGCAATGAAGCCTTTTTCTAATTTAAATTAACTTTTAAATTTTTGTTATTTACAATTAAGCCTTATTTTAATTCAAATTTTATTTTATACTTTTATTAATTGTAATTAAGAACTCTTTTATTTTAAATTATATTTTTAGACATAAATTTGCAATTAAGTACGTTTTCGATTCAATTTATTTAATTTTCTTAAAAATATATTCCTTAACAAATAAATAGTAAATATTAATTTATTCTACTAAAATTAACTAAAAATGTCAAGAACATTGCAATTATAATTAATAAAATAGATGAAAATAATTATATAAAATACAGTTATCAATGACTCTAAAGAAAGACTCTTAGACCAAAGAGGACTCTAAAGAAAGACTTTTGATCAAATATGATTCCACTTTTCTTTTAAAATCAATCTTGGGCACCAAGAACAAAATAAAAGAAAACCAATTTCAGCAAGAATAAGAAAACAAGAATTAGATTCTTGAACAATCTATTACTATGTTCTCATTTGCTTCTTCTTCTTTTTTTCCTTTTTTTTTCTCTTTTTCTTCTGTTGCTACTTCTGTCAATAGAAAATTCACAAAAAAAAAATTGCAACCCTAATGAGCAAGAACGGAAAATAACACAAAAAATTGTGACAAATCTTTATCTCCTCGGTAAGTAGTCTAAACAACAAATTTGGGGTCAAAAATGATACAAAATGCAAGCAAATATTATTTTTTGTTATAGGAATCAAAATGAGTTTCGATTTCATAAATTATAATAGTCTTTTCGTTACCCGAGTCAAAAATTATGGTTGTTTAAATTTGTAACTCTAATTTATCAAAAAAAAAATTAACTGCGAACAACAACCCTTTTTTCTTTTTTTTCATTTTTTAAGAACAATGATGATTAAACACAAAAAATAAGGAATCAAGAAAAAGATATGAATAATTCAAAGAAAACTATGAAACAAAATCCAAATATGAAAACAATGACAACAAAATTGAAAGAAAACACAAGACTCAAAAGGACAAAATTTCACTTTTTTTGTGATTTGTGATTCAAGAATGCAAAAAAAAAAAACAATCAAGAATGTAGAACAAAAATCAAAGGATGATTTTTTTAAATCTAAAATTCAAAACAAAGATAGAAGAAGATAAATAACCTATTTTCAGCAACTAAGGCTCTAATACCAAATAATGCGGACTCTTTAGGCAAACAACCTAGGAACCCAAGAACTCAAAGGAATAGAAACGATTGATTTGTTAAGAACATGTTGAAGATGATCATATTAGAACCCTAAGAAAAGAAAATCCTTAAAACCCAAACCTTGAAACGCCACAAAAGATGATCACTCCCTTTGATAAGTCAGATTCAAGTATTTAATCAAGAACACAAGAAGAGAAAGCAAGAAGCTTTCTGAAATTTTTTTTCATTAATGAATATTCGTCTCACCTCCAAATTACATAGATCTTCTTCTTTATAAGCAAGAAATCCTAATAGAAAAAACTCTACATAGAATGGGCCTAATGGGCCTATCTAGTTATGGATTGGGCCTAATCTAACCTTAAAATAAAAGACTATAAGACTTCAAATAAAAAAGCCCACAATTTAATAAAATAAAAATTGCTAAACATAAAAGGCCCAAATTAAATAAAATACTAAGGCTTAAAATAAAAAGCTCACAATTAACTAAAATTAAAATTACTACACATAAAAATTCTGTAATTAACTAAAACAAAATTTTTTTTTCCTAATTTATTCCTTGCATCCAATTTGACATTCCAAATATATCCCTTGCATATGATCTTGAGAATATTTGTATCTTCTTAAGAATCTTTAGAATATTTGTAAACATCAACTTGGTTAGCACCTCAATCTCTATTATTAGCTTAAAGTGATTAACGAGGACAATTAATCGCTTTAGCCTTGTCCATATAAAATCTTTGAAGTATTTTCTCAATGTACTTCTCCTGTAACAAACATAATTTATTGGCACCTCTGTCTCTAATAATACTCATGCCAAGAATCTGCTTTGTTGGAACTAATTCTTTCATGACAAAAGACTTACTCAACTACTTTTTCAAGTTGTTGATTCTGGAAATATTCCGGCTAACAATCAACATATTATCCACGTAGAGTAAAATAATAATGAAATGATCATCAGAGAATTTATGCACAAAAACACAACGGTTTGTAGTAGTCTTTTTGTAGTCTTGCTCTCCTCATAACAGACTTAAACTTCTTGTACCATTGTCTCAGTGCCGGTTTTAAGCCATAAAGGATTTTCTTTAATTGCAAATATAATCCTATTTTCCCTTTTTCTTGAAACCCTCTGGTTGATCCATGTATATTTCTTCTTCCAAGTCACCATGTAAGAAGGCAGTTTTGACATCCATTTTCTCAATCTCCAGGTCAAGACTTGCTGCTGACCTCAACATAATGCATATATATGTCATTTTCACAACTGGTGAGAAAATCTCATCAAAGTCAACTCCTTTTCTTTGGTTGAATCCCTTGAAAACTACTATGGCTTTGTATTATGGATTGGGATTGTGTTATTCATGCTTTACCCTGAACACCCATTTATTTTTCAAAGCCTTCTTCTTTTTGGGCAGCTTCATCAGCTCAAAAGTTTTGTTCTCATGCAAAGACTTCATCTCATCTTGCATGGCTTTAATCCACTTTTGTTTGGATTTTTCATCAATGGATTCTTCATAACTCTCAGGTTCTCCCCCATCAGTGAAAGTTATATACTTATCTAGATGATATGTGGTAGAGGGTCGTCTCATTCTACCACTTTTTCTTAGTGGAATAGAAGAAGCCGTAGGTGTTAGTGCTGGATAATAAACATAATAATCTCCTTTGTCTTCAGAACCAACTTCTATGGGAACACCATCTTTATCAGGTGGATAAACATGATCTTCATCTCTAATTTGTCTTGACATTGATGTTGGAGGAATTAATTCCAAATCTAATGAGTTACCATTGGAATCAGGAATATCCTTTTCCATTTTGACAATATCTTCAATGGTCTCATCTTCAACAAACACAACATCACTACTCTTGACAAGTATCTTTGCAACCGGATCATAAAATCTATAACTAAATTAATCTTGACCATAGCCAATAAAAATACATTGTCTTGTCTTGACATCAAGTTTGGATCTCTTAACCTTGGGGATATGAACAAATTCTTTACAGCCAAATACACTTAGATGATCATAGAAAACATCATTTCCTGATCATACTTTATTTGGAACATCTATCTTGAGAGAAGTACAAAGTGAAAGATTCAACACATGTGCAACTGTGGTACAAAGTGAGATGTAATACAATAAATTGAGATAAACTCAAAATAGTGATACACAAGTATTTCCTAAACTCATTATTTTGTCACTCCTCTTTTAGAAAAATATCCCAAATTTTTCTAAAATATTCTCTCACATACTCACACACAACATTATTTTTCATCAAAAGATATTGTTCTTTTGACTTTACTTTTCTTATTTTCTTTTTTGATGTCTCTCTAAGGTAAAAACATTGCTTATTTATAGGAAAAATTGACTGTCCTCTATGCGGCCAAAAATTGGCCACGTAGCTAGCCAAATTTTAACCACAATATATTATATTGAATTTTTTAAATGTGATTTCACCTAAAAAATTTATTTTCTTCCCCTTTCATGTGGGCGGGACCTATAGTTTTACCAGATGATTAGAAGCACATGTTTCAATTGAGAAATTGAGGCAAACAACCAGTTCTTCATAATGATATTAAGCCTATTTCGGATGCTCAAATTCAAGGTTAGAAATTTGAGTTCCTAGAAGAAATGGTGAAGTAATAGGATGCAAAGGATTAATCACCTTTCCCCGACTATATGTGAAAATCAAAGGGAGAAGTCGTTCACGCCATAGCAAAAAAACTTGACAAGAGGAAAAGAATAGGTAGAAGCGGAAGCAAGATTGTTGTAACAAGTATGTGAAAATAATATTACCGATATTTTGAAATATATTGCTTGGGTTGAGTCGTAGACTAGGTTGCTCTCTTTAAGACGTTTTACGACTCTGTCCAAATTTATGCAAGCAAATATATCTTCGTCTTCCTCAAGATGAAACAACCCAGAATTTTTTTTGTCTCGGAGCTTCACTACAGTGATGATTTCCGAAATACTATACCTCTATAAAAAATTTATGTTGCTCGAAAAACTTCAAAAAAATAATTTGTATATTTTTCTTTGGTTTGGTACCGGTTTTTGAGTTTTGTTTTAAAACTGAGTTATTACCCACTATTTATAGTTGAAAAAATATGTGTAATGCTCACACAATTATGAAAATAACTGTCACAAAATAACGATCATAAAATAATAGTAATATAATTAAGAAAATAACGGTCATATAATTATAAAAATACCGGTCATAAAATTTAGCATTTTTCTCATCAATTTTTTTTAATGTAAATTCACACTATTTTTAACAAAGATGGACTTCACTGTGAGCAGATTGAGTCTCTGGAACTGCATTACATGTGGTAGGAATAGCTGCCATTAAAGCCTTGTAAGCGCTCTGATTAGGCTCCAATACCATAACAAACTGTAGACAAACAGAGAGAATTGTATCTGAATGAGTACATTGAGAGTAAAAGTAAAGTAAGTTTACAAGTAGTGCATTACACTGTATTTATAGTCTTGTAATAGCTAAGGAAAGAGACTTAACTAATTGCATAGAAAATATCTTGGTATATTGCGAGTGGTGTAACTAACTGCAACAATGTATAACAAAGTCTGTTACAGCTTAGTTACAACTCTAGCTATACTAACATAGTCTAGTACTCCTTTGGCAAGCTGATCACAAAACTAAAGAATAAGAGTACTTAATTCATCATTTTCCTTTTCATAATTGCAAATGATATTCTACTTTGTGTAGGGCTGTTGTGACTTTGTATTGGAGCTTACCCACGAGGTCACAACTAAGTCTTATGGCTAGGAAGATTTGCAAATATGAATGAGTACTTTTAAATGAAAAACATAAAATAATGCTTTCAAACTGAGCTTTGCCTTCTATATCAACTCAACTTCCTTTGAGTGACTTGATATTTTTACTCTAATCATGCAAAGTAATAGGAAAGAATGAATCTTAACGGATAGTAGCTCAAAAGCCAAATTTAAAAAAAAAATGGAAAAACCAAAAGTTGAATGTGTTGAGCGGATGAAGACATAAAGTCATGACTCTTAATGCATGATTAATACATGAGTTGTCTATTGACGTTTCATGAGAGTCAGCCAAATGCCATATATATAAGTTATTGAATACTTTTAACGTTAATTAGTGATGAGCCTTATATATAATTTACTACAAGAAGAGCTTGTTGCAGCAAAGAGTTTGATAGTTTTGGTTTTTGTTGAGTATCGTTTTCACCAAAGCAGAGTATCCTAGAAGTATGGATTTTTGCGTGATATTTGTGTTCAATTCTCTTCTATTATGGTGTCGCAAAAGAAAGAATGTTTTTAGTGATTTTGGGTTTATTTGTTTGGGGTATTTTGTGTGTAAGAGAACTTCGGTTTGAGTGTGATTTCGAGTTTCTGATATTATTATTGAAATATAAGGTATATTGGGTATTAAAAAAAAGACTATTTTTTTTCGCTTTCGTGTTCCTTTTTTTGTTGCTTTTGTTATTTTTGAGCTGTCAACACCAATCAAAGTAGTTAAATCTTTGTTGGTAAAATAAAATTCAGGGATCAACCTCTTCAAACAAACACTTGTTCTAATTGGAGAAATTTCTTTTGGTAATTCTTATATATTTTTCCCATGTGGCTGATTAGGAAGCTGGATAGTTATCCAACCTGTGTTGAGTTTATTGATAATATTCGGTTCCACAAGACTATTCAGAAACACATAACTTTTTTTTCTTTCTTTTTCACGGGCTCTACCATTTATTTGACTTGAAAGCACTTCACTTCAATAATTGACCTAGGAAACAAAAAATATGACCATATTTTGTGAAGAACCTTTTTTCCAGACAGCATCAATCAAACTTTCTTCCAACTTTTTGTGCATATTTGATGTAATGGCTGCTATGTCTATGGTTCAACTTGGAAGTGAAAATTAGTTGATTTTTTTCAAATTTAGTAGTCTTAGCTAGTCTGGAGTTGCACCAGGTATTTTGCAAATGGAGCACAAGAAATATGGAGGTCTGGTATATTACTGGTAGATCCTTTCACAGATATATTGATTGTGATCAGGGAAAGGAAATTACCTGGAGCACTTTTAGCTTCTCAAAACGATGTTGGCCTGACATTAATAAAATAAAATAAAACAATTTGGTTGATCTGATGACTGGAAAATTTGGAATTCTAAACTGCCAAACTGATGTAAATAAACCTTTCTACTTGATATACAATTTCATATCATTATCAAAACTCACATTAACTATTGAAAAGCAGAGCAAAACCCATGTTCAATATTTCAAAACAATTGCTTCGTACAAAGTTGATCATTAAGATTCATTGCAATTTTTGACACCCCTCTTTTTTTTCTTTTTTTTTTAAATGTACATATATCTTAGTACTTTAGGACTGCTTGTGGCCAAGGTTGTTGATGGATCAGATAATGTCCAACTATTTCTTGAATGTGCTTTGAACCTTTCTTTCTCCTGTTTGAGGGCTCTACCTATGAAGTGCTTCTTAACAAAAAAGCCAATCTCTTGAACTTACTTCTGAAGGCCTCTCTCTAAACACTTTTCTATAAGAATTCCAAAAGCATTCATCAGCTTGCAGCCTCAGATATGCTCTGTAGTGAAGGACGCCATGATTTTGACCTCATTGCAACTGTATTCGTCGATTTCATTCTTAACCTGTGTATGTCATGTTTCTCAGCCTGAAATATAACACAGTTATTAGCAATAATAGCATAAGCATTTTCTGACTGATATGCTATTGTTCTTAAAGAGAAGAACATGATAATCCCATTAAACAAGAAGAATCATTATCTCATTATCTATCTTGAAGGAAACTTCCATTGGAATAGGAAGAATCAGAGACACAACTATCAGAGATGAACAGAGAAGAGCACCCGATCCAGAGGGGAAAAAAAGAACGAAGAAACACACCTCAATAATTTTCAGGTCAGACTTCTCTTCTCTCTCAGAACTTGAACTCTGTTTCACTTTAGCTATCTGTTTCTTCTCAACTGCTTCCATTTCCACCTGCTTTTTTTTTGTTTTTGCGTACTTTTTTGCCTTTAACACCTTCATAACCTCTGTGTTCACAAAAACAAAAACAAAAATTTCAGCAACAATACAATCAAACTTTTCAAAACCAGTCAACTTTGGGACTTCACTAAACAACTAAAAAATCATACCTTGAGTTGTAACAAGCCGGTAAGCATGCCCAAGAGCAAGAGTCTCACTAGGACGAAGAAGCTTCACCCGGGTAAAGCGCACCGTTTTGGGGTCTTGATTATCTTGCTCTGATACTGGCAATGGAATTATCAAAGAAACATAGTGACCTGGGTTTAATCTCATAACTTCACTAGCACTTATAGGCCAATACAACCTCTCTATCTTCCCACTTGGGTGTTGTATAACTAGTGCTGCAGCATCTACTGCTTGGCAATTCCCCATCTTTCTCTCTATTTTTTTTTTCCTCTAGAAATGAATGACTGAAGAAGAAGAAGAAGATAGATAAGGAAAGAGGAATCGGAGTGAATTAAGAATTAAGGAGATGGAATAAGCATAAGTCACTTTCTATCCAGCTTCTATCATCCCCCACAGAAACCGTGTTAAATTCGGAATTATGAGTCTTTTTCAAGTAGGCCGTCCGTCCTTCGCTACCCAACTAACTTAGAGCAAATGAGTCAATTTAAATCACATTGACATGAAAATGTCCTGCCATAAAATATAAAATATTGAGTGGTTTTTGACGTTATAAAAATATAATCTAACTTTAATTTATTAGTTTCTATAGTTAAACTTTATAATTATTATTAAAATAATGTAAATTTTTTTTAACTTTTATATTATTAAATTTTATAAAATATTATAAAAATATAATAGACATTGATCATTTAACGATAAATTAAACGTATATTAACGATCTTTTTGTTATATTTATAAAATTTAATAGTATAAATTATACTTATATTTACGATGTTTTTACTATATTTATAAAATCTAATCGTATCAAAATATAAAAAAATCTAATAATATTATTATAATATTTGTAAAATTTAATAATATATAAATTAAAATCAAAATTTAATTCTATTTTTATATAATTCCAAATATTAATGATAAAAAAATATATAAGTATTATATAATATATTGCCACTTCAGTATGATTAATAATTAATACTATATCTAAGCAAGATATGGGTTTAAATTGTTGTTTATATTGAGAAAAAGGAAATCCAGCACCAGCACCGGCACCGGCACCGGATCTTAAAGCAGATGTCTGACGCCACGTGGAACGATGTGTGATGGTCGCAAGTTTGGATGGACACGTCCGGCATTGTGGACGGAGTCAAGGTTTGGACATTATGATATATAACGTTATTAATTTGAATATATATTGGTTGGTTTTAAAAAGTGCAATATGAAAATTAAGAGATAGTAGACATATAAAAGAGAGGATCTCTCATCATTTCCTATAATTAACGGTATTAAGCATACTTGTCTAAATTAATTAAATATTAATTTTAAACCGTAGCATATTTTTAGAGTAATTTTTTATCATGTTAATGCATTATTTTTATTTAAAAAAATACTATAGCATTAAATTATTCTTACATTAATATTTTTTATTATAAAAATAGTAAATCCCTATGATAAAATATAAGTAATTTGTACTAGATTGTAATATTGCTATAATTGCAAACCTTTATTTTTGTAGTCCAGACAACAAAATCACTCCTTTATCCTATTTTGGCTTGCTAGGGCTAACAATGTTTTATCATTTAGTTACTAAAAGATAGTAAAAGAAAAAGTGTAATCATGTAAGTAGTACAATTGCAACTCCAGCTTGAAAGCAGTTTAGTTTTATACACACAAATTTAGCACTCACTTTATTCTCTATTTAGTGTTTAAAAGGTTGTATTTTTTTTTATGAGTTAAAGGTTGTATTTTTTTTTATGAGTTAAAGGTTGTAGTAGTTCTTAGTGGTTACACATGTAAAAGCACTTACTATTCTACTCAGTGGAATATTGTTTAGCAAAATGCAAACCTTTTTTGTAGAAGCTAAAAATTAAGTGACACATCTTAGCAAAAAGTGATTTTTATTTTTATTTTTATTTTTTAAGCTTTAGGTTTAGCTTGTGTGGAATAGAAGCAACAAATTAGCAAGCTAAAGTATTTTTAAATCTAAGACTCCAATTCCTTGTTAGAAAGTGATGTTCAACGTATCACTAAAATCATAGTGCTATTTTAGTCAAATTCTTGTTATCTTAATTCGTTATTATATTACTGCATATGGTGAGAAATTTAATATGCTTTTATTAAATCTTAGGCTCTAATTTCATTAAATTGCATAAACAAAACTGGTTAAGTACTACACAAGTTGTCATTTATGGTTTGCTTTTGGAACTAGTTACAGGTTAGACAAGACGAATCAAAAGTTTGACAAAATGGGGAGTGATAATAATAATCTATAGTTTCTGTTATACTTTAATAGTAATTGTTTTTGGGTTTTGAACAGAAACATAACTACGTGAGTGAGTTAAAAGACAGGTTCTGTAATCTTTGACTCTTGTAAATCTGCAGGGTTTTAACTTAAACTTAAATCCAATGTTTTTGATATTTTTTCCCCCCTATAAAATGTATTCTTAAATTAGGATAGTGAATGAGGAGGGGATTTTAAAGGCACTATTATGAAATTATAAATAATTCTTATTTTTTTATATTTTATGAATTACATGTGTTTAATTGATATAAGATGGACATAACTATTCAAATATTTTAATTAAATGTAAATTTAAAAAAAATTAACATACCAGACATCTATAATAAAAATATAAAATAATGCAAATAACATATAATAAAATCACAATTCTTCAACCTAATTTTTATCAGTAGATTAATAGTTTATTTGATTTGTTTTTTTGGTTGATATTATGTGTGAACATTTGTGATCAATGTCAGTCTATGTCAGCCATGTGATCAATGACAGACTAATTTCCCATATTCATTAATGCTTGAATGGACTATTTCTTTTTTTTCAAATATGACTTATATAGGGGACTACACCCTTCATTTTATAATATTTAAAAGAACCTAAACTTCTTATACTGCTATGGTGTGACAGTCATTATTATTTAATTATAATGGTATACAGATTTTATTTAAATTCTATAATTATCAAATTGGAGTTTGTGGGGGCAGAAATACTGGGTCTTGTTTGTATGTATACCTATTATTATTTTAAAACATTCTTGGGTTCAAATTGAACTATCCTTACCAAACAGTGTAGTTCGTGTTGTATGGAATTGTCTTGTTCTTTTCATATGTTGTGAATAAGGGCAAGGTTTTTGTTTGTCTGTCATAACATTCTGATTCTTCATCATAATACAGAACACAAACTATCAATTAAAAGACTTATTTTAAAAGAATGTCTGGAAGAAGATTAAATGAACTTAAGTGTCAATGATCCTTAAAAGGAAAATATATAGATGATTTGAAGTAATTTAAGTGGTAATGAATTGCAGTTTTCATGCATGCATGTACCGTACAATTTATAGGATTTCTGGACCATTCTAGATCTTTAAAATTGTAGAGTATTCTTTGAATAATGCTATTCATCACAATTGAGAATCAATCTCAACCCATTTGTAAGTTTTTATTGGAACAAACTCAAATGAATAGAGATAAAATGAGAAAATTGAGAAGCGATCAAAATAAAAGGCCAATAACTTGGTTACAAGTGGATTAAGTTTGTGTCACAATTGTGATATAAAGCATTTTCCTTTTCTTTTCGGTGTCTTTTTCTTTAAAATATAGGAACCATTAATTCCTTGCCATCTTACCAAATTACAAGAGAAATAGTTTGTACCCATGAGAGTTGTCTAGCAACCGCTTCCTCATCTCTAAAGGAAAGTGCATCAATACGCATGAATATTGTACTAACATATATAACAGAAGTAAGAAAAAAAATTAACGAAATAGAAGAAAGAAAGAAATTACGTAATATAAATTTGTAATATAATTCAAATAACGTGACATTTGATAGCACAACTAAGTTACGTTATTAAATTTAATGAGATTTTATCATATCACTAATATTTATTAGATAGAATTGTGCCAAAAATATTTTTTTATTATAATAAGTATCATACTTACTATTATAAATTTATTTATCGAAGGATTTAAATTCACATCATTGAAGTGTTCTTTTAACCTATGTTACTATAAGACAATCTATTTATCTCAAATAAAGAAAAAAAAATCATATGAGAAAAAAAATTGGGTAAAGAAAAATAACTAAGGTTTAACTTATTGAAAAGCTAGCTCCTAAATAAGTCAAGAATAACGGCTGCTCAAGTTTTTTAAACAAAACTAGATTCAATGAACTAAATAGGTTTGCTGATGAAGATAAACCTCTTCCTCTTTTTTCATTGTTTGACTTATTTATATTTCTTTGCCCATTGAAAGTTTACTTTTTGGTTGGTTATGTACTCTTAGACTCTTAAAGAATAATATATTATTCATTATTATAATATTGATATATGATTTCGGTTTTTAATTGTAATTGTAGGTTTATAGTCATTATTATAAAAACTGAGGTTTAAGTGAGAAACATAATAGACTGTTACTTATGAACTTAGTTTCATAAAAAATCGAGCTCATAGACATACCATTTAATCTCATTTTTCAATATAAATTAAAATAAATTGATAAATTGAAAAAATTAAGAATCGTTATATTAAAATTAATGGTGAAATTACATTTAAAAGTTTTTATATGCACTAAAACATAATAAAGTTTTACTATAGCTAACTAATTAAAGTGTCCCAAAATAATAAAATACATACAAAAAATTTATTAATATTAATACTAATCAAATTATTCATAATTTCCTGAGTCATTGCTAACAAGGCCACTCGAAGTGCCACTAAAAACCTGAGATGCATCTCTTTGATGTTGCTGTTAAGCTTGCCTTTGCAAGTGAAGCTACTACTACATTTTCATATGCTAGGATTGTGTCTTTATTGCCCAAAAATTCTCTTTCCTCATCATCTTGAAATCCTTTTCTATCATCAGCAGGTCTTTACCACAGATCCCATGTTCCATATGATTGAGGTATATCCATAAATTCAAGATTTAAGCTCTATAGTAAATTTATAGCACATGAAGTCTCAACAAATAATGACACATGAAGTCTACTTCCATAATAATTACCTCAATTTATAGCAGAACCTCCATCAAGCAATCATACGAACATTGAGATAAATAAAAGATAAAAGACTTCCTCTCAAAAATCAGATATTCAGTCAGATAAGTTTTTATTTACTTATCCTAATAGAGTAGAAAAATATATTGTTCAGACATGGATAAGAAGACACAAATATCTAGAAGGGCTTACACCATTAAAAATATGACAAAGGTGAAGAAATAAGTATGTTACTTACCTAATTATTCGAGAACACTTCCTATTGTACATGTCAAATACACGAGTTGTTCTATCTTCACATCCAACCATAACCTTCAGATCTAAATGTTGAAAATCAACACCAATATAATAAATGAAGTGGTTGAAGAATGTAGGAAAATAAATGGAGTGGTTGAAAGATGTATGAAAATAAATGGAGTGGTTGAAGGATGTAGGAAAATAAATGGAGTGGTTGAAAGATATATGTAGGAAAATAAATGGAGTGGTTGAAAGATATAGAGAAATAAATGGACTAGTTGAAGGATGAAGAGTCATGAAGAGTTTGGTACTTTGTAAGTTTATTAGTCAAGCTTGTTCGGTATAGTCTAAGTCTTACCGACACGATGGGTGATCTTCAAGTAGTTGGAGGAATCAAGAAGCTCAACAAGAAAAACTATAACATATGAGCAACATGTATGGAGTCTTACCTACAAGGTCAAGACTTGTGGGAGGTTGTTGGTGGTGATGAAGTTACACAACCAAAAGTGGAAGATGCAAACGACATCTTACGGAAGTGGAAAATTAAAGCAGGCAAAACGATGTTTGCTTTGAAGACCACAGTTGAAGAAGAAATGTTGGAACACATTCGGGATGCAAAAACACCAAAAGAAGCGTGTGACACTCTTGTTACACTCTTTTTAAAGAAGAATGATACAAGATTTCAAATTATGGAGAACGAGTTGCTATCGATGGCACAACACGACATGACAATTTCCCAATACTTTCACAAGGTAAAGTCGTTATGCCGTGAAATTTCAGAGTTAGATCTAAAAGCTCCTATTGGGGAAACAAGGATAAATAGAATAATTATTCATGGTTTAAGACCCGAATATCGAGGGTTTGTTACCGCTATACAAGGATGGCCTACACAACCATCTCTTGTTGAGTTTGAGAATTTACTGGTGGGTCAAGAAGCTATGGCTAAGAAAATGGGAGGAGTCTCACTGAAGGGTGAAGAAGAAGCGCTCTACACTAGCAAAAGCAAAGGCATTTTCAAGCGGTACAATGGAAATGGATATAAAAATGATGGTGACAAAGGAAAAATTCCTCAAGGAAATTGAGGCTTTCGTCCGAGGGAGCTTGGAAGAACCGCAATAACAATAAAAAATTTGATGGTGAATGTTACAACTTCGGAAAGATGGGTCACATAGCAAAAGATTGTTGAAGTAAGAAAAATCATGTTGAAAGTAATATAGCTACTTCCAGTTCTAAGGAGCATAGCGAAGATGGTTAGGATGCCAAAACATTATTTGCTATAGAGGAAGCAGAATTAGCTCTTACGGTAATAACACCAAAACAGATTGACTACAAGAATGATTGGATCGTAGATTCGGGTTGCTCAAATCACATGACAGGTGATAAACAGAAGTTGGAAAGCATGTCTGAGTACAAGGGAGGTCGTGTAGTGGTGACAACTGACAACTGACAACTCAAGGTTACCGATAGCCCACATCGGTAAGACGATAGTTACGCCTCAATATAGTATTAACCACGTACCACTTCAAGATGTTTATCATGTCCTAGGAATGAAGAAAAATTTGCTATATGTGGCTCAATTAACATCATCAGGCCACTATGTCTTGTTCGGTCCCCGAGATATGAACGTGTATCGTGATCTCAAAATCTTAGAAACATCGACAATGGAGGGGCAACGATTGGAATCAGTCTACGTGATGTCAGCAGAATCTGCATGTGTAGACAAGACAAGAAGAAATGAGACAGCAGATTGATAACTGTATTTTATATAGTTATTTTCATCTATTTTATTAATTACAATTGCTATTTCTTGACATTTTTGGTTAATTTTAGTAAAATAATTAAATATTTACCTTTTATGTTTTAAGAAATACATTTTTAATAAAATTAAATAATTTGAATTAAAACCGTACTTAATTGCTAATTTATGTCCACAAATATAATTTCAAATAATAGAGCTCTTAATTGCGATTTATAAAAATCAAAAATATAATTTAAATTAAAATCGGGCTTAATTTTAATTATTAAAAGTTTAAAAAAATTTAATTTAAATTAGAAAAATGGCTTAACTGTAATTAAAGAAAGTGTAGAAATTAATTTGAATTAAATTTGTGGGTCAAAATACAATTAATAAAAAGTTGAATTTCTGCATAGGAGAAGAGCCACTCGCGACATTCACAACGCCCATAACACACCGCTCGATCATCCCATCAACGGTCAAGATTGGGCGCATGAAATACAGCCGCAACAAAAGCGAGTGGGCCAGAATTCCTGAAGCGCGCAGCTCGGCACAGGTAGGGCCCATTGGTCGCGCAGACTGGCGTGCAGGGTGGGACCCACATGTCGGCTGCGCAGAATTTCCCCGAGGCACATCGCTCACCGTTGGATCAGTTGGACAGTCGAGATTGAAGCACGTGGAACCAAGCTGTCATGCACCGAGCCACTCGTCTACAAATGTCGTACGATACGGTTCATCCAAGCAGCGTGCACCCTCGCGTTTCAATGAAAAATAAGCAGCCACGTGTCTCCTAAATATTCCAGCCAATAACATGACGGCACGTGGCATGTATTTGGTAAAATAAAAACGCAGAAACGATGCCCACTTCCAACCGTTAAACACGTTCCAGCGCGAGGAAATATCGTGCGTTGCGGTCCATCGGTTCTCCATGTGCCCGGCCTGCCCATCCAATGAAAATCTGCCACGTGTCTCTGTATTTCTCACAGCCAATCACATGGCGACATGTGGCGTGCGTAAAAAGAAAAAAATCATAAATGCGTAGAATGGTTTTCACGCGTGTTGTTATTTTAGTTCCCTCATTCATTTTTGTCCCCCACTGATAAAAAAATAATAAAAAAGGAATAATTGGAAAGTGGGGATATATTTTGTACGCGAAAATCATTTAGAGAGGTTTTTAGTTTCAGTTTTCTTTCATTTTTTTCAGCTCGCAGTTCTTGTTTTTTTTTCTTTCTCTCTTGAGCATTTTTCATTTTTCCTCTCTACGTGTTTGGTTTAATACACAGAACGTTTTATTTTTGACATTTTGTGTTGTATTATCTTAGGGAAATTACAATCGTGAAAGAGTTTCTCCTAACCTATTTACTTTTAATTTTTGTTTCTCTACAATTTTTTATTTTTGTGGTGTTGTAATTTTAATTTCTGCTATGAACTAATTTATTTGTTCTAGGATTGTAGTGTAGCGTAAATTATGAAACTCAAATTAATTATTTTTGAATGATTTATGGAACTGTTTTAAGTTGTTTATTTTATCTGTGTTTAATGCTTTTAATTATCGGAAGATTAGTTAACTGATATGTGACACTTAAATAAACTTGAAAAAGGAATTTTTGTGTGTTGCTCTTGATAAAATAACGTATATACATAAGGGATAGAAATATACTTTTATTGTATGTGTACCTATTTGAGAACTCAAAACTTAATAAATCTGGTTGAATTTAATTCTCATAGGAATATAGTGAATCATTTTAACTACATGTGTCTGTATGGAGCTTGAAAGAGATATATGGATAAATTAGGAGTTCTTGGTTAACAACTTAAAACATGAGAACATAAATCAAGAGAGAATAAAATATTCAAGTGAATTAATTTGGGTAAACTGCAATTCTAGAATTTTCATAAAAACTATTAAAAAGGAAAAAAAATTATTAGTTAAGTCAAACTGCATCAAATTATTGATTGTTTGGATAAAATCGGGTTTAAATAATTTTAGTAATTAACGAAAGTTGGTAACAATTCTCTATGGGAATGATAATTTACTTATCATATTATTACTTGTGACCGTGTATACTTGCACGATTTAATGTTCTTAAAATAAGACAACACAGATCTATGGCATATGCAGTTATGTCACGTTAGCTATTCCAAGCTAAGTGTGATGGTGAAGAAGTCGATGTTTAAAGGACTTCCTCAACTAAACGTGCAAACAGACACGATCTGTGTAGGATGTCAATATGGTAAAACTTACTAATTGCCATATAATGAATCAAAGTTTAAAGCAAAAGAACAATTGGAGTTAGTTCACTATGATGTATTCGGTCATATTAAGCAACCATCAATTGGTGGTATGCGATACATGGTGACATTCATTGATGAATTCTCAAGGTATGTGTGGGTTTTCTTAATGAAATAAAAATCTGAGGTATTCTCAAAGTTTAAAGAGTTTAGAGAGTCAACTGAAGAAGAAGTTGGAAAGAAGATCCGTTGTTTGTGCATAAATAACGGCAGAGAATATAACTCAGGCGAGTTCTCTCAATACCTAAGGGAATGTCAAATACGTCATCAGTACACTTGTGACAACACGCCACAACAAAATGGTGTAGCAGAGAGAAAGAACCGACATCTTGTAGAAATTTGTTGGAGTATGCTACATGAAAAGAATGTATCTTGGAGGTTTTGGGCTGAAGCGATGAGGACTGTAGCCTTTGTGATCAACAAACTTCCTCAACCAAGGTTAGAATTTGTTTCACCCTTTGAGAAACTGTGGAACATGAAACCTATAGTTAGCTACTTTCGAGTATTTGGCTGTGTATGTTATGTATTTTTTCTTGATCATTTACGAAGCAAATTTGACAAGAAAGCTATTAGATGTATTTTTGTGGGATACGACAGCCAGAGAAAAGGATGGAAATGTTGTGATCCAACGAGTGGAAGATGCTACTCTTCACGAGTGTAGTGTTCGATCAAGCATCTTCTCGGTGGTCCTCAAAGAAGGAAGCATTGCCAGACTCAAGAGAATTTGGAGATAAATTGCAACAAAAGATAGAGGAGCATACTATTCAATTCCAACAAAGTTTAGATGAATCCAAAGATCCAAACGATAATGGTGCCAAACAAAGAGTAAATTATAATCCTTAGAAAACTATCATATATCAACTAAATGAAGAAGGTGGGCATACTGAAATGGAAGAATCAACTCTGTATGTCAACAAGAACACGAAGGCCAAATCCCAAATATGTCAATGCAGCCATAATTGAAGAAGCAATAGAACCTGAGACGTTTGAATAAGCATCACAAAGATTTGAGTGGATGACAGCTATGAAAGAAGAGATCGATACGCTTCAGCAAAATCAAACTTGGGATCTGGTGCGAAAGCCAAGAGATGTGAAACCTATATCCTGCAAGTGGGTTTATAAGATAAAACGTCGTCCAAATGGTTCAATCGAGAGGTACAAGATACAATTGGTAGCTCGTGGTTTCTCTCAACATTATGGACTAGACTATGATGAAACGTTTAGTCCAGTGGTGAAACTTACAACTATTCGAGTCCTACTTGCACTTGTAGGCAACAAAGATTGGAAGTTGTGGCAGATGGATGTAAAGAATGTTTTTCTTCATGGAGAGCTGGATCGAGAGATCTACATGATCCAATCAATAGGTTTTCAGAGCCAAGATCATCCTGAATATATGTGTAAGCTGCGGAAAGCACTCTACGGATTGAAACAAGCACTCAGGGTATAGTATGGTAAGATTGCTAAATTCCTAACACAAAGTGGTTATTCAACAACACCTGTAAATTATAGCTTGTTTGTCAAAGCCAATAAAGGAAAGCTAGCTATTATGCTAGTGTATGTGGATGACTTAATCATAACCAGTGATGATGAGGCAAAAATTCTTCGGACGAAGGGGAATTTTTCAATCTGTTTCCAGATGAAGGAACTTGGCCAGCTCAAGCACTTCCTTGGTTTAGAGGTTGATCGCACACAAGAAGGAATATTTCTTTGTCAACAAAAATATTCCAAAGATTTGTTAAACGGGTTCGTAATGTTCGAATGCAAGCCAATTTTGACGCCGATGGAACCAAATTCTAAAATGTGTACATGTGAAGGGAAAGATTTGGAAGATGCAATGATGTATTGACAATTGATAGGAAATCTGGTCTACTTAACTTTGACTCACCCTGATATTTCTTACGCAGTTAGTATGATGAGTCGGTACATACAAAATCTAAAGAAGCCTCATTTGGATGCAGATCGACGAATACTGAGATATGTGAAGACTTCAATTGACTATGGTCTTTTGTACAAGAAATGTGGAGACTGCAAGTTAGTTGGTTATTGCGATGCAGACTATGTAGGAGATCATGACACCATGAGATCAACAACTAGGTATGTGTTTAAGCTGAGTTCCGGAATAATTTCTTGGTGTAGTAAGAGACAACCAACAGTATCATTATCAACCAATGAAGCTGAGTATCGAGCAACGACAATGGTAGCTCAAGAGTGTAAATGGTTGATACAACTAATGAATAATCTACATTAACTAGTAGATTATGCAGTACCATTTTATTGTGACAATAAATCGGCAATTCGTTTGGCAGAGAATCTGGTCTTTCATGCAAGAACTAAGCATGTTGAAGTGCACTATCACTTTATCAGAGAAAAGGTTCTGCATGAAGAAATTGATATGAGGCAAATCAAGACAGATGATCAAGTTGTGGACTTGTTCACAAAAAGCTTAAGCGTTGGTAAGTTCGAAATGTTTCACCGTCAACTTGACATAATAAAAATAGTGAGAGTTGTTCTTGAGGGAGAGTGTTGAAAATCAACACCAATATAATAAATGAAGTGGCTGAAGGATGTAGGAAAATAAATGGAGTGGTTGAAAGATGTAGGAAAATAAATGGAATGATTGAAAGATGTAGAGAAATAAATGGAGTAGTGGAAGGATGAATAAATAGGGTGGTTGAAGGATGTAGAAAAGAGAAGTGTGTAGATAATATTTGTGTGACTAGAATTATTTCTTAGTTTTATATTTATGTGGTGTAGATTACATGGTGAAAACTATAAATAGTCTACCTTGCATTTGGTTTAATTATTCCATCAAAAACAAATAATTTTTTATATTCTTAGTTTGAGTGTGAGTTGAAAGCTTTCTCTTTAAGTTTTTGTATTTTAATTTGTGAGTTGTCTTTAAAAGATGTTATAGTGGGTATAATATAAATAATTTGTTTACTTGTTTGGATATATTATTAGTAAATTTAGAATTATGTATTTTAAATTTTACTCAATACTAAATAACTGTAAACATATAATAAAACAAATTAATGAATTGAAAAGTACAACCTTCAAAAAAAAAATATAAAAGTCTTCATGTTTTCTAAAGATCTCAACCCAAATAAGAGGAGACAATGAAGTAGTAACTTATAGAGTACATTTAAACTCAGTTATTAACATACAGAATTAACAAGATTATCAAATACTATCTGACAAGCATGATATCAAAACTAAGGAGTAAAGAATGCACGATAAGTTTTGAAGTGAAGTACTTAACTAGAGTTCCAAATGTTTAAATACATTTTAAAAATGTCAAGTGACAGGAAAAAAGTAAGTTCTACTACTATCCCAGGCTTTATATATTGTATATTGTAAACCCAAGCATATATACCGATAACAACTTATGGAAAATTGGAAAAAGGAGGAGGGAGGAATACTTTTCCTAAAGAAACTTATGAAAAATGTCTCTTTAATCATTTCCCTAATATACTCTAATCCTTTATCATGTAATTTTTTTATTTTTTTTAGTTCATCTTTACAGCTTTCTTCTTGGTAAAATTATCAATATAAGAACCAAGATAATAATAACATATATATGTGTTAAAATTGATCCGATTTGCAGATAGAGAAACTAAAGAGAAGTTAGAACAATTGATGAAATGTGTGAATCTCTTAGAAAATCTATGTATATATAGAGTTTTACATGTACAAGTGTCGGTTACATAAGGCGTACATGTCACAGTGTGTCAAAAGGGTATAAGAGTAAAGCAAAATACACTTACAACTTGAGGTCGATCACCCTATGGCTCGGGATGACGTCTCAAGGCTCAGTCTAACGTCTCAAGGCTCGAGATGATGTATCAAGGCTTAAGCTGACGTATCAAGGCTCGTGTTGATGTCTCAAGACTTGATCTAAAGTCTCAAAGCTTAGGCTCAACAAAGGTAAAGCAGTAGGTCATTTCTTATGCTCAAACATCAATCCTTCTACTCTTTTAATTCAGTTCTTCAACTGAGGTGGAAGAGTAAAAGGCAAATGACACATTGAATTTGAAAAAAGAACCTACTCATGACAAGAATAGAATTGATATCCTTACACATGATGTCGAGCTCTTCGCTTGACATCCATATATGGGAGGTGTTGAACACAATGGTCCACTGGTGTAAATTCATTATGTGGAGCAATGTTATAAATTGTGATATATCCTATTTAATAAGCAAAATTAACTTTTTGTACAATACGTGAGTAGTGCAAGGTCGAATGTCACGAAAATACACAACTGTAATTGTCAAATAAATGTGTTTGGGTTACCTTGCTCTCATCAAAATCAAAGTCAAGTAAGGGTACGTTGTTTGGAACAAAATACTCTTCAACACATTTATAACTTTGTAATGACCAAAGACGCATAACCTAGCATCATTTCAACACAAAGCATAAGTAAAACTATGGTGTAAATGTTATCTCATGAGAGCAAAAATATTAAAATGATAGTACTTCCAGCTCTAAAGTTTAGTATTGGAATATTTTAGAAGTATGGTATACAATTCATTATAATTATGAAACACAGGGAAACCCTAACTAATATAGTTCAAAAATTTTGTCTTAACTACATGAGATAATACCTTATCACCCACACCAGTGAGAAGCAGGCCCATCTTCATCTGGCACTGATCCACCCTAAGAAAAATTTAGGTCCTTTTTGTAGAATTTCTGCATTTCTTCTACTACAACATACGCTAAGACATCCTAGAGTGGCAAAGGATGAGCAACTTTAAGCTGCACGTGACCAATGAAATCCCACTAAAAAATATATAAACATCGGATCTGAAGAGACTTACTTGATGACTTTCAGACGATGGATTAAATCAACAACTAGGAGGATCAACTTCAACAACAGGAATAAGTAAAAGCTTTGATTTCTGTAGAAAGAGTCAATGGCAGGTGAAGGTCTACCACAACATAAATAAAACATCGTAAATTTGGAAGATAACCAAGCCCCTCGGGCAAGTAACCTGATAGTTGATTTTCCTTCAGGAGCTTGAAAATAGAGTCACACCACATTGAAAAGCC
This sequence comes from Hippophae tibetana, assembly GCA_037013495.1. NCBI lineage: Eukaryota > Viridiplantae > Streptophyta > Magnoliopsida > Rosales > Elaeagnaceae > Hippophae > Hippophae tibetana. The sequence continues at coordinate 23,177,168 of CM072805.1, read as the reverse complement.
AAGCTGATGTAGTGCGTGGCAGCAATACTAATACATTACCACAACATAGTTTGAATTTTTTCCCCCAAATTTCAATGGCAACAGGTGAACTAATATGTTTTCATCCACTAAACTCTTCACCAGAATGTACTGTAAATACTTAAGAACTATTGAAATCACTTTCAAAGTCATTAGGAAATCTAATTATCATTGTCAAAAGCTAAAACAATAAAGTGATAAACAAACGTCATGGATGCATATAGACAAAGAAATAATTGGAGTAACATAAAGCAAAACTGAGTAGTTTTATTACATGGTTAGATTGAAAGAAACAAAATTAATATGCTAAAGATGAACTTCAAATGGATCAAAAAATGACCTTGATGAAACCAATTTCCTTAGCATTGTTGCGGAAGTATTGTATGTAGCACATGAGACCATATTTCTTGATTATACCGTGTGAGTTTCCACAAACACGGTTGATTATATTTGTTAAGCAAAACACAAAATAGATGATTATAAAGTGAAGTACAAACAAATTAAACAAGTATATAGAGAAAATAATACCAATGGATTTTCTCGTTAATTTGTGATTTTTTCATCATTTAATTTTAAAGGTTTATAAAATACGGACTTAAATTAACTTAGAGGGAGATGAATAGGTTATTTTTAATTTTTATGAATTTATAACCTAATAACCTAAACAAACCGGTCAGGCATGCAATCGTGTGTAAGAATAAAGTGCGAAAATAAAATAATAACACACGATATTTTTAGGTGGAAACAATCTAGGTCACAACTATGATCTAAGAGGAAACCCACCGGTCCATCGGACCATCTAACTTTCCACTATGAAAATCAAATGTTCAAGTACAAACTCGATCTTATGCTATCCTCCCTAAGATACTGCCCCAATGTACTTTACTTACGAGCTCTTGCTCCGTTTCCACATTTTCTAATATTAGCGTGAGCAGTTTCCATACCAACATTCCAATAAGTTTCTCCCTAATCAGATACGTTTCCAAATTAACTGCAAGATGGTTAGCACAAAACATACAAGTGTCTGTGTGTGTTCTAGAATGGATTTAATAATGAATAATCCTAATTAGATGATTCAAAATATATGTCACTTAAATCAAATCAACTAGTAAATTCTAGATCAAAAAATTAAGCATAAGTTCAATAAAAATTGTTTTTTTAAAGATTAATAATCAAATCAAATAACTATAATATGACAAAAATAATTATTTGATCTAACAATTTAAGAACAAAAATAAAGAAGAAACCATAAGAACATATTATCAAAATATCATAAAATAATTAGGCTTATTAATCAATCATACATAATCATCAATATTTGATAGATTAATTAAATAAAGAAGCCTAAAGAATTATGATCTTATATTTGTAAAACAAGATAGAGAAATGAAGAAGATTATAATAATGCTCTTGTGTGGTTGATTGAAACAATAAGCAATGAGTTTTATTTATAGGAAAAATTAAAACCCTTAATCCTATGTGATTGATATATTTTTTCTATTACAAATAGTATTAGTAATACTTATTAATTAAGAAAACTCCTATATGATTGATAAATATCTTTTATATTTCAAATAGGATTAGTAATACTCACTAATTAAGAAGACTCTTATTTAAAGAAGAGTTCTTTTAAAATAGATTTTATGTTATCTTTTATGCTAAAGATTTCAACTATAATTTAAAGTATATCTTATTTAATATCTTTTAGCATAACTTATTTCATATTTTAGCACAAAAAACAATTTCAGATTTATAAGCATATGCTATTAATGCATAAATGTAATCCTATGTGTCGTAGTTATCAAAGATATACCTGAAGTACAATTATTTGGAATTCGAGCATTTGTTTGGCTTTTCTTGATAGACTTAGTAGGCCTAAAAACAAATTTATAAATAAATATTTTGTCCACGAAAATAGTCAGCACTCATAATCTTTACAAATTTAGTCTGAGATGAATGACACAAAAACTTAATATTATGTATTTTGTATAAAATCGATAATATAAAGGGAGAGAAAGGGTTTTCCAAATGGTGAATTGAGAGGATATAATTACTAGAATGAGAGCTAAGGTTGGGAAGAGGAACAAAACCCATAAAAGAGCCACTGAAACCATCCTTCTTCTAGTAGTCATTGACATGTCTGCCTTCAACAATATTAGGAGCAATAATCCACTTGTGCTCTTCTCAATGGTAGCTTAACACAAGTCTTACTATTTCTTTAATTCGATATTGGAAAACTTTCGAAACATATCAATTTTTAGCAGAAGGAAGAAAATAGGGGTGGTAACCAGTGCAAGAGAGTTGGGGAAAGGTGGAAAAGGAAAAAATTTGATACAAAAATTTGATATATAGTGTAAAAGAGAGAAAATACATGAAATTAAAATAATAAAAAAAATTGTAAAGTATTTTTTGTATTTTTTTTAAATGAATAACACGCATACATAATATATTATTTAATTTTGATTTTAAAAATAATAAGAATTTTATTATTTTAATTAGATCACGATCATTTCATAATCGTGATTATATAAGTTTGTTTATATTTAAATAACTTATGTGGTTTAACTTATGGCCACAGTTATTGATAAAAACCGAAGTTATATGTATACACTATAATCTCAGTTTTTATTAGACTATGACAAAAACCCTATAGTTTCGATTTTAAAAAAAATTGAGGTTAAATATTCGAGACCATAGGTCACTATTTTAGTAATGATTAAAAAGCAAGATGAGCAACCATAGTTTTATGAGACAAATACATGTAAAATCCGAGACCAAATATCTGAGACCATATGTTGCTATTTTAATTGTGATTAAAAGCAAGATGAGCGACATATATAGTTATAGAAAGAAAGAAAAAAAGTTAAAAGATGCATGTGTAGATTGTATATCTTGATATTTTGAAGACAATTTTATTTGTTTTTTTAATCAAAATAGACTCTATATGTATAAGTTAAATTTTAAATAGAATGATTCATATGATTTCATGGTAGTGCAATTGTCTCATATGAATTTCCTCCATATTTATATATATTTTCTTCTCTCTAATATTGAAGCATTTAATAGGTCATTATAAAATAAATGCAGCATCTACATTGCATTCCAGCTAAAGAGTAGTGGACAAATTTAAGTTGATGTTAAACTTAGAAGAGAATCAATCTTTAATTAGGTCAATATTGGTGATTTTTCTTATTAAAGGAGGATCCATCTATATTTGAACAACAATATTAAAGATTTTCCGATGCATGATTTGTACTAGCTAGTTCTTCTGCACAACTATTTATTATGTAAGGATCATGGTGAAGGGATCTATTTATTTATGCTCTCTCTCTTTTCACGATAGTATCAGGATATTATCAATACCATCAAATTGAACATCCATTGATTAATTTTGACAACTTGTGTAGTGGGTGTAACCGTCCGGATTATATATCAGCTCAAAATATATAATTTCTAATGCTTTTATGATTAATTATAATAGTAAAGGAGTGCTCTTATAATTATTGTGTACTAAATGATATAAAAACTACTAGCTTGAATTGAAAATGCTAAAATTCTGCTGTGATCCACTTTTGCAATAAATGTAAAAAAAAAATGAGATTTTTAAATAACATAACACACACTCAAGTATAGATTAAGATTAAAATTAAAATTAAAATTAAATGAGATTTGACCCTAGCTAGTTTCTCTAAAAGCAAAAGCTATAATTGACATTATTGATTAGGCATAAGAGAATCCACTGTTTAAAAAGAAAAGAGCACCCACTGAAGTTTGCAGAAATCATAAGGTGACAACGAATTATGGTGTCACCTTGTCACCCATATGATTCTTGATTTGATCACATCAAATTTTGGACTGCCTTAGTTTTGGGAACATTTTAACAACATGATAGATAGATTTCTTGTCTCAATAGAAACAACTTTTATGATTCTCTATTATTTTTCTATTTCTTGTTTAACGTTCTTGGTTTTTCCTCTACAGACACACGCTTGGATTCTAATTAAATTTTTTCTTTTATTTGTATATTCATTTCCATTAACAAATAAATGGCTTCAGGAAAATATCACCTAAACCCTAGCCACACTCCTCCTACGTACAGTCTCGTTTTCTAATTCTTTAGATACAGTATATATATTATTTAAATAATAATAGCTTATATTTATTTATTTTAATATAGATTTATTTTGATACGAATTTATTGATGATTTTGTTTGTGTTTTAACATATTTTCACTTCTAGATCTATTTTTTTAATAAAATATTATTATTTTGAAGAAAAAATTACAAAATTCAATTTACATTCTAAAATTTATAAAGTAAGTAGAATTAGTGGTAAGTTAAATGAAAATTTCTATTAATTCACCTGGGCCTAACTCTACCTCTGAAAACGCGCTTTCAAGGGTGAGGAATGTTCAGGCTTATAAACCAGCACTTATGCTGGTCCTTGGTCGATGTGGGGCTCCTCAACACTCTCCCTCACATCGATTGTGTCGACGGACGGTGGTGGTCTTATGGTTGCCACGGGTGTAAGTGTAGGGTAACTCTCATCTATCGCCAAGGGTCCTACTCTGATACCATATTAATTTTCTCTGATTTTTGTTGAGAGAGTTATTGAATTGATTTTGGCTTAATGTCTAATGTTATATTTATACATTGAAAGGAAGAAACTAGCCGTTATTAAACTAGCCGTTAAACTAGTCGTTATTAAACTAGCCGTTAAACTAACCGTTATTAAACTAGCCGTTACTAAACTAGCCGTTATTAAACTAGCCGTTACTAAACTAGCAGTTATTAAACTAGCCGTTACTAAACTAGCCGTTATTAAACTAGCTGTTACTAATCTAATTATTCTCAACACTCCCCCTCAAGTTAGGTGTGTAGATATCGATCAACCCTAACTTGCTTAAATTTTTTTCAAATGATTTTAAATCTAAACCTTTGGTGAAGATGTCCGCCAATTGTTTTTCACTTCTCACAAATGGAGTTTCAATTTCCTTTGCTTGAATTTTTTCTCGAATGAAGTGGCAATCCACTTCGATGTGTTTTGTTCTCTCGTGAAACACCAGATTTGATGCTATATGTCGCGCCGCTTGGTTATCACAAAACATCTTCATTGGTTCTTGAATTTTAATTCCGATATCCAAAAGAAGTTGTTTGATCCAAGTTAGCTCGCTTGAGGTTGATGCCATGGCTCGATATTCTGCCTCGGCACTTGATCGTGCCACAACATTTTGTTTCTTGCTTTTCCATGTGACTAAATTTCCGCCTACAAACGTGCAAAAACCAGTGGTTGATTTTCTATCAAAGCTACCAGCCCAATCTGCATCGGAGTAGCCACACACTTCATTAGAATTATTACGTTTCATGAGAATTCCTTTACTAGGTGTCCCTTTTAAATATTTTAAAATTCTATGTATAGCCTCTAAATGTGGTGTTCTAGGTGCATGCATAAATTTACTAATTTGGCTTACTGAAAAAGAAATGTTTGGTCGGGTTACCGTTAAATAAATTAATTTTCCTACAAGTCTTTGAAATTGGCTTATGTCTTCTAAGGGTTCGCCATCCTCAATATTTAATTTGCATTTTCTATCTATTGGTGTAGATGTTGGTTTACTCCCTAATTTACCAGTTTCTTTCAATAGATCAAGTGTATATTTTCTTTGTGAAATAAAGAGTCCCTTGGGTGAATGTGATATTTCTATTCCTAGAAAATATTTTAATAAACCTAAGTCTTTGATATCAAAATTCTCCTTTAATTTCATTTTCACTTTTTTAATTTCTTCCAAATTATTTCCGATAATTATTATATCATCTACATATACTAGAATTATGGTTGTGAATGTACCATAATTTTTGGAAAATAATGAGTGATCGGCATTACTAATTTTAAAATCACAAGAAATTAAATAAGAGCTTAGTTTTCCATACCATGCTCGTGGAGATTGCTTTAGTCCGTAAATAGATTTTTTTAACCTACACACTAGACTAGAATCGTTTTCTTTTTTATGACCAGGTGGAAGCGTCATATATACCTCTTCTTCAAGTGTTCCTTGGAGAAAAGCATTCTTGACATCCATTTGATGTAAGGTCCAATTTTGATTTACCGCTATGGAAAGTAAAATCCTAACGGTATTCATTTTGGCCACGGGTACAAATGTTTCTTGATAGTCTACACCATATGTTTGAGTGTAATCTTTTGCCACTAATCGTGCTTTGTACCTTTCAATAGTACCATCACTATTAAACTTAATCTTATAGACCCATTTGCATCCTACGGGTTTCTTTCCTTTGGGTAGTTGTACGACTACCCATGTTTCATTTTTTTCAAGTGCTCGAAGTTCTTCTTCCATTTCTTTGCACCATACCAGTTGGCCTATTGCTTCCTCATAGTTATTTGGCTCATTTTCTTTGGAAATTGAGGTCAAATAAGTCCTATATTGTGGTGTAACATTTTCATAAGATAAATAATTTTGGATAGGATATTTTACCTCATATGTTACAAAATCCCGTAATCTAGTTGTAGGTTGTGGAGTCCGATTAGACCTTCTCAATGGTATTATTTCGGTAGTACCATCTTCCCCCTCACTTTGAGAAGTTTCTTCCTCTTCATTCTCATTGATTATTTCATTTTCATTTTCTACTACTATATTTCCTTCTTCAGAATAAAAAAATGGAAATGTAAATTCATTTGGTTCCTCTTGGTTATTAGTCTCCTTTTCTAGTGTTTTGTAATATGGCTCATTTTCTTGGAATGTCACATCTCTTGAAATGTAATGTTTTTTGTTAATCGGATCATAGCATTTATAACCCTTTTTTTGAGATGAATACCCTAAGAAAATAGTTTTGATTGATGTATAATCTAACTTGTGTTGTTTATTTTTGTGCACATAACATGTACATCCAAATACTCTTAAATGATAGATATTGAGTTTTTCTTGGTAGAAGATTTCTAGTGGGCTTTTGAAATTCAAATTGGCACTTGGCAATCTATTAATTAAATATGTTGCGGTGAGAACAGCATCCGACCAAAAAATTATTGGAACATTATTTTGAAACAAAAGTACTCTTGTTACTTCAAGTAAATGTCGATTTTTTTCTTTCCGACACACCATTTTGTTGGGGTGTGTAAATACAAGTTGTTTGATGTAAAATTCCTTTTTGCTTGAAAAAATTTGTAAAATTTTGATTTACAAATTCCGTTCCATTATCACTTCTAAAAGTTTTAATCTTTGCATCATATTGATTTTCTACAAAATTATAAAATTCTTGAAATTGAGAAAATACTTCACTTTTATTTTTTAACAAGTGTAACCATGTGGTTCTTGAAAAATCATCTATAAATATAACAAAGTATTTATAACCATTAAATGACTCAATTGGAGCAGGGCCCCAAACATCAGAATGTATTAACTCAAAAGGTTTTTTGCTTTTACAATTGGATAAACTAAATGGTAACCTTGTGTGCTTTCCTAATTTGCAAATTTCACAACTACTACAATCTAGTTGTTTGAAATCAAAAATACATTTTAAAATCTTATCGGAAGGATGTCCAATTCTCTTATGCCAAAGAGTGCCTACTTCTTCTTCTTTTTTAATATTGAAGTTGCATTTTTCTTCACTCAGAATATAAAGCCCATTTTCTAGAAAACCTTCACCAATGATATTCTTCGTTATCAATTCCTGAAAAATCACATTTTTGGATGTAAATGTAATTTCACAATTTAAGTCTCGTGTGATTTTACTAATGGATAACAAGTTAGATGTACAATTATTCACATGCAAAACATTTGAAATTTTTCTTGAAAGGAGACTAATTGAACCATTTCCTAAAATTTCCATTTTTTCACCATTTGCAACGATTACAAATTGTTTAGTCTCAATTTTTTTGTAATTATTGAGTAAGTTTTTATTTCCAGTTATGTGATCAGTTGAACCTGAATCAAGAATCCATTTGGAATTTAAAGAATTTTGAGTAAGGTTTGTAATCATACCAGAGGTTTTTTGAGATTTTCCTTGAAACATCACGGATAATTGTGTATACAGCTGCCTCATTTGATCCATATCCACCTCATCTTTTATTTCTTTTTCAGCCTCGTTTGTACTCATATCCTCTTTTTCCTTTTGTGCAGAGTAACCCATTTTCTCTCTGCTCTCTACCCGATTTTGTCGCTGATCTCCCCCTCTGACGAAGCCTTCACCTCGCCTTCCCTTTTGTCGGAGATGAGGGTTAAGACACCAGCATTCCTCACGCTTGTGTCCTTCCTTCTTACAATAATTGCAGCGAGTGAGTGACCAGCATTCCTCGCGCTTATGTCCTTCTTTCTTACAATAATCGCAGCGAGTGAGTGTTTGGTCTCCCCGACGTTCTGGCCTAGGGTTAGATATGGTGACGAAAGTCTTGGCTTCGGGGTTGTCAGGTAGTTGAGTACCCATCACTATTCTTCTTGTCTCTTCTCTTTCAACCATCCCAACAACCTCATCAACAGATGGCAGCTCACCCATGAGAAGAATTTGTGAGCGTACCCCCTCATAGCTTGAATCGAGCTTGGCGAGGAAGATAAAAATTCCATCATTCTTTTTTTGGATTTGGCTGAATAGTTCGGTGACAGATTGATTTTGTTGTTGTAACTGTTGAAGTTCTTGCTGAAGTTGATAAATAAGAGAGTAATTTTTCTTCTTTCCGAACATTATCTCGGCTTTAACCCACATATCTCGAGTTGTATCTAGATATGTCATGAGATCAGAGATATGGGGTTCCATGGTTGCCAGTAACCAACTCATGACTAGATTGTCACTCTTTCTCCATTCTGAAATTTCCTTTCTTTCTTCAACTGTTGGGTGTGTTGGATATTCGGCTTTTGGTTTTGATTTCTCGCCAGTGACATGTTCAAATTTGTCTCTGCCGATTAGACCAAAAGTCACTTGACGTGTCCAAAGATGGTAATTTTTACTATTTAGCAGCACATCTGTAAGTCTCTCTATATGTTGTGACATTTTCTAGATTTCTTGAACTTATACGGTTCTTGTTTGTGGAGCTCCTCAACAATTTCGTTCATATATATCTAAAATAAGTTATGTAAAAAAGATGATGACTTCAAACTTCATACTTTTAACGTCCAATTTGAGAATTGTTTTACAAATCAATTGGCACCTTTTCAAAGACCAAATAAGAGAATAAAACAATAATAAAAAGAGGACCATTAATTAACGATGTAGTAGCTGAAATTTATGGAAAATTTTCTACTTTGAAATCGTCATGCATGCCTATTTCTCAATCCCCTTTTTTTTATATATGCTTTTAAAATAAATTATATATTTATAAAGTTTTATTCTTAAATTAAATGAATTCTGATAAAAATAATAATAATTTTAATTAATAAATTAATATTTTAATTATGAAAATAAAATATTATAATATATGAGACATATTAAACTAACAAAATAAATAATTTAATTATAACTGTAATTAATTTATAATCTAAATTTAAATTTAATAGATTTAATTGCATATACCGAATATATAAACTGAGTATTGAGACTATAATTAATTCATCGTAAAAGAATTAAACTTCCAATGGAAATTAAAATCCCATCCTATTCTCCAATGGAAGATGGATGGCCACCCCATCCTTCTTACGTTCCTATTGACGATTATCGGCTACCATAGAGATGGCCTAAGGTTTGTGTGTATCCATTAAGAATAGGGATGTTAATTTACCAGTAAGAATCAAAATTTGTGGAAAAATTCTGATTTAATTTGATAGATAATTAATGTTCTTATTGGGACGGGATAGGGTTAAGAATTACCTTTCTTGCTTGAACCCCATTTTGTTAAAAAAAAATTAATTATATTATATATATTTGTAAAATTTTAAAATTAAATAAAATGAATGTTGAACAAAAATAATATATATATTAATAAATAAATACTTTAATTATTAAAATTTAATATTATGATATTATTAAATAATTTAGCTATACTTAAAAAATTTACTTTAAATTTAAAATTATTGGATTTAATTATATATTAAATAAATATACTTTAGATTTTATAGGTAAGTAAGCTATTTAAGATTCATTTCATAGTAATTTAATTATAAATAAGGAATCTACAATGCTCATAAAAAAACCCGAACTTCTGATGGGTAAACCCTGCCCCATCACCCGCAATATTCAAATGGCCCCCACTTCATTAACATCTCTAATTAAGAATGCATCAGATAAAAATGTATTACCTTATATGTGTTGGAGTTAAACATATACACAAATTTATTAGGATTTTTAAAGAATTTATAAAATTTAATTGTATTTATTTAGAAGTTTATATAAAGCCATAAAAATTCTACTATATTTAATAAATTATTGATTTTAAATGATAATAAAAACATATGAATTTTAATTGAATTTTTAGTTAAGATTATACTAGTAAAAATCTTAACTTTAAATAATTATAAGAATTTTTTTTATTCTAAAATTCTTTATTATTAACTCAACTAGTGTCAAATCTATAAAAAAGAACGAAATAAAATCCATAAAAAATCTTTAAAATTCCATTAAAATTTTAATTGAATACACTTTTCTTAATGTATTCTTTAATGTATTGAAGCACGTTAAATAATACCTTTTTTTTTTTTTTGCATATTTTTGCTAATATTATTTATGTAAATTATGAAGATGAAGCATGTTAAATAATACCTTCTTTTTTTTTTTGCATATTTTTGCTAATATTATTTATGTAAATTATGAAGATATATTTCCATACAAATTATCTTATTTATTTTAAATATAATTACATAACATAACTTCTTTATATGTGAATTTTTATTTTTCGTTGAATGCACATATTAAAAAATACATATTTTACGTACATTTAAAAATATGTTACACGTATTTTACAAACCCAAAAACCATTTTTTAGTACAAATGAAAAATAAAATTAATTGAATAACCAGATAATTTAAACAGATATCCATGATTCCATATCATAAAATAAATCTAGAGAATATGCAGTGAAACTAAAAAATAAGATTCAAAATTGGAAGATAATAGCACTTTGACTCGGATCAACCAGCTTCAAAATTAATGACGTTGTTGTTTTAGACAAGGTTATACTGATGGGAAAAACTTGTTAAGATTGAAAGGCAAAGAATAGAACTCTTCACTTCTTGTGTCTGTCTTAAATGAACGGAATTTATCCCACCAGTGCATGCCTCTATCTTTCCTTGTTGTACTGTCGTTTCGATGCAGCGTGACATCAAGAAATAGTGCTAACAAGCCAGCTACAAACGCTTCCGATGAAAAGGGCACGTTGATCATGTCATTGAACTGCAAAGTACATGAAATATGAGAGTAAAAGGGATGATCATATAGTGAAGTATAGAAAGACATGGTGGTATATACCCATCTGGCTTCGGTGTGGACTGGACCATATCCATTAATAGCTGTGTACTCATTGAAGTATTGTGGTATTGATAAGCCCATGAAAACTGAGAATCCCAAGATGAACTTTGTCCTAAAGCTGTTTAGGTTGCAAAATTGAAGGAAGCTAAGCCCTGCTGAACCTGCTCATTCAAAGTTACAGAGAACAAGATTCAATAGTTTTATAGGAGGTGCAACAATAACCACTATAAAAGGTGCAGATGCTACTAAACATGTCTAGTCAAAAGCCAAAAGAATTTAAGGGCTTCCTATCAAATTCTTCTCCAGTTTCTTTGTTTTTCCTTTAGAATTTCATCGATTCTCTTATGGAATTCATTGATTGTTCTTCTATTGGCCAAGTCAACTTCAATAATCCAAACTCCGAATTTTCTTTTTCGTCAAAGTCACCTTCAATCATCCAAATATGATATCCTAATCTTAGCCTCAATAGATACCATTTGAATCTCAGGAGCATCATGGCTTTGTTTGATTTCATCAAATAGCTCACCATATCGTCATACTCATCGGTAGCTACATCATTGTCATATTCTTGGTCTTTCTTCAACATGAGAGACTTGGAATTATACAACGAATGATGAACCCGGGGATTTGAACAGATCTCATAAATGTAGTAATTTCAGAGACTGTGGGAAGAGATTTGAGGCTGCATCAATTTTCATCTCATTTCTTTTGATTTCTTCATCCTTCTTTAATGTTCGATTAAGCATGGAGAATTATCCTACTCGAGGCTTCCTTTGTCTCTTGCATTCTTTCTATGAGTACTTGAGCTCTCTAGACTTTATCTTGTCTATGTTGAAAAATTACGCAAATTCTCGATAAGTTAAATTTATGAGAAATCAAAATAAACAAAATAACACACAAATTTGATAACAGAGTTCGGTCAATCTTGCTTACGTCTTCGAACCTGCTGTAGATATTTTTACTAAAAGGAGAGAAATTACACAAGGTGTTACAACACTCATAACTCACAACCCAATTACACCTAAAAAAATTACTCTCAATTTTCTCTCACAAAAGCTTTTCTCTCAATTTTCTCTTAATTAGATTGAACACTTGGTTAATTAATTCATTACAATTACACATCTATTTATAGGAAAATTCACTCCTTGAATTACTCTTTAAATTAATGGTTCCTTGAATTAAGCTCATTGTTTTGCTCATTGTTTTGCTCCTTATTTTGCTCCTTAAATTAAGGAGTTTTATAACAATCTTGAAGACTAACTTCAATCTGTCTTCACACCTCAATCAATGCAGCAGCTTTTCTAGTCTTGTTACTTTAGCAGACCAACTAAAGTTGAACACAACTTCAATTTCATAGCAAGCTCCCACTTGTTGGCATCTCAAGTCTGACAAGCTTCATCATAGCATTCAGGCTCTCCTCCATCAGTCAGCAACATATAATTCATGTATCTCATTTTAGGCACATGAGGTCGAGAAGACCTTCTCAATACAGGAGTTATAGTAGGAGGTTGTGGTGTGTCGGACTGTTGCGCACTGCTCTGTCCAACGAGTTCCTTTGGCTGAAGACTTGCTACAATTAGTTCCTTCACAAAACTATCTGGGACATCATCTGCATCTACAAATACTGACTCATTCTACTTTGAGTCGTTGGTGTCTGTTTTATGCATGTCCTTATACATCACTCTTTCATTGAAAATCACATCTCTACTACGGATCACTTTCTTGTTTTCATCATCCTAAATGTGGTAGCCAAACTCATCATCACCATAGCCGATGAAAGTGCATTTCTTAGATTTGGGATCAAGCTTATTCATGCCTTGATCACTAATATGCACAAATGCTACACAGTCGAAAACTTTTAGATATGATAATTTTACCTCTTTTCTACTTCATACCTCCTCGGTTGATCAAGTAAGTTGTCGTGTTGACTGCTTCTACCCCGAACCACTTCGGTAGTCTTTCTGTCAACGTTCGGTTCATACGCTCAGCTACACCATTGTGTTGAGGCGTGTCTGGCACAGTTCTTTCCATTTTAATCTCGTGCACAGAGCAAAAAATTTTGAATCTGGTGTCTTCATATTCACCACCATTATCAGTTTTGAGCTTTTTGATCTTCAAACCTGTCTCATTTTCCACCATAGCTTTCCATCTTCTGAAAGCCTCAAATACTTCAGACTTATGCTTTAGAATCATAGCAAAAAATTTTGAATCTGGTGTCTTCATATTCACCACCATTATCAGTTCTGAGTTTTTTGATCTTCAAACCTGTCTCATTTTCCACCATAGTTTTCCATCTTCTGAAAGCCTCAAATACTTCAAACTTATGCTTTAGAAAGTAAACTCATACCTTCCAAGAGTGATCATTAATGAAAGTCACAAAGTAGTGTTTCTTACTAATGGATGAGACAGTCGGTCCCCAAACATCAGAGTGAATGAGCTCTAGCCTTTCTTTCTTTAGGGTTCTGCCACTTGTCTGAAAGCTGACCCTCTTTTGCTTTCCAAGTATGTAATCTTTGCACATGTCCATCTCTGTAGACTATAGGCCTAGAAGTTTTTCCTTTGAGTGCATAATCTTCATCCCCTTCTCACTCACGTGGCCTAGTTTCTGGTGCCACAGATTTGGTATTTCATTGCCTAATGCAACTACGATTGAACAATGTGCCCCTACTGTCAGGTAAAGAGTGTCACTCTTCTTGCCTCGAGCAACCGTCATTGCACCTTTTGAAATCTTCCAATCATCACCATGGAAGATCGTAGTGTAGCCTTCACTAGCCAATTTCCCTACTGAGATTAAGTTCTTTCTTAGGTCGGAAATATGTCTGACATCCTTTAATTCCCAAACAGACTCGTTCAACTTAATATTCACTACACTTTTGCCAATAATAGCACACGGTTGATCATCACCAAGATATACATTTCCAAGGTTTTTGGGGACATATTTCTCGAAGAATTCTTTCTATGAAGTAACATGGAACGATGCTCCAGAGTCTAACACCCAAGATTCTTCGTTGCTATCCAAAGAACATATCAATACATCATCTCCTCCTGAGCTGGAAGTAACATTTGCCTCTGCCTTCACTTGTTTGTACTTCGGTGCACTTCTGCACTGATTTTTGTAGTGTCTGGTTCTCACACAATTTCAACACTTGATAGTCTTCGAGCTATGGGAATTATTAAGATTCCTGGATTTGGACCTCTTGTCCTTTGATCTACCTCAGTAGTCTATTCTGTCACGTCCATTCCATCTGTTTGAATTTCTTCCTCTTGACTCTGTATGCAAAACTGAAGAAGTTGCAATTCACCTTACTCTCTACGTCGGATGTCTTCACTCAGAACCAGATCAGAAACATCGTCAAATTTTTACTTATTGCTTCCTGACAAGCTACTCACAACTGTGACAGTAGCATTCCAACTTTCTAGTAAAGAAGACAAAAGTATCAATGCTCGTACTTCATCGAATTCAATTTCCACTAAACACAACTGGATTGTGACTATGTTAAGTTCATTGAGATGTTGAGCTACCGATGCGCCTTCCGTCATCCGCAAATTGAATAAACGTCTCATCAAGTGCACTTTGTTTGAGGCTGATGGCTTCTCATAAATATTAGAGAGAGCTACCATATTTTGCTCCTTGTTTTGCTCCATATTTTGTTCCTTGTTTTGCTCCTTAATTTGCTACTTAAATTAAAAAGTTTTATAACAATCTCCAACAGTCTACTGTTATATCTCTATTGTTCGTTGTTGTTTTCTTGCTTCCACAACTTTAGTTCTTACTGATTTCAATTTGTGATTGTTTTTATGATGTTGCTTCTTTGATTTGTGATCGAGGATTTGTAGTGGAAGATATGCTCTATAGTTTAGATAAGTTGGATTTAATGCTTGAGATTGTGGATATCATTTACGAAGAATAGGAGGCGACAAACTTAACAATTATAGCTCGTGTTGTGATTGAGAGGTATGTATTCAAAAAGTTTGGGCGGAGAGGGAGGTCTGAAACTCAAGGTTTTAGATCAATTTACCTTTCTATTCTATTTTGAGTAATCTGATCTTGAGATGGTGTTAAGTAAGGCTCGGTAGAACTTCAACAACACTCTTTTGGTTGTGAAGATGGTTGAACCAGGCATTAATCTATCGTTGATGTGGTTTGATTTCTGTCCTTTTTTATGCTTATTAGGCCAATAAATTGATGTGAGGAGTATCTTGAAGTAGTGCTATCAGCAGAATAAGGGTGTTTAAAAAATGGAAACCATCAATTATAGGTTCTATGAGGGACAATGGTATTGAGAACTCCATACCCAAAATTGAAGCAAGAACTAGCATGACTATGGAAAGTTCAAAAAGGTTATCTAGCTGGACATCTAGGGACATGCTTGTGGATGCTTGTTGGTTGGATGTTTTGATACAACATGATGATGAGTTTTGTAATCTCTTATCCATGTGTAGCTCACAGCAGAAAGGTAGAGTGATTAATGGAGCTGTGATAAGCCTTAAGAACCTTGCTGTAAGGAATGATTGTGCTATGTTTAGTGAAAATCAATTTCCTTGTTTTGTAGCTAAATTTCTAAAGGAAGTTAAGTTGTATTTTGCTTAATGTTTCAATAAATTTTCTCTACTTCGTCCCAAAAACAAAAAGGATTAAGTAGTTTTATGCTTAGGTTTAAAAGCAAAGTGTGAGTCAAAACTTGTCAATACGTACCAACATAAGCAAAGAAAAAGCAATACAAAGCTGCAATGATGGGTGCTGGAATTGAAGCAAAGATTGCTCCGAATTTACCTGAAACACAATGTAAAGAGGTGTATTTTCACTGAGAAATGAGGACAAAATTTTACAATTTGCAAAATTAAATTACTTGCCTAGTATTGAAAAGAATATCATGAATCCAGCTGAAATTTGAACAACTCTTCGACTTCCAATTCGTGTCAATGCCAACAAACCTGCATTTTCACTGTAAATACGAGAATGGTTTTTAGGTTATATAGGAAAGACTCTCATATCTAATTTGAACAGGATGCGGAAAGACTCTCATATCTAATTTGAACAGGATGCTCAAGTATTAAATATTGAGAAGAATCTTACATAGATACAGATGCACCATTCCCAGTCCCAAAAAGACCACACAGCAAAATGCCAATCCCCTAAATCAGTGGCAAAAATATCATATCAGATCAAAAGGAAATGATGATAATTTATGATGGATTCACATCCCCAAGATGCAAAATTACCCAAATAGTCCCCAGCAAATCTCTAAACAATAAAAATAGCACACTTCCGTTGGAAGAATATGAACTGATTTTAGAAATGTTACTTTTGTTGTTATAAACTTTTAAGACATTATATAGGTTATTTTGACCAAAATGATTTAACTATTTGTATGCTAAATATTAAATGAGCAAGCCTAAACATATACACGAAAGGTGAAGATAGTCTAGTATAACCTCCTCTTCTTTTTTTTCCTTTCTTTCTTGATAGTCTAGTAAATCTCAAAGGTGAGATTTACATATATTTGAGTATCAGTGATTTGTGTATGCTATATTCCAGTTTATTTCATTTTCTGTCCGTAGGTTCTGGAGCCTTGAGGAGAGCATAATTCAAATAGGGATGAACACATAAGGAAAAAAAAAAACTATGAGCTTCGTTACCTGCCAACCAACACCACGGCTAAGAATAGAAGGTGGTAGTGGAGTTGCACTTGCATATCTCGAAACAGCAATAAATGCACCGGTGGACTGTTCAATCAGAAAAATCAAAATGATTGCATAGCACATTTTAGAATCACAAAATTTATAATTAAAATAAATTGTATAAAGAAATTAGTCGGCTACCTCAACAAGTGCAACAAATGAAGCAGCCATCATTGCAAAAGCTTCCCCAGCATCAAAAGTAGGGGCTCCCCATTGAAAGGGATATGGAACTCTTATCCTATAATTCGGAGAATTAATTTCATATTCTTGGATACAACCTAAAAAATGAAAAGAAAAGAAGTAGAACCTTACCATGGAGAGCCGCCAATAATGCCAGCACGATCAGTTCTACAGCTTATTTGAGTTTTATGTCCTGTATTCTTGTAAGCTCCTCCCAAAGTGAGAAAACATGCATAAATCCACACAATTGCCACAGAGAATATAACTGCAAAGCGATCAAACACATGCTTCTTTCCATGAATCATATGAGGTATGTACTGCAAGAATCCATAAGATTAATGAGCAGTGATCAGTGATCAGTAGTTATAATGGCTAAAACAGTTTCCTCTTGAAGCAGTAGAAAGAAGTGAAAATTACTTGTGAGAATATCACTAAAAGGATGAGTTGTGGTAGCCCAATCTCCACACATTTAGCGAGCTAGAGATAAAAAGACATTGTTTCAATCACAGGAAGCAGCCACAAATACAATTACAATAAGGGACACAGATGGGGAGAAAATGGACTTATTATCTTCTTTATTTTGCACCACTTCATAGTTACAGTAGCAAGTAGGTTCATACCACAGGAAAGCCAAACTCGTAAAGTCCAAAGCCCGACAGAGCTACAAGCGGAACTGCAGACAATGGACTCAAGAATCTGTACAAGTTTATTAGAGATGATTTTAACAAGATTCAAATTGTTAGAGTGAAAGAAATATAAGCAAGTTGAGTAATTAATTATATGCAAAATATCAATTCAAGTTGGAAATCAAATAAGCTGATTGAATACTTCAAGAACCGCATTGACTTTACTTTAAAAAAACACAAGATCACATTTTAACTGAGCAAACAAAACAGAATCACAAAATGGAACGTGGGAACGTGAATGGGAATGGAACGGAAAGAAAACAGTTTTGTTTGGTTTAACAATTAGAATCAAAGAAAAACTAGTATTACATTATTTGGTTTACAATTGTAATGGAACGAAAAACAATGTATATTATCTTAATACCCCTATATTTAATAAAATTTAAATAATATTATTTAATTATTATTTTTTGTAAGACAAAATACATTATTGAAATAATTATTTTTTTAAATAATTATTACTTAAAAATAAAATATATTATTAAAATTATTATTTTTCAAAATAGGGTTCATGGTTTTGAGGTTTGGGATTTTGGATTTAAGGTTTTGGGGTTTAAGGTTTAGGATTTTGGGATTTGGGATTTGGGATTTAGGGTTTAGTGTTATATTTATGAGTTAAGGTTTAGGGTTAAAATTATTATTTTTCTAAATAGAGTTTATGGTTTTGGGTTAGGATTTGGAGTTTAGGGTTTAGGGTTATATTTATGGGTTCAAATTATTTTTTTTAAATAGGGTTTAGGGTTTAAGATTTAGGGATTTGGGGTTTAGGATTTAGGGATTTGGGGTTTAGGGTTTAGGGTTATATTTGTAGGTTAAGGTTTAGGGGTAAAATTATTATTTTTATAAATAAGGTTTAGGGTTTTGGGATTTAGGATTATATTTAAGGTTGGAGTAAAATTGGAAAACAAATTGAGATGGGAATGAAATCATGATTCCTTAAGGGGGAAAGAATTCTGATTCCTTCACTCGTAGTAATTGATTTTATTTTATTCTTACTTTTCAGCTCAACCAAACATAAAATTGGAAGGAATCAATGTTCTATCCTAATCAATCAAATGAAAGGCAAACCATAAAAAAAAGCTTTGGAAAACTAAAGTACAACAAATATGCGGCACAAATGAAAGGCAAACCCAAAGTCAAGGAAAATGAAGCACGTGTATAAACCTTGCCACATTACGCCAAAGACCACTGAAACCGAGAACAATCTGGAGTGTGGAGGCAATAATAAGGGCACCCTGTGTTCCGCGCATTATCCTCTCAAATTTCTGTATAACCAACATTCAAATTAAGGCATATTGAGATTGTAGATAAGAAAATGAACATAAAAGATACATTAGAAATACCTCCTGAGGATCTAAAATGTCACTGTATCTACCAGCCAATACAATTGAAATGGTTGTTGGGACGTAGGCATAAGAGGCTCCAATAACTGCAGGTAAGCGACTTCCAAACAATGTTTGAAACAGCGTGTTAATTCCAGCAACAAAAAGTATGGTTTGAATCACCTTTGCTTTCTCCTCCTAAAAGCTCATAGCAAACTAGTCAGAGTGAAGAAGTGCCACATAGTTGAGAAAAGATCCATATAATAACATAAGAACTGCTTGTTTGGTAGCCAAAAAGAATTATAATGACTCACATTTCCTCCTCCCATCTGGGGTACCAAAGAGCTTGGAATGAGAACTGTTGTACCAAGCATCACAAGGTAATGCTGAAAACCAAGTAGGATAGCTTCAGCTGCATTAAGAAACAGTAGAAATATTATGCATAAGGACATCCACAACAAATGTCAATTAATCTGGCTATTACATACAATGTATGATACACGATTTTTTTAGGACACCAAAAGAGACCTAAATTTTTGGATATGTACATCTTACAAGCCCATTTTTCTATTTATTGGTGTAAATCCTCACACCTATATACATGTCATGTTCATATAAAATGTTACCTTTATATAAATGGCTTCATAACATTGCATAAAGCAAAACAATAAGCAAATGGAAACTATAAAATCAATAACTAAAATATACAAATTAAGGAACAAGGGTACAAAGAGACAACGTTTATAACAAACATGATAAAATCAGTTAATATACAGAACAGAACAATGTAGTTAAGATTTATGAACTCACGCCATGGAGGAGGACTGGTAATGCAGTAAGAAACACTCGGTAATTGATCTTTTGCTGGATGAGGCTGCAGGTCCTCCTGTTTTGGTGGTGGTGCAGCTCCTCCCCCTGCCATACTTGTGTCCTTTTTCAATTTTTCTTATTCTTCCTCTTCTATCAACAAAAGCTTTATCAATTTTATACAGCACAATATATTCTCTGAATCTCTTGCAATACCAATTTTCACAAAACTTTCAAAACAATAAAAAAAAAGTGAAAATAAAAGTATATTATTTACTAAAACCCAGATGTCTGAGTCCCCAAAAAGAAACAAAGTCTATAATCAGTCATACAAAAACCCACAAAACACAGCTAGACTAAAAAGTCTCACCCACTAAATATACATGTCGTGTACCAAGGTTGATAACAGAAACCAGAATAAAAAATAAAAATAAAGAAGGGGTAAGAATTCACTCCATAGTAAGAAAAAAAATATTATCAGAATACAGGATTTGCAGGGAAAATTTCATACTCTTTTTCAAAAAGCTGATATAGAGCTAAAGAGAGAAGAAATAAAAACCTCAGAAGCGCATATATATAGCGTGATGTGTGTACTGTAACAACGGCTGGCTTTACTGACGATGTTCCACTTGGAGGCCAAGTAATATAAAGTGAGTGTGAAGATGTGGAAAAAAGCAAAAGGCTAAAAAGCAGAGACTGCCCTCGTAAAGCAACAAAGAAACGGAAAAACCTCTCTATGACCCAATGAATTTCTTTCCTTACATGTGTTATTCCATATATGGAAAGAAAATTCGTTGATATCTTTAATAAATTTATCCATTAAAATTATCTATCTCATTTTATTTTAATCTAATCTTATTTTATTTTATTTATTTAAATTTATCTTTAATAGAATAATTATAATTATTATATATAATTATGTTTCATTTTCCGATTATTTTTATAATTTTATTATAAAGAACCTGATGATTGAGTTATATGATAGTTTGTATTATTAGTATTTTATACATTTATGTTTTGTACATGTTTTTACCTTTCTTTTTCTGTTAAATTTCCTCAATTACATACTTGTGTAATTTTTTAAAATATACATATATAATTATATGTGAATTTTCTACAAAGTTGAATAAATTCATTTTTTTTAATTCCCAACGGATACATTTTTTAATTTTACAATTTTACTAACTCTTGATAGTGAAATTCCCATATCTTAAATTAAATTATGAAATAATATAAAACCGGAATCTTTTTTAAGTGATTATCATTTTTAAAGTATTTTTTTTTAGCCCATTTCCTTTATCACGTAAAGGAAAACTTTTGTTTCAGCTTGATGTATGTCGATGAGTTTAAATAGATTGAAAACATGATTTACATTAAAATTTTGAGACTTAAATTTTACATAAAAAAATTCAAAAACTATGTGAACTTTATAAAATTATAAAAATGTTTTTATAAAACTTCATAAAACATAAAAAAACAACTTCATAAAGTATCAAAACAAAGTATTACTTATATTTTAAATTAATTTTATTATTTAAAACATATATTTATAAATATTTATAGGGTTTATTTTATTTACTAGACAAATTAATTAATCAAAAAATTACATAATAAGTAGTTAAATATGAAATAATTATTTAGATTATAATTATAATTGTATATAAATAAATAAATAAATAAATAAATCTTGGTTGTATATAGTATAATTTGAATTATTAAAAACAAAAACTACATTTATGACTAGCAAAATAAACATGATAATGAGATAGAAATAAAAGAATTTATGAAGAGAAGTCTAAAATATTATTTAAAATTCAAAGAAATAATGGTTGGATTGAAGTTAAAAACTAGAAATAGATAAATTTAAAGAAATATTTAGAAAAGAAAAAATAAAAAATAAACTTTTATAAGAAATAATATTTTTTGATATTTTGGCAACAATGCCATAATAATACCCATAAATTTCATGATTTAAAAAAAACGACATTTTTTAGATATTTTAATAACGATATTTTATTGATAATGTCGCAACATTCTTGGTATTTTACTAGCATTTTTATCAAACAAGAAGGATATCACATATCAATATTATGATGTCTAAAATATAAAATATGTTGATGGATATATTTTTCAATCGTTAGTATAAGTGATATATTTTAATAATTTTTGAAAAGTATTTATTATAATTTAAAATATTAAATTTGTAATAAATTTTCCCATTTCTAGTCTCTTATTATTTTTATAGGCAGCCTCTTATTATCTAGGTTTCACATAAAACCTATAATTTGCATCCCAAAATTGGAAAATACCCATATTAACAAATAAAATAATATACCCTAACATCTAATATTAAGTAAGTGATATATATCTTTAGCAAAAAGATAACAATAATAATAAATAAGTTATATATATGTATGAGCTAGAATCAAACTTATCAAGCTCCATTCAATAAAGTGATATAAACAAACACTTAAAATTTCCTTTTTAATTTTTTATATGTTATATTAAGCTTAACTTTATCATGACAAAAAAAAAGTTAGGGTTAACTTTGAAAGAGAAGAAAAACAATTTAATAGAAAGAAAAAGAAAAAAACAGGTCATTAAGATCTTATAAGATAGGTATCATTAATCTAGAATATAAAAGAGTTTTTTATTATGTTGTATAGTAAAAAGATGTCGTAAAAGAATAAAAAAAGTAAAATTTTAGGAAAATTTAAAATAAAATATACTAGAGAAAATGTTACAAAAGTTCTTAGATTAGATCATTTATATCATTTTTTAGTCTATTAGATTAGAAATTATTTTATTTAGTCTTTTAATTATGAAAAAAGGTATTAATTAGGTACAAATTAAAATATTATTATTTTTTATTAAGTAATTAAACGCGATTAAAACACTATTTTTAATAATAATAAAATGAAAATTAATATAAAAATTCACAAAAATATTAATTCATAAAAATATCTTTTTAATATTTTTTTAATTATTATTATTATTATTTTTATTAAAAACTAAAATATATGTTTAAATAAATTTTGGCTCAAATATTATTATTGTTTATTTTAAAAAAATCATATTCAATTTTATTTTTACCGTTATTAATAACTCATATTCTAATCATATTTTAATTACTTGACGTAAAATAATAATAGTTTTAATAAAAAAATATCAAAATAATATAACTTGTCCTTAATTAATTCATTATTCATAGTTAATAGATTAAATGACATTATTTCTAATCTAAATGACTATACAACACAAATGACATAATCTAATGAACACATATGTCGGCTCACTCAAAATATTATTATTTAATATATATAATTAAAATATTATTATTTAAGTGTTAATAAAATAGATATTAAAAAAAAATAAGAACGAAAGAATGACACATTAGAATATTAGTATTGTTATTGAATAAAAAAATAATGATTAAAATGAAAACTCTAACACTTATTAATTAAGTAATGTGCAAACTATTGGATAATTTTAATTAAAACAATACCCAAAAATTAATTGACATTCTTCGATCATTTTCTTAAAAATAATAGAATAAAAAAATATTATTATTAAGTTACATGATTAAAAGAGTCAAATAACATAATTTGAAGTATCATTACCACTATGACTTTGAGTCTTAAAATGTTGTATTATGCTCTATAAGTTTCATTATTTTTGTTAATAAATTAAATTAGCTTATTTTACTAATTATAAAGATAACCACATAAATAAAGTATTTTTATGTCTTTTTACCTGTTAACATTAATTTTTTTATAGTCTTAACTAATTAACAATTAAATAAAAAAAATAGCAAAAGAAAAAAAAAGAAAATAATATATGGTTAACCATATTTTTGTTCTCTTCTTAAGTTTACATTTTTTTTTACCATTCAATTGTATTATATTGTCTTAATTTCAATATCATATTCATAACATATTATGTTCATAAAAATTAGAAATATAAAATTTACAATAAAATTACCTTAAAAAATAACATAATCTATTAGGGAAATTATTGGGAAACATAGAAATAGTATAATTATTATTTTTTATCTTATAAATATAATTCTAGAAGAAGATTACATACTCATAGCATATTTTTATTGTTATTTCTTAATAAAAAATTTAAAAAAATATTAACGTTACATTTATTTATAAATTATAGGACAGATATCCAACGTGAAAATACTAGAATTAAACTACTTTTTTTAAAGATAATTATAACACGTAAGGTCACGTGCTCTTCGCTAAAATATATATATATAGATTTTTTTCTCAATTCTTTTGGCAAGAGAGACGCCCACCATTTTATCTTTGCCTTGAGATTTTTCAATTCAATTGATAGGATTTATGCGAAGAGTAATGCATACATTAACATGCATATATGTGAACAAAACATATATTAATTTTAAAATGAATACGGAATACCCATGACATGATACTACCATATGAATTGAATCAATTCAAAAGTTTCTTTATACTGGGAGTGGGAGTCACTTTATTGATTTTTGTTTTTCTAAACGGAGTCACTGATAATTGAAATGGTAAAATCTGATTGCAGTAGATAAATTAGCATGTAACTTTTATAATTTTTAATTAAAATATTTTAATCTTTTAACCGCAAAAAATATACACTTTATTCTTATATTAATTTTTTTTTTAGTTTTTTAAATTAAATTATATATTTTAAAAAATTATAAAATTAAAATACTCAGGTTGAAAACTATTATAACATGCTAATTTGGTAAAAACTAATGAATATGTAAAAAATGTCCTAATTATTTGTTATTGATTATAACTTTATCCAATAATAAATTTTCTTCTGTAACGAGCAAAGGGATTAAAAATGTCATAACATGCTAATTTGTAATAGATAATTATTTTTTATTAAAAATTATCACATATTTGAAGTTGTGAAAGGACGAAAAAAAATAAGTGTAGTCTCATAATATGGTGTCAAAATAACCATTTGTCAGAAACCACGGATAAATATCTCAAGATGTGTTGTGCATTTCGTTTCGTTGAGTTAAGCGAGATTCAAATATGTATTAATAAAAAAAGTTATAATAATATACTATATGTTATATTAAAATTATAAAAATAGTATAAAAATAATAAAATATTACCAAAATATTTTCGTGATGTTTTAAAGCATACAATTTATGTATTATCTAATTATAAAGTTGAATTCATCCGATAGTAATTGGTCAGAATATGGAGGAAAAAATAGTAACAAAAGAGGAGGAGGTGTGATATTTTTAAATGTACTTAAATAAATATGGCAGTTAATAAATTAAAGAAGGAAAAAAAAAAAGTAAAAGAAAGGGTACGATAAAAAGATATAATGAGATTTTTTTTCATTTATAGCAACATTTTTATTTAATATAAATAATTTTTGAATTTTTTCTTCTAAATAATGGCTGAACTGATATATTTAATTTTATTTGGTTTAAAAAATAGTAGGTTAATATAAATAGTATAAAACATTTATAGAAAATCTAAATTCTGCTACAGCCCAATCCTACCTGCAGAGGGCTCCTGCCTTGTTTATCATTGAGTACAATTTTGTGTGCCTATTATATTTATTAATAATATACTGTTATGTTATTTGCAGTGACACAATTTTTATTTATTTTTTGTTGAGAAAACTATAAAACCTTTATTCAATAAAGATTATATATATAATTCAAATTTAAATCAAAACTCATACATAATCAAATATGTTAAAAAAATAAGAATAAAAATATTTTGAAAAAAAAATTAAGCTTTTATTTTTTTGTTTCATCTTAAAACCTTCTAATCAAATTACTTGGTTGCTCAATTCACATATTTAACGTTATTTTAAAAAAATATTTTTATACAGTTAATATTATAATCTTTGAATCTTTTAGACATAACAAATCTAAATAAAAATCTTAATAACAAAACATAAACAGAACAAACATAAATATAATATATGTTATTATAGATAAACATTTAATTAAATTGAAAAAATATTTAAAACAACTAATAAAAATACAATCACAAAAACAAACCAATTGAAGAGTCCTCATTGTTACAATCCTAGATTTCAAATAACGATCGTACGATACTTAGTATGTTCCGTTATTGTGAAATTAGCACTTACGGAAGCGAAGATCGGGTCCAATTTTGGTTGCACAAATTAATAATAATGGGTAACGGCAAAATAATAAGCAGTAAGAAAATAAATAACACACAATAATTTAAGTAATTCAATTTTTCAATGTGAAAAGTCTACTCCACTAACGACGACACACTGAGGAAAATCTATTAATAATCAAATGGAGATACAAACATCAATCCAATAAAACCTCACAAATTATACCAAAATCCAAAATCAACCCACAAAAATATTCACTCTAATTTACTGGTAATATATAGCAAGATAAATTAACAAACACTACTACAAAAAGGGGCATTAAAGTCGGTTCGCTGAACTGACTTTAAATTAAATGACTTAAAGTTTAAAGTCGGTTCAAGGGATGAACCGACTTTAATTTTTTTTTTTTAATTTATTCATTTTCAACCTGTATTCGAGCAGAAAAAAAACCAAAATCAGTTTAGCAAATAGTTCAAATAATACAAATATTTGAAAAATAAAATATTAATTAATAACAGAAAAATTACCATGGTTTTGTTCTATTTTATTCAAGATCGTCATATTCTTCTCCTTATGTTATAATACAAACCTACATATATAATACAAAAATCTATACATATAAATAATAACACATAATAACAGAAAAAATATGAATAATAGGGGATCTAAAAGATTAGTTAGAGAGGAAGAAAACTCACTAACCGATGTTGGAAATAGTAGTCGTAGGTGGCCGGAAAATGAGAAAAGTGGAGGAGAAGTGGAGGAGGAGGTTTTCGGTTTTTTAGAGTTCTGCAACGCTGAAAATAGTTTCTGTCTAGGAAGAAAGAGAGAAAAGATTTATCCACGTGTGTAGCGTCGGTTGACGTGTCGAACCGACGCTATGTTACGTGGATAGCGTCAGTTCCAGGTGTCAACCGATGCTATGCTACGTGGATAGCGTCGGTTCTAGGTGTCAACCGACGCTACGCTATGTGGATAGCGTCGGTTGACACCTAGAACCGACGTTACGTCCACACATAGCGTCGGTTCGACACATCAATCGACGCTACGTCCTACGTGGATAGCATCGATTCTATACCGAATCGACTTTAAACCAATTCAAAGTCAGTTTTTTTCCGTATCGACTTAAATACCCATTTTTGTAGTAGTAAAACTTACTATTAAATCAAATATTACCGTACAAATGAAAGAAACTCCATCAATGAAAAACAACAATGGACAACTTGTCTTTAAGAGTTGATTTCCCTTATTGCAAATGCTCAGCTCTGAAAATTTTCTCCTTTGCTTGGAACGCAGCTTCTGTGGTTACTACTGTTTTTCTTTTCTTTTCCGTGGCTACCTGCTTCTTCACGCAGGAAGTTATATATATAAAGGGGAAATGGGAAATTAGGTTAATGCATTAATGGACTTGGGCCTAAAGTTTTGGGCCATTATATTAACATCCGTAGTACTAAGTATATCTTTCAACTCGAACAAAATACTCCAAAGAGACTCGAAAGAGATTTACAGATTTAGAGGATTCAAAAGTAAAGTAAGAACTAAAAAAAGTTTGTAAAGAATGCATTGTATTGCTCTTTAGAGAGACTATCTTACAATTTCTGGAAGATCAATATGTTTATTTATAGTGTGACATCAAGTTTAAGACTATGTGACAAATTTCTAGATTCTTCTATATCTAGAATGTATAAGATTGTTCTAGTTTTATTTACAACATGACATAAGTTTCTAGGATCTTTTAGCCAACTCTAAAATCTTTTAGGATTGTGGAGTTTTTTCGTACAAATTTTAGGATGTTTTGTAAGCTTCTAAAGACTTCTACATTATTCATGAATAATCTAACACGTTCTAAGTTCCACATTATTCATGAATACTCTCTTTTTAGTAAAAAAATAAAGTGAATTTTTTAGAATCTTAATCGAGAGAGCAAAAACCTCCCATATCACAAATTATTTGTTTTTTTAAAATAATTTTTTTTAATTAGTTTTATTTTTTGAACAATGTTATGTAACATGATGATAAGATTCTTCGTATCATAATATGTCGTGTAAGTTGATAATTTATTTTAATTTAATATAATATAATCGGACTATAAAAAAAAATCATCATATCACAAATCATATAAATTAGTAATTTGTTTGAACTTAAGTATTTTTAATATTAATCACTGTTATTCAATCAGTGGTTTTTGGTTGGCACCCTAAAAATCCTCGTGTAAGTAGAGTTATTCTTTTTTTTTTCCATCTTGAAGTAAATAAAATTTCAAGTGAATGAGGTGTTTGCAATTTGGGGTAAATTCTACGGAAAATATAAAAAGGAAAAAGAGAAGAAGCTCTTTGACCAATATTAATGGCCAAGAATAATGTATTGATTTCATTAATAGGATTCGTACATCGACAGAAGGTCATAGGTGTTGACCAATCGATCTTACTAACGTTGATAACTAGGAAGTGTTGTCAGAAAAATTATTCAAGCTAATATATTGATATATGTATATGAATACATAATAAAATATATGAAATTTTCTATAAAGTTGATGAAAAAGGAATTGGTGGTACATCATAAAATATATGATTTTTTTTATAAAGTTGATGAAAAATGAATGGGTGGATGCTTAAGGAGGATGGTCACATTCTTATTTTATGAATTTTTTACTTGTCATGAAAAATTGAAATTTTTTTCCTATATTTATCTTTACTAATTTTTTTTATCACAATAAAAGTAGTTATGATCATTCTTAATCCCTTCTGGTATCATTATTAATCAATTAAAGTGTTATTTAATGTATTCGTTGAAAAATAAAAATAATCTTATAACAATAATGATTGATTTTGAATCAAATTTACTTAATAATATAAACCAATAAGAATACGTATTAATAGAATAATAAAGTGTAAAAGAAAAAAGGTTGAAAATCTTTAAGCATCTTTTGTCATTCTCTCTTTTATTTATGTCGATTGGTCTGATAACACCACATAAATTTTGGTACGTAGCCTACCAATACTTTGGTATCTTAAATGCATTGGAATGTAGATTATTATATTTTTTTAATAATACCACAGTTATTTCAAGGTGCTTCGTGACTAAAATTTACAAAAAAAATAAAATAAATAAAACGTACTTCTGTTTTTGGGAAAGGTGGAAAAAACGTCATGCCTCACGTTAGATCGACTGCCAAGTTGGTATTTTAACAATATATTACATAAAAGAAAGATTTTGAAGCATAAATTTTGGAAGGCATGCACCTTAAGCTAAGATCTTTTCGCATGTGCTTATCTAAAAGCACTTACATTTATAAGTCGTTTGGGAGCAAATGAAAAAAGCTTTCAAGGAAGTACATAATATATTCTTTAGACAATAATTCTCGACACGAGAATAACATTGAAATATGCTACAAGAGAAACTGATGAAGTCAAAGTCCGAAAATCATATACTCCATTTTTCTAACCAGAAAATAATTTGATCAGGGTAACAAATCATAGTCATAGTTATTGTGAAAAAATTATTCACCAATTAGCCAAAGAGATAGTATTGGGTAACCCATTTTGATAATTTTATTTATTTATCTGGATTCAATTGTAATATTGAGAACTTTAAGGGGGGGAAAACATGATTATGAGAAGTTTCACGTTTATGCTGGAGGTCCTTGCGAGGGCCGCCTGAATATTGGGCTTTTGTGGGATTTTGCTAAGTGGCCCTAACTTTGTTTCTCTATAACACCTAAGAAACATGATGCATATACCTCATTTTTCCCTTGGGGGCCGGTTTCATCGATTCTCACCAGCACCAATTGTCTCTGATTTTTGTCTCCTTAATGCTCTCCGTCTCTTAGTTTCTAAAGGGTTTTTTTGGGGTCTTATGTATTAGGGTATGTAACACTCTTGGAATCTCCACCTTAAAGACATATAGGTTTATTAGTAAGTTTGGTTCTTTTCATTTACGTTGAGGTGAGCAATATTTTTCTATAATTGTAATTTATATTTAAACATATTTTCATAGTAGATGATTATTGGCCCTTCCCATGACATAGGAAATGAATCACTTAAAATCCTTTGTTCTTGTTGTTTTTCATTTGATTTTTAATTCATTTTAATTCTTGTAAATATGTTATTATTGTTTATATAATTTTGAGTTCGATCAAAATCTTTCTAAATATTTGTTTATGATTTGACTGTTTAAAAGCATATATTAAGTAATTTTTTTGACAGATTATTAAAACATTTTAAATTTATATGAAAAAGTACGAAACTTCTCGATAACGAAGAGTTCAATACCTTTGTAATATTCATGTTTTGATAAAAAAATTAGAAATAAAATATGTTTTTAATTAGTTTCAATTTAGTACCCATAATATTTATAAAGTTTTGGTTTATTTTTTTTTTAATAATAACGATAAAAATTTACCATGTTAGACTATTTTAACAGGGGCAAAAATGTTAATCCATCCCATATTTGCTTATTTCAAGGTTTCTAATTGCATTTACTACCATTTTTGGTTCTTCCCGTTTCATAAAAATAGTACACTCATTTTATTCTTCATTCTCTCTTCTAAAAAGTGTATTCAAGTACACATTATTCTATAGAAAAGTTACCTTTCGCGAGACTTTACTTATTTGTTATTGTGGGAGAACTGCAAAATCCTTCTTTTCATAGACACCGCAAAATCATAATAAGAGGTTTTATGTGTTATAAATAATATCCAGACAAATAATTTAAGAATTAAATTATTTTATTAAAAAAAATTAGAAATATATATTATATAAATATAAAATTTAAATTAAATAAAAATTAATAATAACCGAGACATGTGTATCACATAGTGTCTTTAAGATAATTTTTTTTGCTCATCATGGGTGTTTAGGAACGACGAAAATTTATCTCCTAAGATACAACGATTAAATAATAATAAACTTACACTGTAATTTATTATTCTACGAACTTTAAAGTTTATGAACTCTATCGAAAGAATATAACTCTAGATATAAAATATATAACCAAATAATCATAATATATATATATATACATATATAATACCTTCCTTTTTCGCATCTCTCTCTATTTTCTTTTCCTTTTCTTTCTTAACTTCTTCTTCTTCTCTATTTCTTTCTTCTTATTCTCCTCTTTCTCAGCTTTGATTTTTCTCTGCCTTTCCTTTCTCAATAAATGAGTATTTATATACCCATGAGAAATAGAAACAGAGCTAAAAGAATTAAATTCAGAAATAGATAGGAAAAAAATTGAAGAAAATCTTTAATTTAGAAATAGAAATAAATAGGAAAAGAATGGAAGCACAACGAAACAAATAAGTGAAAAATGGAAGAAAATCTTTAATTTAGAATAGGAAATGAATTGAAATCAAAGGTAACAGAAAATTAAAAGAATGAATTTTTATTCAAGTTTTCTAACAATCACAATCCCCCATATGAACAATAAATTGACATAGATTTTAAATCAAATTTTTGATACGAAAATAGAATTCAACGGTTCGAAACCTACATAAGATAGATAGGTGTTACCCTTTAAGCCTTCCTTTGTGAAAATATATTTACCTTACTAACTGAGCAGTAGAGACGATGTCCCTAAAATGCTCTGTCATTTATGTAAGCGATGACATATTTTACACAAAATATTTCCTGATACAATTCAATTCTCACTGTTATGTTCATTTTGGCCATGGACATATATCTGGTTCTATGAGAATCTCTAAAGAATTGAGCCCTATACAATTCTCTTTCAAAGTAGTCACACTCTTCCCTCATATAGACGATCTCTTATCTTTAAAAGTAATCTTCAAAGAGTAACCCATATACTCCGCTCGATATTCTCTTCATAAGAATCATTAAAATCCTTAGCTCATTCTATATCTTACGGGTATCACTGTTTTCTTCATAGGAATCATTAAAAGCCTTAGCTTATCCTGTATCTTACTAGTATCAGTGTTTCAATCATAGGAATGGACTTGAGGATAAACCCCCACAGTGATCTCACTAAGTCTTTACAATTAGGTTGTCCTTTTGAACCTAGATCTTGGGATCTCTAATCAAATAGATTGGGTTTCCTTTGCAAATCCTTATTCATTCATGGGCTTCAGTCTCATTCCTCTTGATGACTTATCAACTATCTCTTGATTTAACTCTTTAGTTAAGGGATCAACTATGTTATCCTTTGACTTCACATAGTTAATAGAGATAACCCCAGTTGAGAGTAGTTATTTAATGGTATTATGTCTATGATGTATATGTCGAGACTCATCATTATACATATTGCTCTGTGCCCTGCCAATAGTAGATTGACTATCACAATGAATGCATATTGTAGCTACAGGCTTTGCCCACTTAGAAATATCCTCTACAAAATTGCATAGCCATTCAACTTTTTTGCCACATTTATCCAAAGTGATGAACTCAGATTGTATCGTGGATCTAGCAATGCATGTCTGTTTAGAAGACTTTCATGAAATAGCCACACCACCCAGTATGAATACATATCCACTAGTAGATTTTGAGTCTTTCATATCAGATATACAATTGGCATCACTGTATCGTTCTAATATAGTTGGATATCTTGTGTAGTGCAGCTCATAGCTATGTGTATATCTTAAATATCTAAGTAGTCTTGTAATACCTTTTCAGTGATAAGATCCTAGATTACTAGTATATCTACTTAGTTTACTTACTACATAAGTTATGTCTGATCTCATACAACTCATCAAGTACGTAAGTCTTCCTATCACTCTAGAATATTCCAGTTGAGACATACTCTCACTTTTATTCTTAGATAAGCGTAGATTTACATCTACTAGTGTCCTCACAATTCCAGAATCATCCTTGTTGAATTTTTAAATATTTTATCAACATAATGACGTTGACTTAGAATGAGACCGTTGATATTCTTGATATCTTAATTCCTAGAATTACATCAACATGTCTCATGTCTTTCATATCAAACCTTGAATTCAACATAGACTTAGTAGATTTGATCATTTGATCATTACTATCCACAATTAGCATGTCATCAACATAAAGAAATAAGATAACATAATCATCTTTTTTGTCCTTAACATATACACATTTGTCACATTCGTTGATTTTAAAGCCATTTGTCCTCATGTCATTATCAAATTTTTCATGCCATTATTTTGGTGCTTGTTTCAAGCCATATAAAGACTTCACCAATTTATAAACCTTTCCTATTTTCCCTAAGCATGAAAATCCCTTGGGTTGGTCTATTTAGATTTCTTCATCTAACTCTCCATTTATAAATGGTGTCTTTACATCCATTTGATGTATTTCAAGATTTTGCAGAGCTGCTATAACAATTATCATCCTTATAGATGTTATTCTCATCACAGGAGAATAAGTATCAAAGTAATCAAGACCGTGTTGTTATTTGTATCCCTTAATTACAATCCTAGCCTTGTATTTATCAATTGATCCATCTGATTTACGTTTTCTTGTGAAAATCCACTTAGACCCTAATGTTTTACTACTTGGAGGTAAATCAACTAGTTCTCAAGTGTGATTTTGCATAATGGACTCAATTTTACTATTAATGAATTATTTCCATTGAGGATCTTTATAAGAATTCACAGCCTCTTCATAGGTTTAAGGTTCACTTTCTAGCAAATAGGTCAAAAAATCTGGATCATAAGACGTTTCTATCCTAGCCTTCTTACTACATCTTAGTTCAACATCAACCTCTTGTGTTAGGTTCTTTGGTTTGACTATCTTCATTCATAGTCTCATATGTTTGTTTAGACGAACTAGATTCTCCTTGAGATTTACCTGGAAATACATGTTCAAAGAACGATGCATTCCTTGATTCCATTATTATGTTATTATGTATATCTGAGATCTTTGACTCATGCACAAGAAACCGATAAGCACTACTATTATATGCAGATCCAATAAAGATGCAATCTATTATTTTTGGACCTATCTTCACCTTCTTAGGTATAGGTACATCCATTTTTGCAAGAAACCCCCACACTCGTAAATATTTAAAGGAAGCTACCCTTCCTTTAAATAATTCCAGGGTACCTTATTTAAAAGGTAGTTAGTTGACAAAAGAGCTTTTCCCATAAGTTTTGTGGCAACCCAGAACTTAATAGCATTGTATTCATCATTTCTTTCAAGGTGCGATTCTTACGTTCAACAACTCCATTTTACTGAGGTGAATAAGGCGTTGTGGTTTGATGAATAACTCCGTGTTATGTACAGAATTCACCAAACGGTGCCTCATATTCACCACCATGATCACTACACAGTTTTCTTGTTGAGTTGATTCTCAACTTATGTTTTATAAAGAATAAATTTCTTTATAACTTCTTCATATTTGCTTTTAAGCAAATATACATAACAATATTTCATGCTATCATAAACAAAAGTAATAAAATACTTATTGTCACATCTTGTTTGAAGAAATTTCAAATCACATAGATCACTATGAATTAATTCGAGGGGTTTAGTATTCCTTTCAATCGAATGAAACGATGACCTAGTTATTTTTACCTCAACACAAGTCTCACACTTGTGCTTTGAATCTATTTGGAATGCGGGTATGTGTTCCATGTTCATTAATCTATGCAATGTATCATAATTAACATGACCTAGTCTATCATGTCACAAGTTGGAAGACTCAAGCATATAAGTAGAAGAATTAATCTTATTAATATTCTTATCTTTTACAGTCATTACATTGAGCTTAAATGACCCATCAGATACATATCTCTTCCCCACAAACATCCTATTTTTTTTTGTCACAATGACCTTGTTAGATTCAAACACCATCCGAAAGCCATGCTTGTTTAACAATGAGCCAAAAACAAGATTATTACGGATGTTAGGCACATAGAGTACATTATTTAATTTAAGCTCTTTTTCAGAGGTCATCTTCAATTTGACCTGACATTGCCCTTGAATGGCTGATGTAGTAGAATTTCTCATGAAGAGCTTCTCTGCATCATTCACTACTTCAAAAGTAGTAAATAACCCCTTATCTGAGCAGACGTGATTTGTTGCACCAGTGTCAATCCACCACTCCTTTGGGTTTGATTCCACCAAGTTTACCTCAAAAATTGTTACACATAAGTCAATGTTAGAGATATCATGAATGATGTCATCAACCATGTTTGCCTCATGGTTTCTGTTTCTTTTTGGAAACCTACAGTCTGGGGCTTTATACCATGTCCTTTGACAATTAAAGTAAATCTCTTTGAAGCTTGACTTCTTAAAATTTGCTTCTCTAGGTCCCAATTTAGACCATTTACCCAGCTTGCCCTTGCCCTTATTCTTATTATGTTTGGAACTT
Organism: Hippophae tibetana; assembly: GCA_037013495.1. NCBI lineage: Eukaryota > Viridiplantae > Streptophyta > Magnoliopsida > Rosales > Elaeagnaceae > Hippophae > Hippophae tibetana. The sequence continues at coordinate 23,141,648 of CM072805.1, read as the reverse complement.
TGACCATGTTCCATCACATTAGCCTTGTGTGCTGATGGGATATAACCTCTTTTGGAAGAAGCCTTGTTGTCTTTTTTCACTTTGAATCTTATCAGCAAGTCTTTCAAAGACACTTCTCTTTGCTTGTGTTTAAGATAGGCCTTGAACTCTATCCATAAAAGGGGAAATTGATCATGAGTAATGACTCTGCATCATGAGTTAATAGAATAGTTACCCTTATTTGGAAAATGCTAAACCAATCGATCGTGAATATATAACAAAAGAATTTTAAGCATATCTTATCAATCCACTAGTTAAAAGACTTGCTTCACATTAGGGATGTTCTAAGAATAAATACCATTTTATTCTATAATCAATTCTTTAATAAAGGTGGTTGTCGAATTGGGAGACGTAATTGGCTTAAAAGTAAATTCTGGAGATATCCAATTATCTTTTCAAATAATGACAAACACTATTTGTACCCATCCATCGAGTTCCAAATTGTAAAAGATTTTCACCTTCCAAAAATCACCATCATTAAAATACTTACGATGTAACATATAAGATAATAAAGAATCAAGGTTGTTTAAAAGTTGTCACTTTTGTTGGGCTAAAAGAGCTAAATTTTTTAATTCCATATCTTAAAAATCATGTCTACCATCCTTTTTATACCTCTTCATAAACTTCCAATTGAGCTAATTGAGCCAATGGATTTTAGATTATTTTTTTCTTAATACTTCCTTACCAATATCTTGCCATGATGTATTTAATATTGAGGCTAAGATTATTTGGGAATTTAAAACATTACATTGTATAAGTAGGATGATCGAAATGACTCATTTAAGGAAGTTTTACTAGTTGAAGATAAAAATTACTTTCTTAAATCCCTAACTTTATTTCTTGCTTTATTTACAATAAAATCAATTGTTTCTTTCTTACTTCTACGAAAAGTGTCGATAAACTAAGGTATTTATCCATTCTCTCAATATGACTAATTTTTTTAAAAAATCTTATAAAATTAATTATTTTAGGAGGAGTGTTAACATTAAAGAATATAAAAGATTTATCAAAATTGATACATTGACACGAAGTAAATTTATATTTCGCAAGTAAGCTTATTCAATATTACATTTAAGATGATAAGTTAAGTATCTATTTATCTTTCAATCACACCAAACAACATTTTTTATGGTTAAACTTAAAAAATAAGTTAAATTGACTATCAATTTCAGATCTTATATTTGTATTGTCATATCTAAAGATAGCTATTAAAACTAGGGATGATGACATTTTGGTTGAAATGTCTTAATATTAATCAAAGTGTTATTATAATTTAAACGTAATACAAATTATTTATTTTACTTAAATTATATTTTTTAATTAATAAATATGTTAATTTTGTTTTGTTTTGTTTTTGAATACCCAAACTCCTACATATCGGCTTAATTTGGTTCTACTAGGTCTATTTATTTTGGGCTCATTAGTAACTTTGCCCTTGAAGAAATGTCATGATCCAAGTACCAATAATCTAATATCATCATACATATAATAAAAACAAGATTTTTTGTTCTGGCAAAAAGAAAATGAAAAATAAAAACAAAAACAAAGATATCTTTGTAGATCCACAATCCACTTCAATTTGATCCTACAACACATGATTGGGAAGGCCTGCAGATAAACATTTAGGCCCAATGAGTATTCAGGCGATGATGAAGAACAGGATGAGGGTGATGACGTTGCAAAACGATCAAATCAAGTCGACGACATCCACAAACAACCATAAGTTTTCAGTTCAATGGCTGCTACAGTCCTTGTATCTCTCTACATAGATCCTGACAACCATTTTCACCACCATTACTACAAGCTCTCTACCAAATCCCACTTTAAATTCAATCGAAAGCTTCAATTTTTCCCATCAACTCCAGCACTCAAACACCCAATTCCTCCTTTCCGTAAATTCCCTCATTGCACCTTCAAATCTTCGTCACCTTCTTCCTCTAACTCTTCTCCTTCTTCTTTAACGACAACGACTACCACAGTCTCGTCATACGCTGAAAACCCATATAAAACAGGTCGGTTTTGGAGCAATGAAGAGCTTGAGAAGCTCAAATTTCTTGAAAGTTTTCGATATTCTCAGGAATTGGAATCTGGGTCTTTGTGGGTTCGGATGATGAAGACAGAGGAAATGGATATAACTGTTTCATTACTGGCTGAATCCTTTGCAGAGTCCATGGTATTACCTTCTGGCTATGCCTATTTGTTGAGGTTCTTGGTAAAGCAGTACTTGATTGAGAGAAGGGAGTTGATGCCTCACGCAATCACGCTCGTTGGTTTTTATAGAGAAAGAAAGCAAGTTAGTTCTGGGGAAGAAGAAGGAGAAGAAGAGGCAGAGCAGTTGGCGGGAACAGTTGAGGTTTGTTTTGACAAGAGGGGTGCTAATGCTTCTCCTCCAACTCCATCTGCTCCTAAGGATTCTCCTTATATATGCAATATGACTGTGAAGCAGCCACTTCGGAGGTTAACTTGTTTTTGATTTTTTTTTAAGAAATAAACAGTAACCCACTCACACACTACACGTACACAGATACAATGATATGATTTAAATCTAAGCCTTTTTAGTGCTTATAAATATACATTCCACTAGAAAGCAATTGGTGAAACTTTTGAACAGAGCTTTTCTTCTTCAGATTGTTTATTATGTTGGGTTCTTGTTGTGTACTTTTATATTTAATGCGAAATTCTATATAATATTTTTTTAACTTTTCCATAAATATTCAATAAAAAGAACCATAAATAGAGTTATAGAGAAGATTTCCTTCTTAAGTGGGGTTAGTCGGGTACAGATTTGATTCAAATACTGCTTACTGGAGGCTACTTTCATAGTTCTATGTCAGCAGTTCTAGAAGAGATAATACTAGTAACTTAGTTCGGAAAATTGCTTACGTGTTCAGAGAGTGAGACTTAGAATTTCCACTAGGAAACTATAGTTACAGAACACCCTTGACAGCATTCCATCCTAAAAGAAAACACCATTTACTGTTTGTGTCTCACCTTCAACATAAATGTAAAATGACTTAACTGCATGTTCCACTCCTATGTAAAATTTTTGAGCTCGGAAACTTACAAAGTTCTCAATAAACCACCATATAAAGTTATCTCTATAAAACCCAGTTAGAACTCTATGCCACATAAATTTCAGTCAGCAGCCCATTACATATTGCTCGCTCAAGCTTCCATTTGTATTGGTTGCTAGCACACACATATAGACAGCTAAAGTCGGCAGTTTAGTGGTGGTGCAACTGACGCTTTAGAATCAGTTACAACTTGTTTTTCATTATTACAATTTTCATTTGCCAGCTATTGTCTAAATTTCTGGTTGCACTCTTCAATTACTTGCCAAAAACTTTAAATTGGAAACAAATTCCTTTATCTCGTATGAGACTAATCTTTTGTTTGTGAAACTCCCAGAAGGGGCATTGGCTGGCATCTTTTAAAGGCAAGTGAGGAACTAATTTCTAAGATGGGTTCCTCAAGTGAGGTGTACCTGCACTGTAGAATGATTGATACAGCTCCATTCAATATGTATACAAGAGCAGGGTACCACATCGTGAAGACAGATAGCATTTTGATTTTATTGATGTTACAAAGGCGCAAACACTTGATGTGCAAAAAACTTCCAGTCTCAAGCACTCCATCTCCACCAGATTTGTCTCTTTCTGACGAGGAATGGAAGTTATTAAAAGATCCTTGAGAATCATAACATGTTGCTCGAGGTACGTAGTAACTAATTTGTTTAGTCAAGATTGTCTTCTTCCTTCAATTTTCACACTGATTTCTCTCTCAGGTGGTCATTAATTGGCAATCTACAGCTCTCAAGTTCAGATTGTCTTAAACCCTACATTCTAGTTTATTTCTTAAAATATTCACTGCAAGATCTACACATAAGTTAAACTTGAGGCCTTGAGGGCTTGAAGCTCAATTTTTTTCCTTCAAATTTTAGCCTATTGCATTCTTTATTGTTTATGATTCTTTTTCTTTTTTGCTTCAGGACTGAGTTTAATGGGCTAGTGATCATCATCCAGATTGATTGTATTTTGGATTCAAGCAGAGATTTTTACTTGTATCTATTACCTTCGTGGGAGAGGTACTTGTTTAATTTCAGGTAATCTCTTCAGGCATGTTTGTTCCTCATCGTGTGATTCAGTAACCAATTTCGTATTAACAGCTTCTCCTATATATTTCACCACACTTCTATAATATGTGGCGTGGACTTTGTATATATTTGATTTTGCTTATTAATTTTAGAAATTATACTTTCCATGTCAGTCATAAAAATCAACATGTAGGCGGAGAATTATGTTACTAATTTCAAATTCTAATTGCTGGCTTGTAGAGTTATGTCTAATTAAAATTCAAATTATAATACATGGTATAATATGTCTTTTGATGATAGAGAATTGAAATTAGAAAACCTGCCGGTATATCTTTTATTGATGAATTTATAAAATTTGAACTAGAATATGCAGAGTTTCTTATATATACTTTGCACTAAGTAATTGGGATCTGCGTAGAATATATTAAATATACTATCCTGGTGAATTTGAGTCTGCAACTCATAAGTTCTCAAATTTCTTGCCCTCTTTTTCTAAAGCAAGCTACACAATTTATGTACCACTTGAGAATACAACAAAAATCTTAAGCAAAAGTAATTTATTTACCATATGATTCCGGAAAATGTAATGGATGAAAGCATAATGATCTTCTCATTCCAATAAAAGAAATAAAAACAAAAAACAAAAACAAAAGAAGAGTGATACCAATCAAATGTTACATATTCTCTGAATTGAACATGTTTATACATAGAAGCTGAAGCCACTGGTAACCTCCAAAACCAACGGTGATGCTGAAACAAAACTGGAAACCATATAACCATCTCATCTTATTTGATTTCTATTCATTGATGCTTTACTTTTTAGGGAAATTCGATCTGTTTCTAAACCACCTAAATTGATCTTGCATTTCTTTATTGTATCTTGTACAAGCACTCAAAAAACTTTATGCATGCTTTACAGCAGGTCCCATAAAATCCTTTTGTTTTCATAGTTTTGAACCACAGATCTACAAAGATCCAAGACTGAATAATTTATTACTGATGAGGCATTCATTATTATGATATGGACAGTTTCTCCCTCTATTTAGGGCATTGTTGTTTATTGACAATGCTAAGAATGTGCATAGCCAGTGTACTTTATGAGATCTTTCCGAAAGTATGCATAACCAGTGTATTAGCCAGTCCTAAGCCTTTTGAGTTGGTATAGATAATCAGCTGGAGTTCTTTTATACATTCTTCCATTGTGGGTCTTTCACTACTCTCTATACGCACACAGCGTGATGCTAGATTTGCAAACATGGCTATAGACACCAAGGTGTATGAACTTCGACTCATATCTGAATCTATAGCATTACGAAGCTTCTTCTTGTCATTCAATATGTTCTTCACCTGAAACACAATCAGATCCCACTTAAACGTCCTACCCATCTTTGACAAAACCTTTTGAAACTTGAATACCAAGATTAGAAAAACTGTAAAACGATCTTTCTAATTCACCTGTAATACTAGGTTTTGGTCATTTGGTCCCTGGCTCAAGTCCAGTGCTCTTCGGCCAGTCAAAAGTTCCAAAAGGACAACTCCAAATGCATATACGTCACTCTGTAAGGTGAGTTTTCCCGTCTTTTGCCAAAAGAAGAAAAAAATTTGAAAACTTTTATCTAAGAAAAAAATTTTGAGTTTGATTTCATTGGTCTCAAACTTCACTAGCAACCTTAGAATAATGTGGTCTAGCTAGTTAAGATCGAGTTTTATGAAAAGACCCTAATCTAAAGACGAATGGATAAAAGATGAAGAAACAAGAAGAAGAAAAACCTGAAAGGAATCTATAAGCATGTTAATGTAGTGATGTTTGGGAAAGAGGAAAAATCAATCACACCTAATGCATACCACAGTTTCTTTCATTTAAATCAACACGTCCTTTTAATTTTTAGAAATGAGAAGCCTAGGATGAACTCTTGAAGTATGTTCATATACATAATCAGTGTTGTTGAAATATAATGTTAGAGGAAAAAGGAAAACCAATTCTTACCGATGTGTACTCAGGATCAAAATAGCCGAACGTACCAAGCACTCTAGCTGTGACAAAGATTTCCTGACCCTCTGGCATAAACTTGGCAAGACCAAAATCAGATATCTATGGAAAAATAAATGTTAGCTAACTACGTCTTTCTTAAGGTATGTTTGACTGTGCAATTGAGGTAAATAACAACTAATGTTACCTTTGCTTCGAAGTTGTCATTTAAAAGAACATTGGTTGATTTGAAATCTCTGTGCACAATTGGAATGCCAACTGCAGAACTTGAATGGAGGTAAGCAAGTCCCTTTGCTGCTCCAAGTGCTACTTTTAGCCTTTGAGGCCAATCCATTTTTGCTTCCCCAATTCCTGGAAACAGAGTTATAGATTATGTAACAAGAAATAAAGACACAGAAAGATCTTTTTTTTTCTTCTTCTTCTGTTCTAAAAACTAACCATTTAAATGATCTTGCAGATTTCCTTTTTGCATATATTCATATACCAGAAACCTATGCTTGCCATCAGCACAATAGCCTATCAAAGAGACCAAATTTGGATGATCAAGTCTGCTTAGGATGTCAACTTCTACACGGAATTCACGTTCTCCATCAGCTTCTTTAAATGGTGGCAGCTCCATTTTCTTAATTCCTACGACCTTTAAGGTCCAAAAAGAATAGTAAATCAGTATGTTATTTAATTCCTCATATTTGCAATCTACTAAATTGTCGTTGATTTTAACTTTGTGGAAATACTGGTTTTCGTGAAAATAATAATTAGGAAGAATCTTATGCTTTAGGCATACCTCTCCTGACCTCAGAGTACCCCTGTAAACTCTGCCAAATCCTCCTTTACCAAGTAAATTATCATCTCTGAATGAGCCTGTTGCTTCTTCCATTTCTTTGAGTGTAAATACTGCTGATCCATGGTGTCTTTTCGACAGTGGTCGGGTTTGGTCTTCAAGTTGCCAATGCTCAAGAGTCTTATAAACCCCTGAAATTTAAGTCGACAAAAGGTTGAGTTGGTTGTATTAAGAATCTATAGCTACAAAGAAGTTGAAAACATTGTGTTATAAGCAGAGAACTGATCAGAAGAAGAAAAGCATACAAGGGTCTGTCTGATCACGAGACTTGTTTCTCCTTCGTTTGTTCCATGCCGAAGCCAAACCGAAAGGCATAATGGCTTTTCCTAAATAGTCTCGAGCTACTCGTGTGTATTAGATATGAAATGAAAATTTGTATCATGTGAAACAGAGAATGATAATTCCATAACAGGCTTCATTGAAGGCTTGACAAAGTAGATGGGAAATTCATTGCAATTTCGGTTTGTGCTTTAAACGAAAACAAATAATAGAATTTGGGAATGGAGGAAGAAGGTATGTGAATATGAGAACACTTTCAAGGGTACGTACATAACAAGTGAAGGTGGATTACAAGGATACTCAACAACTTCTTCAACAACCAAGACTATCACACACACACACACAGAGACAGAGATGTGCTTGAAGAAAAAGAAAAAGCTATAGAAAGCGAAAGTTGGTATTACTTGCCCAACTTTGGATGGTGAAACGATAGGATACTTACACACACACACACATATCTATATATATATATATATATATAAGTAGCCGTTGAGGGGGCGTTTTCATCTTTTTTATTTTCCTTTTCTTCTCTGTTAATTTTTTTGCCACCATTCGTTTGGTAAGACGGGGTAATTATTTTGAAAATGATTTGGTAATAAGATGGTCAACAATAATTTAATCAACAATAGACCAAGCCTTTGAATTTTCTTTTGCTGGGAGGTAGATTCTATTTTTCTGTTGTGAAGTCATTTCTTGAAGAAGCATACATATATGGAGGTCTTAAAGAAGCTTTTAGGTATCATAGAAGTGCTTATTGGTTACCTCCAAGGAGTATCTTTTCCCCAGCTTTTGTTTTTTTTTGTAATCCAGACTCCCAAACTTATATTAGTCGACATAAAAGGAAATGCTATTAAAAATATTATCAAATGCGTCAAGATTTAATAAGCTAAAGCAAAATCTGTGTGGGCCGATCTCATCTAGATATGATAGATAGCATTATTTATGTAGTGATGTTGTTACTATTTAAATTATTATAAATATTTTATGTATTTTTATTATAATAATAATAAAATTTATTGTAATAATATCACCATCTTATCTAAAAATAATATACGATATTATTAAATAAAATAATAAATGTGTCATTAATTATGATAAATAATATATATTATTAGAATTTCTGTGCAGACGTAAATAACTAAATAGTTAGAATTTGACATTATTGTGGATAAAATTTGATTTTTTCGTCAATGAAGAGAAAATTCGATGAAAGAGAAAATATCTTCGTATAATGAGTCAGGGGATTATATTTTCCGTCTCATTAAATCACCGAACCCGAATTTGTTATCATTTTATATAACTTCTTATATATTTACTTAAGAAAATACAAAATTATAATTAAAAATAAATTTTATTTTGATTTTAACAACTATCAAAATAAATAATTTATATATTATATCTAATATCTATTAAGCATAATTTTAAATGTATTTTATTAGTTTATAACATTAAATATATAATTAAATATTAGATACCCACAAATTTTTCTAACCCTGATGGAAAATATTTGTCCCATTTCCCAAACAATCAGCATGATGTAGATGTCGATAGTCGATATTGGATAAATATCAATCAGCTCCTCAAAGTTTTTCCATTTTTTTAGCCCACTCCTAAAAATGAGTTTCATATTAGTCATATACCTTAAAATTTGATAGATTTTCAAAGCACTCCAAGGAACCTAACACAGTTAAAATTAATAATAAAAAAATAGATACAAAATAGAAAAAAAAAAAACATTTAAATACTAATTAAAGATATGAGAAAACAAAAAGTAATTATGTAATAACAAAAAATAAAATAAAAAAAAATAGCCAAAAGAATTCTCTATCAATTTTTCAAATTACAAATCCAAAAACATTAAAAATATATATAAAAAAAAAACGTTTATGGAATTTTCAGAATCCTCCAGCTACCCCCATATCCCTCACCACCACCATCTACAGAGCTTCCTCATTCTTTCGCTGATAAATCAAATACCACCCTGCTCAGATCTCATCCGTCAACCATGATCCAGGAATGTCGCAATATGACCCAAGTCCAGCTTCTCTATCCATGGGATTCAGCAACACCACTAAAGCCAAAAGGTTAAAGATTTGGATTCATCAACAACACTAGAACCAATTTTTTTGCACCAATCAAGTCCAATGTCTAAATCTCTGTGCACAATCATCATGTTCCAGCAGCAATCTGTTCATAGTTGTTTCCTCTCACTGCCACCATCTACCGCCTTCGTCGTTATCCAAGATCGTCACCAGACTCACATCTCCATGGGTTTCCTTCCAGTGCCACCTCTGACCTCATCGGTGTTGTAGAGATGGGATGAACGTTATTTTTTCTGTAAATTTAAAACAAAAATGATAATAATAAATTCATTTTAAGTTTTTATTGTTTTTTTATTTATCTAGCACAATAAATTACGAATGTGCCATTACAGTGTTAACTTTAACGGCCAACTATATATTAATTTTATTTTTGAGAGTGGACTGAAAAATATATAAACCTCACAAAGACGAGTGATATTTACCCATAAGGAAGTTATATGTTGCTCATGACTTATTTTTCTTTCCTTTTGTGTTGATTGGTATGTCTTGTGAAAAATTATTCATTACGTTAGAGTATTATCTATTGATATTTTATAAAATTAGTGTAGTAATTTTTTTTAAATATAAATATTTAATGATTAATTATAAATTAATTTAATTGAAGAGAAATTAACTCTTTATTGGTATGGACAAGATGTTTACTTGGTTAAAGATCCACCGACAATTTTTCAAGATTGGATCACTGTAGAGTGTATACATTCAATTTCCTCTTTTTCTGGACATGAGGGTCTCTTTGATATATATATATATATATATAAAATATACTTAATAAAATTATCGTAATATAATTTAAATGGTATCAATTAAATATTATTTAAAATAAATTATGTACAAAATATTAATTTTTTTAATAATAAAAGTATACAAAATTTATAAAAATATATAAATTTTAAATTTTTAAATTTTTTTTAAGCTATCGAAAAGGACTACTTTGATATGGATTCAAAGTTAAAACATAATAATATTCATTTTCATAAGATTTTTAATCAAAATAAAACCTCTAAAAACAGTTTTGTTCAAAATAATACAAACAATTCCCATGACTGTGTACAAGCAACTAATTCTTCTTTTAAAAGAGAGCAGCTTTTTTTTTATTTGCCTAAACTACTAGCAACTAACCCTGGTTAAATAAAAAATGTTAAAAGTTATGTTTTTTTAAGATAAAATTAATAAAGATGAAAGATACAATTTAAATTAAAACTTATCTATCTAAATACATCAATAATTAAATTTGTTAAAATAAAACTAGAAATATCAAACGAGTTATTCAAATTAACTCAAGTCATTTAAAGTTTGTCAATTGAGTGTATGGGTTGAAAAATCCAACTCATTTTACCCACAAACTTAAATGAGTAGTTCACTTGTTTATTTGATAAAGACATGTTGAATTAAAATGCTAACAAATGAGTAACTTACCTTGACTTAGCTTTTGAAACCATTAACAACATTAGTAACAACTTGCAAGTTAGAGACATCTTCTTGCCATTATAGGAAAAAAAACATGCTTACCAACCATAGCCTCACACCCAGGCATCCAAGGTATCTTTGACATACATGTTAGAATCATCGTACTCAACCATGGTCTGAATCCTAATTGGACTCAACTCTGCTGTGGCTACCTATAACTTCTCTCATATTAAGCAAATGCTCTTAGATAACTCATCAATATTTTCCCTCTATTTGGTCTAATTAACATGCTTCTTGAACAAGAAAGCATCCAGACGATTGACTTCTTCATTGGCTATCTCTAAGGCCACCTTGGCGTTAGCTTGTATCTTCTTGGCTACAACAAGTTCCACCATGGACTCTTTCAACTAAGTCTCCAACTCGTAGCGGGTAATCCTAATAGTGTCTCTAATGTTGGTTGCCTACTAAGTGACTCTTCAGCATCTTCTAGGTGCTTCTCAAAGCCAGCTCTGTCATAATATCTTGTTCAAGATCCTTAGTAAACTAATGTGATTTACTCATCAAAGCATATATATCATCATCTGTAGGGCTAATAGGTTCCAAAATATTTGGAACAACAAAAGGCTCAATTGGACCCAAGACATCCTCATCCAAGTTAACGGGTCTTGAATCAGATTCATTTTCCATAAGTTCAGAAGGAATGTCAATAGATGTTGGAAGAGATCTAACTCTCTTAGGACCAACTCCAGCAATGATCACTCTAAAGTTAAAGGCTCCCTTCTTTTTAAAAGTCCTAACATTCTAATCTTAGTTTTTTTAGGCCTATTTTCTAAGCTAGACTCTTTTAAGAAATTGATCATGGTCTACATCTTATTCTTCTTCCTATAAGGATATCAAGAATTCATACCTATAGGAAATTAAGAGTTGTTACGGTGACTTGATCATCCAAAACTACAATAATTTAAAAAATATTAAGTTACATGAAGTACTTACTATCCAAGTCTAGGGAACTGATGCCCTTTGATCAACTATGGTCAAATCTAGGCCCTAGTAAGCAATCCTTTCAGGGATATTAAGTTGGTCATTACACTACAACGATAGAGAAAGATGATAGAATGGATCGATGAAATCTTCCTAGTCAGGAGTAATATTACCTCAGATCTAATGCACTAAAAACAAAAGAAACAAGTTAGGACATTACAAGAAAACTATAATAAAAGACTAAGTTTCGAAAACCCTACCTTCTCTTTGTACTAGATAGGCGAAGAAGGAAGAGAATGTCAAAGTCACCTATAATAGTAAATAAGGCCTTCTTTAAATCTTTATTAGTATCCAATAACCGATATATCAAAACACGTTTAGCAAAGGTATGAAGTGATACCAACCCCTACTACCTCCCTATAGATATAAATAGTAACAATACTTGAACTCTTCAATGGTAAATTCTATACCGTGCTTTTTTAGAGCATCCAATAACCAAGCAGCACTCAGTAACAATTGGGTGGAAATTTCTTGAAGTTACACCAATGTTAATCAAGAATTTTGCACTATAGGCAAAAACTAGAGTCAAAACCACGTAAAGAAATGGTTAATAGACATAGTAACTTTTCCTGGGAGAGGGTTACTCCAAATTGTTCCCGAATCTAAGGTATTAAGATGATAGACTCAATAATTTGGAACATGGTCCTAATTATGTCCAAGTAATGGTTGTTCATCTCGGAACCTAGTGGGTTCATGAAAAATTACTCAAGATCACTCCAATCAATGCATAGTTACATATAGGAATGCGCATTGGGATAAAAACTAAGTTTTTGCCATTAAAGACTTGACCTGTGCCAATGGATGCCTAAAACCTTCACAAATAAAGCCAAAAGAATTAAGGCATCGAGATGATCCAATGGCATCATCTAGTGTAACTCGTTCCCAGCCACCGATGGCCATGCCACTATTAGCCAGACCATTACTGGACAATGAGGTTTTAGGTAGAGGGTTGCTTTCCAGGGGCTGCCACCAAGGAAGTTTCCAGTCAGAGCACTTCCAACTAAGGCACCATGGACTAAGGTATTATTGGCAATACCACTGTCGGCTAGACTAGCATGAGCCAAGGTATCGTCAGCTAGGGATGGGCTGGACATGCCTTTGCCTGGCCTCTATTTGTCCACTAATGTCTGTCATCTGCACCGTCCTTCATCCACCTCGGTACGTACCCACTATGGCCAGACCTGATCATGTACATCCACGAATTTGATATCCATCACTTCTGGTGTAGAAAAGTGTGGCATAAGTATCATGGGAGTGCAAAGTGTTTGGATAATTAAAAATAATATACATGCAAGATAAATGAAAAACCATAGATAAAGAAAAATTAATGAAGAATTACCTTAAAAGAATTTCATTTTTCTTCTCAAATATTGAAGCATTAAGAAAGTATTATGAATTACAAAAAATGAAAAGGGTAAGGGCTTTTATCTATAGAGCTAGTGAGTTAATCTCATCTACACCTCTAAAATCGAAATCAATTGCCAAGATTGCTAAGCTAATCCAAGAGGGATTAAGTTTAGGATTTGAATTTTAAACATCCTACAAAAATGAAAAAAAAAAACTTTAACTTCCTTGATAAAAATATTGATTTTAACAAAACTTTCTAAACAAAAGCTCAATCAAAAATCAAAAGATATCATTGGAAATAGAACACTGTTATGCATATTTCAAATATCTAGACATGGAGTGAATTTTTATGCTTGGCCAAGTAAAAATTATGCAAGGGTAAGCTTACAATTGTCAAAAAATTGGAAGAAATATTTCATACAAGTATTGAAAAAAATTACAATTAGACTTTCTAGCCCAAGGGTAAGAAAGTCTGGGAGTTAATGTTGGGAGTAATTTTGTAAATCTCATATGAAAGTCAAAGAGTGGTTCATTCAGCAAAGAACCTTATGGGTCAAGCCTAATAAGTGCCTAATCATCATATAAGTGGCAATGTAAGATAGTTATCATAAAGTGATAAAGGCTCAATGATTATCATTTAATTATCTTAAAGAGATAAATATCCAAAGATTATCTTTTAATTATCCTAAAAAATAATTGAGGAGATAATTAAGGATATATGTTTACAAAGGATAAGATTCTACAAAGTTATAACAGCTCAATCATGTTCAGATAAGGAATAATTATCAAGTTAATTCTTTCCCTTATATATATTTACATATGCACACAACTATTATATATTGAAATATCATTTAATTTTGTAACAGAGAATCGTAAATAAATTCTCTTTTCATATAATTATTAAGGAAAGACTATAGATCTCATTTATCCTTCATCTTACACTTACCGACTTAAGCATCAGATAGCCGAAGACCATCCCACACAAAGTGATCCAAAGTTCTAATAGTTGGTTTATCTTGCAGATTCCACAAAGAACATTCCTACTTAGCGTTCATAAAAATCGATATCAAAAAGTGTGTATAATATTATAAAAGGCATAAGGAATTAGAAGCTCAAGATTATATATATATCAGAGAGAGAGAGAAAGAAATAAGCTTTAAATAAAAAGCTTAAAAGAGCTCACAGTTTTTAGGTTGTGATATTGTAATTCATTTCCTTTTTTGAAATAATTGTAGTAAAATTTGTTTGATTGCTTAGAAAATTACCTTTTTCTTAAAAATTATTGTCAAACTTAGGTTAGTATATTACAATCCAAAGGCAACCATATTTGAGGGTGAGTGATGGTTGAAAACAAAGGAAACTTGAGACTTGAAAAGTTTGACGGTGCAAATTCAGTTTTAGGAATCCAAATTCATTTCAACTCATAAGTCAATACTCTCAAAAAAATTGAATTATATGAGTTCAAACACGCATACTAGTTTATATGCGAAAGAGTTAATGTATAGAAATAAACTAATATGTTCGTATATGTATAAAGAAGAAAAGCTCAAAGTGTTATTTTAACGTTAATCTCATTAAAGGAATCACATGTAATGATTTATAAAATATTATACATTATTTTCATACGTCAATCACATTTATCAAATAAAGATATCAAGTAATATGCCTTTTAGAAAGTAGGAAAATACAATGACTTCTTAAGGAATTATTTCTTATATTTTATTTTATATTAAAAAAATTTTCACAACTATTTTGGCATTTTTGGGTCATAGTATATAGATTATACTATTCATTTTTCTCTATTTTTTATAAGAGAATTCATTTTTTTAGACAATGGATCCATGTAAAGATTGTACATTTTTTATATGGTAAGGTGAGCAGTTAATATTTGGCTTTTTTGTTTGTATTTGTTTAGGTAACCTTAGATATATCTCTTTTTTTAATAGAAGTCATGCATAAATGAAGAAAGATATATATTATCAATTTATACTTAAATCATTTAATCTAAACAAATGAAAAATAAATATACAACACTTCATTAAGATGTAAAAATTCAGATATTCAATGCTAAGTTTTATAGAGATCATGTAATAATGATGAAAAAATAAGAAAAATATTTAGAGTAGAAAAAATAATATTTATCACTCAGAATAAAAGATAATGGGCTTAAAATATTTCTCACAATAGTATTCTCTATTATTTGATTCCTAAACACCGATTTTGGGTTTAATATAATTTTCACACCTTATCAAGAAATACTACTCACGACAAAAACTAACTAATTACCATATACTAAATGATATATTTTCAAAAATTAATCTAACAGTGCAAAAGACTTAACTATTTACTTAAATCTGATTTAAAGAAATGATAAGTTTTTGTGAGAATTTTTTAAAAAACTAATCCTAAAATTCTAAAAATTACTAAACCACACAAATAAAATCAAACACAATAAATATGAAAATGTGAACATAAAAGTTTTAAAAAATGTTACATTTTTTGAAATTAAGTATGATAACTTTTCACCACCCTCAATCTAGAACTTATATTGCCTTCAATGTAACAATTGTAAATTATAGATAAAAAAGAAGAAAAAAAGTTACCTATTTTCTAAGAATGTGCAAGTAGTGATGAAGAAATATAGGTGCATCCATCGTGTTCATCATTAAAGTTCATAAAGACATATCAATGTGAACTTCTAATATCTCAACAAATATTTTTAGTTTTAACGATTCTAAAATTATTCATATGCAATTAAACTAAAATAAACAAATAAAAGAAAATTTACCTAAAATGATGGATTGTCTCCCATCCAATACTTAGTTTAACGTCTTAACCAGATGTAACTAGGGGGATTTCATTTTAAGTAAACTTAATGTCCACGCATCATTGAGTCAATCGAATCTACAAGTACAACAAGATTGTCTACCTATACTTTTTAAGTAATGCCCTATGGATTTTCAAAATTTTATTTACTTAAAATTAGGGACATGATTAAGGGTTTTAGATAACTCACTTCTAGGTGTAAGTCAAATAACTAAGATATCAAAACACATTTGTATCTAGATTTAACAAAGAAACTACATCTTTTTATCATAGATTTTGATTAAAAACTTTGAAATTTTGGAAATAGCTTTAGATTTTTTTTAATAATAATCTCTAAGTTGAATAACATAATCAATATTAACCAAGAGTGCTCCCAGAAAAGAATGGTGTGACAAAGTTTTCTTAAAAACTATCATCCTACACATTACAACGTTTCTAAGAAAGACTAGTAACACAAAGACTTCCAAGATTTAGTCTCCTAGACAGAATTCCCTTAGATCTTTATTTTTCATGCTATTTAATTAAGTTAATAAATAAGTTAAGTGAAAATATAAGTTAATTAAATTAATAAATTAATTTTTTTTACATTAAAATTAAAATTAAAATTTTTTATAATAAAGAAAAATTTAAAAATTTAAAAATTTTATATTTTTATATTTTTAATTAATAAATTTTTTTTTATTTTTTTTATATTTTTAATTAAAAATCATATATTAATTTTTTTCTTTTTTAACACAAAATAAATAAAAAAATCACAATTATTTAAAACATAAAAAGTTTTTAAAATTTTGATAAATAATTTAAAAACGTTATTCCTTCCCTAATAACGATGCCAAAAACTTAATAAAACACAACAAGACCGAAATTAGGTTAGCAATACCGATCTCACGAATACTTTAGTTTTATATTTATAAAACTCTCGTAAGTGTACAAATCATTTTATAGAAATTGATAAGTATACTCTTAAGGTCGATATAAGGAAGAAATATATATGGTTTTTAATTTATTATTCAAACTTTTAAAAATGAAATTAAATCCTAAGCATCCTAACATGATAATTTGATTTTTGTATTTCCTAATCTAATAACAAAAAAATAAAACTTAGATATGATTCAATAAACAATTATGAAATTTTTTATAATTCATAATAATAGAGTATTTATGGATATAATAATTAAGTTAATTATGTTTGCTTATATTATTTAGGTTATTAAAGATATAAATAGATATTTATTTATTCTCTTTTTTATATATAAATACCACATTTGATGGAGTTAGATATTCTTTATTAATTAAACAAATAGATTAAAACTTATAGGTGAGGTAAATAATTAATTTTTTTAATTAAATTAATTCTTTTTTTCTAAGAGATTGAAAATAAAGCTTTTAAATGCCACCTTTGGTGGGGTTAGACATTTTAAACTTTATTTAAGGTGTCCAAATTAAATCTAAGAATTTAATTATCTGATTACTAACTTTCAAGTTTTAAAACCATTCTTGAAAATATGTTGTCAATACATTTTCGAATAATAGTTCTTATAATATCTTTTGAAATAGAGTTTTATTCTAACCACCTGACGATTGTACCAACAACGTTGTTATTGTATCATATTTACAAAAAAACAACCATGTTAAGTTTAACCATAGAAAAATTAGACATAACATATAAGAATAAAACATAAAAAAAATATCTATAAAGAATTCATTTTAAAATTATACCTCAAAAGAATCCTTACAGAATTTTGATGCTAATTCTATTGCTGAAAAACCTCTAAATGGATTTGAATTTCTGTTTATTGAATCAAAAACTAGAAATCTATAAAAGTATAACTAATTCTTCTCAAAAAGAGAAGAACTTTAAAACTAAGAACAAACTAAGAACTAGAGAGAGAGAATTTTGTGATTTTTGGGATATTTTTACAATGGGGAGATGATTTTTTTATAGATGATAAAAGGCCAAAAAAACGTTGGAAAATATCTCAAATATTGATTTTGGACGCGTTTGGACTTGTTGGCACGCGTTTGGGGGGTGAGATTTAAGGTAGACGGGCGTTGGCATGCACGAGACAATCGTGGGCGTGTGCTGCTATGCATGCACAGCGTGCACGAGACTAATCATTTTTGACATTTTTTTTTATCATTTTGCCTATTTTGTCCAATTTTTCCATTTTTAGACTTTCACTCATTTTGTTTCTCAACATATTTGTGATGTATTGCCTCTTGAATTTTTCTTCGAATCTTTAAGTTATATTTGAACGAAAATACCTAAAAAACAAAAAAATAATAATTGTGATTCCAAAAAGACAAATTTATATAAAAATATGATAAAATCATGCAAATATAAATTTATTTAAGCAATTAAATTACATTAAATCATGATAATTTTAGTGTTTTTTAAGCACTCATCAACTTCATTCATATAGAAGGTTTCTATAAGTGTAATGCCAACCAAATATATATAAGGTTGAAGCAACAATTGTCAAAAGAATTTGACATGAAAGACATTAGACTGGCAAAGGAGATTCTTGGGGTGCAAATCACTATAGATAAGCAAAAAGGCACTTTGAAGTTATCTGAGGAGGAATACATGAGAATGTTTTGCAAAGATTTAACATAGGGAATGCCAAGGCAATTCACACACCTTTGATTAGTCATTTTCGCCTATCTAATGATCAGTGTCCTCAAATAGAGTAAGAGAAAAACTTCATGACTAAGGTTCCTTATGCCTCAGCCATTAGAAATTTAACGCATGCAATGGTCTGTACAAGATTAGATATTGGCCATGTTGTGATGACTATTTGTAGGTTCATGTCAAATCTAAGAAAGATTAAATGGGAAGCAACATAATGGATCTTGAGGTACTATGAGACACCAAAAAGAAGTGTTTGTACTTTGCTTAATGAAAGTTAACATTATAAGGATATATAGATGCAAACTTTGTAGGGGAATTCGATCAATGAGGGAGCAACACTGGTTATATGTTCACTGTGAATATTATAAATGTTAGTTTGATGTTACAAATACAATTTTTTTTTGCATTATCCATTGTAAAAGTTGAGTATACAAAAGTCACATAAGCTTGTAAAGAGATAATTTGGTTTCAAAGATTGTTAACTCAATTAGAATTCAGACAGTGATTATCGATAAATTTAAATTATATTCAATTTTTATGACCATACAAGAGTGACAATACCTAAACAAATAAGTGAACTAATTAAAGTGTGAAAATAAATTAAAATTAGTTTTCAAATGATAGATTACTAATTAATTAGAATGTTACTAAGACAAATTGAAAAGATCATCCCTCCTTTATAGAGAGAATTATGGGAATAAAAGCAAAATAATGAATGAAAAGAACCTATAGAGAAATGAGAAGAATGAAGAGAGTTTTTTCCCCTTAATTCATGATATGTTGTTATAATATTAATATATATAATATTATAAAAATTTTAAGGATTCAGAAGCTGAAGATCATTTTCAGAGAAAACAATATATATATATATATATATATATATATATATATATATATATTAGAAAAGAAAAGAGAGAGAAATAAACTTTAAAGAAAAATTTAAAAGAGTTTACAATTTTTGAGTTTTGATATTATAATTCATTTCCTACACTTAAATAATTATAGTAAAATTTGTTTGATATTTTAACTACATTTATTTCATATATTTGTAAATTTAATTACTTAAAAAATTGTCATTTTCTTAACAACTTTATACAAACGATTAATGGGTTTCACCCATCGCCCAGCCAGTCCTTGCAGTTGTCGAAGTAGAACCTGGTTGTGCTCCCAGAATTCGTTCACCTGCTGCAACGCCAAGCCATGCAGTGACTCGCCTAGCCAACCACAACCCTTAAATTGTAACATGCAAAGCACGTGCCAAACCTCATATACCAAAGTTACAAACAATTCAAGTTGGTGCTGATCAAACTCACTCAGCCCTTTCCAACAAAACTCAATAAATTGCATGTGCTTGAACTATTTATGACATCCCACCCATTTGGAATTTCACCATATACCTTTTCCACTAAATTACTTTAACATTAGGCATCTCTAAATTTACATCAAATACAATATTAACACATTATTTTATGCATATAAAGAACACGTTGATGCACATATATTACTAAAAAAATACATACAATTAGATTATTTTTTTAATTTTTTTTTAAAGATTTGCAACCCCCTAGAAGAGCTCCCTCTAGTTGTAGAATAATTTTATTAGCATACAATGAGACTGTATAGCTACCACTATGTTCATTTTTTTTTTTATTGATTTTCATTATAAATTTTCCTATAAAATCAATTACCATTCATAATAATTAATAAAATATTTAATGTAAAAATACAAATGATTGTTTATCATTTCAACTAATTTGTTTTAATTAATTTATTTATTATTATCTACAGTACTGCTATATATAATAGACACAAACTGCTGGGATACGTACACCCATTGGTAAATGCTAGCCAAATAAATAATTAAGAGTGTAGTTGAATGTGGTTGTAATGAATTAATAGCCCCCTCTTATCTCAACCAAAATCTTCACTCCTAACTCCTTCCACTATATATATATATATATATGTCGATCTACTTAATTTACTTCAACCTCTATCAGATAAACTAAGAAAATTACAACTTTTAATTAAGAATATATAGAACAAATTAATGGCTTGTAGTGGAAAAATGGAGGTAGAGTTTGAAATTAAGTCCAAAGCAGATAAGTTTTGGGAATGTATCAAGGATTCCGCTGCTATCTTCCCAAAAGCCCTCTCTCATGATTACAAGAGCATTGAAGTTCTTGAAGGTTCTGGCATGTCTGCTGGTTCAATTCGCCTCATAATTTATGCCGAGGGTACATATTTATTAATTTTATTGTTCACCTTTCTTATTTATTTATTTTTTCATTGAACACATCATAAACAGTAAGTAATGCTAGCTGGGTACATGAGAGCAGTCGTATCTATAAATTGGTATATATGTGTCATGTGAAAAACTCTATATATTCCAACTATTTACGCATTTCTAATGCAGACACATTGAAAATTAAAGCAAATATTTTTTAAAGAGTCATGATCTTTAAGTTTGTTTTTTTAACTTATATAAAATATTAAAATGTGGTACCTAATTATTTTTTAATTCATATAGTTTATTCTTTTAAGGTTTTCAAATCTAACAAATTTAATTTAAAATTTTAATTTATATCAAATTAATTTAATAACATTATACTTAATAATCAAATTTAAAGTTTATCATACTTCATTAAATATTGTTAAATCAATTTAACAAAAAATTAAAATTTTAGATTAAATTTGTTAAATTTAATTTTTTTAAAGATTATATTATATAAATTAAAAAAAATTAAATTATAATATTTTAAATAAATTAAGTAAAAAATGTATATATAAGCATTCCACTCTACGGATCTGAATACCAATCCATAAGATTTACGTGAATGAGTTTGCAACCCAATTGGTACGTATAGAATAACTTATGCATCAAATCACAAATAAACACATATTTCAATGGATGAAGGGTAAGAATGATTAGTTAATTATGATTAAAGTTTATAAAAATATACTAATTTTTGGATATGACAATTGGGTTAAGTTAAAAATTCACTAATTAAAATTAATTTTTTTTAAAAAATATCATAAATGAAATACATATGAATACTTATGTGTGTATTTTTTAGTTGTTATATGTTATTAAATCAATCATTATGTGTTTAAATCCATTCAAATTCATATAATTTAAGTTGTAATTAATTTAAAAAATACATAATAATTATTAAAAATATATATGCATGTATAATACCCTATCCAAAAATTAACAAACATTTATACATTTTAATTATAATTAATGTAAGATTGATACCATTTTTCCTATTTCAAAACTTGAAAAAATGTGAGAAATGAAGCATATAAATACCTATGTGTACCTATGTGTGTATATCTTCTTAAATCAATTATGATGTGTAAAAATATATTTAAATTTATATTATTTAAATTATAATTAATTTAAAAAACACATAATAATTATTAAAAAATATACCCACATTTTAATCATAATTAATATACTATTCTACCATTTTACCTATTTCAAAAACATAGACTCAAACTAAAATTGTTAGGTTAAATTTTAATCGTGATGTAACTAGTGATTTTTGCTATTAATTAATTGACTAATTTCTTGCTAATATCAATAATGAATTAAAGTAGTGCTCTCATATATTTTTGTTTTGTGTAATAAGATTCTCCACTGGTAAAACTATCAAAAGAGAAAATAGACTCGTTTGATGACGCAAACAAGACATACACATATTGTGTGATAGATGGAGATCTGACAAAGTACTACAAGGTTTTTAAGGGGAAGTTGGTTGTAACTCCAAAACCAGATGGAGGGAGCTTGGTGAAATGGTCATCTGAATTTGAGAAAACAAGCCAAGACATTCCAGATCCTAACCTTATCAAAGACTTTGTTGTCAAGAACTTCATTGAAATTGATGATTATCTTCTTCATCAGTAGTTATTCAACCCAATCTACTACATTTCTAGCTAGCTAGCTCTATGCAATATGCTTGTGTTTTCTAGTCTAGACACATAATGTAGTACTATGTGAATGATCATGTTATGAGATCAATTTGCTTAAATAAAGAATTGCTTCTTCCAAGCATTCTCAAGTATACTTATTTTATGACATGTATTACTATATATTTCATTTATTTTTTTTAAATAACACCTTTAAAATTTATAATAACAAAAATAATATTTACAATAACATTGAATGAATTTAAATCAATATAGATAAATTTAAATGACGTTTAATTAGACATACTTCAATAAAAATAATATGCATAATTTTTTTAATATACTGATAATATATGATTTTTTTTCAAATAATATTATTTTTATTGTTTTAAGTTTTAACTATTAATTAATTAACTATAATTAATTTAAAAATTATATTATTAAAAAAAATTAACAATTCACTAAATAAAATATTATATTTATTATAAGAATTAAAAATTATTATTTTAGTTTATATTATATTTTTAACTCTATATTATATTAGAAATTTTATTTAATTAATTTTAATTTATTATATATAATAAAAATTTAAAAATATTTTTAGAATTTTTCTAAATCATTATTTCTATTTATATTAAATTTTTAACTCTTTGTATTAATAATTTTTTAAACATTTTGTATTATACATTTAATTTTAATTTATTATATGTAATAAAAAATTTAACAATATTTTAAGAATTATTTTTTAAAAAATAATACAATATGAACACCGTTGATACGATAAATAGTATCGTATCAAATTTGATGCAAAATTGGAACAATTTTATACTAAATTTTACACCAAATTTAAAGATTTTGGTGAAGTATTGGAGTGTCAGCAGTCAAATTCTAACCACAAGCCAGATACTGAGAACAAATATCTTTCTTAGAGCTGAAGAAGACAACATTGAAACGCCATGTGAAAAATGAAACATGGAGCCAAACCCTAACTAGTACATCAACCAAAGGACCAAAATAACCCTTTTAGTCGGTGCTCCTCGCGTGAGGCCAAAGTTGGGGCCTTTACTAAACCCACTCAAGTGACGAGTCCAATCCCACAAAAAAAATACAAAGAGGACCCTTTGATTTTAAACCAAGTACAATAATTGTTATAAAATGTGTCATACCATGCTCCCAATACCTATTTAGACGAAGAAATATAAATTAACAACATAAAACAAACATAATATCGTACACCGATGATTTGGCAACCCAAACAACCATAAGTAAAAATCAAATATATTAAATCAAAACATTTTAAAGATCACATATTGAGAAGTAATTAAAAGAAAAGTGTCATACATATATTTTTTTCAATGTAAATCACTTATAGATAACTACTTAAATGTTAAGTAATCTTAACTAGTAAGCAATACAAATAAGTTTTTAAGACTACTAAAGATGAAGAAAAGAATACTAAGAAAAATATGGTGGAATGAGTTTGTATTAAAAGGATGGATTAAATATTATAAGGTTTAGTGGTTTATTATTAGTTTCTTTATTGATGTACAAATGGGTTATATATCTCTATTAATAATTCTTCACCTCCTGTGTCATTAAGCTAAAGTAAAAATCTTTATGAAATATCTCTCATAAATAATAAAATATGTTAACTTTTAAGAAAAATGTCTAAAATACTTGTTTATGTGAATGGGGTTTTCTTTTGTTAAGTAGTAAGCCCAATGTCAAATATCTTGGCCCATTTTAATAGCTTCTTAAATCTTCAACCATATATTATAAGCTTCCTCCGTAGCTCTTATATATGCTATTCGTCTTCTACTTCAAGAACACGAGGGTGCAAATGGACTCTACCTAAATTGTTAGTACTCACCTCAAACAAACTTCAATGCACATATTTAGGACTTGGAAAGAACACCAAATTGCTAGCAACTTCCACTTGTCAATTTTATACATCTTTCTAAATTTTGCTTGTTTAGCTTCTAGATCACCATATTAAGCACAAATTGTGGACATAGGTCTCTAAAGAGCATTGTTTTTGTTTTGACACTCATTGTGCACATGGATCATCATAACTTTTTTTTTTCATTTCTCCCCTCTAGTTAACTTATACACAAAATTATATTTTAACATTTGTTAAAAAGTAATGAGAGGTAAAAATAAGTCACTTCGATTTAATATACCAAACAAAAAATATAAATATTTAAGGAAACATATTGCTTATGATACTTGTCATATTAAAAGAAAGCCATCGTCCTAGTTAGTTATTTCTATTTGCCATCTTGTGGAAGTCACGCTCATGCCGTTTACTTCATCCCCATAATTAAACTTTCAATCATTTCCACCCAATCCAAGAAATAAATATATTATATCATGTTATGTTTTTATTTTTTTCTTGCCAATTGCAGTATTCTCCTTTAAGACCGCCCATGATAACACATCGGCCCTAAAAACTCGGTTTTTGAAGTTTATGTTGATTTTTTTTTTAGAAAATTAAGTCAAATAACATATTAAAATCTATAATAACAAAACAACAATCTAATAGTATTAAACGTATTCGAAATTAACATATTTACGAGTCCTAGTTTAACTTAAATTATATTTATTGTAAAATGATGGGTTAAATTTTTTTAATAGAAAATATATGACTGAACACAAAGAATATTATTATTATGGTTGCAAGTTTTTAAAAATACTATTTTTATAGTTATAAATTTTAATGTGTGTTATTTTTATGATCGAAAATTTTTAAGGGCTTATTTTTATTGTTTTTGCAAACAATTTTAAAATTGTGATTTTGAGACATTGTTTTCTCAACTTCAAAATATGTGATTTTTGGTTTAATGAAAAAAATGTGACTTTTGGCTTCAATATCAAAAATAATTTCAGTACTTTTGTATGCACATCAGATAAATACATAAAATTGAATCCATATAAGAGAGAGAGAAAACCAGAAAATAGAACAATACATGTGGGTTGGGGTACTTGAGTATGTATCTCTGCTAAGATATACTCCCTTTCTCAACAATAGCACTATGGTGGTATATATAAAAATTTATCACCTCGTTTAATTTTTGTTTTTTTATATATAACCTACTTCTTTAGCAAAAACGTTATCATCTCACTTTTATTAGATTAATTTAACCTACCTTTTATGCATTTGGTGGTTTAATTTTTTAAATACCTAAATATTATTTATAAATAATTAAAATAAAGTATACATAAAAATAAAAACTCTAAATATTATTATAAGAAACTTATTTAGTCAAAATATAAGTCAAATTGTTGATATTTTATGAAATTTAAGTCGATAATTTAATATACTTCTAAAGAAAGTATTTTGGGTTTTAAAAGTAGACCTATGAGACAAAAAGCATATTTTAATTTGTCGTCAAAGGTGTAAAAAAAACATCTAACTCAAATTAATATATATATAATAATTTTGTTTGATGAAATAACCTAATTCTTTTCAAAATAGTTCTCGAAGAAAAAATATTATTAAGTTCTTTAATACTTCTCTTTCACATCAATAGAGATGAACAGACGATGTGTTTTTTAAATATCAACGAAAAGTGAGTTTTAAATATGTGTAAGAAAAGAACTCAGTTATGATACTACTTAAAAATCTATTACTTAATTTTCTCCAAAAGAATTTTCGAAGAAAAAGAGATTTTGAAGAAAAATGGTTTTATAGATTTATAAATACAGCGAAAATAAAATCTTTGGTCGAAGTGAGAATTTAAGTTTCTTAATAACACTGTTTATGTATAATATTTTTTTTGTGTAATGGGGATTCGAATTTTTTTTGTGCAGTGAGGATTCGAATTTCACGTGCAAGTTAATCAAGAATTATCACTAAAGTTAAAATTGACTTTTCCTACATCGATGCCCGAATGTTTAATATGAAAATGTAAATTTGTTTACAATATATCTGTGTTGGTATAAATCCAAGTCGGCATAATAATTCGCCAATCCATCGTGAAATGGAATAAGTCATAATTTTTTAATTGTCGTTTTCATGAATACTCGATCCCAGTAATCAAAATTAAAAAGTCAAACTATCTCAGATATGCTTATCGCTATTTATTTACATAATACTCTTATGTTTTACATATTTAATTTGCCAGCCTCATTAAACTTTGTTTTGGAAGCAAAAACAAGAGAAAACCCTTGAAACTAATACAAATTAAGGACATAAATATCAACAAAATCCAATGGTTAAGTACCATTTGTAACCACAAGTTAGTAGGGTTAAAGATTTTGATCCCATCAGCCAGTCACCAATTGGTGTGCTAAGTTAAGCTCTCTCATGTGAGAAATTATATATTAATTCAAGAATAAATGATGTTATATTTTCATTAATTTTATTAGATGTTATTTAAAAAATATATTATATAGTTATACTTTTCAATAAAATCATTATATTTATCTTTCATCATATTAATCTAAACTAATACATCAATAATAAATCAGGACTAATGTATAATTTATGTTCTCTTGGACTACAATTGAACTGATCAACTATGCATACACGTAGCAAACAAACAATTGCACGTGTATAACCACACTCCAGTTTTAAGTGGGTCCATGTTGATTTTTTAAAAAGAAGTTATAATGTTATTTTGTTTTGAAATTAAATGACAAACTCCCAGTTAAAAATTAAGTCACTAATTACTACGATACATATCCACTTTGAGGCACCTATAAAAGATAAATTTTTATATATTATTGTATATTTATGTTAATCATTAATTTTATCTTCACTTTTTATATTTTTTATTTTTATAAAAATAAAAAATATAAATAAACTTATTTAATTACATGTCAATACTCTAAAAACCTTAATATAACTAGTAGTTGTCTATTGAAAATGACTTAAAGCATAGAGGTATTAGAGATAATCATCCTATGAACAATGGAGATAGAAAGTGATGTTAATGGTGTATGTGATCACTACTATAATACATACATATAGTCTCAGAGATTTAACCTCGGTTTTTAAATATTGTATGTGATTACTACTACAATACACATATATATAATCTCAGAGATTTAGTCTCAATTTTTTAAAAATTGAGACAATAGGGTTTTGATCTCGTTTATTTAAAAACTGGGATCATAGATATACCCTATTATTTTTTTACACCACATACCAAATTTTTTATCAATTTTTTTTTTATTTTTCTCTCCCAATCTTTTATTTTTCCTTTTCCCTCTTTTTTTTCCTCCTCCCAACTGATCTCTTTTTATTTTCCTTTTTTTTCTTTCCCCCTCCTTTTCTTTTCCTTTCTTTCCCAACGCTATGCGAACCTCTTCCTTCCTTTTATTTTCTCTACCCCAGCATACACCATTCCTTTTTGTGACTCAATTTTGGCCGTACCGCTCACCCTTTCTACCGCTTCGTGTGTGTCATCATCAACAAAAACAACATCGACCTTTCACTTCTGGAAGTAGTTGAGAAATCCCAAAACATAATGGAGATTCTCGACCTACTAACCCTAAAGAATCATGTGCTCTCCTTCGAATATGTTGCAAGCTGCTGCTAGAGAAGTCGCAAAGATAGAGATAAATGAAAGAGGTTATAGGTTGTACCAGAATAGAGGCTTATTGGGTCTTCCAGTAAAACCCTATTATGGCCTTTGCATTGCCAGTAATCTTCCTCAAAGAATTATCTAGGCGTGTCTCTCTATTTTCCTTATGATCCCTCTTAATTTCCTCTGGTCAATTTTGTTTGGATCCCTAAAAAAGGGATTAATTTTCAAATTCGTGTAAGCTTTTTTTCGTTTTCTAGTTGTTCAAATTTGTGTCCATAGTGGAAATTGGGACGTTTTCTGGAATTTATTCTTGGTGGTTTTACTTGATCATTAGTTAATTTCAATCGAGGAAAAAAATTCACCTTTTATTAGTTTGATATTTTCCTTTTCGAATTTGTTACTATTCTAATCATTTTTGTTTCTTCCACGTCTAGGAAACTCAATGTCTGCTTAGTGAACCTAGTTTGTGATTCATTATTTCTCTCTCATAAGTTAGATTTTATTCCTAAATTTAATTTTGCATTGTTGTTTTAACCATTCTTATTCTTATTGTTATATTTTTCTTAGATAACGTGCTTATGATGACAACCCCAACCTATAGGTTATAATGCTACTATTTCTACCTGACATATGCATGCAACATGCCTTCAACTATTAGAGGAGAATTTGCAACCTAACATGCGTGCTTTAAATGTTGGGTCAGGTATATCACATGTTGTGTCTTGCACAAGTTCACATTCTTCCTTTAAAATGAGTAGTCACCATCTCCTTTTATTGTTAAGAAACATAAGTTCACACCCTTCCTTTAAAGAAAAATGAGTAAAAACAAAATGTATATTATAGTGCATTATGTGGTGTTGACCTTTTTGGCTCAATGATATACTCTTAGGAAATAAATATGGATATTGTAGAGCTCAAAAATCAAAGGAGTGATCTTGAGGCTCAATTGAAAAAGGTATTATCCTATGTAACTATTTTGATGATATTATTGTTTATTGAATGTTCTACTAGTACCTTTTGGCTGCTGTAGGTCAATATCTCCTTGGCTGTTGCTAATGCTTTTCACCATGATATTAGGGAAGATAGAAATCAATTTGAGGAAGTTTTGCTTCTGTTCTTGCAATGGTTAAAATGACTATCTTTTTAATTTTGGTTTGATTAAAAGTTAGAAGTGCTTAGCTCACTTAACTAATTCTTTTGAGAACTTTCAGGTTTGGGAAGGAGAGGGAATTCTTAGCTCATAATGGTGTTGGTGCTAATAATAATATTTTTCTACAGCTTCGTTGTAACTATATAAGTTGGATTGATCACTCTTATTGTAGAAATATATTTTATGATTTGGAGGATAAATCTGATCTAGAATTGGTTGCAGTTTTATATGCAATAAGTAATATATACCTATACATATCCATTTTTAATGCATATTTTATAATTAAAAAAAGTTACATTTTGAAATCTAAATCCAAAATATAAATTTTGTTCCCTTTATGTGTCACACTAGAGGTAAAATCACTCATGTTGCTCATATTTGTCATGCTAGTTGTAAGGCTATCCAAAATTTTTATAGAAACACTACTGACTTTGCCCAAAAGTGAGCTCACTTATGATACTAGAATATGCAGAAGTCAAAGTCGTTGGTATCTTCAAAGGTGGTTTCTATGTTTATAAAATCTCTCAAATTCATTTTTCATAATAAGGCTCATTATTCATCTAGGGTTGCTGATTGCTTAGTATGATAATTTTAATTTGTGAAGCATTGAGCTTATGAACTATCATTAGCAAGTTGAGATACTTGTGATGGTTTGTCAATAATGCTACTATTTCTGCCCCACATATGGACGCAATATGTCTTCAATTGTTGAAGGAGAATTTTTAACCTGGCATGCGTGCTTTAAATGTTGGGTCAGGTATATAACATAGAAAAAACGTTATCAAATAAGGTAATAATTGATGACACAAAATCATTATTGTTGACCCATGAAAGTAGAATTGATAGAAGGAGACAAAAGTTAATTTCACCATTAATTACTACAAATTTGAGTGTTAAACCTGAAAATAATGTTATGACTAGTAATGAACACAAAGTGTTTGGTAATAATAATACAAGACCAAATAGTACAATTACTCAACAATTGGGCAATATGCAAATTTAAGAAGGGCAACCAAGCCAAAGATCTCAAGAATTGATGCCTGCCACTACTACAATATTGATATATGGCCTCGGTTTTTAACCGTGAACATAGATCTAGCCAAGGCCTAAGTGAGAGAGATCATAAATTGTTACCTATGGCTTCGGTCTTGTAAAAAACCAAGGTCATAGACATATCCTATGACCTAAATCTTATAAAAAAACTGATGCCATGAGGTATATCTATGACATCGGTCTTTAAAAAACCAAAGGCATAGACATACTATTTAATCACGGTCTTATAACCAAATGATGTCTATTGTCTAGGTTATACTTAAATCATGACTACATACATCTCAATTAACCTCATTTATCAATATAAATTAAAATAAACTAATAAATTAAGCATATTAAAAATTATTATATTAAAATTAAGTATGCAATTACAAGTCAAAACCGATAACTTTTATTAAAATGAGCATTATTATATATCATAAATATATGAAAATTACAAGTGATATAGATCATTAGATACAGTTCAAATATAGTAATAAAACTATGTCATCTCCTTTTAAAGATTTCTTATGCTTCTTAACAATAAAAAGATCCTCCTATATTTTTTGGACTTCTTGGCATGGACAAAAGTGCCCAAGTAGCTAATATTGGGGATGTTGTGTAGAAAAAACAACTATAATGCACAACCTTTTCCAATACCTACGCATGTAGGAGCACCACTAACTTATGGAGGGACTTATACTCAGGCATTGCCTTTTTTCAATGGATCATTCTTTTCATCCCATATGCTACATCCTTCACAAATTTAGTTGTAGAAATAACCATTATGATCTAAGAAAAACCAGTATGGTCATCAGAACAATATCATTTCTAGTGGTTCCATGTCATCCCAAAATCATCACCATAGACCACATGTAGATGGCATTAATAGTAGCACTGGAAGCTTGCAAGCCTTTCCAGCCCCTAATTATCAATCTATGCAGCCAATACAATTGCATTCATGACAACATCAGTAGTAGTAGCAAAACCATCATTAGTTGTTCATTAATATATTGCAAAATGTAAAAAAATCAAATTTGCAACAAAGTACAAATCTACAGAACAACATAATCTTATGGGCATATGCATATTCCTCAAATTTCATGTAAATTGTATATGCAATATCCAAAACCAACATATCATCTAGCTTGGAAAGATATTTGTAAATAACATAAATAACCAAAAATCATACAGATCAAAATGTAGATAGTTAGGAATTTTCTCATGAATAAATAATAACTAATGCACCAGAATCTATGACACTAATAATTAAGATGTTCCACCTAGCCAATAAAATCAAATACGTCATTATTGACAAACCATCATAAGTATCTCAACTTGCTAATGCTAGTTCATAACCTCAATGCTTCACAAAGTCAAATTATCATACCAAGCAATCGACAACCCTAGATGAATCGTGAGACTTACTACGAAAAATGAATTTGAGAGATTTTATAAACACATAAACCACCTTTAAAGATACTAACGACTTTGACTTATGCATATTCTAGTATCATAAGTGAGCTCACTTTTGGGCGAAGTCAATAGTGTTTCTATAGAATTTTTATATAGCCTTACAACTAGCATGACAAATATAAACAACATGAGTGATTTTACCTCTAGCGTGACACGTAAAGGGAACAAAATTTATATTTTGGATTTAGATTTCAAAATGTAACTTTTTTTAATTATAAAATATACATTAAAAGTGCATATGTATATGTATATGTATATATTGCTTACTATATATAAAACTGCAACCAATTCTAGATCAGATTGTATTCTCCAAATCATAAAATATGTTTCTACAATAAGAGTGATCAATCCAACTTGTATAGTTACAAAGAATTTGTAGAAAAATATTATTATTAGTACCAACACCACTATGAACTAAGCACTCACTCTCTTTTCCAAACATGAATGTTCTCAAAAGAGTTAGTTAAGTGAGCTAAGTACTTCCAAATTTTAATCAAATCAAAATAAGAAAGATAGTCATTTTAACCATTGCAAGAACAAGGGAAGAACTTCCTCAAATTGGTCTCTATCTTCCCTAATATCATGGCGAAAAGCATTAGTAGCAGCCAAGGAGATATTGACCTACCACAGCCAAAAGGTACTAGTAGAACATCCATTTAACAATAATAACACCAAAATAGTTACATAGGATAATACCTTTTTCAATTGAGCCTCAAGAACATCCATTTGATTTTAAAGCTCTACAATCTCCATATATATTTCCTAAGAGTCTATCATTGAGCAAAAAAGGTCAACACCACAAAACGCTCTATAATATATATTTTCTTTCTACTCATTTTTCTTTAAAGGAAGATTGTGAACTTTTAAGACAAACGAATGACATAAAGATTTGTATTGGGGAAGAAAAATGACATAACAAAAAATTCTAACAAATGCAATTTAATAATTTATTACACCATAGAATGAGAAGATTACTATAGTGACCTCCTTAAATTTATAAATTAACGTCAACACTATGACTTGTTGATACTATTAGGGTTAGTAGTTGGAATACTAAAAACTACTAATAGAACACAAAAGAGACAATTAGTTCCAAAGATACTTGAGAGAAACAATTTTGAATTTTTTGTGGGCACTAGAGAGGTGAATATCCATTTTTTATCATATAGGATCTTGTAGTTGATATTTATTAAAATAATTCACATCGCATTCATAAAAATTAGCAACCAAGTATATTTTTAATCATGAACTTTCAAGTGCCAATTTGACTCGACAATTCTGACAAAGAACCGAGTCAAGTAGTTTCCAATTCAGGCAAGGAGGTCCAAGGGGATGGGCTCAAGTTGTGAAGACTTTGATTGAGGATGAGGTTGAACTCAGTGACTAGGTGGGTAAGTTGAGAAATGACTCGTTCCGTGGTGCATAGTGAAGATGAATCAGATGAGGATATGAGTCCTAACATTAGGTATAGAGATAGGGAAATGAGATTGTATCGATGAAGAAGAGAAGGAAAAACTGACTCGGGTGATGTTAACGAGTCAATCGAGAGGAGATGAAGTAGACGTGTGGAATTTAGGCGTAACGAAATTAGAGTGGACAAAG
The DNA here is from genome assembly GCA_037013495.1 of Hippophae tibetana. NCBI lineage: Eukaryota > Viridiplantae > Streptophyta > Magnoliopsida > Rosales > Elaeagnaceae > Hippophae > Hippophae tibetana. Next base: position 23,108,351 of record CM072805.1, on the reverse strand, counting down.
ATTCTCATCAAGGATTATGGTGGATGATGAGAATAAAGATGAAAATAAGGAAGGAACCATCATACCCAAAGAAGAGTGGTGAGTATGACCTTAATGGTGGCCAAAAGCACTATAGGATTTGATGGTGAGAAAGAGGAAAAATACGAGCGAGAAAATTGGGAAAAAGAAAAAAGAAAAATGTGAGCGCGAAAAAGGGAAAAAAGAGGAAAAATGAAAAAAAATTAATATAGAAATTTGGTGTGTAGTGTAAAAGAGATAAAATATATGAAATTAAATTAATAGATGAATGAAAAAATTGTAAAGTAATTTTTGTATTTTTTAAATGAATAACACACACAATATATTATTTTATTTCAATTTTAAAAAGATGGGGAACTCTATTGTTTTAATTATGATCACAATCATTTAATAATCGTGACTATATAAATTTGTTTATATTTAAGTAATTTTTGTAGTTTAACTTATAGTCATGGTTATTGATAAAACCGAGGCTATATATATATATACATTATAGCCTCGGTTTTTATTAGACTGTGACCAAAATCCTATGAGCTCAGTTTTTTGAAAAATTGAGGCTAAATTTTCATGATCAAAGATCACTATTTTAATAATGTTAGTTACTTTCCTCAAAAAGGATGAGGAAGAGCCGGTGGTAGAGGTTAATTTAACATCAATAGACCTCAATATCAACTATGTGGAAAGATGGGGTATTTGATTTCAAAATGTTGATTTCATTTTGAAGATACCTTTGTTCCTCAATATGCACCTCACTACCAACAAGTTCCTTTACCACCTACCCAGTTGTCTAATACACAACCTTCCTTCCAACACAATTTAGTTAAATCTTACTATTCACTAACACAAGCAATGCTTGCATTATCAGCTTATCCATAACCACTTGTAATGCCTTTCTACTCTTATCCTCGAGCCTATAATGTTTCTCATTACTCACCATATGCAATTGTCCAAGGTTTCCCTCCAGCTTATGTTCCCATACATAAACCATCACATGAACCCTATTGGTTTCCTGACTATGGTACGAATCATTATATAACCTCTGATCCTCAAAACCTTGCTACACTTAATTAATTTGGAAGAGGTGAGAAACTTATGCCAAGAAATGGTAAATTTATAGATATCTCTCAAGTAGATTCTAATCAATTTTCTTCTAATATTAATCATAATAGAACTTTTTTAATACATAATATTTTTCATGTTCCTAAAATTGTAAAATATCTTCTTAGTGTGTCAAAATTTTCTCAAGATAATCATGTATATTTTGAGTTTCATCCATTTCATTGTTATGTTAAGGACTAGAAAGCTCAAGAGGTTCTTCCTAAGAGCAAGCTCTTTAATGCCCTTTATAAGTTGGATCTTGATCTCCAAGGTATCAAGTTTAACTTTCATGCTTCCTCACAACCTGTTTCTTTGATTATTCCTATTCTTAAATTTTTATTTGTTACATCTTTAGATTCTATCTAATTGTAGCATCAAAGATTAGGGCATACGCCACTGCCTATTGTTAAGAAAGCTCTTTCCATTAGTAATATTTCATTTTCAAATTGTAAAAATTCTACTACATTGTGTATAACATCTAGTATTGGAGAAAGCCATAGACTTCCATTTTTTTCTAATTCAACTAGTCATGTTTATTAGCCATTGAAGTTGATATATTCTGATGTTTATGTATTTCATGTTACATCTAACAATGGATATAATTACTATGTTCATTTTACTGATTTTTTCGCTCGTTATACATGGATTTTAAAAAAAAAAACTAAATATATTGTTAATCAAGCCTTTCTTTAGTTTAAATCTCAAGCCAAATTTTAATTAGGAAGAAAAATAAAAAAATAAAATTCAATTTGATTAGGGATGTGAGTTTCAAGGACTCGCGTTTATTTTGTCTAGTTTTGGCATTGTTCAACAAACATTATGCCCTCATTCTTCTAAGCAAAATGATTTAGTCAAGAGAAAGTATCGTCACATTGTTGAATTAAGAATGTTAATGTTGTCTCATGCTTCATTTCCCCTTGTTTTTTGGATGAAACTTTCTTCTCTAGTACCTTTATTATCAATCGTTTACCCATACATTTGTTGCATGATAAATGTCCCCTTAGGGTTCTTTTCAAACATAAACCAAAGTATAGTTTCTTGAAGGTTTTTGAATGTTCATGTTTTCCATGTTTTAGACCCTATTCTAAACACAAGCATGATGCACATTCCATCCCTTACACTTTCCTTGGATATATTCCAAGACACAAGGGTTAAAAATTTCTTTCTCAATATGGAAAACTTTATGTTAATCGTGATGCGCTCTTTGTTGAGTATTCTTTCCCTTTTGTTGTTAAGACAACTTGTTCTAATGTTCATACTGGTTCTACCTTATTTAGGATTGTCTTGCCTATTGTTAACAAAAGCATGGCTTTTCTTGTTAGTCAAACACTATATTCAATTTATTAAACACCTCTTTTGTAGCTTTGCCCACTTCTTTAGGGTCTCAATCTCCAGGTCAATCTAATTCTTAACATTTGGACACATCCTTCTCACCTATTTATGTTTCACTTTCAAATTCTTAAGTGTTTCTTCCATAGAATAGTCACATTCTAGTTTCAATGTGTGTTCCTTCTCCTATTCAGATTCCTACAAATAACAATTTATTCATATCTCTAGCTATCCCAAGTACTTATACTATATCACCATCTCACTCACCACTCATCACCTCTTCTCAACCTTTCAACACTTACTCTATTGTGGTTTATTCTGTCTCTTTACCAACCAAAAACACACACTATATGATAACTCAATCTAAGGTTGGGACTTACAAACCAAAAGTCTTTCCCTCTATATATATTGATCCTACTATGCAATTAGAGTTTGGGAAACATGCCCTCTCTATCCTAGTTTGGGAAAAATTCATGCAATTAAAGTTTGATGCATTGGTTAAAAACAATACATGGAAGCTTGTACCATTCCTCCTAATAGAAAAATTATCAATAACAAATGGATTTTTAAAGTTAAGAAATTATCCAATGGTTGTTTGGACAAGAGAAAATCTCGATTATTGGCTCAAGGATTTCACCAAACTCCTAGTTTTTAATTTTCATAGGCTTTTAGTAATGTGGTAGAGCAAGTTACCATCATGACTATCTTGATTTTTGCGTTGTTTAAAGGATAGAAGTTACATCAACTGGACACTAACAATTTCTTTCTAAATGGCACTATTTAGAAAATATGTATATGAATCGACCCTAAATGTTTCAACATCCTGATTTTCCTCACTATGTTTACAAGTTGAACAACTATAACTTAAAATAGGCATCAAGGGCATGGTTTGATACCCTTAGTGTAGCCCTTCTTGGTCTTGGCTTTGCAAAGTCTATTGTTGAATTTAGTTTTTTTTTTAAGATGACAAATACATCTATCATTTATCTACTTGTTTACGTGGATGATATTATCATCATTGGGATTAATGAAAATGAAATTAAGAAGTTGATTAATTTGCTTTAAAATACATAAGGTTGCTTAACTACTTCTTGGCATAGAACTTACTACTTTGTCTAATGGTGAATTTTTAAAAACCAAATATATATTCAAGAATTGTTACAATGTGTAAAGATGGACAATTCTGAGTCTATATCAAGTCTCATGATCTCTCAACTTGCATTGTCAACTCATATAAGTGATCTTTTAAATAATCCTACCTACTATCGTAATATTGTTGAAGCCCTCTAATACCTTACTATTAAAAGGTCAAAAACATCATGTGTTGTTAATAAAGTGTGACAACTTATAGCCAAACCTTTGGTTCCCCGTTGATTAGTTGTTAAGAGAATACTATACTACCTTTAATGGACTACATCTTTTGGAATAGTCTTCAAACCATCCATATAATTACAATTTTGGGTATTTGTTAATGTTGACTGAGGTGCATGCCTAGATGATAATATACGTAAGATAAAAACATACTTGATAACGTGTATTTTTAAAGTTAAAATAATATTCATAACGTATAGATAATGATATAATTATGCGCTATAATTTATATATTTTTATCTTTATCTGTATGTTATGATCATAATTACAACAAAGTATATATTTTTAATATTTTATAAATTATATAGTATATTATAAACATATATATATAATATATTATAAACATAAAACATAATTAGTTTTTTTTTTAAACCAAAACTAAAATAACTATTTAGAATCATTTGTCGTACTTAGGCTGAGGAGTTTTTTCTTTCTTCTTTTTTTTTTCCCGTTAACCAAACAAATAAATTAGTTAAATGCTAACAAATAATAAATATCATCGCACAGTATAATTAATCAACACAAACAATTAATTAATACCGACCGAAATAGGCTAAATTGAGTTGTAATAAATTTAGGGGGAAAGTGAAGCGTAGCCCACCACCCCTAAGAGTAGCAGCGAATAATTTCACTACAGCAAAAAATTGTAACAGAAAATCCCAAGCCCCTAGAGTCTAGTTTGTGGCTAGCGTGAGCGTTCGAGCTGTCAAACACGTGCGTGGGGCTTTCCGTGTTGTACTAATTTAGAGGCCTCTAACAAACAAAACGACAAGTAGTTTGTACCCGTTAGCCAAAATTCAAACACTCTTTCTTTATAATATTAATCAACAATACAATAGTCTTTATCTTTGATTGGGGATTTGGGGATTTCTCGTCCTGAATGTGGCTCGGCTCACGTGGCCAATCCTGTGTCTCAAACTTATATTAGACTCTAACCCCTAAAACTCACAAAATCACACAAAGTGCTATATATAATAAGCCTACTTGCTAGCTTTTGCTCATCTCATAAATTATCTTGATTTGTTCAACCTTATATAACGTTTTTGATCTTGATTTGTTCAAATACTTATCTTCAAATTTGTGTTTAGTGTTTTAATTATATATACGATGGTGAGGAATGTTTGTAAAGGGCGGGACGTCTCTTCAAAAGTGAAGTGGCAGAGGAGGAGGAGACGTACGACTCGTCGTACTTCGGTTGAAATGAAGGTGAAGAAGCTTCAAATGCTGATACCAGGAGGGAAAGGGTTGAAACCTGACCCACTCTTTCTTCTGACTGCTGATTACATCCAACATTTGAGGTTGCAACTTGATGTTTTGCAAGCACTTTCCTACATTTTTTATTCTTGATTTTCTTTTTTTCTTTTCCTCTTTTTGAAGTATTGCTTAGATGATCACGGTTCAATGGTTCATGATGTGTTTATTATATCTATATATATGAACTCTCATGGAGATTTTATACGTTTCTTGTGCAACCCTTAATTACGTACCATTTTTTCTTCTTCTTTTGTCCTGGTCATTGAGAGAATTCTTCTTTCTTTCCTTTTTCTTTTTTTTTTAATAATTTGAAATAAGGCAAAAAAATTGGGCTTTTTATTGTCTTCTTTGGCAAGAAGAAGTTCAAATAATAGCAATTAATACCCTTTAACAAGGCTTTCAACTTTCTTAAAAAACATGAATAATGATTAGTTCCTTTTATTTTTGCCAAATTATGGTACTAAATGAGTACTACTTGACCACATGAGTAAGTAAAGTTTACACGACAACTTAAGTAATAAACATACATGAGGGTGTAGGTTCAAGTATCGGATGAAACGTGATTTATGATTAAGATTTTTGTGTTCAGCATGGAAGATAAGTCTTAACAAGTGAGTAAAAAGTTATACCATAATACCAATAATATGGTATAATATCACAGATACTTATCTAATGAAGTTTTAAAAAAAATTAGAAAAAGAAAAGAAAAAGAACTTGAACTTGAAAATCTATTAAGTTTGTTGAGTAGGATAGTAGAAGTCTTAATGGACTTATGATATTCTATTTTATAAACCCAATGGATCTCTATTATACTACAAGTAGTATACTAGAGTTATGTTAAGTTTAAAATATGAAATAATAGATGTATGTTAAGTTTAAAATATGGAATAACAAAGGTCTACTAGTTTTAAAAATTACTATGTCAAATATCTTTACTAACTTTCAATATCTTACTTGTCAAACTTAATAAACTTTTAATCGTAATATCTAAAAGTTAGTAAACTTAAATATTGAATTCATCTAATTTATTAGATTTATAGGGTATTTTTTCCTTCACAATTTAAATTGACACAAACTAGGATGGAAAAAAAACATATTTTGATAATATAAAACAGTATTTGGATGGACTCATCACTTTGACTGGAATTTTGAAAGATACTCGGCTTGCTTCTTATGACAATTGAAAGGAGAATACTATGCATCTCCTGTTTGTATAGACCAGATGGTATAAAGTTACCCTTTGGAATAGCTACTTTTGGTACATGTTTGGCGGTCACCCTGAACCCTAAGTACGTAGCTCAAAATTTTTGAAAACATTACTAGGAGGAGCGATTAACAAGAGATTTTGTCCATATCATAAGTTGATATATATGTTATGAAACCATTTCAACCAGAAATAAACTAATGTATGTTATAATATTAACGTGAAACTTTCTAAGATCTAACACTATATTGATGCTACTTCACTGGAGTCGGTTCGCTGAACCGACTTTAAATTAAATGACTTAAAGTTTAAAGTCGGTTCAAGGTGTGAACCGATTTTTTTTTTTTTTTAATTTATTCATTTTCAACCTATATTCGAGCATAAAAAAAATCAAAATCAGTTTAGCAAATAGTTCAAATAATACAAATATTTGAAAAATAAAATATTAATTAATAACAGAAAAATTACCATGGTTTTGTTCTATTTTATTCAAGATCGTCATATTCTTCTCCTTATGTTATAATACAAACCTACATATATAATACAAAAATCTATACACATAAATAATAACACATAATAACAGAAAAAAATATGAATAATAGGGGATCTAAAAGATTAGTTAGAGAGGAAGAAAACTCACTAACCGATGTTAAAAATGGTAGTCCTAGGTGGCCGGAAAATGAGAAAGAGTGAAAGAGAAGTGGAGGAGAAGGTTTTCGATTTTTTAGAGTTCTACAATGCTGAAAATAGTTTCTGTCTGAAAAGAAAGAAGAGAAAAAATTTATCCACGTGTGTAGCGTCGGTTGACGTGTCGAACCGACGCTATGTTACGTGGATAGCGTCGGTTCCAGGTGTCAACCGACACTATGTTACGTGGATAGCGTCGGTTCTAGGTGTCAACCGACGCTATCCACGTAGCGTCAGTTAACACCTAGAACCGACGCTACGTCCACGCATAGCGTTGGTTCGACACATCAACCGACGCTACGTCTTACGTGGATAGCGTTGGTTCGCCACTGAACCGACTTTAAACCAATTTAAAGTCAGTTTTTGGAAAAAAATCGACTTTACGTATCGACTTAAACACCCATTTTTGTAGTAGTGTTTTGACTTTTTATACAAAAAAAAAAAAAAAAAACTGTATATTTAAGTTTTCTAAAAAATAAATTACTAAATAATACTTGTACAAAATGTGCGTAGAAATCCATTTTATGAAGTAATAGACTTAGGTTACTTATTAACTTTGAAAACTGAGACAACTTAAGTCTATTAACTTATAAAATAGACTTCTTTGACCTAAAGTTTCTTACATTATATTGATATTCTCCATTGGAAAAATAGTTTTACTTATTAGTCTCTAAATAAACAATCCAATGAATAGAAGAATCAATGATTGATTCACTTTATCTATCATCTCTTCGTATTTTATCATTCATCATTGGAATCTAGTGGAATGGAATTTCTTATTAGACCATGAAATTATTCACATTGATAATGATTATAATTGAAATCCTCAAAGGAAGAGAAGCAAGGCGAGAGTGAATAAAAAACATTCGTGTCAGAGATGGTAGCAAATCCTTTTTTCCATGCGCTTCGGTATTACGTTGTTGGCTTGTGTGTTTTCAAAAAAAAAATATGGATTGTAATTTCTAGATCTTATAAAAGAGATGTTGAGATTTGAAGGTGATTTTATTATGTGAAACCATGATGTTTACATGGATTGTAGTTTCTAGATCTTATAAAAGAGATGTTGAGATTTGAAGGTGATTTTATTATGTGAAACCATGATGTTTACATGGATTGAAAGTTTCTCAACGAAACTTGAATGCTTAACCTTGATGTTGAAAAATAAACTCATTTACTATAAAAATCTATTCATCGTTTATATTTGTTTTTGGATTTGACTTAAGATGCTAACTCTTAATAGTCCAATTTTTTTAAATATTAAGACTCGGACACAAATGACAATAATGTATATTCTTTCCCAAATTTTTTATTGAAAGATAAAGATAAAATTCTTTTAAGAAATAATATTTTTGATAGGAGAGTAATATTAATAAATCGAGAAACATTTAACTATTAAGTGTTTTATTACGAAATATATTTTTATAATTATATTCGTAACAGTCCAATTATTGTATATAAATAAATTTGTTGTCAAATAAGAAACTTTGATATAATCCAAAGATAGAATAAAAAAAGAATTATGAAGATGAGAAGCAAGTTTTGTTAAAGAAGTAAAAAAGAGATCTCATTAAAATAACGAAATCAAGATTAAAAAAAAGAAATTTTTTTAGCAGATAAACCTTCCCTCAAGGTTTGGGGATAAAGAAAAAAATTTTGTTGTCATTGATTGTAAAAAAAATGTAAAACGAAAAAGAAAAGTTGTAATATTCTAAAAAATCAGAACAATTTAAAATCTCATTCTTGAGTCCAAGTTCCATTAACAGATGCAAGATGTGTCATTGTTCACCTTTATGACTGAAAGACAAGTGAAGTTCGACTAAATTTACTGTAGGTTGAGGTGAATTCTAGCACGTTGGATACTTGTCCATTTAACGATAAGTTAGATTAATAGTGTGTTCTTATGATAATGACTAGTTAGGCAAGTATTTAATTAGACTCCAGCAAATTGCTATAAAGTTCGACTAGTGATTGAAATTATATGAGTTGAATACGTGTTTAATTCAACTCAACAAGTTACTGTGAAATTCGATGAGTTGGATACTTATCTAGTTATCTTACAATTCACTTAGACGTGTCTAATTCGACTTTGATAAATGGGATCACTTATCAATCAAATTACAATCATTTGAATCCAATTTAGTTAGAACTGTATATAACACTGCTCCGTCAAATAGAATCACTAGACCGATCAAACTTCAATTAATTAAACAAATATTTAATTCTTGCCAACCAAGTTAGACAAATATTCAATCAAAATTCAATTATAATTTATCAATAAAAATTAAGATAATTTTTGTCATAATATGTAAAAAAGTCATCTGAATGTTAACTAATATGAAATCATAATAACATATAACTCAATAATCATATATAATCAATCTTACATTTCATCAACATTGAGGGTTACATCAATTTAACTCGAATATACTACCACATCACTGAGTTTTCAATTTGATTTGAATCCAACTACTGCTAGGAACCCTAGCAATAAGGTAACCAAAAATACAAACTTTAAAACAGAGAAACATGACCTTGAGTCTTCAATATGAACAATGATCTATCCTCTCTGTTCCCACAACTCTGGAAAGGGAATCATTAATTTGAAGTAATTTACACCAACACCTAAAAGGGAAAAAATTGTGAAGGCGGGGGAAAAGAGGAAGAAGCATACCCGAGGCCGAGCACAATCAGTCACGATTGCTACAAAGTATACTACCAATGAGCATACCCACCGGATAACAACCAAAAAAGGTTGGCACATCCACTGCAGCCACTGAGAACAAGTCATGTAACATCTCGAGAATTTCTGAAGACCACAAAATCTCATAAATCACTTGGAAAATTGCTGATTTGTCCTTCCTCCAACTTATCTATGTCGTTAACCTTGTAAGCTATCCTTATGCGCATGACAAGTGATTTCTGAAAATAAATGAATTTGGTTAGTGTTTTTCTATCAAAGAATAAGGGAGAAAAACCTAGAAAGAGGCAGAAACTGAATTATTCCAAGTCATTACACAAATGTATTTTTGTACAAAGTTCAAAATTAGATTATTAAATTGCAAAACATACAATGACGTATAGGCGGAAAATTTCTCAGTAATATAAAATAATTTTCAGCTCATTGAATTGGGTATCAAATTATAGATCACGAATATGATGTTACTTCATGATTAACAGGTAACTCTATGATATTCAGGATCATAACTTTTTAAGCGCATCCCTATAGGCTATAGTACATTGAAATGAGCTTTGGCCATTGAGCATGTAATGTCTATGATACCAGAAACATGATTCTTTCCTTCTCCTAAGTAATGACACGGTAATCGATACTAGAATTAGACTGAAATGACAAGGAGTTTCATAAAGTATCAAATAAGAAACAATCTCCTTTAATAAAACGGACCAAGAGATTTTCCCTATGGAGGAACTCCCACCTTGTTCAGTCTAAGTTCTTAGAAAAATGACTTCAATGAAGAAATAGAATCAGCAATGATAAGACAGACTTACAAAAAGGTGATAGTAAATAACCAATTACATATACAGACGCAAAAGGGCAAATAAATAAATAAGTAGATAAAATAAAAATACGTAAAACTCTCCGGTTTTTATATAACCCAGTACTTCACATTATTTCATTTTTAATCCCCTCAAAAAAAAAATTTGTGTTATTTGAATATATATATAAATGTGCGCGTACCGCGTGAAGGGGGTTAAAAATGAAATTCTATTTACGAAGAAGATTATACTATGTTATTAATATCGAGGAAAACCAACGTACAAATATTTACTCTCATGCATTGTTATGAAATCCAAAACATACTATCCCCATTAATAAAAAAAATAACGAAAAATTGGGTACCTTCCCATGTTGAGTGTTAGTAATTTTCAGATTTTGCGTGATGGGACCTTTACCACTCGCCGGTAGACTATTGCTGCTGGCTGGATCTAAATGCAGTTGAAGAAACTGTGGATAAAAAACACAAAATACATCAAAAAATTGACTTGAGGTCAACAAGATATGCGCCAATGAAGACAATGATAATTTTTTTACCAGATTTTACTTCAATAGATTATCAATCAACAATAGAGATCGAATGTTGAAAAAGACTTGTATGTGGATAATAATAATAAGAAGAAAGAAATTATACAATGAAAAAAGATCATGAATTATAATAAGAGGAAAGAAAAAAAGAAAATATACGATGAAAAAAGATCACGAATAAGCTCGCACTACAAGTAACTCAGGTTTTCCATATGTGCAATGAGAGAAAGGTAACAAAAATTGCAACTTTAGAACAAAAACAAAAGGAAATAAACGTGGGAATTGCATCTACTCACCTAGATGAGGATGTACCAACAATAAGCTCAACATATTTTAAAAATAAACATGTCATTAATTCTTAACAATATATTTTCAGAATCACCTTTGGAACTGCTGCCTGGAAAATAAAATCAGTGTAGTTATCCAAGGACAAATTCGTGAATGTTGCATTTACCAACGTTGTTTGTGGGTTTCCAGGAGGCTTTGAAAAGTTGAATGCAATCCTCAAGGAGCTATTCTCAAAAGCAACTATTGGTGGATAAGCTGACCCATTGTTTTCTGTTCATAAAAATAGAGAACCATCAAATCAATTATATATTTTTAAGAATTCCTAATTTACTTCAAAGCCATCCAACAAATTAACTTCTGTTCTCAAAAGTGTACCAGGTGCTGTTGGGTTGGCTGCTAAGCCATCCAACAAATCAAGGACAGGAGCAACTCCCGCAGAAGTGGGTTTGGCAGACAATGAAGATGAGAGTCCCTCCAATGGAGAAGCTGGCTTGATATCTTGAATAGATAAAAGCAAATCGGGAGTTGATGTGCTGCTTGGTGCAGAAGTTGTGCCAATTGACAAAAGATCCAGCAGAGCATTGGTGCCATTTTGGGGAGCAAAATTCGTTCCTGAACATGTGAGGAAAAATATAAATAAATGCATGGCCTAACTTACATAGTGTGTTTTTTTTTTTTTGGATTAAACCTAACTTAGTTAATAACGTGAGATCACTTATTTTTTCACGGTTCATAGATACTAATAATATTACTATTAAGTGGAGAAATTATAAAAGAGTAATCCAGATGGGCGTAAAAAAATTAGTAAGGAAATAATATATGAACATTCAAAAGTGAGATATGGGCTAACAGATACACTTACATGATGGAAAACCATGAAAAAAAATTAAAAGAGAAAACCAGTCTCATCAACTAGAAACAGAAAGATACACACGTAGTATCATATTCCACCTTCAAATCCCATTTAATAGTGAGTGCGCGTTGTCTACTATGAGATCATTCATAAAAGCATTTGGATATAAATTTTAAGAACAGGAAAAAGAAGGCCATGTTCTGGAAAATATAACCACTTCTCTTGGGTCAAACTCAAATGCTTCAGCAGGACATTTAAAAATAGATATCAAAGAAACAAACATAAATATTCACTTCAGTTTTGTTCTTTCAGGACATGCAGAGAATTGATCTCCTCTCATACATGGGGTATGGTATGTTGCCCAACACCTCTACATGTAATGTTACACGTAGATACATGAATGCCACACAGCAGTCATGAATGTTGCTCAATATCATATATATTACGAGAAAGTACAAATATGGACCACAGTCCAACTAACAGAGCTAATATTGGACAGATATCAATTATAAAATTAAAAACTAACCCGATTGTTTAGAAGTTGGTGCCAAATCAACACCAAGAAGATCCTGAAGAAAATCACCACCAGAAGAGCTAGGTGCTGGTACATCATCTGAGCTAAAATCCAACAAATCCACTAGAGGAGCAGCAGAAACTTTGGAAACTCCATTTGTTAAATTAATTGAAGCCATAGAGGGATTCAAAGCAGTAGGTGGCATGGAACCAGCCCTCCTACTAAAGAAAGTTGCTTCATCAAGAGCTGGCATCCTTTCAACCAGCGAAGACCTGCAAATGAGAACAAAATGGAAGTATATAACCAAAAGAATGGTGATAAGGATGAAACAACAGGGAGTGGAATGGAGATTCAAGTTCTCCCAAACTTAATCCTTTCATCTCATACCCAATATTCTGATGCTTTCTGGTAATAGAATTGAATTCAATGGATCTTTGTTGCAATTCAAGAACAAGGCTTCCTTTGTATTGAGCAATTATATCCTTTATCCTTCTACAATGTTACAAGAAGGAAATTATATTAACCCAGATGATAAAGACTTTAGATTTATATAAGAGGGTTCATAATAATGACAAATGCTTAAAGCTGGAATATAGTCCAAACATTAGGTTACTCAAGTAAGAAATGAAACTTCAATAAAAATACAAAAGTAAAAAATGAAGCAAGCACAATAAACATGGATGATACTTTGACATCAATCTCCCCTAAAAAAAAGAAGAGAACCACTAGAAATAAATTATCCAAAGACTACGAGTAAAATTATTTAATTAAACCAAACAAGAAATAAAGCAACAAAAAAAAAAGTTAACATACTCTGAACATGATGGGAAACGTGAAGAAAGTTTCAACAAAGCAATCAAAGCCATTGCTATGGTGGTGACATCCGATGTATGGAACTTTATTGCAATCTCTACAACATCCACAGCATCAGACTCTGTCACCTGCACAGAAACCAAGTTCATCTGGAAATTTTCGAAAAAAGCAGAAAGTAATAGACCTGAAATCAAACTTTCTACAATCAGATAGAACTCCTATGCCTCACAATCAAAAGGGATACAATTTATGATAATCGTAACAAATGAAAGGCTCAGAAAAACAAATTCCACTTTAAAAGTCTTAATTGAACGTGATAATAGCTAACTGCATTCAAAAGTTAATGAAACAGAGAGAATGATGCACTCACTGTTATTGGATCCTCTATATCGAGCATGTCAACATTATTTACCAACAGGTCACCATATTCTCCAATGCACCAGACTACCACTCGGACAAGACTTTCCTGGAAAAGTAATTTCAATTAGTCCATCAAAACATGAAATCCTTCAAAAAAAAATACTAGAAGATAATCTCCTGGAAATCACCTGTTTAGCTGATGCTTGGAATGCTCTGTATAATGCCCTGACAGTATACCCATGGAGATCAGAAGCATTGCTTATGATAACAATAAGAGCATGCCATACTTCATCCTTCACAAAGTTTCCAGCCTACTAAGTGATATGATTCAGATTAGTTAACAGAGAAATAATGGAGGAAATTCTGAATGTTTTGCAATTTTTAACAATTAATCAAAACAGTCTACTAGCTAAGCTTTCGAGAGGCTCGGTTCTCTCCTAATGAGCACAGCTTAATACAAATGATTAGTTACCATCCCCTCTCCCTTAATGTTGCCTATAACCCTTCTTCTCGTTCTCTCTACCCTAACAGAATTATAAACTAAATTCTCTAACGAATTTTCTCACACCATGTGCACAATCCATGCATTTCAGCCAAAATTACACATCGGCACTTATTGAGATAATACCTGATTTGCCCTTACGCTTTAAAACAAACCTGTGAGGTACCATCCCCCCAGGGGCCCAAACATTCACCTTGTCCTCAAGGTGAAACTCAGGAAATTGTTTCTGTATCATGTAGAAATCTTTCCAGATTGCTTCGAACTCGGGCAGTGTCTTCCATTTTAGTAATGGTTCCACATCACCAAGTTGTCCTTGAGCCTTAGGAGGTACTCCCATCAGCAATTCAGGTTCCACTATTAATTCAAGTTCGGAAGTCAATTGCAGTGGAAGCATAGGAGATGAGTCAGTTACCCCCACAAGCAAGTCGCAATTATAAAATATGAAAAACAGGATGTATATTGGCCATAGTGGGAAGCTCCAGTTTATAGGCAACCTTGCCAACGCGCTGAATCATCTTATAGGGTCCATAGAAGTGAGTAGCCAACCTCTCGTACTCTGAGCTATGGAACGTTCTCTATACAGTTTCAACTTCAAAAAGACTAAATCTCCCACAACAAATTCTTCTTTGTGCCTTTTACTGTCGGCTCAAAATTTCATCTTTTGTTGAGCCCTTAGTAAATGCATTCGTAGGTCATCCAGAATTGTGTCTCGGTCCTCCAACATTTGATCTATTGATGAAACCAAGGCCGTGCCACGTTCATATCAAAGGAGATGAGGAGGGTCACGACCATAAAGAGCCTGAAAAGGAGTACATTGTATGGAAGAGTGGAAAAAGTGTCGTACCAATATTCTGTCCATACCAACCATTTAGCCCATGTACGAGGCTTCTTCGAAACAAAACAATACAAATAAGTCTCCAGACATCTATTGACCACCTCTATCTGCCTATCAAATTGAGGATGATACATTGTGTTGTGCTTAAGGGTTGTGCCTCGTAACTCAAACAATTTACTCAAAAAATGGCTCAAAATATACTCGATCTTGATAAAAATGATGGATTGACGAATCCCGTGAAACCTGATTACTTTAACAAACATTCCAACAAATGACACAGTAGTAAAAGGGTGCTTCAACCATATAAATAAGCATACTTGCTTAATCGATCCACTAACACCATTATAGTGTCCACCCCCTCAGAACACAACAATCCTTCAATGAAATCAATAGTGAATTCGTCCCAAATCTAAGCAGGCAAAGAAATACGTTGGAGTAACCCAGCTAGAGTGATTGCTAGATACTTGCTCTATTGACAAATTGTGCAATTTTGTACATATTTGATAACATATCTACGCATGTCAACCCAATATAACACAAGTGCAATCCGTTGGTAAGTTTTTAACTCTCTAAAGTGCCCTCCAATCGGGGAATTAAGGAACTCTTCAATAATGGTTGCAATAATTTTTGAGTTTCGTGTTATTACTAGGCAACCTTTATAATACAAAACTCCTTGTTCCCAACAAAACCAACATTTTGTTGAGTATCCAAAGTTATGTCTTCTCTCAATCTTCTTAGAAACTCATCTTTGGCCAGTTCATCTCGTAAGATATGCTAATGGTGCCACTGGGGAACTTGTAAAACTAACCATTCCACCTATTTTGGGATACGAGAAAGAGCATCAATCACTCTAATAACGGCTCAACTATGGTATTGTATATCAAAATAATACCCCATAAGTTTAATAATCCATTTCTGATACTCCACCCCCACAATCCGTTGCTCTAATAAGAACTTTAAGCTCTATTGATTAACTCTTACTATGAAACGCCTTTCGAGTAGATAGGGTCGCCACTTCACTATAGCAAATACTATGGCCATCAATTCTTTCTCATAAATTGACTTCAAATGAGCTTGAGAACCTAGAGTGGCTAAAAAATACTACTGGTCATTGACCTTGTAAGAGTACTGCCTCTAATCCAAATCCTGAAGCATTTGTCTCAATGATGAAGGGTTGATAAAAATCTAACATAGCTAGCACAAGTACTATAATCGTAGCTCTTTTCAGTTCCTCAAATGCTTTCCCTACCTCATCATTCCATCCAAATTTATATTTTTTAACTGCTTTGTCAACACCAAAGTAATTATGGCGTGCCCAGCTACGAATTTTCTATAATAGCTTGTCAATCCCAAAAAACCATATAACTCCTTCAGATTAGTAGGTGGTGACTAAGAAACCATGGATTGGATTTTACTAGGGTGACATGTCCCAAGTAAGCAATTTGAGTTTCGTCAAACTCACATTACTTACGATTGGCATATAGTTTGTTTCTTTGTAGCACATCCAAAACCTACAGCAAATGATGGTGGTGGTCCTCCTTAGTAACACAATAAATAAGAATGTCATCAAAGAAAACTAAAACAAATTTTCTGAGATAAGGACGAAACACCTCATTCATAAGGGATTGAAATGTGGCTGGGATGTTGGTGAGGTCGAAAAGCATCACCAGAAACTTGTAATGGCCATCATGAGTTCTAAAAGTTGTTTTGGATACATCTTCTTCCTTGACCCTAATCTGATGGTAACCTAATTTCAAATCAAGCTTTGAAAACACCTATGCTCCGTTTAGTTCATCGAGGAGTTCATCAATCACAAGAATTGGATACTTATCAGGCACATCACCTTATTCAAAGCTCTATAGTCCACACAAAACCGCCAAGATCCATCTTTCTTTTTAACTAACAAGACATAACTCGAATAAGGATTGTTATTAACCTCTAAAAACCAACAACCAACATTTCTTTGATCAATCGCTCAATCTCATCCTTCTGAACATAGGGATAACGATAAGAGCAAGCACTTGTCAGTGGATGACCCTCCTTAAACACAATGGAGTGCCCACGACTACGACCCGATGGCATATTAAACACAGCTTCATGCTCCACTAAAACGTGATGTAGGAACTGAGGCACTTCTAAATTGTTTTTGCTAGTGACATCCATTCGGTTGAGCCCCACCAAAATTCCAACCCCCTCATGTTTAATGGTTCTCAACATTGCGTTCAAAGATACCAATGTTTTCCCAAGAGATAGGTCCCCACACAAGGTAACAATTTCGTTGCCTAACCTGAATTTCATTAATTTTACTTTCCAATTTATTTGAGTTGTGCCCAAAGTTTCCAGCCATTGAATTCCAAGGATTACATCCGAACTTCCCAATTCTAGTGGTAGAAAATCATCAATGATCTGAATTCCTTGCTAGTGTAGAGATATATCTCTTTTCCGTTTCCATTGTCAACCCACAATTCTCAGCTTTGGCAACATGGAGCACTAATTGATTCATAAGCTCCATAGAGATGAAATTGTGGGTTACATCTAGGTCAATTAGCGTCACCACCTCCAGATTTTGCAGATCATACCTCTTATTTTCATGGTCTTTGATGTCGTAAGTCCCACCAATAAATTGAGATAAACCTCCACCATTTGATTAATTTCAACAACCTCCAAAATTGGTTCTACAGGGTTCAACAATTCGTCCTCCACAATCTCTCCCTCCTCAATGTCGTGAGTCAACAGTTCATTCGTCTTTTTCTTCGTGCCACGATACCCAGGTCCCTGTTTCTCATCACACCGAAAATAGAGCCCTCTTTTTTTCTGTAGTTCTGAATCATACAACCTTTTGACCTCACCATATGGCTTTCCAACAGCAACGCCGCCGCCCACATTCGATCGCGAAGTGCCCAACACCCACCCATCTTGAGAATGACCCAAACTCCCACTTGTCCTGTGCAAAAATTCTAGTATTTGTTTGTCCTCTATCTTTTTGACCAATTCCATGGCCTGGCCCAAATTACTTGGCTCCAAAATTCTCAGCTCTGGTTTCAACCCATTCACATAATTTCTAATGTAGTGGAAGAATCAAAACAAGAACAAGAAAGGTAATTATATTTGTATTGATTAACAAGAACAATTCTTCGGTTGTTCTTAGAGTGAATTACAAAATTACTACTATGAGAAATACTGAAAATTGGGTTAAATCATCCTTGGTTGTGGTCATGCATGGATTCTATAGGCCTCGAGCCTAATTGTTTCCATACACTCACGCGCACTCATCTAGCCTAACTAATTCTCATGTGCCTCACCTATCACTCACACATATGCTGCCACCATGTGTATTGTTATTCAGTTATAACAGAAATAAAAAAAAGGAAATTAGTTTTAGCAATTAGTTGCAGATTGCAACTTTCTATCTACATCATAGTCCTCTTCAACAGAATTCATCCTTGAATTCAGATTGACCACATCAGCTACGTCTGTAGGGTAGTATTTGCGAAGATTTGTTACGTTGAATGTCTTGGAAATATTCCGGTCTTCAAGGAGATCAATGGCATAAATGTTGTTAATTTTCTTAAGAATTTTGAAAGGGCCATAGTTTTTGAGTTGAAGCTTGGGACAATTGTTTTGTGATAACCTGTGTTTGTTGAGGTGCATCATGACAAGTTCACCAGTTTGAAAATGTGTAGGCCTACAATGCTGATCAACTTGCAATTTGTACTGTGCATTCATCTACTCGATATGCTCTAGGATTTTTCGGTGGAATTGAGTATAATCAGTTACCCATACGCTAGCAGCTTTGCTCTTTGGGTTGGGCATAGCTTGCAAATCTATACTGAAGTTAGGTACTTTGGTGTAGACAATTGAGAAGGGTGAGTGATTGATGGTGCGGTTTGTGATTCTATTGAAGGCAAACTCAATTTGGGGAAGATACAAATCCCATTCTCGAGGTTTTTCATGAGTTTGCCCATCTGAGCATGTTGCCTATGGTTCTATTGAGTACTTATGTTTGCCCATTTGTCTGTATATGATAGGTGTTGCTAAAATTCAAGCTGGTATCAAACCTGCGTCATAACTCTCTCAAGAAGTGACTTATGAACTTCACATCACGATCAGAGGTGATGGTTTTAGGAATGTCATGCAGCCTGACAATGTCTCGAAAGAAAGAAGATAGTTGCTATGTTGCTAATATCAAAGACCTCTTTTGCTGACCGATAGCACGAGGATGAAATTCATGCTAAGATCCTCCCAAATGGTTATAGGAACTGGAAAAGGAGAGAATAGGCCAGTGTTTTGACTACCTCCCTTAGCTCTTTGGTAGATAGAGCATTGCTGCACAAATTTAGCTACATCTCTCCGTAGGTGAGGCCAATAGAATCTTTCCTCCACCAATAGTATGATTTTTAAAGAGATACTCATTTTGCAAATAGAAATCATGTACAGGTTCATGGTTGTTGCATTAGGTCCAGACAGCTGCAAAATCTTCATCTGTCATATATAGTTCAAGAAGGGTGTCAAAACTGGTAATTTCAATTTGGAGGGTAGTCAACAAGGTGTGCCTCCGACTAAGTGCATTAACGACTTTGTTTAATTATCCCTCTCAGTGCTTAAATACATAAGTAAACCTTTGTAAGTAGATGACCCACCTAGTATAGGCTCTTGAGATGTCTTTCTAGGAGTGGATCAATCTGAGTGCCGAGTTATCACTGTGAAGGATAAATTCCTTTGAAAGGAGATAATACTCCCAATGTTTGAGGGCTCGAATGACAACGTAGAATTCTTGGTCATAGGTGAACCATTTCTAGCGTGCATAATACTGCTCCAATTCCGACCATGGATGCATCTATTTCAACCTCAAATACTTTATCAAAATCTGGCAGAGCTAGGACTAGGGTTGTACACAATTTTTCTTTGATGAGTTGGAAACTATCTTCTTGCTCCTTTCCCCAGATGAACTGTCATTTCTTGAGGCAATTGGTTATGGGTGCTACAATTGAACTGAAATCCTTTATGAACCTTAAGATAACCCAAGAAAAGGAGTTTGGTGGTCATAAACTCGCACTTTTTGAGGTTGAGAAAAAGCGTGTGTTCCCTCAATATTTCCAAGATAGCTTGCAAATGTTCTAGGTGCTCATTAGGGTTCTTGCTGTAGATTAGGATATCCTCAAAATACACGACTATACAAGTACCATTGAGAAGCTTCAAAACGTGATGCATTAATCTCATAAAGGTGCTAGGAGCATTGCATAACCCAAATGGCATGACAAGCCATTCATACAAGTCTTCTTTGGTTTTAAAAGCTATCTTCCACTCATCTCCTTTTCTGATGTGAATTTGGCGATACCCACTGCGAAGATCAAGCTTAGAAAAGACAGTGGAACCTTGTAGTTTGTCAAGCATATCTTCCAACCTAGGAATAGGGAATCTATACTTGATCGTGATTTTGTTAATAGCCCTACTGTCAATATATATCCTCATTGCACCATCCTTCTTGGGTACAATTAGTGCAGGCACAACACATGGACTCTTGCTTTCCTGGATGAGATGCTTATCCAAGAGGTCTTCTACTATCTCTTGTAATAACTCAAGGTCTTTAGGGTTCAGTCGGTAGTGGGATAAATTGGGCAGATTATAGCCTAATATGAAATCTATGTGGTGCTAAATATCTCTTAATGGTGGTAAGGTGGTTGGTAGGTCAGTTGATGTAAGATCGGTGTAGGTAGATAGTAATTCTGTAACAGCGTCAGAGATGGCATGAGTGACTGGCTATTGTTGCATGGCCACTAATGCTAGCACCACTTTAGCCCTTCTGATTTCATTATCAAATTTGTTGCATTTGCAATTAAGAAGCATTTTGTATTTGGTAAGAGTAGGGAAGTTTTCCTTTGCAAGGAGTAGGGCTATCTTGGTACCTTTCCAAGTGAAAATGATGATGTCTGCCCTTGTGTATTGCATCTACGTCATACTACCAGGGTCTTCCCAAAAGAATTTGACAGGCATCCATTTCCACCACATCGCAATGCACCTCATCTTTGTAAAATTTTCCAATAGAAAATGGTACCCTACACACCTCTTGTACTTTAACATCACTCATTTTCTTAATCCATCCTATTTTGTAGGGATGGGGTATGGTTAAGTGTTCAATCCTAAAGACTTTACCAGTGTGTGAGACAATATTTTCAGTACTATCACTATCAATAATAATGTCACATACCTTATGTTGAAATGTGCACCTTGTTCTGAAAATGGCATATCTTTGTGATGGTGGTGGCTGTTTTGGTGATAGAAACACCTTCTGCACTATGCAACTCAAAGCCCTGTCACCCTCATTACCTTCAGTAAGTTGTGCTCTTTCCAGGTCGTCTAGAGATAGTGGGTCAAACTCATCATCTAAATGCTCAAATTCATTGACCAAATTAATTGTGCGCTTTTGTGGACACTCATTAGATCTGTGCCCTTGCTGATAGCACCTAAAACATTTAATAGGTAGTGGTTTGGCATAAAGGTTAGGTTTTGGAAGTGGGTTGTTGGATCTGGGGGTGGATGTTTTTGGAACTAGTGTGGATTCTATAGTGACCAATGGGATGAATTTTGAGGTGAAACCACTCGAATTTTTACTGGTAAGAGAGTCACTAAAACGAGACCCAAAGGGTGTGGATTTTCTGTCTAGCTAGTTGGTTTTCCACTTTCAATGCCATGCTATTAGCTTAGTTGATAGACCACAAGGTTTGGCTCAATCCTAGTCTTTCTCTAATAGGAGAATTTAGACCTTGCACATATCTAGCAACCTTCTGGGGTTCTCGCTCCTACATGTTGGCTCGCAAGCCAAGCCTCATGAACTCTTCAGTGTATTCAGTGATACTTTTCCTTCCCTGCTAGCACTGGTGATATTGCTGGTGAAGAAGCTGTTCATAATCAACCGGTAAAAATTGTTGCACCATCAATTTCTTCATTCTTTCCCAATAGGTGATTGATGCCTTTCCTCTCAACCTCCTTTCATTTTTTATGTGTTCCCACTAAACAGAGGCTCCACCTTTGAGTTTATAAGCGACTAATTTTACTTTTCGCTTTTTCTTATATTTCCGTATAATCGAAAAAAAATTCAACAGCCAACCAATCCAAGAATTCTTCCATGTAAGAATGGCCCACAAAATAGGCAGGTCCACGGTAAGTCAGTAGTCCTGCTTACCATAGGATTGCCACTCATGAGGGAAATTAAAACAATCTGCATAATGTCCTCTCACGCTGTCGAATGGCCTGTTACCCGTGTTGTTCTTCTTGAATCTTCTCTCCCAGTTGTTACCCACCCAGGTAGCGGTGCCTCCAGCGAACCCAACATTTCTAGGGTTCGCGTCTGGTGGTGTTGCGAGGTCATCGTTCGAGTCTGGGTAGACACGATGGTGAGGAAACTCAGGGACGCGATGAGATGGTAGGTGCGATGAATGTTCATCGTGAAGATCCTTCTTCTCTCGCGATTTAGCCTGCCTCTGAATCTCGCTTAACTGGGTTTGGATTTGGGTGGTGATGCGTAGGAGCAATTGTTGAAAGTCTCCCGAGACCTCCACAATCCTCTGCTCAAAGCGACTTTCAAGGCCAACCATCGCAACACACAGGTTCTTCGCCTCATCACTGTCGTCGCCAATGGTCTAGTTACCGGACGTTACCATCTATTTGTAGTCCAAACCAAGCTCTGATACCAATTTCTGATGTAATGCAAGAATCGGAACAAGAATAAGGTAATTATATTTGTATTGATTAACAAGAGCAACTCTTCAGTTGTTCTTAGAATGAATTACAAAATTAATACTATGAGAAATACTGAGAATTGGGTAAAATCAAATGATTCTTGGCTGTGGTCATACACAAATTTTATAAGCCTTGAGCCTAACCGTTTTCATACAATCACGCGCACTCACCCAGCCTAACTAATTCTTATGTGCCTCACCCATCACTCACACACATGCTGCTACCATGTATATTGTTATTCGATTATAACAAAAAATAAAAAAGGAAATTAGTTTTAGCAATTAGTTGTAGATTACAACTTTCTATCTGCATCAATTACCCAAGGCAACTTCATCACCCAAGGCAACTTCATCAGATACATTATCTAGGGGAGCTAATAATTCAAAAAACACTTATCGATAGTCTCGAACATTACCATCTTGCTCGAGAGCTAGCCACTATTCATGAAGAGTTCCAGCTTAGACGGAACGAAATTGCTTCAAAATCAACATCTTCATCTCCTCCCATAAAATTATGGATCTCTTCTTATTTTCCCATTGAAACCATAGCAAGGCATCACCCTCAAAGTTAATAATTGCCACTTCTAATTTTTCTTCATTATTGAATCATTGAAGATTGAAGTATCGTTCTTTTTTCATAATCCAACCATTTGGATTTGATCCATCAAACACTAACATCTCTAATTTGTGGAATCAAAAATCCTATCGAGAACTTGAAAATATCGTAATGCCATTGTTTCCCTGAGAATCTACCATCATCAAAATGAGCACCACACCTTCCTTAGCTTTGTAAGACGACGATGAAGCAATTCAAGCTGAGTCTTCTTGGAACTTAATGAGAAGATCCAATCGTTTATTCATGTTCTGCAACTCATCTTTCAAACTACCCAACTCACAGTGGAGCTCTTCTTGTACGGCTCCAACCATCTCTTCCATTGTATCCAAGCGTTGAGCAACATTCTTAGGAGTCATCTTCCCAAGTTAGTACTTTAATACCAATTTGATATAATTCATAATAGTTAACAGGGAGATAATGGACAAAATTCTGAATTTTTGTAATATTTAATGATTAATCAAAACAGTCTACTAGTCAAGCTTTCGAGAGTTTTGGTTCTCTCCTAATAGACACGGCTCAATATAAATGATTAGTTCACGCTGCCTATAACCCTTCTTCTCACTTTCTCTCCTCTAACAGAATTATAAACTAAATTCTCTAACAAACTTCCTCACCTCATGTGCACAATTCATACATTTCAGCCAAAATTACACTTCAACACTTATTGAAGTAATACCTGATTTACTCTTACGTCTAGAATAAGTAAAACCAACCTGTGGCCTATCACTAAGAAAAGCACAAAGATCAGTAGTTTTTTAAATTGAAGTGCTGAAAAAGCTGAAATTGGCAAGTATAAAAAAGTAAGTTACGAACATAGACATTTATGTGCTTATAAATTGCAACAATTTGACAAGTGGGAAAGAAATATATCCTGTGTTATTGAGTAGTTTTTTGGGAAATTACCACAAATAATTCCCTTAAAACTCATAACAACCAAAATAAAACCCTCTCTTGAAATGAGAGGGATATTGTTTAGTGTTAAGGGTGCTATTTTGTTGTTAGGAGTTTTAGTGATGCTAGATTTGTTATTTTCCCTAGATTTTTCCGTCTTCATTTTTGGCATCCAGTACTGTCAGGCCTCTGAAAACATTTCTGTCCATACAGCCTCCACTAGTTAGTTCTTCATTCAATTTAAGACACTATTATGCTCTCTTAAACACAACTTAAAGAGGAAGTGGATTTAGGAGGGGGTGAGAACGTATATTTGACTGAGACTTTGTGAATGGAAAATTTAATGCATGGTATAGAACGTGACTCAGTCAAGTCTTTTTTGGAGATAATCAATATTACAAGCACAAGTTAGGTTTTGCTTTAGTGCCTTCAAGTTTCTGCACCAATGAAAAGAACTGTAGACTGACAAAAATAAAGCATGTCATCTTTCTGCAAGAGCACAAAGGGAAGGTTCACTTTATGGACTACTAAAGAGCAGAGAAAAGTACCACCCTTACTAATATTTCTTATTCAATAATTTCTTCACATACGACTTATAGAAGTAGTTGAAAGCACTACCATACATCTGCCTAGCTTTTCCCAATAGTTAATGTAATTCAAATAAGACCGAGTAATGAATCATAAGTCCTTGAGTTTACGAAAAATAAGTCTTACAAGGGCAACAAATTCTTATGATTCACATGGTCAATTAGAATATACCTCTGACAAAACCTTGAGCATCTGATCGATGTACCAGATCTTCTCAGTGGAAAACCTATGAAAACACAAACATGAGATAATTACTGGAAACAATTATAATAAATTTCTGGGAATTTTCACTCCCAACATTCTTATGATAGTTAAGTGGGGAAAAAAAGGTCTTCTAAGATCTGTTCAACAAAGAAGGAAAAAGCCGGAAAGAAGCATCAACGTGATTATAAAATAAATCGAATGTTAAAAAAATGCCTCCATTGGTGGAGAACAACAAAAGTAACCTCAAAATCACACCAAGTTATTGATAGCAAAGGCTACTGAACCCAGTCTAAACGCAGTCTACCATGTTTTATAGACAGCAGCAAGTGCATTAGAATAAGACATTTGTTTCCCCAAAGGAAGCAATACTAACTTCAATAGCTTAAAAACAGCATGCCTATATAAAAAAAATGCAGAATTTTTCACACAAGTCCTTAATGTTAGAATCACAAACTGCTCAACTTACTTGGCTACAATGGAGCAAATTTTTGTTGTGAGATCTCCCTTGAATTCTTGGTCACTTACTTCCAAATAATCAATTAACTCTTTTGTTAGAGCTTTCACATTACTTTCATTCACAAGAAGATAAACAAGTTCGAGGGCCCTTTTCCTAATTGAAGCATCCAAGTCCTGACAGGAAAAAGAACGAATGTAATCTTCTCAGCTCAAAAACTTGCTCAATTCTCAAAACAAATTGTACAGAAGACCCAACAAACAAGACATTGTATCAGATTCAACATGAAATCTCCATTCAGAAACCACTAATCACAGACGTGCTTAAAAAACTTAATTTGCCTACATCAACCGAGAAGAAGCAAAGGGACAAGCATGGTAAAGGAAAAATAAATTTTATAAAATAGCAATTTCTATGCAATAATATATGTAATTTTAAACAAGATAAACTAGGTCTATTTTAATCCATTAGCAACCTTGACCTACAAGTAGCTATTGCAGCACCAGTACCAAGCCAGCCAGGGAAGAATTTGCATGAAAATATTAATCATGTATCCAATCTTCCAGAAAAGAAAGAAAAGGCAGTAGCACTGAGCACGATTCAGGCATTTACGAAAAATAACATCACAGCATACCTTGACACATTCCAAAATAGTTGCCCGATGCCTTTGTACGGCTTGAGCATCTACTGTAATAGCCTTCATAAGCATGTTCAATGCAACGTATCTGTAAAAGAATAAAATGTAGGTGAGATACATGTCCCAAAATAAAATATGCCTCGGGCTTCTTTTATCTATTTTCCCCTGCAAATCATTGATAAAATACAAATTGACGTGATGCTACTGGCTGCTATTATTGGATGCCTTCTTGTAAAACTCATTAGAATCATAACTTTACCTTACAAACATTGACTACCATGATGATTAATGAATATGTATGGTTAGGGCACCAAAATTTGGAGTCTGCTATAGTCAGATAAAACTTCCATATTTAACAGTAGTTTATCCACAATAATTTTTCAAAACCATGAACTAAACCGATTTGACTAGAAAATACCTAAACCAATAATAAGGTCAACACCACTAAACAACTCTTCTTAATGTTAGCCTTAACTTATATTGGCTGCTTAGCTAGAGACCCATGTTAAGCAGCAAGCTCACCTTGGAAAAGATTAAAATTCAAAGTAGAATCTATTTTGGACACCCTTAAAGAAATCTCAGTCCACTTATGCTTCCTTAATGAAAGTAAACCCATACGTAAGTTAAAGAATACCTAATATTGTTGTCCCGGTTTGATAAGAACCTTCCTAATATATTTATAGCAAGCACACGTAAGCCACCATTATCTTCAATGCTCATTATGGTTGCAACACATTCGTATAATATTGCATTTCCAGCATTTTTGTTTGATTCTGTTTTTGTTGCCACCTACGAAATGAGATAATGGGTCAACAGAAGAAGAAAATGGAGACCCTAAATCATGCATTTTCCACTGGAACAGCACCAAATAATTATGTCTCTCATGATTAATAGCGCGTTTGGATGCACTGCTAGAAAGAGCTTTTAGAATGACAAGTGCCTTTTCATGCGTTTGGCAATGAAATAAGAAGTGCTTTTAATGTCAATGGCTTTTTTTGGAAGTAAGTCCCCTTACTTTTAAAAAGCATTATTTTTGAACTACTTTTATCAAAAGTGTTTTGCATCCAAACAGGCCCTAAGTTACCAAAGGATAAAACAACATCAATGGAGGAAAACTAAAGGATGATAACAGGGTCCTGTACTAACTTTAATAATCAAGTAGCCAGAGAAAGCAAGTGTCAAAAAGGAAAATTGCAAGTGCTAATAGAGATAAATGCAACTGTATCATGAATCAAGAATCAGATAGCAACAGGTAACAAGGACCCTAAAGGACAGGTGACTAGGTGAGTCAGATCAGGTAAAGAGGCAAGCTATCTAGCTTTTCTTTGTTTTCTTTTTCACTGTTGTGTGCTTTCTTACATATCCATTGGTGAAGGTAGTTTTAATTGCTTTCAGAACCTCACCACAAGCATGAAAAAATAGACACCGCCACAAATCCTTCCACACACACTCTCATAAGGTAATATAGTTATTCTTCATCGGGTATACTTTTGTCGTGGTTAACTTACAAAATTTAATGGGCAAAAGAAAAGAAAATTGATTCAAGATGATTGTATGGTAAAAACATTGCAGAAGCATGGATTAATTTTATGCTATAAGTGGGTCCAAGCAATTCAGACATATAAGATACATTGCAAAATATTGTGCAATCGTACAAAGGCAAACACACCTCGAACAGATGCTAGTCATGATTGGTGAGGAAGAAATATTTTAAAGCAATAAATTCAATTGTAAGATGACTAGAGCAATAAAAAAGGCATGAAGGATAGAATGATGAAATAAGCAGCTGACCTGGGCAAGGATATCATTCATACAATCGCTTGCATCAGCATCTCCATGGCCCAAAACACACAGAAGCTTTAGCAATCTGATATGGAGGAAAGGATCTGTGATCCCTGCAATGTCATATTCCGGGGAGTACGGACTGTTCACAGCATCCCTCAGGGTTTTGACCAGACCCTCTGTGGACCTCTGCATGAAGTTTATTACATGGTGTCAGAGCATTACAAAAGTGTTTCGGCCATTTTACACGGATGCCCTAAAGAAATATGGTCAACATTTAACATTGTACAAGAACCTTCTTAGCACAAATCTACTTTTGTGTATCTATTTAGACTCTCTAGAGACTAGCATCCAAAATAAGACAGGTGTCATGTTGATAAATAATAGTGAAGTTTCTAAACTACAGGCCAAGTGGGATATGAATATATAATTTTCATCTTGCTAAACACAATATAAAAGGGGTTCTGGTCAAATTACCTTTCTAAAGTAGTCAAGGGCTTCCGGACTGACTTTACATAGATCAGTACAAAGTTGAACGCTAGTAATTAAAACTCCATGATGCTTTTCCTTGAGTAAGGAAGCAGCAGAGTTAATAAAATTTTCTGCCAAGTCTGGTACTTTCTTTATGATCCGTATGGAGCACAGTGCTGCCTATAATCAAGAAGCATGAGACATTTAACAAGATTCAATAAGGGAGGAAAAAATCGACCAAAGTAAATGTGAAATGATTCGTACAGTATCTATCCAAAAAGAAAAGAACATTCATGTCTAATTGACAAAAACAATGCATGACCTAGTTCTTTGATGTTAAGCAAAACACAAAAATAAAAGCCAACAACTCCTACCCCAAATTGAATTATGTTTCATTATTGTCAGATGTTTCCAAATTCTCAAGAGCAGCCCATGTCCTTTTGCTTTCTATTATAAGCACATTGGTCCTTTGTTTTGAAAAAATGCAGATAAGTTTAATGTCGAATGAAACAAGATTTTTGTCATGTGGATTGCACATGACATTTAAGTGAGTGGTATTGTATGTCATTATAGGGAGAAAAAAACTCTCATTATATGAACAATACCACTTTCATTTTCCAAAATGGAAGGGATACTGTTCAACTGACTAGAAAAATTTTGTTCCTAAAATGATACTGATACTCAACACCTCTCAATTAAATTTCACGTGACATTCACATGACAAAAAAATCATCTTTCATTAAAGATTGAACTTAATTACAACTTTAGAAGATAAGGGACATATGATGCACTTTTTCAAAATGAAGGAACTAACGAGCACCTTTTAAAAAACAAAGGGACCTAATCTGCTCTGGACCCTATTGACAAATCAATTCAAATATGACCAAAATATGTTAAGTAGACATGTCATGGACTTGTACAGAATAAAATATATTGGAGACACTCACTTTTTTCCGAATATTTGGGTCTCGGAATTGCAACAGTCTTTCTACTTCTGGTGCAAGATCACGAGCCATTTCTGCGGAACAAATATTTCCCAATGCACAAAGAGCAAGTCCCACAATGTACTGATTTGTATGGTTAAGATCTCTGAACACAAGTTAAGGTTGCTGCATAGAATATATATAAACATGCAAATACACACAAGTGGAAGAGGAGAGTGACTCTTTTGGTTCATCTTAGAAAATACACAAGAAAAAGTTATGGAAAAAGCGAACGGGAAACCAGAAA
Source organism: Hippophae tibetana (assembly GCA_037013495.1). Lineage (NCBI taxonomy): Eukaryota > Viridiplantae > Streptophyta > Magnoliopsida > Rosales > Elaeagnaceae > Hippophae > Hippophae tibetana. The sequence goes on along the minus strand of CM072805.1, from coordinate 23,078,571 downwards.
AGAAAAATAAAGAACATGTTTGACAAACAATTGGATACTGTTTCAATGAGTTCGTGACCAACATTAGAACTTCTTGTCTCTCATCAAGAAGCAACATCAGGCCAAGGTAACCTATCCTCTTCTCAGGAAAACCAGCAGAAGCAATTAACTTCAAGCACTCCATTTGACCAAAATGTGTGGGATAGCCAAGCATGTGAATGAACATGAGCTTGGCCAGATCACGATGCCTATAATCTTGATCATTTTCATTTATTGAATCACGGATAGCTGCACACTCTTTTCTTACAACTGCACGCTCCTCTGCTGCAGTTTTACAAGCACGTATAGCCCGAATCATGTCCCTGCAATGGAAAAGGAAAATACACACCATTTAAGCACCCAAAATATTAATAATTACAGTCTATTTGGCATTATGAAGGCCAATGATAAATATTCATTTGGGATAGAGACACTGGCAAGAATATGGAATCTCCACCAGCTGTAAAAAAGAAAACATAAAAGCAGAAAGAAAACTCATGGAATGAATGCGAACATTTTAAAGAAGTGAAATAATTAACGCCATGGGCTGTTATCTAATCTCCTACGTTTTTATCAAAAGTCTAGTGTGGTTAATAAAAACCAATTTATAAAACAATTCTACAATAAAAATATCCATGAACTGTATATCTGGATCAGAAGGCAGTCACTGCAACCAAGGTTTTAAAAGACGAAAACTAGCCTTGAAGCGCTTTACTTCCACCAAGCTAGGCATAATTTTTGAAAAATATATAAAAATTAAATAATTACTACAAGCCATTATTTATCACAAAAAGAAATTTAGTAACTCATTAAGAACTTCAAAACAGTAACTAAAACAATCTACAGGAAAGTAACAAAAAAAAATCATCTGCAAAATTTAGTTCTCTATTTGGAATAACATGAAATTAAAAAATCACTTAAGTAAGCCTTCAACCATATTAAGAGAAGAAGAAAAAAATCAGAGAAGATGGACTGGAAACAATATCAACACTTTCATAACATATTCAATATGGAAAAAAAAATGAAAGAAAACTATAAAGAACTAAGAAAAACAAGAGGATATATATATTTCTCTTGGACTAAGTTTTTTTATAATTATAATGGAGTTAGGATATGAAGAAGTTGCTCAAGAACAATTCAGATAGGCCAAAATGGTGGAACAACACTTTTGGAAGTAGGAGTAAAAAGAAGTTTTCGATACTTTTTTAGTTTTTTTCCTTGTTTATCAGCTTGAGAAGGCCGAATATGATATGGGATTCATTTAAAACATAAATTAGACTTGATGTTGTATTCCAATCCCATCAATTTAACTCAATTTCATCAAAGTTTAGGGACATAAGCCTTACACACCTTGAAACTTAAGCCTTGAGGCATAAGTTTTAACCAGTTAAGGCGCAAGGTGAGTTATTAGCCTTAATAAAAACTAAAAATATTAGCCTTGATGCGATTTTTTTATAAGACAGCCTTAAGGCGAGCTAGCCTTAGATAGTTTTTTTAAACCATGATTGTAACCATCTGTGGCATTCATTGGATGTGAAATTTCCACCAACTTCAAGTTTCATCAGTACATGGTTATTTTCTCTCTAGAAGAGATATAAGTTAAAGCTACTTCCTGAAGAGAAATAAATTACAACGTCAACAATACTTGGAGTTGGAGTTCATGTTTCCATCGTGTAGAAAGATCCCAAATATAACTTGGGAATGTCTAACAAAGATATAGATCCAATTAAAAAGTAAGCCCAGTGGACTAGTTAGACATCTAATCAAATTGAAACCTAAACAGACTAGCAGAGAGTTTCCTATCCATCTTATTCATCAAAACTAATCATGTAGCTTAGACCCTGAATTGACAAAGCAACATTCATCAATGGAATAAGATGCACTTATGGTACCAAGATTTATTCTCATAAACTTTTAGCCAGGTAAAGAGATGTCTTTCATAATCCACTCTAGTGAAGAGTTGCAAGGACTCAATATATATGGATGTACAAGACCAGACAATGAAATATATTCTTTAAAATGATAACAAAAACCAGAAACCTTAGTCTGTAGTAATATGGAACATACTCCTATCTGAAGTACACTAAGGAAAATTAGGCCATATTTTGAACAAGGAGGATGGGATCACATAAAATAACCTCAACTAGCGATAGAATACCTTAATTATTAATGTAAATTAACTACAACTCAAAGTTGGCCCTTGGAACTTTAAGTTTATCCCAATAATGCTCTATACCAGCTAAGCAAAACTATGCAAGATGAAACACAAAGCAAAGACTCTGCTAGTACATCTTACGAAACTATTCCAAACACCAATTGCCGCTTGGGTTTAGTATATGTTCATAAAGAGCATCCTTTACTTACACAGCCGCAACATAAATCTCCCATCCCAAAACCAATTTCCAGAAATAAAACCTAAAACGCATTTCATTTAGGTCGTCCACTTCTGCACATTATAGAAGGAAATAACTAAACTCAGTAACTCCAACTACACTAATGAAAATCTAACGACTAATGCACACACCAATTGCTGATTTCAATCGTGAACGCTCCCAATTAAGTAATATACATAGGCACCAGAACCAATCTTCTTGAATTGCGAATTGGAGCTACTGAACTAGATAAATTTATCAATATTCACATTTCCTATATGTTCAGAGCACCGATCCAAATGGTGAATTGAGCATACCTCAAGCGGGTGCCCGAAGAGAAGGGATTCATGATTGGGTCGAGTATGAAGCTCCGAAAAAGTTCAAATCAGATCCGAAAGGGAACAATTTCAACCGCACACGATCAATAGCTGGTGATCTTCAGTCGATTCAACAGATGATGGACCGACCCGGATTATAAACCCAAAAGTACGTTGCCAGAGAGATCTGATATAGAGAAGCGGAAGGAAAGAGAGATATAATATCGGATCTGATAGACTCTAAGAGACTTGCGCTTCAGGATTACCTCCTTCCATTTACGAATGCCGCTGTTTCTTATTGTCTTCATACATGAAATTAGAAGCGGAAAAAAAAAATGAAATGCAAAAAATAAAATGATAATAATAATAATTAATTGTACAAAAAAACTAATTACTTTATAATTAAATCTAGCACTATACTGAATAACTCCTAATTCTGTTATGGTATTGATTGCATGACCAGCCGTTATTATGCCTAGCTGACGGCCATATTCAAGTAAAAAAAATATTAAAAAAAGGATTAAAGTATAATTTTTTTAAATATAATACAGAAATATATTTAAATATTTAAAACTAAAAAATATATTGTGATATAAATCTAGTAAAAAAATAAAAATTATGATAATTTTCTCTCAATAATTTTTATTTTATGTTATAAGATAGACATAAATTTAACACATTATAACTTATAATAAAAATTATCTAACATAAATAAAAATATAATAATTTAATAAGTATTAATATCGTACATATATAAGTGTTTAAAATTAAAAATAAAATAAATGTATTAAAATATAAAGAATAAAATTTGATTTAACATTTTAAATTTTAGAATATATTTAAAAATATTTATTGATTAACAAATATAAATATTTTATGTGCTTGTTGTATCTGTTTTTTAATGGACAAAATGAAACAATTTTGTAGTAGTGATAAAAATGAACTAAAAACTATTAAAAAAATTATATTAAAAAATAATATAATATAATATTAGAGAAAATAAATTTTAGAGTTAATGAGAAACTTTGAATATAAGAATAAAAATCTTAATAGCTTTAGTTTTAAATTTATCATCATGTTTTTTTTATTTATAATATTTGAGAGTAATACTTTATTATCATAAAATAAAATTAAATATATGAAATATTTTTGAATTATACCGAGAAATATTTTTATATAATATATACTACTATAATTATATGGATGTAATTAATTAATATTTGACAAATACGTGAATAAAAATATATATATTTAACTATTTTGCTCATGATTTATTTATATCATTTTTATCTATATATTTATTAAATATTATTGATACATATAATGATATATTAAAATACATCCACAAAAAATTAAACATAATATATTATTATAAGTAAAATATTTATTTAATATTAAAAATATATAATTAACTTTTTATAAATTTTATATTAGAGTCATATCCGCACTCGACCCAAATTTGAGTGAATGAAAGTGGTCTAATACATTATAAGTGTTAAAAGTTGTACCTTTATTGGCACATATGAATTGTGATAAAAAAAAAGGGTGAAATTATTGGTCTTTTTGACGATATCCCCAAACATTCAAAGATATGAGTAATAAACATTGTAAATAGTATTGACTCATTTGATAAGCGAGTTATATTGGGTTAATTTATTAATAAAAATATTTTTGTCTTATCAAATCATTTCAGGTTCAAGTGAATTTATTGTGTCATTAACTTAATTTTTTTTAATAAAAATATATAATTTTAACCAAATATGACCTAATAAATTCATTTGTTTATGATCGGGTCATGTACGTGTCAAGTTTAATGTAAAATAATATTAAAAAATTTAATTTAACAAGTTAATTTTAGACTATCATGTCGTGTCGTATTTCACCCATTTAACAAATGGGTTAAAATTAATCGTATCATATCATATCAGGTTATTTCATGTTCGGATCGACCTTTGTATCGTGTTATTAGGTCATGTTAGAAATTTCTACCCCACCCCACGAGTAACTAGAGTTGGGGTCAATAAAAGAAAATAATGAATATATTGACATTTACATCTAACAATAAAAAGCTAAAAATATATGTTAAAAAATAATTAAAATAATTCTTAATCTAATCGTTTTAAGATTTAACAACCAATAAAATAATATATTAATAATTCAATATTTTTCTTATTTAAAATGTTTTCTAATTAATGATCTCTATTTTTGTTCATTTTATTTTTGGTTGTAAATATCTACATCAATCCCGAACTCCTGATTTAATGTATAAAGGTCACTTTATTTGATAAATTATAAATTTAATTACATGATATAATCTCTTTCGTATATTTATTTTCGTTATTATTCATTCGAAAAAAACATGATATATATATAAAAGTGAATAATAAAACTATTTAAATAGATCTTATATTATTTATAAATATTATACTAGTGTTTTTGTTTGGACATTATTTTTATATACTAACATATCCCGAACATTTTATATTTTTAATCTTTTGAAAAAATAAAACATTTAATATACTAATGTATTAATATGTATACTCCAAAAATACCAATTCTAATTCTATTTAAGTAACTTATTTTTCCCTTTTTTTCTCTCTCGGTAAGACCCATGTTTTTTTTTAAGTCCTATTGTTTGTTTTCCTTACTTTGATACCACAAAGTTACTAATTTTAATTCTAATTACACTTGTTTTTTTTTTTATCTTTTTCTTTCTGCAATACCCATGTTTTTTTTCAAAGTCCTATTGATTTTTTTTCTTTGTCCATCACTGAAATTACATTCTCTTGGATTTGGGCCTTACTGATTGGGGTTTCAGGCTATCTTCTTATCACGATGCAAAAAAAATAAAGTGTAATTATTACTGGATAGTGGATATAGAGAGCTATGCACAACTCGTGTAAGCCATTTTGCTCAAATTTAGATAATGGAACAGAAGAAATTGCACAACTCCTACTACGTCTTGAACATGAAATACACCGAAGGACCAATTTCAAAACAATGATCATATGGACCAAATACACCACCTTTCTCCAAAACACTGATATTTAACCCCAGATGCCACCAGTAACCTAACACAGAATTACATTATAGCTTTGAAGCCAAAAAGTAGAAGTTCTATGTATACGATCAGTTGCCATGGGTATAATAACCCATAGAATTGTATCTATATCGAATATTGTGATTATTAAACATGGGGTCTCCATATTCAACAGGCTTGATCACAGTTTCAAGCTTCATTCCCTGCTCTTGAACAGCCCCAAACACAATTTCATTGGTTTTCTCACAGCTTTGCTCGTAATATGTATGTGGGGTAGATGACTGATACATGTGATGATGCTGTTGTTGTTTCTGCTGTTGATGCTGAAGTCCACCATCCCAGCCGTTATAGAATGCTCGACTCTGCCTTAGTTGATGCAGTTTTTCAGTGTCCTTAGACATGAAAGCATATGTTTTTTGCGGAGTGGGGGCTCTGGTATCAATCGAAGGAGGCTCATCTTCATCTGGTATCACAAAACTTTCTTGCCCAGGCCAAGCATTTGAATGCTTTTGTTGTTGGCTTTGATATTGATAGTCTAAACGTTTTTTCCTGAATCCAGGAAAGACACCTCTGAAAATTTCCATAACACATGCCCCAGCATTCTGCAAAAGCTTCCCAAGTGATCCAAAGAATCCCTCTTCTTGCTTGTCATGCTCATCTTCTGTTGGGATTAATGGTGGCCTCATTGATTTCAGAGGCTTCTGATATGCACTTGTTGAAATGTTCGTCTGTGTGGGTCCTTGATCCTTCACAAGCACAAGGAAAAATTGTAAGAATAGTTTCATGTAATTGAATAAGATGAAAAGGAATCTTGATCTAAACAAACATAGGCTTTTCATTCTGATGGATTGATACATATCTCGACTTGAGATTAGAATTATTTTCCAAATTATATTTGCAATATGCAATTTTGATAATCCCATCAACATAGAATCAGGGACATATATTCAGTTGGAAGTGTTGACCCGTTTCAATGTCTAGACATCACTAAACACTAAAAAAAATGAAAAACAGTTCTCACATCCTTGGAAGAGACAATTGTGACCAATCTGCATTGCAGTAATGCCAACATATAACCAAAGAAGCCAGCGCCCATAAGCATCACAATCCCTGCAATCATAAAAATCAGTACTTATAATGTGTCAACTATGACAAATGACAAAAAAATGAATTGGTTGAATTCACATACCAAGAGGAAAACCATTTCCATATTGATAAGCACAGTCATCAAAATGAAGTTGGATCTCCCTGATAGCTCGATTCCCTCTGTCTATGACAAGCAGGGAGCAACTGCTTCCAATGTAAACGACATCAAAATCATCTGAGAATTTGGCATCTTCACTTGGTCCGTCAACATGGCCTCCCCCACGGCTCCATTTCCCTCCTGCAATTGTTGTAACCCCTACCAGTAGAAGTTTTAGTGGTATTAGAGTCTCTATAGTATTAAAGTTTTGTAGATTTCATAAACACCATAGAGTGCTATTCCAACAGGTTATAAACCCTATTTTAGAGTAGTCCACAATTTGGACTCTCCTTTAACATTTAACATTCTCTCAAAGTGTGGGTCGTTTGGCCCGTATCTTTTACCTAAAAACCTAATACTTCTCTTACAACCACTTTTAATCAAACCACTCCATTTTAGTAGAGGGATTGTTTCATAATTAGATATAACCAAAACCAGTACATTTGCAATTACCGGCATCACTTATCTTCCGGATAGCCATATTCATTGTGTCTGCAATATAAATGTTTCCTCTATCATCAACAGTCAGGCCCTTTGGATGATTCAGTCTTGCTTCTCTAGTTTTCCCGTCCACATGTCCAGAGTATCCATCGGCAGAACCTGCAACCAACTTCGGTCTACTGTCTGCAAGTGTTTCATGAATCAAAGTTATAAGGAATCACAAATTACAAACACTTGCAACTTGCAAGCACAATTAAGTTAATTTATTGTAACTGTTGCACTAAGGATAACCCATCACGTTTCTTAGAAGAATGGTCAATGGAACCCTAAACTCAAATTATAATAACAAATCAAGTAATATTTACTAGAAATGAATACAGAAACTATATCCATCAGAAGCGAAGCTTTATTTAAAATTGTAGCTCAAAACCCACTTACATAGAGAAAGAGAGGCAGAGATCCGGTACAGGTTATTATTAGCAGAGTCCAAAATTAGAAGATCTCCACTAGGCAAGACCTCAACAGAGTAAGGCTCAATTCCAAGCTTGCTTCCATCGAACACCGTATCCACAGTATATCCACTCTCAAACTTAACCTGCTGACGGCTAGCCATAGCTGCATTAATTACATTCCATTTACCCAATAAATCGGATTACAACATCAAGCCACACAACAAAACAGAAGAAAATGAGAGAAAAGCTTCAGAGAGCTAAACCTGTTTTGGTCGTTGTTTTGAGCGACCACAGCCATTTCATGGCCTTAGAAGCAGCATTTGACACAATCCCATTAACAATCCCTACCAAAACAAAGAGACAGAAATGCAATAAGAGACAATCCGAAGCTCACAAAATATAAGCAGATCAAAATGGAAGCAGCTTCCAAGCTTAAAAACCGTAATGACAAATTAGTAAATCCACTTACTGGCTGGTGCATTAGTGGAAGCAGATGAGACAGCTCCAGATAGAAGGAAAAAGGTGAGACCCAATAGAAGAACAATGCGACTAATTACTTGCATTCTCAAAATAAACCACAAGAACACTCAGGATCCAAAGATATTCAATCTATTAGCATATCAGAAGAAACCCTAACTCCTTGTAAAAATGAGAGATGTGGGTGTATAAGTTGGGTTTTCGGGGAAAACCCAGTGGATGTGTGACAATGTAGAGCAAAGACTAGAACGTATAGAAGAGTGTAATAAAGCTGAATGGAACGAGGCGAAAAGGAGAGAGAAGAAAGGGAATGGGAAAGTAAAGCAAAGAGAGCTCAGTGCCACAGTGGGGGCAGAGTGAAATGTTAATGAGAGTATGAGTGAGAACAAGACTGTATCTGTATGTGTGACTGAGAGATAGAGAGAGTATTTGTTTATTTATTATTATTTCTTTATAATTTATCTTTGCTCTATACAAATATATGTTCTTACCCTTAGACCCAAATTTTTGACAACTTACCGACATTAACACAAATATACTTTAGCTGAACACCCGGCGTGCTTTCTTAAAGCCTTTTTAAATTCAAAGATTCACTTCCTCCGTATTTTTCTATGACGATTATTTTAGTGATTAAAATATTTTAATTATTTTATTTTTATGAAAAATATTTAAAAAATAAAAATAAAATATTTAATATTTTTAAATATTAAATTATTAAATTTCATTAATAAAAATTATAATAAAATAAATTTAACAGATAAATATTATTATTTTATTTTAACTATATATAATTAAATTTAAATAATACGCTATTTTTTATCAACTATTTTTATAAATTTTATATTTTATGAAATTTTTAGATATATTATATTCTATGTAGCTATCATCTTCGAAACGAAACTACAAACTTTATAATATTAGAATTAATAGGTTATATAATTCAAAAAATTACAATATTAATGACGTTAGAACTAGAAGGAAATATTAATTTTATTATTATCTTTTATTTTTTTATTAGATTTAGTTGTAAAATAAAAGTTAAAAACTCATAAAATATAAAAGGAATTTTTTTAAAAAAAGTGCTAGAATGTATAAATCGATCAAAACATAATAGATGTAGATTTAAAAAAATAGAATTAGAATTACCTTTAATTTAATCTCCTTCTAACTCGTCTTCTAGTTCTGAAATATGAGTGACTACGAGAATAACCCTATTAGAACTCTTAAAGATTACATCCATCCTACCCACACAGCCACACCATCATGCATAATATTTCCCCAACCATAAAATAAATGAATTTTAAGCTTAAAATGATACAATTATTACCCATTTTTCATGGCTTAGATAGTCAAAAATCCACATCTACATATTAGGAAACTTGAAGAGGTAATGGCCACCTTTTATAGTCAACAAAATGCTATAGAATTTGTTAGGTTGGAATTTTTCTCTTTCTCACTAAAAGATAAATCAAAGAGCTGGCTATACTCTTTGAGATGAGATCCATAGGTACTTGGACAAAAATGACTTAAATCTTCTTTAATAAATACTTCTCCTACCATAAGACCAATAACCTTAAAACATCTCAACCTTTTTTTCCAAAAAGATAATGAAACATTATGCCAAGCGTGTGAGAGGTCAAAGAGTTACTTTGAAAATTGGCACTTAGTTAGCTATTTTTATGCCAAACTCACAATTAGAGAGTGCCAATTAATAGAAATGATGTACAATGACGATTTTCCCAAAAAAAAAACCCTGATGAATCCATAGACTACCTAAATGAGTTAGCTGAGAAAACACATTCATGTATATGACCTAGCATTATTGATAGCACCAATAGGTAGCAATCAACTAGAATCTACCGTAATAGCACAACCTTAAAACCCAACTAAAAGTTTTGACTATAGAATTAGAGGCCATAAAATTAAAGATAATAGAACTATTCATATGGTTATAAGGATAAAAACTCAAGGTACATGCTTTATTTGTGGGAAAGTAGAACACTTAGCTTAAATTATCCAACCTAGAGTGAGATGAGAGAGGTTTATAAAGAATAATATAATGTTGTAGGGATGTTTAGAAAACCTTAATCACCTTACTTAGAAACACACATTTCTTGTTGGAGAAACCATCCAAATTTTAATTAGAATTTTGACCAACCTATATTGCGCAATGAAAATTGAAGAATTGAGCCACAAAGAAATTACCCAACACCATAATATAATCAATGATCGAAGAGGAATCATTTAGCATATTCATTATATTTATTTGTGGAGGCATGAAGTAAAACTAACCAAACGTTTGAGGATGTACTTACACAAGTGATAAAGGAGAACAAAGAGATTAAAAGTTATATCACCAAGTTAACCAACGCTCACACTAAATAAGAGCAAGGAAAGTTCCCTTCTCAGCCTAGACTCAACCCAAAAAACCACTATATGGCTCAAACCTCTACTATCGATGCACACAATGTCAAAGAGATCAATGGCATTTCAACTTATAGTGGTAAAATTCTAAATGGACCAACTGTACCAAATCCATAAACTAATACGAGAACTATCACCACTACGATTAACGTTGAAGATTCCACTTCAAATGAAGCAAGGAACAAGATTCCAAATAACCAAGATAAGATCCTAGAGCACTTGAGACAAGTTAAGATTAATCTTCTCTTGTTACATATGATTAAGCAAATACTAGCATATGCCAAAGTAGTTAAGGATCAATGCACCATAAAAAGGAGGCATCATGTAAAGAAGACTGTGTTACTGATAAAGTAGTGAGTGCTTAAAAAACACTAAAATTATTATGATTTAATGTACTTTAATTGATTAAAAAAAATTATATTTATATGATTTTATCATATTTTTATATAAATTTGTCTTTTCATAATCACAAATATTTTTATTGTTTTTTCACGTATTTTTACATTAAAATTAATTTAAAAACTTGAAAAATAATAGTGGAGACAATACATCATAAATATATTGAGAAAGAAATGAGAAAAAGTCAAAAATTGGAAAAATGGACAAAATTGTCAAGCCGTACACGCATCACGCCTCAAGTTCACACGCAACCGTGCCCAATCAGGTCACAAGTCAACGTGTATCCACTCTTAATCACGCTACAAGTTCGCACGCAACTACTCACATTCATGTCGTAATTACTACGCGTATCAACACCTAGTCACGCTGTGAATCATGTGCGCGTCAGTGCATTTTTGGCCGCAAATCCTGCCCAGTCGCCCACATCAGTGCCCCAAACACATGCTAACGTGTCCAATACACGTCTATCATCTTCTTTTTTTAAGATATTTTCCCATTTTTTAAGTTTTTTCCTCACCTATAAAAAGCTCCACTTTCCCATTGTAAAAAACACACCTTAAGAAACAATTTTCTCAACTCTCTCTCTCTCTAGAAAGTTTTTTTAGTTTGTTTTAGTTTGAAAGTTCTTCTTTTTTTAAGAAGAAATAGCTATGTTTTTATAGATTTTTAGTTTTTGATTCAATAAATGAAAATGTAAATCCGTTTAGAGGTTTTCTAACAATAGAATTAGCATCAAAGTTCTCTAATGATTCTTTTAAGGTATTAATTTTAAAATGATTTTTTTACAATTATTTTTTATGTTTTATTCTTATATGTTATATTTAATTTGTCTGTAATTAAAATTAACATTGCTGACTATTTGTAAACATGATATAATAATAACGTTGTTATGCTTACGAAATATTAAATAGATAAAAATCTCTATAAAATAAATTTATTTTATTTTTATTCAAGATTTTATATTAAGAATGTTAGAGAGAAATATATTATTTTTCATTACAAACTTAAATCTGAAAATTAGATTTTAAGGTTTAATTATTCGATCTGATTTAGAGTAATGCTCTTTTATTTGTTGATACAATTATCCGGTAGTTAGAATGAAGCTCTATTTCAAAAGTTTTTATAAGAATTATTATTCGAAAATGTATAGACAACATATTTTTAGTAATGGTTTTAAAACTTGAAAGTTCGTACTCTAATAATTAAATTCTTAGGTTTAATTTGGACAACTTGAATAAAGTTTAAAATATCTAACCCTATCAAATGTGGCATTTAAATAGTTCATTTTCAATCTCTTAGAAAAAAAAATAATTAATTTAATTAACAAAAATAATTAATTTAATTAACCAAATTAATTATCGACTCCACTCATAGGTGTTAATTGATTTGTTTAATTAACAAATAATATCTAACCCCACTAAAAGTTGTATTCATATAAAAAGAGAGAAATAATAAATATCAATTTATATCTTTAATAATATGAGCAAGCATAATTAACTTAATTATTATATCTATAAATACTCTATTGTTATGAATGATAAAAAAATCCATAAATGTTTATTTAATCCATATCTATGTTTTTTTTGTTATTAGATTAGGAAATACAAAAACCAAAATATTGTGACAAGATGTTTATGATTTAATTTAATTTTTAAAAATTTGATTAATAAATTAAAAATCACATATATTTCTTTCTTAGATTGACCTTGAGAGTATACTTGTCATTTTCTATAAAATGATTCGTACACTTGCGAGAGTTTTACAAATATAAAACCGAAGTATTTGGAGGATCCGTGTTTCCAGTTTTGCTCATCATAAAGCAAGTCAGTACGGTGATAATGTAAAAGATATCGCCAAAGTAAGATTCTATTTTTCACATAAATTCTTGCTAGATTGAGACGTATGAATTTGATCAAGCCCTTCTAGACCTAGAAGCAAGTTCCAATTTGATGTCTTATCTTGTATACTTGCAACTTGGACTTAGAGAGATCAAACCCACATTTGTGACACTATAATTTGAAGAATTTTTTTATCCAAATTGATAAATGCTACTACCTTATTGACTTTCTTGCTTTGGATACTCAATTAGTGATTGACATGGCGTCAAAGATCAAAGATATTACTCATTCTAGGATGACATTTCCTTGCTACAAAAAATGCCCTTATCAAATATAGGTATGATCTTATGAAGGTATCTTTTGGGAACATGACTCTAGAGGTGAATATTTTCCATGTAGGGAAGCAGTCACAAGATGAGGATGACTGCTATCAGATATATATGATAGACACACTTATTGAAGAGGAAGTAAACAGACATGATGAGTTTGAATCCTTGAAGTATCTCATCCTTAATCATAATTCTAAATCATTGGTTTTATTGATACATTTAATATTTCTTTGTCTTATGATGAAAAACAAGATAAGTAATCAAGATACTGGAAACCATGCTTTGAGGAGTTGCCAATTGAAAGAGATAAGCTGAAACCCTTGACCATAGAGACACCAAAATTTAAACTTTCTCCACTGCCCAAAGGTGCATTCTTGGGTTTAGGTGATACTTTTTTTGTCGTTATATATTATGAACTTAGTAATTAACAAGAAGAAAAATTGATAAATATGTTAAATAAACATAAAAAAACACTAGGTTGGATTATAGATAATATAAAAGGTATTTCTCTATTAATTTTTTTGCATAGAATACATTTAGAAAAATAAGCTAACCCACATAAATAGGAAAAAAGTCTTAAAATTGTTAGATTTAGATATAATATATCTAATATCTAACAGTAAATGGGTGAGTCCAACACAAGTAGTTCTAAAGAAATTTGAGGTGATTATAGTTGAAAATAATAAGGGGATTCGTATTCCAACTAGGGTAGTAATTGGGTAACGCATGTGTATTGATTTCAGAAAATTAAATTTAATCACCTGAAAAGATCATTTTCCATTACCCTTTTATTGACCAAATCTTAGAACATATAGCTGACAATCCTTTATAATTGAAATAATCTACATAAAAAGTGTGATCTTAAAATAATTTTTTGTTTGAAATACTTAGGTGATTTTTTTAGATTTTTATTTGAATTAATCATCCTATTTTTTTATATTAATTAATATTTATGATTTTAAATCACGATACATTTTTGTGCTTCTTAGATGTACCATAAATTTGACCTATACATTTCTCTCATGATCTCTTGCCTTAAATAATCATTGGTAGATACTGATGTATGTCTATGAAAATGAAATACTCCATCATCATAAGTTCATCCTTCCATCATCTCTCATTTAGCCATTCTACATCACATTTCACATATTTTAGAACCGTTAGACTAAGCCATTTTGACTTTCTCTAACAATATAGGACTCAATATGAGGTTGTATAAGAATACATGTCTCCCATCATCATACAAATTTAGCTCATAACCTTTTAGTGTCTAAGTGTTTCACTAGGTGTCTAAAATCATTTGTGCAAAAAAGCCCGACTTGCAACTTAGAGCACCTGTTAAAGTATTATCTTTGTCATGATTTTACTACAAAGTAAAATCATAATCCTAAAGGTATTTTATCCATCTTCTTTATCTCAAATTAAGATCTTTCAAGTAAAAAATATATTTGAGACTTTAATGAATGGAAAACATTTGAAATTTGACACCAAAGAAGTAACATCTCAACATCTTCAAAGTGAAGACTATAGCTACTAACTTCAAGTCAAACGTTGGGAAGTTTTGTTCATGAATTTTGAGATGTCATGACCCTTAGGAAACCATTAGATCATATTACATAAGAACACACCTAAGACGTTTTGTGTCAAGGGTGTAACAATCTTCAAGAAGTTTTGCATGAAGCGTTAGTAATATCTTACCAGCCCAAGTAAACATTAAATTTCATTCACATTTCTTGGTTATTTCCAACTTAATATTGCTTCAATTTTAGAGGGATCGACATCAATATCTCCTCCAAATATGACGTGTCTGAGAAAATTTAACTTCAATAAGCCAAAAATTACACTTTTCAAACTTTGCATACAAATGATGCTTTAATACTCTTCACAAGTTTTTGAATAAATCAATATATCATCGATAAATATAACAATAAATTGATCCAAGAAGGGTCAAAATACCCAATTCATTAAGTCTATAAAAGAAACATGAGCATTAGTTAAACCAAATGGTATAACACAAAATTCAAAATGCTTATACCACGTATGGAAAGCAGTTTTAGATATGTACGACTCTCAAACCCGTAATTGATAATACCTAGACCTTAGATAGATTTTTAAGAAGAAAATTGCACCTCTAAGTTGGTAAAACAACTCATTGGTACGAGGTAATGGATTTTTTTATGGTTAATCTATTCAATGGGAGATAATCGATACATATTCTGAAACTTTCATCCTTTTTTTTGGTAAATAGGACAAACGCTCCCCAAGTGACAAACTAGGTCGAATGAATCATTTTTCCAACAACTCATCCAACTATTTACTTAACTCTTGTTTCTCCATAGGTGCCATTCAATAAGGAGCAATAGATATTGGCACAAATTTAAGATACAACTCGGTTATAAAATCAATCTCTCAAGATGAAGGAAGTCTAGGTAACTTTTCACCTTTGGAGGTTGAATGGTAACTTTCTTCCCATAGTAATTTACAATTTCTTAGTATCTCGTTAACCATTCCATTCCTAGGATGACGTCAAAATAACTCATATTGAGTATAACAAGATCAGCAAGCAATCGACCATTAAGTTTGATTGAAAAAAAATTCAAACAAAAAAATACATTAGAAGAGACTCTCATAAGAGTGTTCAAAGTAAAGGGGCTTTCAATGGTTTCATATGCAAGTTTTAAGATTTGGGGATAGGTTAAAGAAATGAAAGAATATGTGGCATTGGTATCGAAGAGAACTCATACCCAATAATGATATAGTATAATCATACCTTTATCAATGTCATTGGTCTTAGGCTCATTTTGCCTACCAAATATCAAAAAAGCTTGACATTACAACCCTTGTTTTGAAGAGATAACACCCTTGCCATTGTTCTTTCTACGGGTATATGGTTGACATTTTATACAGTATTCAAAGGTTATTGAAATGATAGCTTCAAAGGTTGGTAAGATTCGAAGGATTGTTCTTGAAAGGATCGTCTTGGTTTCCAAAAAAATTGCGAAGAAACCTTAAGATTGCTAACTTTATCCATGAAAATTCCTACAAGTATTAGATGCCCTATAACTAAAGTAGACTATGATCCTCCTCTATAACTAGTTATGAGTAAAGAAAAATTATGGTTGAGACCCCCAAGTTGATTGCAGTTGTAGCAAATGTAAGGATGATATCGAAAACTTTCATATGAATTACTTCCAGATGATCTACTACGTTGATCTCCACATCTTATCTTCTAGAATTTCTTCTTTTATTTTCCTTTATCCTTAGTCTTCATTGATGATGTAGCCACATTTAATTACTATGAATTAAGTTGCTCACCTTTGTGAGCTGCAACAACAATTGTACTGTAGGTTTGAACGCCTTGATACATGATTTTTGTGCATATATCATCTTGTAAACCCATAAAAAAATGTAGTAGCTTTGTCTAAGTCTTGAACCATAATATTTTTCGTAAACCTTAACAACTGGTTAAAGTGGGTTTCATACTAAGTGACGATCATGTCTTATTGCTTGAGGTTCATAAATTTGGCCACCTTGTTAGCATTGGTGGCCTCATTGAAAAGTTTGGTTGAACATTTCCTTGAATTCTTTCCATGTGATTGGATCTATGTTTCTTCCTCTACATATGGAGTTCCACTAGTAGTCAGCCTCTCCACTTAGTTTATACATTGCTAGTCCAACTCTAAAACATATAGGAATATTTAAAGCATTTATATTCTTTTTGATTTCTTGAGTCCATCATTTAGTAATGTCAGGATTAAGGGTACCATCATAAAGAGATTCCATCATCTTTTCAAACTCTTTGAGATAGTAAGCTCTACCTCTATCCTTGGGTTTTTTGCCCCAGTAGTCAACCTAACCACTCTTCATTTTCATCCTCGTAGGTTAAGTTCACCATGATTTTCATTTTCATCCTTTTCAAGTTGATTCCTAGCCATTCTTCTTCTAGGAGCCATGTCAAGACAAAATATTTCAAAACTATTTCAAAATCATGAATGAATATATTTTTTCGAGAGATCATAACTACGCTCTGGTACCAAACTGTTATGCTCCAAAAAAGGTACGTGAGATAGAAAGGATAGGTATTTTTAAATAAGTTTTTTTAAAATAATTAAATTTATTTTTATTAAAATTTCTATAAAATTTGGGATATCTCAATTCAAACACAATTTATCAAAAACTATTTAAATTCTAGAAATAACAATATATAACAAGGGATTTATTAAAAGATAAATTACTTTTATATAATATCTCAATAATGTCTCCAATATTACAGGATACAAATGAAAGAAGCAAAATAAAAGTACACGTGAAGATCTTTTTCTTCTTAAACAATGAGCCACGAACCGCGCAACCAAAAATCTTATCTGAATAATAGATAAGGAAAGCAGGGTCAAGTTTATTGTAAAATAATATCATAAGAATTAATTCATAATGCATGCTACATATGATAAAATCCATGAATAAAAATAATAATCACCATTAGTGTAATATTGTATAATGTGAGGAGAATTTTATTTACAAAATTCAGTATACTTGTACTTCCTAAACCAAGTGAAATATACATTTTAGATCCCAATACATGCTCATATGAGATAAAATAGGGTATGTCAAATATAAAATCCATATGCATGAGATGCAACCTCCATATGTATTGGTTAATTCCCAAAAAACATTAGCATATGAGTGGTCAACTTTCGAAATGCATATAGGTTCACCTTCAACCCTGTGTAAAGTCATACTCTGAGAATACAATGCATACCTATAGTCCATCGTAAATAGGTCGCTGCAACTAGTAGCCCATGAGTACCAAACTTTGCAAGACATACATTGAGGTATACTTCCCACGAAAATTGTTTTCATGATGTTTGTATAAAATCTCAACTGTCATATGTAATGTTTTTAATATTCATTTCATATAAAAATTATCATTGTATGCATATATAATTATTTATATAGAGTATTTCATTATAACAATATTTACAACATTTCTTATAAAAAACATGGCATCCATTTTCCTTTTATTCATAATAGATGATGCATGATATTTTCATGAAAATAATGCATGAATAAAACAATGGAGTAAGAAACCCCTACCCAAAAACTTGTCTGAAATCGTGCCTAAGCTTACCACTTACTCTTTTTTCCTTTCATATAATATAAAATTAATGCTGAAAGAAAGAATGTTACCTTTTTTAGATTATCAGAATAAAAATTAAAGCTTTCTTGTCCCAACATGCTACTTTTCCAAACCCAAATTCATAGAAAGAAAAAGAAAGGATGAAATTTTTTGAATGAAAAAAATGGGCTTTTGCCATAGGTATTTATAGCCAAACTAGGTCCTCGTTGCCTCTCATCGAGATGCCCCAAGGAGGACATGACGAGACCTTGGTGAGTGTTGTATTGGTTCACCAACCACATTCCAAACTCTTGCCAACTGACGAGGCCCCAATGAGTTGCAAAATATTTTTTCAACTTTTCACGATAAATTCGATTTTTCACACGAAATTTTTCAATATGTCACAACATCTTAAAATATTATTAAAAATTATTTTTAAGACATTTTTATAATTTATTGCTTATTCTCGGGGTTTAACACTACCCATCCAAGACAGTTGTTCTATGAAATCTCATCGATCAACAAAGCATCATCACACCATTAGAAGGATGATCGCGCCACCATTAATAAAGTTCTACCCCACATGTCACAAGTCGAAGACACCTTGCACTCACAAGACGCAACCACAATAAGTCTCATTATCTATCTTTATTCTGTATATAGGTGAATAATTATCAAAAATTACCCTCAATCTTTGAAGTAATATCACAAATACTCTTAAGGTTTTAAAAATATCACAAATATCTTAAATTTAACGGAAGTTAAAGTTAACAGAATTGAATATTAATTTTTATACATTAAAATGACAAAAATAATATTTTTTTTATAGAAACTCAAGAAATAATAGAAATAGAAACACAAAACATCTTAAAATGTTTCTCACTAGAAATGATAATTAGTAAAACAAAATTGAAGAAATACAAAAAAGTAAGATTAAATCTTAAGAAATGAGATGGATTTAAAGGTTTATCATTCTTAACAATAAGAAAAATATTTCCAAGAATAATATTATGAATGATCAAAATAAAAGAAATCATTATAGATAAACTATCAAAAACTTTTCAAGTGATGCAAAATAATATACTAATAATTGACAAATAAATCATTATAGATAAACTATCAAAAATCACTCAAAAGAATAAAAAATAATATTGGACACATCCATTTAGGAGGAATCTAAATTTTAATAAAAGCACATTGATAACTGTATTTTATACAGTTATTTTCATCAATTTTAGTAATGATAATTGCTATGTTCTATTAATGTTTAGTTAATTGTTGTTAAATAAAGTAATATTTTACTTTTATGTGCTAAAAATACATTTTTAATAAAATTAAATAATTTGTATCGAAAATGTACTTAATTTCATATTTCTGTCCACAAATATAATTTATGATAATATAGTTTCTTAATTACAATTTATAAAAATCGAAAATATAATTTAAATTAAATTTGGGCTTAATTATAATTATTAAAAGTTTAAAAATTTAATTTAAAATTAGCAAAGGGCTTAACTGTAATTTAAGAAAGTGCAAAATGTAATTTGGATTAAATTTGTGGGTCAAAGTATAATTAATAAAAGTTTGAATTTTCTGCGCAGGAAAAGAATCGCACTCGTACAAATCACGACGTTCATCACGCACCGTTCGATCATCAATTCAACGGTCCAGATTTGGCGAGTACAACCAGACGAGGCAAAATCGCGTGTAGAATCTACGCGCGGCTCGGCGTGCCAGTGGGTCCCATGTGTCGCGCAGGCCGGCGTCAGAGTGGGCCCCACATGTCGGCTGCGCAGATTCCCCCGAGGCCATCGCTGACCGTTGGATCTCTTGAACGGTCCAGATTGAATCGCGTCCATCCCAGCTGTCGCGCACCGAGCCGCCCGCGTAAAAATCCTGTGCGACGCGTTCTTCATGCGTCCGGCTTACCGCCCAATGAAAAGCTGCCACGTGGCACTACAGTTCTCTCAACGAATCACATGGTGACACGTGGCATGCGGAAAAAGAAAAAAAATTCAAAAAATTTGCAAAGTGTATTTTCGCGTGCTACTCCCATAGAATATTGTTCCCCACTGATGATAAAATATAAAAATAAAATAAAAAAATAAAAAAGGGGATATATGTTTTTGGGGGATACGCGTGGAGACGGATTGGCTTTTTCTTTTGTTCAGTTCATTTTTTTCCGTTGTAGCATTTTTTACTTTTCTTCTTTTTTTCTCTCGAAATTTTGGGAGAAAACTAGCAGTTCTTGCAAGTTTTTCTTCCTTGTAACATTTTAATTTCTTTTTTTTCTTGTTTGCGTGTTACACAAAACACGCAGAGTATTGATTTAACATTTTATGTTGTATTAGAAAACTAGCAGTTCTTGCAAGTTTTTCTTCCTTGTAACATTTTAATTTCTTTTTTTTGTTTGCGTGTTACACAAAACACGCAGAGTATTGATTTAACATTTTATGTTGTATTTTCTTAGGGAAATTACAGAGAAAGAAGACAACAAAGAAGAAGAAAAGGAATGAAATTTATTTTTCATTGAGGAATCGTGAAAGAGTTTTTTTTCTTATCCATTTTCTTTTAATTTTCTTTCTCTGCAATGTTTTATTTTTGTTGTGTTGTAATTTTAAATTCTGCGATGAACTAATACATTTGTTCTAGGATTGCAGTGTAGCGTAAATTATGAAATTTGAATTAAATATTTTTGAATGATTTAAGGGACTGTTTTAAGTTGTTTATTGTATCTGTGTTTAATGCTTTTAATTATCGGAAGATTAATTAACTGATATGTGACATTTAAATAAACTTGAAAAAGGTATTTTTGTGTGCTGCTCGTGATGAAATAACGTATATACATAAGAGATAGAAATATACTTTTATTGTATGCGTAACTGTTAGAGAACTCAGAACTTAATAAATCTGGTTCAATTTAATTCGCATAGGAATATAGTGAATCATTTTAACTAGATGTTTCTGTATGGAGCTCGGGAGAGATATATGGATAAATTAGGAGTTCTTGGTTAACAACTTAAAACACGATAACATAAATCAAGATAAAATATAATGATTCAAGTGGATTAATTGGGTGAAACTGCAATCCTAGAATTTTCTTGCAATCTGTTATAAAAGTGAGTTAGTCAAATTGCATCAAATTATCGACTGTTTGGATAGAATTAGGTTGAAATAATTTTAATAATTAACGAATACTAGTAACAAATCTCTGTGGAAACGATATTTTACTTATCATATTATTACTTGTGACCGTGTATACTTGCACGTTTTTCTGTGTGTTGCAAAACCAACAACAAGTTTTTGGCGCCGTTGCTGGGGATTTGTTTTACTATTTTCATTGTTGATATTAATACCAATCAATTTGATTTTAATTCAAAAAAAAAACAAAATATTATTTGTTTAATTGCTTGCTGTTACTTGCTTGGATTTGTGTGTTTATTTTTTTTTTAAATTTAATATATATATTGTATTAGATTTAATTTTGGATAGAGTGGGACTTTGTATGCGACGCATAAGAAATCTTGACTTAGTTCCATTAGATCTAGAAATTCATAGAACTATTTTGAACTTAAAGAAAAATAATAAACAAGAAACCTTAGAACAGCTAGCTATGGATAATGAAATTCCAGAAGTTGAAGAACCAAGATCCTTAAGAGATTATGCAGTGCCCATGGTTGGTGGCATCCATTCAAGCATAAGAAGACCTTCAATTCAAGCTAATAATTTTGAAATTAAGCCTGCCATAATTCATATGATTCAAACTTCTGTACAATTTGGTGGTTTACCCAATGATGATCCAAACTCCCATATATCAAAATTTCTAGAGATTTGTGATACCTTTAGGCATAATGGAGTCACTGATGATGCTATTCGGTTGAGACTTTTTCCTTTTTCACTTAGGGATAAGGCAAAGAGTTGGTTGAATTCATTGCCATGCAGTTCTATCACTACTTGGGAAGATCTGGCTCAAAACTTTTTAGCCAAATATTTTCCACCGGCAAAGACTGCACGGATGAGGAATGAAATCACCACTTTTATGCAATTCGACTCAGAATCATTATATGAAGCTTGGGAGAGGTACAAGGAGCTACTTAGAAGATGTCCGCACCATGGATTACCGAAGTGGCTTCAAGTTCAAACATTTTATAATAGTTTGATGGGTCAAACTAGAAATATGATTGATGCTGCAGCAGGTGGTGCTCTTATGGGGAAATAAATTGATGAAGCCTACAACTTATTAGAGGAAATGGCTTCAAATAGTTATGAGTGGCCATCAGAGAGGATGATGCCTAAGAAAGCAGCTGGAATTCATGAGATTGATGCTATGACTGCTTTAACTGCACAAGTATCCGCTTTGGTGAAAAAGATGCTATTCAGAGTCCTTTTGTTGTATGTGAAATTTGCAATGGAAATCATGCTAGTGATAGATGTCCTCACAACTCTGAATCAGTCAATTTTGTTTCCAATTATAATAGGAATCCAAACAATCAAAACAATCCCTATTCCAACACATACAATCCAGGGTGGAAGAATCATCCTAATTTTTCTTGGAGTAATAATCAAGGTCAGTCATCTTCTATGAAGCCCACTCATCCCCCAGGTTTTCATAACCAAGTCCCACAACAAGAGAGAAAGCCTTCATTGGAAGATATGTTTGCTCAATATATGGCTAAGAATGAGACTATTCTCCAAAATCAGGCAACATCTATTAGAAATCTCGAAGTTCAATTGGGGCAACTGGCTACTGCTGTCAACAATCGCCCTCAAGGATCTTTACCTAGTGATACGGAAATCAATCCAAAAAGGGAGGGAAAAGAGCATTGCAAAGCAGTTACACTGAGGAGTGGAAAAGAGTTAGAAGAAATGCAAAAGCCCATTTCTCCACCGATTCTTATTGTTGAGGGTGTTGACCCAGAAAAACAAGAAAAAGCTGATAATAGGGTTGAAGAGAATGAATTAACAAAAAATCCTATAATAAAACCAGTGTTAGATAATCTCAAGCCTTGTAATCCACCAATTCCATTTCCTTAGCGCTTCCATAAGCAAAAGATTGATAAACAGTTCTCCAAGTTTCTTGAAGTATTTAAGAAACTTCATATTAACATCCCTTTTGCTGATGCATTGGAGCAAATGCCTAGTTATGTTAAATTTATGAAAGACATTTTGTCTAAGAAGAGAAGATTAGGTGATTTTGAGACTGTTGCTCTCACAGAGGAGTGTAGTGCCATCCTTCAAAAGAAGCTACCACCTAAACTTAAAGATCCAGGAAGTTTCACCATTCCTTGTACTATTGGTGAGAAATTTTTTGGTAGAGCTTTGTGCGATTTGGGTGCAAGCATTAATTTGATGCCACTTTCCATCTACCAGAGACTTGGATTAGGAGAAGCACAACCGACCACTGTAACTCTTCAACTTGCAGATAGGTCTTTGAAACACCCAAGAGGCATTATAGAGGATGTGCTTGTCAAGGTTGACAAGTTTATCTTTCCTGCGGATTTCATAATTCTCGACATGGAGGAAGATAAAGAGATTCCTATCATTCTAGGGAGACCATTTTTAGCAACTGGTAGGACTTTGATTGATGTTCAAAAAGGAGAGCTTACCATGAGAGTCCAAGACCAAGAGGTAACTTTCAACGTCTTTAAAGCTATGAAATTTCCAAGAGAATCCGATGATTGCCTTAGAGTTGACACGGTGAATGCGTTAGTTGAAAGCAATTTCAGGGAAAACTTGAGCACTGATGCTTTGGAACTTGCACTTGTGAATGACAATATTACTGATAACTTTGATTCTCTTGAATATCTCAAGTTACTTAAGGCATCTCCACAAATCTTTAGTCCTCAAATTGAAGAAGATGCATCACAAGTTGTAACACCATCTGAGTTCACCTATATGAAGCCATGTATGGAACAGAAACCATTATTAGAGCTTAAGCCACTGCCTACTCATCTAAGGTATGCTTATTTGGGTGAAATGACTACAATGCCTGTAATTATTTCAGCATCTCTAGATGACGATCAAGAGAAGAAGCTGTTAAGAGTGTTGAGAAATTACAAGCTAGCATTAGGTTGGTCTATAGCTGACATAAAAGGAATTAGCCCTTCACTATGCATGCACAAGATCTTGTTTGAGGAAGATATCAAGCCGACTATTGAGCACCAACGTCGTTTGAATCCGATCATAAAGGAGGTAGTAAAAAACGAAATCATTAAGTGGTTAGACGCAGGTATAATCTACCCTATTTCAGATAGCTCTTGGGTTAGCCCAATTCATTGTGTTCCTAAGAAAGGAGGAATTACAGTAGAGACCAATAGCAATAATGAGCTGATTCCCACAAGGAAAGTGACAGGTTGGCGGGTATGCATGGATTATCGGAAGCTCAACAAGGCTACTCGAAAGGATCATTTTCCCCTTCCATTTATTGACCAAATGCTAGACAGATTGGCAGGACATTCTTTCTATTGTTTCTTGGATGGATATTCTGGATACAACCAGATTGCTATCGCACCTGAGGATCAAGAGAAGACCACTTTCACTTGTCCATATGGAACCTTTGCTTTCCGAAGAATGCCGTTTGGACTGTGTAATGCTCCAGCCACTTTTCAACGGTGTATGATGGCTATCTTTTCAAACATGGTGGAAGATTTTATTGAGATATTTATGGATGACTTCTCAGTGTTTGGAGATTCATTTGATAGGTGCTTGCATAACCTTTCTTTGGTCCTACAAAAATGCGAAGAAACAAACTTGGTTTTAAATTGGGAAAAATGCCACTTCATGGTAGAAGAAGGTGTTGTCTTAGGCCATCTAATTTCATCTAAAGGAATTGAAGTGGATAGGGCAAAAATTGAAACCATAGAGAAACTACCGCCTCCAACATCGGTGAAAGGAATTAGAAGTTTTCTTGGTCATGCAGGATTCTATAGGCGTTTCATAAAAGATTTTTCCAAGATATCTAAGCCTCTTTGTAATCTTTTGGAAAAAGATACAAAATTCACATTTGACGAAAAATGTTTTGAGGCTTTCCGGGTTTTGAAAGAAAAGTTGATCACGGCTCCCATCATTGTTGCACCAGATTGGAATCTACCTTTTGAACTCATGTGTGACGCCAGTGATTTTGCAGTAGGAGCTGTTTTAGGACAACGGAAAAAGAGAGTTTTTCATACCATATACTATGCCAGCAAAACTTTGACCGAAGCTCAAATGAATTATGCTACCACTGAAAAAGAACTACTTGCTGTTGTATATGCTTTTGAAAAGTTTCGCTCCTACCTAATCGGAACTAAAGTGACAGTTTATACTGATCATTCTGCTATAAAATATCTTATGGCTAAAAAAGATGCAAAACCGAGATTGATTAGATGGATCCTCCTACTTCAAGAATTTGATTTGGAAATCAAGGATAAGAGAGGAACCGAAAATCAAGTGGCCGATCATCTATCGAGATTGGAGAATAATGACGGAGCCGTGGATAAGACTATCATTGGTGAAACTTTTCCTGATGAGCAATTGTTTTCCTTTGATCATAGAAGCGTGCCATGGTACGCAGACTATGTTAATTACATCGTAAGCAATGTGCTCCCACCTGAAATATCTTTCCAACAGAAGAAAAAATTCTTACACGATGTTAAGTACTATTTATGGGATGAACCTTACTTGTTTAAGCATTGTGCAGATCAAATTATCAGAAGGTGTGTCCCAAAGGAAGAAATTGAAAATATACTTAAACATTGTCATTCTTCAGCCTATGGGGGCCATTTTGGAAAAGAAAGAACTGCGGCTAAGGTTCTTCAATCTGGTTTTTATTGGCCAAATTTGTTTAAAGATGCACATTTCTTTGTTTCACACTGTGACAGGTGCCAAAGAGTTGGTAACATTTCTAAGAAACACGAGATGCCTTTAAACAACATTCTTGAGGTAGAAATATTTGACGTTTGGGGAATTGATTTCATGGGGCCTTTTATCTCGTCCTACAACAACCTCTACATTTTGGTTGCTGTGGATTATGTTTCTAAGTGGGTAGAAGCAATTCCCTTGCCTACCAATGATTCCAAAGTGGTACTGAATTTTCTAAAGAAAAACATTTTCACTCGATTTGGCACCCCAAGGGCAATCATAAGTGATGGGGGAACTCATTTTTGCAACAAATCTTTTGAAACCCTCCTTGCTAAATACGGTGTCTCTCACAAGGTCGCAACTGCTTACCATCCTCAAACTAGTGGACAAGTGGAGATATCAAACAGAGAGGTGAAGAGGATCTTGGAGAAGACGGTAAATCCTTCAAGGAAGGATTGGTCTAAAAGGTTGGATGATGCACTCTCGGCATACCGAACAGCATATAAGACACCCATTGGGATGTCCCCATATCGGTTAGTTTTTGGGAAAGCTTGTCATCTCCCAGTTGAATTGGAGCACCATGCGTATTGGGCTATCAAGACTTTGAATTTTGAGTTAGGCGCTGCTGGCGAAAAACGTCTCCTACAACTCAATGAGATGGATGAGATTCGTTTACACGCATATGAAAATGCTGAGATTTATAAGGAAAAGACGAAGAGGTGGCATGACAACAAAATCTTACATCGACACTTCGAACCAGGACAGAAAGTATTGCTCTTCAATTCTCGTTTGAAGTTCTTCGCAGGAAAATTGAAATCTAAGTGGTCAGGGCCTTTCATTGTTACCAAAGTACACCCATATGGGGCTGTTGAGATTAAAGGTGAAGAATCACAAAATACTTTCCAAGTGAACGGGCAAAGACTCAAACACTATTTGGGGGGTGACATTGATCGTCAAAAGTCCACCATTTTCTTATCTGATCCAATCTAAAGCAAAGAGAAAGGCAGTCAAGCTGATGACTCTAAATCAAGCGCTTCTTGGGAGGCAACCCATGTGTTTTAGTTTTCATTTATTTATATCTTTTGTTCTAGAACATGTATTAGTTGCATAATTCTTCATTTTGTTATTTTGTTTTGATAGGTGCAATCGGAGGAGGAAAAACTATTTTTGGATTTCATTCTCACAAGTCAACTCACCATTGAGGGAAGTTCTTTTAACACATCTCCTTTGTTTGTTAATTTTCACACATTTGGGGACAATGTGCATGTTAAGTTTGGGGGTGGTGTATATACTGAACCAAGTTGAAATACTTGAAATACTTGAAATACTTGAAATACTTGAAATACTTGAAATACTTTCTGGATGTTATTGCTTGTAAATTTTTTTTTTTGTTTTTTGGGGTGATTGAAGATAATTTGCTATGAATAGTGATATATTTTTGTTTTTTCGATTTAAATGATGCATATCTCCTTGAAAAATTTGAATATTGTCTAAGCGATGAATAATTTTTACGTATGTTTCATTTTTACAAAGATAAATATTTATGAGCACTAGTCTTGATTTTTGATTTGCTATGATAATTTAGAGAAGGTTTATATGAGTATGGAATTCGATTGATATTTGTGGTGTCAAAATTCTTAGAATTTATTTGATTTTCTCTCAAGGCGAAATTATAGATAACATTTAACAAAAAAATGATTTAGGCCATCTTTGGATCGTTTGAGCCTTTCTATCTACCTACACATGCTTTATCCATAGTATACCCCTTTGAGCTTTAAAGTTCTATATATATTTTTATTTCATTTCAAAGCCTACTAAAAAATATATATATATATATATGTGGAGATATGTCTATTTTTCTTATCGAACTAACATGTGACAATTGTTAGTAAATATTTAATGATATATCGGAAAAAAAGAGGATACTTGAAAAAAAAAATATATATTCTGAAAAAAAAAAAAAAAAAAAAAAACAGAAAAGAAAAGAAAAAAAATATAAAAGGGTTATTGTATGTGATGTTAAATCCCAAATTGGGAAGTATTTATTGTGATGATAGAATATCGCTTGTTTCAATCCTAAAATGTTGTTTGGGTAAAATTGAGCTAAATATTATCTTTTATCCTACCTTTACCTAAGCCATACATTACAAGCTTAATAAAGTCCTATTGATTTTTTGTTATGTGTTTGTCTACATTAGTGGAGAGAGAAATGAAAAATAGACTATGAGATTTGTGATTTCATGATAATTTGTTTGATTTTATATTTATATAAACTGATCCGGATTGCGTGTTATGAAATTTGAAAAGACTACACACACACCTAATATTCATTGTGAAAATGTAATATACTTTTAAATCGATTTTGATACTTAGATAAAATTCTTTTATTTCTTTGAGTTATGTTATTTGGAATGTTTAAAAAGAAATATTTTGAAAGTCACTATTTTAAATGCAGTTATCTTTGTTTTATTTTCTTCCTTTTGCTCGAGGACTAGCAAAAACTTAAGTTTGGGGGTGTTGATAACTGTATTTTATACAGTTATTTTCATCAATTTTAGTAATGATAATTGCTATGTTCTATTAATGTTTAGTTAATTGTTGTTAAATAAAGTAATATTTTACTTTTATGTGCTAAAAATACATTTTTAATAAAATTAAATAATTTGTATCGAAAATGTACTTAATTTCATATTTCTGTCCACAAATATAATTTATGATAATATAGTTTCTTAATTACAATTTATAAAAATCGAAAATATAATTTAAATTAAATTTGGGCTTAATTATAATTATTAAAAGTTTAAAAATTTAATTTAAAATTAGCAAAGGGCTTAACTGTAATTTAAGAAAGTGCAAAATGTAATTTGGATTAAATTTGTGGGTCAAAGTATAATTAATAAAAGTTTGAATTTTCTGCGCAGGAAAAGAATCGCACTCGTACAAATCACGACGTTCATCACGCACCGTTCGATCATCAATTCAACGGTCCAGATTTGGCGAGTACAACCAGACGAGGCAAAATCGCGTGTAGAATCTACGCGCGGCTCGGCGTGCCAGTGGGTCCCATGTGTCGCGCAGGCCGGCGTCAGAGTGGGCCCCACATGTCGGCTGCGCAGATTCCCCCGAGGCCATCGCTGACCGTTGGATCTCTTGAACGGTCCAGATTGAATCGCGTCCATCCCAGCTGTCGCGCACCGAGCCGCCCGCGTAAAAATCCTGTGCGACGCGTTCTTCATGCGTCCGGCTTACCGCCCAATGAAAAGCTGCCACGTGGCACTACAGTTCTCTCAACGAATCACATGGTGACACGTGGCATGCGGAAAAAGAAAAAAAATTCAAAAAATTCAAAAAATTTGCAAAGTGTATTTTCGCGTGCTACTCCCATAGAATATTGTTCCCCACTGATGATAAAATATAAAAATAAAATAAAAAAATAAAAAAGGGGATATATGTTTTTGGGGGATACGCGTGGAGACGGATTGGCTTTTTCTTTTGTTCAGTTCATTTTTTTTCCGTTGTAGCATTTTTTACTTTTCTTCTTTTTTTCTCTCGAAATTTTGGGAGAAAACTAGCAGTTCTTGCAAGTTTTTCTTCCTTGTAACATTTTAATTTCTTTTTTTTCTTGTTTGCGTGTTACACAAAACACGCAGAGTATTGATTTAACATTTTATGTTGTATTAGAAAACTAGCAGTTCTTGCAAGTTTTTCTTCCTTGTAACATTTTAATTTCTTTTTTTTGTTTGCGTGTTACACAAAACACGCAGAGTATTGATTTAACATTTTATGTTGTATTTTCTTAGGGAAATTACAGAGAAAGAAGACAACAAAGAAGAAGAAAAGGAATGAAATTTATTTTTCATTGAGGAATCGTGAAAGAGTTTTTTTTCTTATCCATTTTCTTTTAATTTTCTTTCTCTGCAATGTTTTATTTTTGTTGTGTTGTAATTTTAAATTCTGCGATGAACTAATACATTTGTTCTAGGATTGCAGTGTAGCGTAAATTATGAAATTTGAATTAAATATTTTTGAATGATTTAAGGGACTGTTTTAAGTTGTTTATTGTATCTGTGTTTAATGCTTTTAATTATCGGAAGATTAATTAACTGATATGTGACATTTAAATAAACTTGAAAAAGGTATTTTTGTGTGCTGCTCGTGATGAAATAACGTATATACATAAGAGATAGAAATATACTTTTATTGTATGCGTAACTGTTAGAGAACTCAGAACTTAATAAATCTGGTTGAATTTAATTCGCATAGGAATATAGTGAATCATTTTAACTAGATGTTTCTGTATGGAGCTCGGGAGAGATATATGGATAAATTAGGAGTTCTTGGTTAACAACTTAAAACACGATAACATAAATCAAGATAAAATATAATGATTCAAGTGGATTAATTGGGTGAAACTGCAATCCTAGAATTTTCTTGCAATCTGTTATAAAAGTGAGTTAGTCAAATTGCATCAAATTATCGACTGTTTGGATAGAATTAGGTTGAAATAATTTTAATAATTAACGAATACTAGTAACAAATCTCTGTGGAAACGATATTTTACTTATCATATTATTATTTGTGACCGTGTATACTTGCACGTTTTTCTGTGTGTTGCAAAACCAACAACACACATTTTAAAAAAGGAACTAATACACCCATAAACTAACATTGCTATATAATAGAATAATAAATAGAAAAAATATATTATTAGGAATGATCCATTAAAAATTAAAATTTATGACATACCTTAGGTTTGCCATTAATATTAATGATAAAAACTTAAACTAATTGTTAACAATTATGGCTGTTAAGTTTAATGAAAGAAGAAAATAATATATTTCAATACATTAAATAGTAAAATATTCATTAATAAATAGTGATTAATAAATAGTGATAATAGTTAAATATTGGACAAAATAAATTTATTAAAATAGATAAAACTTTTCAAGAAATTATACAAATAATAAAACTAAAAATATTAAAAATTTTAAAATATTAGAAGAATAGAACTTATAGGTTAAAGAAAAGCCTCAAATGCTAGGGAAAAAGTAATATATTCAGATTTATGTAAGATCATGAATGAGAAACCTCTAACAAAGAAAGAAAGGTTATAGATCTAAAACAAGAAATAAAAATAATAAAATCAGTAGTTCATGAAGTTATATTAGGAAGAAAATGAAACCATTGTTATCTAAATAACATTCAAAAATAAGCTATAGAATATAGAATTAAATTTTAATAGAAGCCTAATAGGTATATCAAAAAACCAAATAAACAATAATAAAAACTTTAATTCTTCTAGTAGAAAAATGGATATACTACAAGAATTAAACATCAAGTCCTTACAAGATATAAATGAAACACAAAAAGAACTTTTGAAAGAAATAAAAGAATATGATTATAATAAGAAATTACAACAAAACATACATAAGAAATTTACAGAATTAAGAATGAATATAAATAACATACCAGAGGCAATGAAATCATAAGTTACAAGTTTGATTCATTTGTATGATTAAAAAAAACCACCAAGAAAATCAAATGCATTGATACCTATGAATAAGAAAATAAAGAATGTAAAAAAAACAAAGATAAAGAAGATGCTATAATCCTAGTTTAATGAAATATAGAAAAGAATTAGAAGAACGATTTATGAATTCTGCTAATAGGGATATAAAAAAATTAGTTAGCTTGTTAACCCTAAGAGATGAAAAGCTAGGAATACATTATGATGAAAAAATTTATACAAACAAATAGGAAGATGATACGACTATATTCATTAAAATTGATTTTGAATCAGAAAATGTGATCCTTAAAAATCATATGAATCCAATTTTGTTACCAATTTTTTTTTAAGAAGAAACATATGACCCACACAGAAAAGAAAGAAATAGATAAATGCCAGAAAAACCTGACTTTCCTTATAGAAAAAAAATAGTTTAAGAGAAAAAGCTATAATAAGCCACCAAAAAAATTATTACCCATAAGGGAAAAAGAAATGCATATGTTGGATCTCCAATTAAGAAGGGCATTAAGCTAATGAATGCTCTAACAGGCTTCAACATAAAAAAATTTAAAAAGAAATTTTCATAGAAATTAAAAATCTTAGAGAAAGCTTGTAAGAGTGAATTAGAACCAATATAGAAATTGGATATAGATAATACTTGTAGTATTTATCTATTAGAAGAAATTGAGTAGAAATAAATGACTTAAAATATGAATACTCTTCAACAAAAGATAAATGTTTTATATAGTATTACAAATCTAAACAATATGTATATTAAAGTAAAATAGAAATTCAAATATTACATAAATTACCATTTATAAGCATATATAGATGCATGAGCTAATATATGTATTCCCAGAGGAACTCTAGAAATAAAGACCAAAAGATTAAATCATAAGAATTGCTAATAATACAAATCTTAATAATGTCTAGAAAGATATAGATATAATAAGAGAAGGAAAGAACTTTCATATTCTTACTATATATAAAAAAATGAATTGATTTATTAATAGGAAATAATTTCTTAAACTTATATCAATCTTTTACAAAATATTTAGACAAAATAAGTCTAACAACACTAGTTAGTGAAACCATTTTTGTGTGAAAAAAATAAAATTTGACTATATCAAATCCATGCAACAACATAAAAAGCGAAAACATGGTGAGATAAATACAAAGCATCAATAAAAACCTTATTTAGAAAACACTTGATTAGATATATAAGAGAAACCTTACTCTTTTCTTAATGAAATCCTAGAAGATAAAACCTTAACATGTATCAAAATATTATTAAAAATAGTAAGCTAACAAAATCCTTTAGATACAAAAGTAAATAAATCTAAATGATTGCTAATATAAAACTAAGAGATCCTAACAAAGCGTTTAGAATAAAACCTATAATTTATACTCCATAAGACATGATTAAGTTTGAAAAATAAATTTAATAACTTTTGAAACTAAAAGTCATAATATCAAGTAATTCACCACTCTTTGATCCAAAAGTAAGTAAATCTAAAATGATTGCTCATATAAAATTAAGAGATTGTGACAAAAATTTTACAATAAAACCTATAATTTATACTCCAAAAGACATGATTGAGTTTGAAAAATAAATTTAAGAACTTTTAAAACTAAAAGTCATAATATCAAGTAATTCATCACTCTCTAGTCTAAAGTAATTAGTTGAAATAGAAGTTAAAAAAGAAGGAAAAAACATGGTAATAAACTTCAAATCATTGAATAAAAAAACATTGATGTTGTATATTTTATTCCAAAAAAAGAAGAATTATAATCATTAATAAAATGAAAAAATATTTTTTAAGTTTTGATTACAAAAGTAGAATAAGGATTCTAAAAAACCAATAACATTTAGTTGTCCCTAAGAAAAATCTCAATAGATTGTTGCACCATTCAGATTAAAACAAGTTTCAAGTATCTTTCAAAGTTATATAGACAACATCTTTAAGAAATTACAAAATATTTGTTGTGTTTACATATATGATATTTTAGTTTTCGGTAATAAATTAAATAAACATTATTTGAATATCATTATAATTTTACAAAAATTCAAGAAAACATGCATTATACTTTTTAAGATGAAATCAATAATTGCTCAACAAAAACCAAATATTTAAGGTTAGAAATTGAATATGGAAAATATAATCTATAGTCACATATAATATATAACATTCAAGGATTTTCTAGTGAACTAAAATAAAAAAATTAATTACAAAGATTCTTAAGATGTTTAACATATGCTGAAGCATACATCAAGAAACTTATAGAAATACAAAAACCTTTACAAAAAAAATTAAAGAATGATCATGTTTGGAAATGGACAGAAAAATATGCTCTGCATACAGACAAGGTAAAAGCAAAGGAAAAAATGGATATCTTTGTAGATATACATCCGAATCTTTCCATGGTCTAGAATTAAATTATCACAATAATGAAAATGAATACTTAGTTGTCAAAAAAGCTATTAAAAAAATTACAATATATGTAATAAGTTCAAGATCTATTGTTAAAACTAATAATAAAAATTTTGCTTATTTTTTAAGGATTGATATTATACGTGATTATAAACAATAAATATTAGTTAGGTGGAAATAGTTATTTAACCATTACAATTTAGATATCAAACATCTTCTAGGAAACAAGAATAGGTTAGCAGTAACCCTTGCAAGAGAATTAATACATTTTACTATTTTTGTTCTTACAAGAATAGAACATCTTGATATCAATATCAACAAAAAAGAAAATGAGATAAGAACCCTTTAGGAACAACTCAAGGTTTTATACCTAGAAAAGTATTTTTTGGAAACAAAAATTAAACAGAAAAAACTTAACAGTTCAAAATGACTATTAGAATCCAAAAACTCTAAAGATGAATTCTCATCAAAGATTCATTTTAAGGAAATTAAAACTTCCTAAAAAATGAATTCAAAATGAGAAGGGAGAATTAACAGTTCAAAAGATAGTAATATCTATGAAAAGAAAAATGAAAAGCTCAGTTGCGCTGAAGAAGCAAAAAAAACTAGAAAAGACATATGGTTTATAATGGTCCAAAATCAGGAACTTAAAACAACTAGTCTGAAGCAAGTAAAGTTATAATTGTATTTGGTGGAATAACTTACAGAGCTTTCACTAATAAAATAGAAACCGAAGGCAGTTATGCCAACTGTAGAGTATCAACTCAAAAGAATATAGTAAAATATTACTCTATAGTATTACAATAACAATAATTGACACCAAGTAGATTGAAGACCCTAGGAAAGATAGTACGACCACAAGTACTATTCAAGGAAACATTTCCAAAGAATACATTAATCATTGAAAATAAAAAAGACTAATATAGGAATTTAAGTAAATCACAATGGTTGAGTCTCCATAACTTAGCTAGAAAATCTACTCAAGAATAAATCAAAGATACAAAATTTTATGCAACAAAAAAAGAATTTCTTACAGGTTGTAAATTTAATATTCTTGAAGGAGTTGATCCAATTTTTGTTTATAAAGTTTTTCATACAGGTTTAATTGAGAACCTATATCAAAGAATTTAAATTAATTAAATTATTTTCTTAAAAATTTCAAGAAGGCTATCAAGAACTTCATGAAGAAGATTAAAGCAGGTTACAAACCTATATATCTCAGATTTTTAAGTTCACTTATGGACTAGAATGAAGAAGTTTGCATTAGTCCCTACCATTTTATCAAATTATGGATTTTCAACATTAATAGGGAAGTAACAAAACCAAGTGTACTTTTAGAAAAGAAGTTCAATTCATACGAACTATGTACTCTAAGAGAATAGATACTAAGTCAAATTTATCATAAACTCAAAAAAATTGATAATTCTTTTAAAATCAAAGTAAATTATGCAACTAGTAAGATTATAACCACTTTTCATAGCAATATGGTTCTCACGGAAGAAAGTGAGGAGAAAATTATTAAGTTTGAAAGAAATTATAATAGTAATAACTTGAAAATTTGTTAAGAAAGAAGAAATGTGTTTTGTTTTTACCCAAAAAAACCACTAATTAATGATCACAAATGTATTCATTGCATTAGAGATTCAGAAGATACAGATGCATCATTATCTACGTCATCAAATGGATGGTTAGTAGAAAATGATAAGAAGGAATAAAGATGTAGAACCTACTTCTTGAATCAGATGATCATGTCAAGAAAATAAAAGGCTTAGATTCAAAATCCAAAAGTAAAAATTTAGGTGAATTATTAAAATAGAGGTAAAATAGTGATTTCTCACTAGTGTAAACAGGGATTCCTTGTCCTATAAAAGGAACCCTTTATTCCATTAGTTAGACACAACTTCTATAATATCAACCTCTTTACTCTAAAAAATTATTCATTTAGAAACTATATATATAGAAACTATGAATAGCTAAGAATCTTCAAGGTTCTAAGTTAACTCTTAGAATTATAATAATTATTAAATTATGAATAAAATGGACAGTAGTCACTTTTTGTCTATTTTCAAGTAAGTCGAATTTGAACATCATATTCTATACAGATGTAAATGTTTCACCATTACATGAAGGTATTAAGGTTTTAGAAAGCTAATGCATATCATGTATAATAAAAAAAAGATGAACAACAAAAGGAAAAATCATGGTAGACTCATTAAATTTAGGTATTATAATTTTGAGTTAATTAAGTATCTTGAATGATTAAATATTTATTTATGATATTTATAAAACTTATAAATAAGAAAATAAATACAAAGAAACTAACCACATGTATAAACATAAACTAGGGGTGAGTAAAATATCTGATCAATCCGATCAAATTTGAAAAATTGAGTGGTTTCGATCTGAAGTCGAATCGAATTCGGATTGGATTTTATCAATCTACTCTGATTTGGATTTGGATTTGAATTAAAAATATTTAAATCTGTATAATCTAATCTGATCCGATATATTTAATATATTATTTAAAATATATATAATAATATTATAATTAAACATTTAAACTTAATAGGCTAATATATTAATAAGCGATCATCTTTCTCCAAAGTAACAAAACGAAAAACCCTAAAGTAAAGTTTTTCAGAGGCCATCTCTCTCTTTGTCTCTCATAGACTCATACTCGACATCAACTCTATGGCTGACACGTTCACTTAAATCGTTCCCGCATCGTTGTTCACTCGTTCCCTTGTCATTGTTTGCTCATTTGAGTCATTTATTCTAATAACATGTTCCAGTCGTTGTTTGTTGTTCTTCATTGTCCTTCAACAAAAGATTAGATTTGTTAGAACTTTTTCTTTTTCTGAATTTTGATTTCATATCCAATGTTCAAATGCTCTGTTTTTTTTGCTATTATTGATAGTTATTACTTTTGTTTCAAATGGATGTAGAGTTATGAAAATATAGAGCTAACTTAGTGAATTATAAGTTCTTTATTTAGTACCAAAATACTTTGACTGATATATGTCTGGTTTGATTACAAAAATATATATTAGTTCAACCTTTTGTTCCTCTATAGTTTTTGTGACATTTGGAACCTTTCATGGTATGAAAGTTTTCATGGATCTAATAATTACTACAAATGTTAAGATTATCTAGATTACAGATATAATTGATTTTGTTTGAAAATATTATTTTGTTATAGATATAATTTATTTTATCTAATCTTTGGGTCTCATTGATAAGCGAACTATGCAGTCAAGAAGAGATCCTTTGGTACTTTGCTTTGTTGATTTTGTGAGTCCAACTCATACAACAACTGCTATGGATGCCTTACAAGGTAATTTTATATTTTCTTTTGAACTATAGCAATTCTAGCTTCATATGAATGTTTGCCTTTTCAATTTTTTGCCACTTGTGTTTTGTTGTCATGCTAGGTGTGTAGTTCCTTATTTGCCTTGGATATCTCATCATTTTGGCAGTAATGTATATTTATGAATTCTTCATTGAGTCATGATGACTTGAATGCATCTTATAATAAGCTCAACATGGTAGCATGGTTCATCAAAAATGAACTTCAACAATAATGTGTTGATGCAGAACTTGCTTTGGTTCCTTTGGTTGTGGCTAATATATTGGTTTTTGAATATGCTTCTAATGGGACACTGTATGAACACCTTCATTGTAAGTCATGCATCTCTCATATCATTTTATTTTCTTGGTTTATAATGCTTCGTGTGTTTAATCCCTAACTTTTTAATTACAGATGGAGAAGGATGTCACCAAGTTTTAAAGATGACAATCAAGAGAAAATTGGACAAAGAAGGTTATGAAAAAGACGTATCAAATTCCACTTTGAATTTGAAAAAGATCAAAACTTTTTCAAGTCCGAATGTATCAAAGCCCAAGCCAGTAAACCTTGTGTAGAGAAGCTAATTTCTGAGTGTCCTTTTTAACTTTCCTAGGAAGTTGAACACCACTTGTGCTTACCTTGTTTTCATTGTTGATGTAGAGAAATTAATTGATGAGCTTAAGGATGCTCCTAAAGATGTCATTAAAACTTTCAAGTCTTCTAAAGAATACATAGACTTTAATGCTAGATTTTACATTTGAGGCTTTGAAACATACTTAAGAGGAAGTTAAATTATGCAATTGATATTGAATTTTTTGGAGTTAAATTATTACTATGTATATTTTGAGTTAAATCATATGATTGATATTGAATTTTTTTTCTTTTGGGTTATTTTTGTTGAACTATTTTTAATTATGTTGTAAGTTACTTTTGAATTTATATGTAAAAAAAAAAATTTATGTAATTTTTCATTTTATAAGTTGAAATTACAATTTTGACCTTATCTAATCCGATCAATCTAATCGGATTCAGATTTGTTTAAATTGTCATTTACAGTAGATCGGATTCAGATTGAATAATTCATAATTTATTTCGGATCGGATTCAAATTATCTTAAAATTGGTAGATTCAAATTTGTTCGGATTGACATTTATAGTGGATCGAATTCGGATTGTATAATTCATAATTTACTTCGGATTCGAATTGCCTTAAAATTGATAGTTTCAAACCGATGCTCAACCTTAACATAAACATGAAAAATTTATAAAAATAAATTAATATTTTGATAAAAAATAAGATTTATTTTTAAATAATAATATGTAAAAAGTAAGAGTTAATATTATAAAAGAGATAGCCAAAATTTAGTATAAGAGTGGTAGAAAAAAAATACATTATTAAATAAAAAATTAATATCATCAACCATTTAAGAACATTGAATATTAAGCCTTGTTACTATTAAATTTTTTTTATGAACGTAACCTAAATAAGTAAATTGGTACTAATTCGCATATATATTGGTGATAAATTTTCATATATAGATTGATATCATAAATCAGTGTACCTTGGTTACTAGAATTACTCCAAACAACTTATATAAAGTTAACGAGAATGTTTGAATATTCTAAAAATCGATATCAATCTTGATGTATTATTTAGTTTTTTTTTAAGAATATATATCAATTAAATTTGGCTGAACGATTATAGTTATCCAAAAAAATTTAGATTATACACATAAATATCTAAATTATTATTATTTACAAAAAGAGCATCCAAATTTTGTTCAATTATACATATAAATATCCAATTTTTTTTTTTTTTGCAAATTGGGTTAACAAAAACCCACTTGAGTCCCATATGAATAATTAATAACTAATTTGATGATGTGTTTTAAATTACACACTTGATTATTAATTGTAAAGATTAGATCTATCAGTTAATAATTAAAAATTCGACTACCTTTTATAAAAAAAAAAATTAACAATTTAAAACTTTATGTGTATGATTGAAAAAAAAATTAAGTATCTTTTTATAAAAAAAATTAGATACATGTATAATCTGAAAAAAATTAGACATTTTTTTTCTTAAAAAATAATTTAAATACCTATATATATAATAAAAAAAATTGGATACTCCTTTTCATTCTTTAAATTTTAAATCATAATATTAT
Source organism: Hippophae tibetana (assembly GCA_037013495.1). Taxonomy (NCBI): domain Eukaryota; kingdom Viridiplantae; phylum Streptophyta; class Magnoliopsida; order Rosales; family Elaeagnaceae; genus Hippophae; species Hippophae tibetana. The sequence goes on along the minus strand of CM072805.1, from coordinate 23,038,815 downwards.
GCTAAATATCTAAAAATAACATTAAAATCGGAGATCCTTCGGCACATGTAGATGTAGGTACCGCATAAACAGTGGAACTGTTGGCACTCACTTACAACTTCTTAAACATTGCTGCGAATATTGTATTCCCACTTAGATCTAAATAGAAATGATTTTGTGGTCCAATGAGTGACCGCTCAATATTTAATCATTTGCCCTGACTCATTTGCACTCAGATTATATAAAATACAAAGTTTTTACTTAAGAGAGAGAGAGAGAGTCTCGTTGATGAATGGTTATTATGATCGAACCTTCAGGCCCCACCAATTTGATAGTAGTGGTGACTAGGGTAGGCTGGACTTGGTGACGGCGTCGTTTTGGCCAATAGCAAGTTGCTCCTTTATCGATTCAATCATGCCATGTGATTCAATTGTAGTTATTCCATACAACAAACTTCTTGCTTCTTAGCCAAACAACAAAGGAAACAGAATGAATAACACAAGTCATTTTCTATTTTTTTTTAATTAATTTTACATTTTAGTATATTAATTTCTTTTAATATTTATACCAACTTTACAAATTTATAAAATTAAGTATAAGCTTTAAAATTAAGTTGAAATTTTATGGCTAGAAACTCTGAATTAATATGTTAAATTGTTTATTATATTGAGTTTTACATTTTTAATTTTAACATATTTATTTTATTTTAACTAAATTTGTTGAAATTAAAAAGAATTACTAAATTATTTAAAAATATTAAGAAAACTATCTCAAATAAAACCTCTAAAAATTATAATAATAAAATAATACTTTTAAAAATTATAACAACAAAATAGAGTGGAGTTTAATATTAAATGTGTCTAATAAATTGAAATTTAACTTAAACGACGTACATTTAGATATAATGAGATTATTTTTGTAATTATAAGTTTTAATATACATTGAAAATTTATAAAATATGAACTTAATTAACATAGAGAGAGTGAATAAGTTATTTTCAATTTTTATCAATTTAGAATTTAATAATCTAAACAAAACGATCATACATGAAATCTCATGTAAAAATAAAATACGAAAATAAAATAATAACATATAATATTTTTGGGTGAAAATAACTTACACCACAACCATAACCTAAAAAAAAACCAATAATTCAAGAGATTACTTAACTTTCCACTATGAAAACCAAATATTTAATTACAAACTTTGTCTTACGTTACCCTTCATAGGATATTATCTCAATGTATCTTACTTACTAGTTCTCACTCTGTTTTTACATTTTTAATATTAGCGTGAGCGGTATCCATACCAACGTTTCAATAAGTTTCTCGTCAATCAAATACGAATCAACTGTAAAATAATTAGCACAAAAACACAAGTGTCATTGTGTATTCTAGAATGAATTTAGTAATGAATAATATTAACTAGATAATTCAAAACATATATTAATTAAATCGAATTACCTATCAAATCTTAAAGGAAGCAAATTAAGTATAAGTATTAATAATCAAACTAAAAAATTATGACATTACACACACTATTATTTGACCTTAAAGGAAGCAAATTAAGCACAAGTTTATTAATGACAACTTCTTTAAATATTAATAATCAAATCAAATAATTATGATATAACACACGGTTATTTGATCTAATAATTCAAAAACAAAAATAAACATACATAAATTAAATTAAATCAAATCAACTAACAAATCTTAAAGAAATCAAATTAAGTGTAAATTTATTAATGATAACTTTTTAAAGATTAATAATCAAACAAAATAATTATAATATGACACATAATTATTTGATATAACAATTGAATAACAAAAATAAATAAGAAGTTATAAGAATATATAATCAAAATATTACAAATTAATTAGAATTATTAACAATAACTAATGTTGATATATATATATATCAAGCACTGGTTAGGGCTAATTGGTTCATACAATTACGAATCTAAAGAAATAGACGTACAAAGAGCGATAATGTATCCAAAGTAATTTGTGGACATTTCTTTATATATACTTTTGAAGGAGCTAACTGAAATTCGATTTAATATCAATAATTTTTGGGCTAATAAAAGCATAATTGCCATCAATTGGGACCAACGCAAGTTGTCAAGATAGGGTTTCTTTCAGTTAGCTAGATATCGCCATCAAACTTCTATATATAATTTATGTCCCAATAGCTTTTCATGCTCTGTTGAGAACCTATATATAAATATATATTAATTTATTGCGAACTTTTGCCCATTCCGAACACATAAAAGATGAAGTATGCAACAACACGTCTAATGGCATATAAGAAGATATATATATGTATATCTTCTTAATTGATGTTTGAATTTTACATGTAGTAGAAAAAAATAATCTTATAATTCTTAGAATATAAAAAGAGTATTTCAATTTAATTAAAAATATATATTAATATAATAAATATAAGAAATATGAGACTTAGTTTATTTTCCTTTATAAAGAATAAAGTTGTCATATACATCAAGTAGTAAGATTAATTTTAAAGTACACATCCAAACATCAAAGAAGCTTCCTAAAATAACAACTACGTCTCAAGAATAAAAATTTATAACCTAAATCACTCACCGGTGACGAATAATGAGCTTTCCACACAAAAAAATGCACCACCTGCGAGCTCGTTTACAACCAAAACTGCAAGACAAATTCAAAAATACCACAACCAGCAAAACAGCAACAATCCAAGGCCGTATTTAAAACAGAAAACAAAATAAACAAAAAAGAAACAGCAAGCATAAACGAAACAGAGCCATAGGAAAGCCACACTCATGTCGGAGTAAGGAGGACGAAAGCATTGGAGAAATCAACGATATGGACGGCACAATGATACAAACAAGCAGCGACGACATATTAGAAACGAGAAACTGAGACGATGAGGAACCCACTGAAACGAGAGCTCGAACCGACTATCAAAATGACTAAACTATGATAAGAAAACTGGGAAAACATGAAATCGTGAAACTAACGTCACGGCTTTTTACGTTTCTCAAAACAGATATGGATTTAAATGGAGCAGAAGAACAGAGATTGAAAACTATGGGAAGGTAATCGGTTGAAAGGGAAAATACTAAAAGAGGGAATGAAATTAGAGAAACCAAAAAACTGATAATTAGATTCAGATTGATTATTCAAATAAAGATGAAAAAGAGAGGAATCGAGTGGAAATGGTGGAAAAGAGGCAGAAAATAAATGGGTTTGAAACCCTAACTTAGCTCTCCAAGAGACTCTCAAAGCAGCCCTATTTTTTGGAGCTCATCTTTAGTCTTCAAGACTTGTGCTATTAGTGGTTTTCTTTATAACCACCCATTACCAACTTCCAGAACTAATGCAAGAGACAATTGATCATATCACGTATATGATAAAAGATGCAAGATAAATTATTTCCATTTTCACATCAACGTAGCTTAATTTCCTTCATGAAATAAAGTGGTTCTATTTAAACTCTTTAGATGAGATCAATCAGGAAACCTTAGGCATTATACTAGTAGATTACATTAAACCAACTTAGAAGATGACCAAACTGCCTCTTTCTCGTATATCTTCGGTCTTTGATTCAACTATTGAAGTCTTCAAGATTTAGAAGGAAAAAAATGCTAACAATGTCTCAATGTTGAAAAGTCATCCCTCTTATTATGGAGGAGATGAGATGATAGAAAAAGAAAATGAAAATAAAAAAGTCAAAAACAAAATTAAAAAAGAGAAGAGAAAATTGAGTAGACTCAATTCATGTACGATATTTATTATAAAAGGCTTCTTTAGAAATCAGAATGAACAATTCGGGGAAAAAATAATGTATATATTAGAAAGAAGCGAAAGCAAGCTTAAATGCTTAAATCTTCATCGTACGTGAAAAGATATATGATCTTGAAATAAAAATACAAGAGAATATAAATCACTTGAGATTATTTTGTATTTAATGTATCTCTTTGAGATACGGTGACCTAGAATTTGGATGCTATGGGATCTTAGTAATAAAAAAAAAATGTCAAAACCAGAGATATTATCTCTTTTTTTGAAGATCAAAATATTAAAGATGATCAAAGAGATGAAAAACTTAATCGCTTGAAAGAAGATCCAATCAACTTAGATCTAGTTTCTACTCCCATAGATATTAAGAAAGATTTAATTAAAGATGTTATAGATGTATTAAATGATCTTTCAATTAGTGATGATGCAATCGAAGGTTTTAAAAGTAACTGTATCGTAGATGACAAAGTTAACGATGAAAAGAAAAGAACACTAATTCCTCAAAACCTATTTGTTGAACATTAACTAAGAAGATTAGGTAGAGTACCCAAATCACAAACTATATACTCTTTAAATGATTTTGTGTTATTCACTAAAAGGGGAGAACTAAAGTACTATAAAGAAGTTTTGACACATAAGCACAAAAGGAAGTAGTTGAAAGCCATGAAAGAATAAATGAAATACGATTTGGTAACACTACCCAAAGGTAGAAAGGCAACAAAAACAAATGGGTGCACAAATTAAAGATCGAAGAAAATAACTCATGACCTCGATACAAGACAAGGCTAGTCGTGAAAAGGTTCGGTCAAAATAAAAGGATTGACTTGAAGAAATTTTCTCATCTATCCAAATAGTAATTGGTTTGGCTGCAAGTTTAAATCTAGATGTTGAACAACTCCATATAAATACTACTTTACTTCATGATAATCTAGATAGAGAGATCTTTATGGAGCAACAAGAAGGGTTTAAAGTCAAAGGAAAAAAAAGATTTGGTATGTCGGTTAAAGAAGAGTCTTTATAGACTAGACAACATCAAGAAAATAGTATAAGAAGTTTGACTCCTTCATAATTGAGCATGAATATAAAATGACAACTTCTAATCGTTATGTATGTGTGAAAAGATTCAATGATAATGAATTTATCCTACTTCTTCTTTATGTAAATAATTTTAATTGTACATCCAAATAGTGATACGATTAGTAAATTGAAGAAAGAATTTTGTAAGTCTTTTGCCATGAAAAACTTAGGATCCACAAAGCATATTATCAACATGACAATCTCTCGTAATCGAAAGAAAGGAAAGTTGGAATTATCACAAAAAATATATATTAAGAAGGTCTTGGATTGATTCAACGTTAATAAAGAAAAGCCAATTGTTACTCCATTTCTTAATCACTTCATGTTAAGCCCAAAGAAGAGCTCTTTATGTGAAAAGAAAAAAAGAAGAAATGACTATGGTGACATATTTCTCAATTGTTAAAAGTCTAATATACACTATGGATATTAGACCTGATATAATACATGCAGTTGATATTGTTAGCAAATACTTGTTATTCAGAAAAAAGTACTTGAATACAATCAAGTGGATTTGAGATATCTTAACGGTACTTTCAAAATGAATTTATGTGTTGAAATGGAAGAGTCAAATTGATTGACTACACTTTTGCAAATATTCCTAGAGATATTGATTCTAAAAAATCTACTTCTAACACCTGATTACTTTTAAAGAGAGTTGTCTTGTGGAAATTAAAGCTACAAAAGTGTGTCACTTAGTAAAGTTTATATAGCTATCGAAGCTTACAAAGAAATGCTTTGGGTGAAAATATTTTTACATAAATTGGGATAGCAACAACAAAAGTATATTTTGTATTATTGGGTGAAAATATTCTTACAAGAATTGGGATAGAAACAACGAATATCATAATTTTCACTCGTGATTGAAGCACAACGATGTCAGATATTATTGTATATATGATATATTCAAACTCAAGTAGTTACAACTTGAGAAGATTCATACTAAAGACACCTGCTTCAATAATGTTAAGTCTTCACCTAAAGATAAGTGTGAAGTATACAAAAAAACATGTATAATGGAGTCATCCACTTGACGGGAAGGAAAGATTGTAAAATCATCCTCCTATTATGAAAGAGATGAGATACTTAAAAATAAAAATGAGGAGAGAAAATTGAGAAGCCTCAATTCATGTATATGATTTATAATTTAGTATATCTAATATTATAAAAAAAATGGCCTAAAAAATCACAATAAATAATTTAGAAAAGAAATAAAATACAAAGTGTATGTTATATTTTTATTTATATAATGGAATATTATATATATATTATTTTTATCAACGGAAGACATTATATATTTTGACAACTCATTTTAATTACACAAAAATGGGATGGCATGTTATAATTTTTTTGATTGATTCTTATCATTTTATTTGTTAACAAATGTCACTTGTATTGCATTAATTATCAAAACGTTTCAACACTTTCTCAATGAGAAAAATGAGGCCATGCTAATAATACCCAGACTCCAGATAACAGAGTTACAATATACCGGTCCAAACGGTCATGTTATATTGTTTCATGTTAACGTGTTTGCACATCATCGGATAACTTTTTTATCATGTAATTTGTTTAGCCCAAAAAATAGTTCACAAAGAGTAAAATGTCTAGCACAAACAATTTTGGAGAGCGATTTTTTTTGTTTTTATTTTTTCAAATGAAGCCTTTTTTTTTTCTTTTTTTGTTTGTTTAATATGGTTTCTCATTCACTTTCATTTAAAAGAAAATATCACTAACGAAGAGATCAAAGAAATTTAAATTTGTTTGGGTATAATCTAAATAAACTAATTCCTTTCTCTTTCAACAACCATAAAAGAGAGGATGAATTTTAATTGTGATTGATTATGACTATAGAAACAATTCATTTATCCAACTTTTGATGTGATACTTGTACACCACCAGTGAATGATAAGCACGTGAAACAAAAGTTAACTTTTTATACAATAAAAGTCACATTTTTGGTCATTTTTGCCTACGTATTTGCAATGTATTGGTAATATATGTAACAGAATTCGACTCTCTGACTATTGCACAAAACATCATGTACAATTTACATTATGAGTATATGTTTAAACCCAAAAAAATTATATATTAAACATGATATACCATTCCCACCTCCAAAGAAGATGCATGTGGTATACTAATATTAGATGTTGATGTCCTGCTATTCCTCCTTAAGAACTCATATCCACAATTCACTGCAATTTTCTTTGTTAAGCTTGATCCTTGCTTTGCCCTCACATATGTGTTTCCTACTATGTATGCTATCCCAACCTCTCTCGCTTCCATCAATTCCTCTAATTCTTCTCTTGCTTCCATGTCCATTTTTGGGCTCTCCGGTACAACAAACCTTACCTTTTTCCTTCTCTGCACCACAGGTGGAGACATTATTTCTCCATGCTCTGATGTCCCAATTGTCTCTGCACTGTCTTTGTTCTCCTCACTCATTTGAATCCCATCTACATAGGTTAAATGTGTTCCAACAACTGTCATCTTATTATCATCCTTACCCAAATCCTCACTTGTTACACCAGAACCAACACCCCCAGAGCGAATGAACTCAGCTATACTGTACATGAGATCATTCTCAAACTCCACATCATCTTTGTGAACATCACGATATCCATATCGTACAATGCACCTATACAATCTGTATTCTTTTGGTCCTATCCGACCTACCAGAAATCTTTCTTCGGGTTTTACACGAGGAACTGGAACAGATTTTATGCAGAGAAAAACAAGAACCTGATGAAAGGCTGGAAGGTTGGTAACAAAGTGGGAGAATATTGCTGGAATTCCAGATACAAGTTCAGTGTGTATGAGGCCAATTCCGCGGACTCTTGTTATGCCTAGGCTGGGACCAAGACTAAGTAACCAGTTGATTGATACCTTGTTTTGGATTTCAAACTCGTATTTTTTTAGTGTCCCATAATGCCACACATACATCACAGCCATGAATATGAAAGCAAGGGCAATGGGAACCCAAGCTCCTTCAAGAAACTTGATGAGAGAAGCTGAAAAGAAAAGTGCTTCAATGGTGCCAAAGAATAATACAAAGCATATTGCAGTGAAGACACTTCGATGCCAACATAGGACAATAACTAGAGACATTAAGCAGGTAGTCACTAGCATGACGGTTATAACTGCCAAACCTGTTATGTAAAACAATTGAGTAAAAAGAATATTCAAACAAAAAATACATATAAGAGGTAAGAAAAATGGTAGTTTAAATCCGTTACTTTTAACAAAAATTTACTTTAAATCTGTACATATTATGGGATAGTAAAAATCGTTGCCTTTATAAAAATCGATCAAAGAGTTCCATTTTTATAAGTAATGGACTTATACTGTCCCAAATTCAAAGTGAATAAGTAAGACAACATAAGTCCATTACTTTACAAAATTGACTTATATTACTCTTTTTGTAAAGGTAACGGATTTGTGCTAACCTGTTTAATTGATATGAGTTTAGAGTGTATTTTTATTAAAAGTAATAAACTTGAGCAACACTTCTTCCTAAGAAGTAAATATAAGTAGCTATCAAAAGTTGTATTTTGTATCCTTCACGTTTCCAAGATTTGAATTGATATAATGAAAAAAATGTCTACTAGACAAAAAATTATTAAAATATTAGAGTATAAAATTAAATAAAAGTAAAATTAATATCCTTTCTATTTTACTACTCTCTCTTTCACTCAATATCTATGTTTATTATACTCTAAACTTGGCAAGTATTTCTTGTAAAAAGAAGATTTAATACCAACATTAATTTAATAATGGATTGGATTACAACATGAGAATATCCATTCAAAATAAAAACCAAAATACAAATGACAATTAAATTAAATCCAAGTTAAATAAATAAATACACAAATGTGACAATATATTCTTAATTTCATTCCTATCAGGTATCATTTTTGTTTTTTAAACAAGAAGCAAAGTTATGTAAAAGTGAGATTGGCCGAATGATAAAGTGAAGAGAAAATATAATAATTTCTCCTTTTATTTAATTTTTATCATTTTTTTATATTTTTTCACCATCGATAATTATTTTAATATTTTGCTTAATATACACATTAATTTACTTATCTGAAATTGGCCTTTATTGATACTTATAAACTTACAGGATGTGAAAGATATAAAATACTTTTAGAAGTTGCTTGTTATTTAAACAAAACCTCGGGGAGATTTGCGATATTTTCCCAAATATGTAATATTCAGTTCGGTTCCATGCATGTATTAAAGCAGCAAAACAAGCAATGTAAGCAATTTCAGAGGCTTTATTCAAATTCTCATTAATTTTTCTTCTCTCTTTCACTATATTAACTTTTTTAGAATGTGAAGTTACCAAAACTAAAGCCACACATACAAAACACATAGGGCAAAAGGGCTAGAAGTTTGATTTAATGAGCTAGCCATGCAGAAGTATCATTTACATTAGCTAGCTCAGGTGCAACCTCTACAGCACATAATAAATGGACGACGAACCAGGGGATTCATGCAGAATTTTTTGATACATCAAACCATACCTTTCAAATTTACCCAGTTTAACAACTTTAAAGACTATGGCTCCTCATGGAACCTACCCTTAAGTCTAAAAGTGATTTTCAAACCACCACTTTAGTCTAATTTTTCTAGTTATGATACCATAGCAGTCCATAAAAGATATACTTTAGGATTAAGAAAGAGAGAAATCTACAAAGACAAAAAAAATTATAGATAGTTATACAAAGATATCATACCTGATGCATTACCCAACCGTTTGGTGTCTCTGAAACCAATAGTGACGGCCAAACATAACAGCATCAAAATCCAATTTATCTCTGGGATATAAATCTGGCCGTGCATTTTGGATGAGGTGTGGACTATTTTCACTCTTGGGAAGCATCCTAGAGAAGAACACTGCTTTATGGTAGAGAAAGTTCCAGTTATGATGGCCTGGCTACCTACTACAGAAGCAAGTACAGCTAGCACCAGAACAGGCCACCTTAAATTGTCTGGAGCATCAAATGCGGGCATCTTTGATTAGCAAAAAAACTTTATGAAAGAAAAAAACCTTTATAGTTTTCTTGAGAAACAAGTGAAGGTTTCTGGTTTCTTACTTGGCACAGATACATAAAATCCAACATGGTAGTCGCTTTCAACGAAGTGGTGCTGTGATAGATAGGCAGATTGTCCCATATATGCGAGAATCAAAGCTGGATAAACCATGCAAGTGAAAGCAATCTGCAAAAATTAAGAATTGCTCATTTTGCATCAGAAAAATGGTCATGTTACAAATATAATTAGGCTGCATAAGATGGTAATTTGGTGCTCTATCCCATTTGACATTTCAATGCAAAAGATTTGTATGAAGTTGCTAATGTAACTTATTCACATATGCTTAAGAAAGAGTCCTTAATGTTTTTAATATAGATTTAGATTTAGATCTTATATTTTTCATTTAGATATTTTTTCAATTCAAAACGTAAAGATCTTAAGACATGAATGATAAAGTTGGATTGAAGATCTGTCGTCTTATCAATGGAAAAGTTCAAATTGTACTGCAAATGATTTTTATTGACCTTCATGATAATTTGATGTATTTTTAGTTTGAATAAATGAAATATAAATGTTTCTTTAAGAAAATGTATTTAATAAACGTATTTTCTCTTGAAAATGCAATAAAACTGAACATACGAAGTAAACTTCTTGAATAATACCTTAGAAAAAATTTCTTGAGTAACGAAACAATACAAATATTCCTACAAATTGTTCTAGTTTTAAGTTCGGGTATAGGGTTTGTTCTTTCCCAAATATAAGCATATTAATCTTACATATTTAGATGTACTTAAACATATATGCACATAAATAAGGCGCAGCAAGCACAAAACCAAATGAGTAGTCCACTATGGAACGATCTTAAGTCTCGAAAGAAACTTTCTTCACTGGGCATCAGGTCCTAATCAGATCAGTAGTATACTATTAGTCATAAATTTACCATAGAAACTTAAAAAACGCCGTTTTCAACATGAAAATAGATAATAATACATGAAAGAAATAGATGAGTCCAAATTGTAATCCTATTACTACTAAGCATAACGGCTTACCAAAATACAACAGAAAAATATTCAAGTCATGTGAAATATATTCAGGATACCTTCATGGACAACTGCGTGAAGTGTCCAAGATCAGCAAACATGGCTTCGGAACCTGGAAAATAAAATTCACTGTAAGGAAAATCTAAAGGTCATAATGCGTGTAGCGACACTAAATAAAAACTTAATCAGAAAAATAAGTGTACCTGTTATACATAATAAAATTCCACCAAGAGACATCCAACCTTCAATCTGAGTTTTTCTTAAGAATTCATACATGTAATAGGGAGAGAGTGCTCGGTACACGTGATGATTCCAACGAAAAATATTATATACACCGATTATACTAATGCACAGAAGCCATGCCATGACTATTGGAGCAAACAAGAAACCAACCCTGTGAGTGCCGTAATGTTGAAGGGAAAACAAACAGATCAGTATGATGCATGCAACTGGAACTTCTACATCTGCAAAATTATGAACAAATTTCAGGAACAAGTAGTATAAAAATAAAAAAATAAGATTGATAGAATTTATTTTCTAATACAATTACATGGTAAAGATAAAATGGAGCATAATCACTAGCAACTATTAATCTTATCAAAATAGAAATAAATTATGAGAACTATTTTTGGCTACAGCTTAAACGAAAATGGTACTTTATGGATCCCAGTATAGCAGAACAGTAATTATGAAATGTGGAAAAAATATATATATATATATGCAATCATGAAAAAAAATAGAGAAAGAAAAGGAAAAAGTAAGGAAGTAGACAATAATCACTGTGAAATGAAGGAGAGTATGATTGACTTCAAATCTCTTGTGTCACTTTTGGTGTGACGGGGATAAGTAACAAACAAGTGGACAAAATCAACGCTGTTTAAGCCACTTTACCAACTTTTCAGCCAAATTTTTGTCACCTTATTGGGTGTACGTGCACTGGTACACAAAAAGTGGCACAAGAGAATTGAAGAAGATGAGATAGATGGTGCAAATAATGGAAAAGACCAATACAGTAGAACTGAAATAGAACTTGGGATTTCCACTGTGCATTGAAATGTCCCACAGGCCAATTACAGTATGTGGAAATTGAGTAATTCGCACTAAAAGGGAATAGAAAAAAATAATTTGCTTAAGCCTTAAAACTAGTACTTATGATTTCACCTTTCATATTACAAGTCTTAACAAATTAAAGAAATCTATAAAATAGACAATTGGGATTAATGCTCTTACATTTATGATGCTCTTTGGACATGGAAAGCTCAAGACCAGAAACTGCAGAAAATACTGTACCAATTTGAATAAATATTCAATAAGTCCAAAAGAACAAAAAATAAAAAATCACTGCTTTAAACCAAATAAAAATAACTCTTATTACCAGAAATAGCAGGAGTAAGAACACCATCACCAATCACCATGCAAGTCCCAATCAAAGCAAGTATAAGCAAAAGTTTCTGCAAAACTCTGTGCTTCTCCAACATAGATCTCAACCTAAACCCAATACTTGAGTTGGGCACTAAACGATTAATATCTTTGTATTCAGAGAGGTCCTCATCCGCCAATTGGCAATTGGGCAGTGAACTAACTCGGGCGTGTCGACACAGTAACGAGTAGAGAGCAAATGTCCCCCCTTCACCATTGTCATCGGCTCTGAGCACAATAAACACATATTTAAGAAGAGTAACCAAAGTGAGAGTCCAAAAAACGAAGGATAAAACGCCATAAATCTCTTCGTTAGTCTCTGTGTGTAAAATGTCTTCAGCAAATGTGCTCTTGTATACATATAGAGGGGAAATGCTCAAATCTCCATAGACAACTCCAAGACTTTGAAAAGCCAAAGTCAGCACAGTCCTCCATGATTCTTTCTGCAACATAAAAATAGAAACTTGATATACAAATTCAGAGCAAAAATTAAAATTGCATTCTTAAATTTTATAACTTTCTCGCCTTATTCTGGTTTTGTTGAACCACACTCTCCAGATCCATGGTATGCAGTCACAATAATCAGAAAAATCTCATTCCCATAGATTGGAGAGACTTAGAGAATACCCTTTTGGAGAAAAAGTACTTGGTACTTCAAAATCTGAGAAAGTAATTTTTTATACAAGAATTTTTTTTTCCTTCTCCTTTAATTAAATGGGATAACATTTGTTTATTTAATGACTTTCCAAATCCACGATGGGTTGCCTAGCAAATTCAAAAAAAAAAAAAAATAGATAAGACTGAACAAGTCATTTGCCTAAGAGTTGTCATTCACAAATTGAAAAGAGGGGAATACTCGAAATCATTTGTCAAATCTTTGTAACCGCGAAAAGGTAGTTTTTTTTTTTAATAAACCGTTTCTCACATTATTTAAAGAAGAGAATGTAGACAGCAGTTGAATGACCATGAGTGGCAACAAAGGGTAGACCAGAACACGAAAAGGCAGAAATGGTGAGTTTATTACTGAAACTTACAAATCAGAAAAATGAGCTATAGAATATTTTTATTGCGTGGACTTCTTTAAGGAGAGAAAGCGAAAGATAGGTAGATAAAAATTATTTTGAAATTTAGTTAGTTGGTGTTCATGATGAAGTTTTTGTTGCGGCTTTAAAAGTTGAATTAAAGGGAAGGGAACACTTGGCTGTGAAACAGAGTGGTTTAGTGGCTCTTTTCTGTAACACAGCCAGGCGAATCGGAATTTCGGCATCTAAGTGCTCTGCTTCGTTTTTTGCATTCTGTGCGTTTATTTATTTATTTCATTAATTTTGATATTACACAATAACAATACGCATTTAAATTGGGATAACTGAGTTCATACACCCCTTTAAAAAGAGAAAATGGTTTAAATTCGTGTAATCTTTACCTTATCTTATAATTATTAGTTTAATTATTAGAGATTATATAATTTTTTTTAAATAAATACTTTTATTAAATAATTTTATAAGTTATATATTACTACTCAAGTTATTATGAAAAGTAATTACTTTTAATCTTATCATTTATTAAAATAAATATTTTTGATACATTAAAAAGTAAAAAAATAAATATCTTTCTTACTTATCTTTCATAAATAATAAAAATATATATATTTAATTTAAAAATTAAGAGATTAAAATATTTATTTTAAAAAATTATAAATTTTTTGTTACCTAATTGAATAATTATGAAAATAAAATATTCAAATTAAATAATTATAGAATTTATATTATCAACAACCCCTTTAAAAATAAGAAATATACTATAAACGTGATGATTTTTTTTAGTTTTTAAGTGAAATAGCATTGTATATATTTTTAAAAAATTAAATTTTTTAAAATTTATAATAATAAAAATAATACTTATAAATATTGAATGATATTAATGAATAGTATTTAATATCAAACACGTTAAAATAATCGAATTCAATTTGAATGGTATCAAATTATATCATATTAAATGTAAAATGATATATTAATTTTTTTTTAATAATAAAATATATAAATTAAAATTAAAAATATTGTTTTTATAATTATATATTTTAAATATGATATTTTTATTATTTTTCTTATATTTTGTTAACAAAATCTACTACCTTATCCCGCAAAAGCATGCATAACATTACACTGCAAAATATACATGTACGATTTTACAACTTTATTCCCCTTTTTAAATATATATAAAGTTATTAGTATTAATTTACGTGTCAATTATAAATAGATGTAAAGTTAAAATACGAAATAATTAACTAAAAAACTAATTACATTGTGAAAAATATATTGAGATTGTTTAATGAATTTATTTATAAAAAGAATTTTTAGGTCACTTTCCTTAAAAAAAAATAAAAATAAAAAAAGCTCACTGGAAAAGGGCCACAGACAGACAACTTGGCGTTATTACATAATATTTTAGTATATAAAATATATTTTTATAATTTAATTATACAACGATCGTTTAAAGAATTTTTCACTATCTTCAATCACTTTCTTTTTATTTTATCTAATTTTTTCATTCCACCAAATTTTATTAAATTGAATCAATTCATCTTTTTCTAGATAGTATCTATTTTCTTTAAATATTAAATTAGTAAAAAAAATTGAATTGATTTTATTATTTGAACACAATAAATACTAACAATAATATAAATATTTTATATCAATAATAATATTGATTACCAAAATACTTAACTTACTTTATATTTTAATTTAGCAAAGGTTTGTATGGCCATTACTTCAAAAATAATTATAAAATACTTCGTATACCTAATATTCAACAACAATAAATTTAAAACCATAATATTCATATTAGTATTTTCACTAAAATATATATATATATAAATTTAAAGTTCAAAAATCTAATAAATTATTAGTGAAAATAAATAAATCTTTAAAGTTATTCATTAGTTAGTTTGCTTAATTTATTATCGTATTTTTATTAAGATTTATATTAACTTTATGATTTTTCTTTCTTTTACCAGTAGATTGAGATTTGTTTTTCATATTTTACATATAATATGAAAACAAATACAATGATTTTTGGGTTTTCAGTAGAACTTATCTATATTACAACTAAGATTGATTATTTACACAAACTTTGGCTTTTAAGGACTATTCACAAAATATGTTAATAATAATATATTATTATAATTATTAATATAGAATCAAATATTAAAAGTAATAAAAAAGATTATTACATTTATCTCTTTCTTGTCAAATTCAAGTTAAGATTCTGTTTCTGTTTTGAATTATATTTCACTTGACTTGGGCCAAAATTGTCAGCAAATCACAAGATAAATTAAAAATACCATTGAATCAAAAATTCAAATTGTTAGAAAAATTAATAAATAATATAAATATGGTAATGAGATAATGTGTTTTTAGTTTTAGATTTTTAATTATAAATTGAATGAAAAATATAAAAAAAGTGAGGTAATTTATTCTCTTTGAATGCAATTTTTTTATTTTTACAAATAAATAATTATTATTTTAATACATTTTTTACCCTTAATTAATCTCTCATTTTTATTACGTGATATGTCTTTCACAATTTAATAATAAAAAATTTCTAAAAAATCAAATTTTCTTTAAATGATTCATTTTTCAATTGAAGTCTTTTTCCCCAACGATGCAAATAACAACAAGCATATACTTTTAGTTAAGCATTAAAGAAAAAAACTTTATTGAATAAGAAGCTTATACATTTAATATAAAAAATTAGACAAAAATTACAACCTTGATATTATATATATATATATATTTGTCAAATATAAATATAATATAAAGTATTAATAAAAAAATAAAAATAAAAATAAAAATAAAAAATGAATAAATAAAGATATTTAATTAGACTTCATTAAAGTAATATAACGAATAAATCATATAAAAAAAATTTAATTTACTTTTAAAATATATCATAAATCTCTATAATGTATAAATAATTATTTTGAAATAAGCTTTGAATTATAATAAAAAAAATTAAAATTATATTACATATAAATATTTCTAAATAAAATAAATACATGTATATATAATAAAATTCAAAGGACGAATAGTACGTGTAACCATTACCTCCAAATCTATGAAAATTATATCCAAATCACGCCCAAAAGCATTAAACTCAACATAAATGAAAAAACAAACATCTATGAACTACATTAACTTAAAGATTAAATTGGATGATATATTTTTATCTAAATTTTATTTATTAATGAAGTTTTAATAAAAAGTCGGACTCATATAAAGTTCGTAGACTTGTCAAAAAATTTGACATAAGAAATTTCAAACATAAAAATTCTTGTGAACATTCCATAAAGTACAGAGCTATATGGATGGGTGTTGTTTATATTAAAGAGTCCAAATAGAGAATAAGGACATTTGAAGATGGATCAAGCTAGTATGAACATAGATATTAACACTTTCAAGTCAAAATGCTCATTTCGATTACACTTAAAAAAAACAAATAATGTCTCAGGATGCAAATTTTGACGCCCCCAATAAAATCATCAACTTCTAAACCAACATGATGTTGAGTAACTAAATAGGCAAAAGTCAATTGTACCTTTATTTTGTATCAATTCTCAAGAACATTAAGCTACTCCAGATCTTCTTCTAGTGGAGTGGTGAAGGTTGAAGCTCATAATATATTTTGAGAAACTTTGCATCATAGCTATGGTAACAAAGAACCATAATTCCCAGGGTAAGAATCAATGTATCACCATAAACTTAATTAGCACTCATATAACTAAAATGTAAATTCAATACTTGAATTCTAAAATGAAACAAATATGAAAAATGAGGACTCACCTTTCTATACTTGGATAAGAAAATGAGCAATTCATCATCAAGTCTTACTATGCAGTAGATCATGTTTGATAATTCAATCAAATGTAAAATGCTCCAAAGCAAGCAATTTTTAGGGTTGAGATCGAGCATGAGCTTCCACCGTAAAAACACATGTAAATAGCAACAAGACCTTGTTCAAACCTCTTTGGCAAATAGCTTATTCAAAAGTAAGCAATATTTTCACAAGGGCAACTATAGTTACCAAAATGTATTTTCATAATATATGGATAAACATAAAGTTCGTCAGCCAATCTACTTAAGTAGTTAGGAAATACATAAGTGAAACAACTCAAAACAAATTATAGATTAAAATATATCCCATCATTTAATGGGTATTTTTAGATTCCCAAGCCTCTAAAGAAACATATACACTCCAATGAAGATAATATTATGTATTGAACAAAACATACGATTGTTTAAAGATTACAAAGATTAACATATGTTTAAAAATAACTATTTCTCGTGAAATAAAGAAGAAGAAAAATATAAAACAAGTGTCAAATAGTGAAAAATCTATTTTTATTTTATTTTTACCTTAATCTTATAGATAGGATTTTGCTCGAATGCTTTAAGAAGGCAGGGCTTTGCACACTTTGCAATCCATCGAGCAACTGCAACCATTCCACAATGTGCATAATCTAAGACTAAATCAATGATTTTGTTGTCTCCCTTGATGAAAGACACAATACAGGTTTATATTGTATCTATTTTGGAGAATGCCTAATGTAATGGGAATCTTCTAAGTAGAAAGTCATTTGTTAGTTATCTGCTTAAGAAGAATATGAAGAATTAGTCATAACTTCTTCAGATATCACTTTGGCTACAATTAAATAACGATGAAAGTAAGCACAGAAAAGCAGTAGTTACTCACAATTATGGCCATTGAAGCGTAAGATAACACTTCTGGCTACCAACGATGTGCTGAACCTGTAACGCTAGAATAACACAAGACTTTTATAAATTTTTCTACATCATTTGAACATGTAAGTCTACAATAACACAAGATAGAACTACATTAATCTCCTATAAAAATGGGGTTGAGTTTATAAATCAACAATGTCTTGCATTTAAATCCATAAATAAAAATAAAAGAGTTTATACCTCTTCATTTCTTTTGTTTATATCTTTCTTCCATAAATGATATCCAATAACTACTCCAACCACAGAACAATAGTGCGATGATACAACAAGAACAGAGCATAAAACATAAACAAATCTAACTTGATGGCGAGGACGATGAGACGAGGACAACAATAATGAAACGCAGAGTAGTAGAGAGGGTCAATTAATCCCATCTCCAAAAAGAATATATATATACTAATTGCACGAAAACCCTAAGATATTAGCACGAGCAGGACTGGGAAGAAAGGAAAAAATGGGGAAAAGAGGAAGAAGAAAAAAAAGAAAAAAAAAGATGATAAAATTTTTTGGTATTAATTTGGTGTAAAAGAGATAAAATTAATAGGGTATATTTATGACTTTAATTTTTAAATAACCGAGATCATAAGGTATGTCTATGGTCTCAGTTTTTTAAAAAATCAAGGCTAAATATCCGAGATTATTGTATGTATTGTAGTTGTGTGAGACATTTATAAAAAAATATTTGTTAATTAAATTGAATGATGAATCTAGTATAACAATTTTAGTGACTATTGAGTTAGTTTTCAAGTATTAATTTAACCTAAATTAATATTATTATTTTTAATTTGATCAATTTAAATAATATAATACTCTTAAAAATATTTAAATTTGTCAAATTAAACAAATTATGATCTTAAATTAGTTAAAGTTCTAGAAATTAGTATATTAAATTAGTTAAAATGGACAATGATGGTGCTAAATTAGTGAAACTATTTTTAAGACTAATTCTATCATGTTTCAAAAGTTTCGTACAAATACAACGTTCAATATATATATATATATTTGTAGAGTTTGAAACTTTTTATATGTTTATTTTGGGCTCAACTATTAAACAGAATCCATACTTTCTTAAAAATAAAAAAGTTCAAACTTAAAAAATAATAAATTTTAGGCTGTAATTTTTTTTATAAATTAAAATACTTAGCAATTTATGAACTTTTTATAATTTCATGAAAAAATAAAAGTTTATATTATCTTAAATATGGTATTCTTTTTTAATTAAATATACGACTATACAATATAAACCATTAAATGTAAGATTTATAAAAATTTATCATATTGTTAAGGTTAAGTGAGTACATGTATACCTAAACTTATAACTATAATAGCTTAAAAGAAATATTAAATAAATGAATATTTATGATTAATTTGATTATGTATTCTTAGAAGTATTAATTCTTTTTTTAATACAAATTTTAGTATTAAATTACTAATTATAATCGCACCAACTATGAAGAGTAATTTTATTGTTAAATTATGTCATCAACATTATAAATGTGACAATTTAAAATAACTAAAGTTCTAAAGGGGTATTATTCATTACTTTTGAATTATAATACATATCAATTACATTATTATTTATTACTCCTGAATTATAATATCTCAATTACATTACTTACTCTCCTTATTAAGTATTAAAATTTTGATATTTTTTTCTCATGGATATTATTAGGTATCCTAAAGATTGTTGGTACGCGACCTTAACGATTTGATGTATCTTACTCGAATAGAATGCATGACATATCTAGTAGCTCATATATGTCAACACGAACAAGTCCCAGCTAGATATTGACATAGATTTCGTGTGATTTAGTAATAGTCCTATTGACATCGATTTTATGCAATTTGGAAAGGTTTCTCGTTTATTCTGTTAGTCTGTAGAAGAGGCATTCATAAGATCTATTACTATATTTTGATTTAATTTTTTATTTTTTATTTTAAAAATATTAATATTTCATTTCCATTAGATTTAATTTCTTTTATGTTTCAATTGTATTTTTAATTTTTTTGAAAACAAGTGAATATTTTGGAGAGAATATAAATCCCAATTAAAGGAAGGGAAGGCTCGTAGACTTGGTATTAACAACTACTAGTGAATACTGATAGTGAGCTGTCAATTCTTAGAAGGAATATTAGCAAAAGAGTAATAATTATTATATTTTATTTTTATAATAAAATAGACAAATAATAATTATTTTTTCAGCTAAAGAGCAAGTGAGATAATCAGAGCTGCTTCTATAATAAGCAAATATGATATTTGGTTACATTTTTACAAAATATTTGACGTTGACATTGATATTTGTTTGTTATCACGGTTTCATTTTAGTATCATGGACATAACATACCATATTTTTTCACTAAATTAAAAATATTCATTCATGCCCTATATATTTTTAAAAAATTAATCGTCTTTAAGATACTTTTTAAAACTTTTGTGAATTTTTAAAAATTCCATCAAATTTTTTGAACATTTTTGCCGGTTGTTAAGTAAAATTGCATAACAGTTTAATTACTTTGAATATTGAATTAATTATATTTTATATCTCCAATATAAATAATTATTTATAAAAATACTTAAAATATTAATTTATTATAATTATGTTTATAATGTATCAGTAACAATAAAATTATATTCATTAATATAAATTTTTAAGTTATAATTATATAATTATGTTTAAAATTTATGTACATTTTTAATATTATTCATAAATTATAAACATAATTATAATAAATTAAATATTTTTATAAATTATTTTATAATATAAAAACATAATTCACTTACGAAATTATGTATCATGTTATACATCCGCTACTAAAAAACACTAAACTAATGATAAATTTATCATATATACTTATGTTATATTTTTAAAACAACAATCTTATACTCACAAATATATCAAACGCTATCTTGTAATTTTATTATCTTTGTAGCTCACATTTATGTTATTATAAAGTCTACGATTTTGATTTAAATATTATACTTATAACAAATATCAAAAAATTTCATAAAATATAAATTTACAAAAACAGGTCACAAAATAAATATTGTATTATTTAAATTTAGTTTTAAATTGTTAAAATAATTTTATTCCATTAAACTCACTTTATTATTATGTCAGAATTTTTTATTAATAAAACAATACTTTATTATTCAAAAGTAATTAAAGTGTTATATTATAATTAAGAGAGTCACCTAAATGACTATTATGAAAATAAAGTGATTGAAATGTCTTAATAACGTAGACAAAGTGACTATTATAATACTTAAACCATTTCTATTCGTAGTATTAAGGTTGAGCAAATAAATAAATTAAACTATCTAAATTGATAAACTTGATCTAAAACATAAGATTCATATCAGAATAAATTGACATATTTTATAGTTTGATTATATTTGTATTGAAAATATATAATTTATTTATATTTGGATTAACAGATTTTATAATTCGATCGAATTACTCTTAAAGTTATAAATAAATTTAAATTTTATTTTATAATCTGTTATATTTAAATATTATACAAAATACAATTATATTAATTTACTATTTTAGTTTAAAAAATAAATATAAATATTAAATCTCTATAATAATTTAATAATTATTCAAGCATACTTCTTATTTTTTTTTTTGGGTTTTTAGTGGTAACTATAAATAATAAGTTTTGTTAGTAATACATTAATTTAAAATTTAAATATTATACATATTATAATTTATGTATGATAATAATTCATAAATAAATGTAACATTAATCTAACTTTATCTAATTTTATAAAAATTGGTTTGTTAGGATTCAAAATGGTTTAAACTAATTATATTATTATATTGAATTTAGGTTAAAATTGATTTAATTAAATGATATAATCTCTTTCATATATGAAATTTAAATTTTATACCCTTGAGAGAAAAAAATATGTTTTTTCATAAAATCAAATACTATCAAATATATATATAATAAGTGAGTATTGTAAGTAATATATGAATTAAAGTATTGAAAATTTTCAAATTTAATTAGAATAAGATCATATTTAATTGGTAAAAAAAATATGTGTTTTCTATCTACAACTCACCTTAGATATTACATTTAATAAATTTTATTTTTATTTCAATAAAATACATTTAATTAAAGAACAAAGAGCTTAAACAATCTTTAGGTTTGATCATTTGAATCGTACCTTTAGTTCCTTAGTTTATAAGTAAAAAAAATTTAATCCTATTATTTTTAAGTAATATTTGGTTCATAGAATGAAATTGGAATGAGAATGAAAAGAAAACAGTAGTACTATTATATTGTTTGGTTTGGTTTGACCACTGGAATCAAAGAATGAATCAATATTACAGAATTTAATTTACAACTTGAATGAAATGAAAAATACTGTATATTACCTTAATACCTCTATATTCAGTAAAGTTCAAATAACATCATTTAATTGTTATTTTTTCGTCAAACAAAATACATTATTGAAATCATATTTTTTCTAAATAACTATAACTTAAAAACAAAATATATTATTAAAAATATTATTTTTCTAAATAGGGTTTAGGGGTTTATGATTTATAATTTAGGGTTTAAAATATAAGGTTTTTAGGTTTTAAATTTTTAGATTTAAGATTTAAGATATATGGTTTAAGGTTTTGAGATTTTAGGTTTAGGGTATAAAGTATAAGGTTTAAAGTTTAATGTTATATTTGGAATTTGGGTAAAATTAAAATCAAAATTTAACATTAGAATAGAATCATAATTTCTAAGGGGAGAAGATGTAATCATGATTTCTTCTCTTTTAAGAATTAATTATATTACATTGTCAATTTATAGTATTCAATAATATGAGTTATAATTATCATTTAATAATTATTTTTGTCATTCAAGAACAACTCAATTATAATATCCTATTTATTTTTTTAGTTTTAATCTTCATTTATTATGACATAAATAATCTTATTTTAATCATATATATTAAATAATAAATTTTTATTATATATTTAACTGAAAGTTGATGTTGTATCATTCTATATTGTCCATTTCACGATAACAATAGAATAAAAAACTTAAATTTTATTCTAAAGGAATAATAATACCTTAATACCTAATTATTTTCCCTTAATTTAAAATATTGAACATAGGATAATTTTGAAAAGTTATAAATAATAACACAATTATAATTTATAATAATTAAAATAACACCTTAATAACATTAAAATAGAATCATAATTTAGGGAGAAGATGTAATCATGATTTCTTCTCTTTTAAGAATTAATTATATTACATTGTCAATTTATAATATTCAATAATATGAGTTATAATTATCATTTAATAATTATTTTTTTCATTCAATAACAACTCAATTATAATATCCTATTTATTTTTTTAGTTTTAATCTTCATTTATTATCACATAAATAATCTTATTTTAATCATATATATTAAATAATAAATTTTTATTATATATTTAACTGAAAGTTGATGTTGTATCATTCTATATTGTCCATTTCACGATAACAATAGAATAAAAAACTTAAATTTTATTCTAAAGGAATAATAATACCTTAATACCTGATCTAAATGATTTTAGGTATTATTTTCCCTTAATTTAAAATATTTAACATAAGATAATTTTGAAAAGTTATAAATAATAACACAATTATAATTTATAATAATTAAAATAACACCTTAATAATATTAAATAAGTTATAATGAGATGTTATTAAATATTTAATAGGTCTAAATGATTATAATTTAATTTAAATAATATTTAAAATAAAATAATATATTAATTTTTTTCTAACAATAAAAATATACAAGATTTATATAAATAAAATTATTTTTATCATTATAAATTTATAATAAAACTTTCTCATGGAGCTCTAATACGTTTAAAATTAAATTTATCTTAAAAACAATAAGTTTATTTGAGTTTTAGAAAAACACTTGTCTTAATTAAAAGTTGTGTTAGATGCAAACTCTTATTGATTCATACCAACCAACCAAAGAATCAACAAATTTTTAGAATTAACAACATTTTATATTTAAAATATATATTTTATTATAATTATATTTATAATACTATATAACAATAAAAACATATTTAAAAAGTATATTTTTAAAGTTAAAATTATATCTAAAATGTATAAATAATAATATAATTATACTTAAAATTTGATATATTTTTATTATTATTCATATAATATAAATATAATTATAACAAAATATATATTTTTAAATATTTTTATAAATTATATTATGAATACAAAATATTTATTCCTATCATTTTTCCACTTTTCATCGTATTTGACACATTTTTCTACACATTTTCATTTTCACACACTCACAAAAGCAATTACAATAGTTTTAAAAAAGAAAGAAAGAATAAAGCTAACGGGCAAACCAATCAACCAAACAAGGTTCACTAGAAGAAATTATTCATTATTTCAAATAATGGATGACATGATATTTCACACGTGTTTGGGGGTAAAAAAGCATGATAACAACCCGCAATAAATTCAAAATGCTATCAAAATGATTGGTCTGAGTAGATTGGACCTTCGTAACCATGATTTAACTTTATTATTTTATATGTCTCGTGTTTTAAAACAGTTTTAATTTAATATTCATCTTTTTTATAAAAAAAAATCAATTATTATTAATTTAAAAAGTAATTTTAAATTAATTTGGAATTTTTGTCACATTAGCTCACGTGCATCATAGGTGTAGTGTAGGCCACTTCTCTCATCCAATTATAATTTCATGTGTAAATGATATATATCTAAAAATAACTTTACTTAAAAAAATAAATTCAAGTTGGGGGTATATTTTGTAGAGCACTAGCCTAAAAACTTATTTATAAGACGTGCAAACTTAAATATATTTGTAAATTGTGAAATGATATTTAAATTTTTTTAATAGATAATTGACGTTTTCTATAATTTATTTCTCACTTTTTTAAAAGAATCTTATATGAAAAATAGAGAAATTTATAATTAAAATATCTTCATAGTATCAAATTTTTATTATAAAATATAAAAAAATAGTTAATTTTTTTGAATTTTTTTTATATAAATTGTCATGTTTTATTGTTTAGTTAGGTTAATAAGATAAAATTTTATTTTTTAATAATTGTTATAAAAATTACAATGATATTAATAAAATTTTAAAAGCTTAAACATTGTAATTTTAAAAAATAATTCAATATTTTAATCCTATGATTGTGTCATATTTTATATTAAAGTGACTTTAGTTAGAATGAATATAACTAAGAGTTAAATTGTTTTCATATATTATTATGCTCTCAACATGAAATATAAGGTAAACAAGAGTGAAATTATTTTCATATATTCTTACATTTAGTTGTGCTATAGACATGAAATGTAATAAAAACAATTTTTAAAGGACATAAAAAAATTTATTTTACTAACCCCTTTAGGAATTGTTGTTTCATTTACTTCTCATTATATAAAAATATTATTTCAATTTTACCATCAAATCATAAATCATACACCCAAAAATTTAAATCTTAAACCCCCTAAACTCTTTTTTAATTTGGATTATAAAGTGGGTCAACAATATAACTTTAATAACTTATATTAATATTTGATTGTTATTTTGTAAATAAAAGATAAATTTATCAAAAAAAATTTGTGTTTTAAATTTTGATAAAATTAAACAATATTTTAAGTAATAATTTTTAATAATATATTTTGTCTGACTTTAAAAATAACAATTACGTGTTATTATTTAAATTTTATTGAATATAAATATATTAAGATAATATATAGTGTTTTTTTATTTTATTTTAATTGTAAATTAAATAATATAATTTTAATCATTTATTTGATTTTAATTATTGAATCAAATATCATAATAATAATAATAGTAATAATATTTTTTTACATTATTATTTTTTATTATTCCACGAAGTAAAGTAAACGTGACTTAATTCTTAGTGGGCATCATTTTTTTATTTCCCTCACTCACACGCCAAGTCCTAATAAGCCATAATACTACCTCTTTGATCTCCTTTTACTTTTAGTAGCAGCCCCTTGCTTCAGATTACGGATCTATTATGATATTAATTATCAATATATGTAGAGTTTTACGTTATAAATAATTTATTTATTTGTACGACATAATAAACAAATGTTAGTTTAATTTATATTAAACAGCTTAAAAATGGCCAATTAAGTCGCCAAAACCTTGTCGTTAAGTCAAAAGTATATATTTCTAAATCATCAGAAAAATGCTGTCTTTATTAATTTTTTTTTATAAAAAACTGTTTCATTAATTGATTGCGTTCTAATTTATTGATTTAATTGCAAGCAGTTTTCCAAAATGAAAACGAAATGTCAAGAAATTTGAATTCTTGGATGCATTACTTTTGATGTTCTTTAACTAACATTTTTTTCAAAATAACTAAATATTTTGTACTATAATTAAGAGTAAAAGAAATAAAAAAAACTAAATTATTTATAGTTAGAAAGGTAAAAACTAACATCATGAAAAGAAATCAATACCTATTTATTAGAATGGAATGGATTTTAATTGTAATTAGAATCAGAATATTAAATTGAAGTGATTAAATGAATAAATAAAGTTTTGAAAATATGAATTTATAAAACAATAAACCATGAAAAATAATGTGTATAGAGTAAGTGATAATTAATGTACTATTTCAGGTTAATTTAATATAAATATTTTTTTAAAAATAAATACTTAATATTTAGTTAAGAACAATGCATACGTGAGGATTAATTTTTTTTATTAATTTAAGAATAATAAATAACTTATCTCATTAGTCAAATGGCTAGTAACATATATCACCGTTTTCATACTCGATATTTTTCAAATAAGATAATATTGATATAAAGATGGAACAAATTAACCACACTATTCATTAATTTTTAGGATAAATTTGTTACGTAATATTAATAAGTTAAGTATAATTATATTATATAATTAATATATATATATATATATATATAATATTTATTGATATAATCAATATTGATTATAAATATTTTAATAAAATGATTTATATTTAGAATAATTTTTTATTATAACTTTATTTAAATTAATATCTAATTTATTTTTATATTTTAAAATAAAAAGATATTATTTTTAATTTAAAATGAAAGAAAAAAATTAAGATATAATTTTATAATTGAAAATTTAAATATATTAATTTAAATATAAAATATAATTTTAATTAATAACTATGATTATACAAAAATATATTATTTTTATTATACAATTAAAATAATTAAAATTATATATATAAAAAAACTTGTCCTTATGACATGATTTAACGCAAAGGCCCAAAAAGTCTGGGACGGTCAATCAAATGTTTTAAGTACCAAACTTTTTAATGTCATATGAGTCGGACGATCCAGCATATCCAACCCATATAAATCCCAGCTTAACCCATCCTCAGAAGAAAATTGGGCCTGCCCCGACTCGTATGCTTGCACAACAGACAAACTATTTCTTAGAATTCTAGGGTTTTTGAGCATTGCGATTACACGCAGAGCCAGATTGTCTTGCAATCGATTGTCAATCTTTAAGAGAGCTGTTTAGTTTCATCAAGTTAAGCTTCAGTTTTTAATTTTCTTTGTGCCTTATCTTCACTTATTTATCACTGGTAAAATCCTATTTGTGTCCAAGAGGAATTATGTTTTGTACTGTGATTTTTACAAAACAAAAAGAAAAAAATATTATTTTTCTGATTAGTGTTTCATGCATGTTTGTTTCAGCTTTATTTTCTTTTGAAAGAAACAAAATACATCATTTTTTAGAGTTTTTATTTTTTTTTATTTTTCCTTTTCCCTTATTTGTAGATTAAAGAAGATTGGTGACTATGTCTCGGGTTTATGTGGGAAATTTGGACCCTCGGGTCTCTGAGAGGGATCTCGAAGATGAATTTCGGATGTTTGGTGTACTTCGGAGGTAACATTCACTAAAATTCGTAATTTTTTTAATGGGAAAATTTACGAATTCGGGGAAAGAGCTACTCTTTTTTATGGGTGGCGAATGAGAGCACTTGGATTCTGAACTCGAGAGAAGCACGTCCATTTTTTATGGTTAATGAATTCATTACTGAAATTGTGCAGTGTTTGGGTTGCAAGAAGACCACCAGGATATGCGTTTATTGAATTTGATGATCGCAGGGATGCTCTGGATGCAATTCAAGCGTTGGATGGTCGGTGATATTATTGTTTGGTTTTTAATATGATATCTCAATCTGTGAGAGAGGAACTTTTCAGACATTGTTTCTGATACCGTAATGCCGTTGTTACCATGCTTAGCATACGATCTATAACAATGCATTTAATACCTTGTTCCTTTCATCTAACCGATCTTCTATAGTCGGCTGCTACGTGACAATTTCTCATCATTATTGACTACTTTATGGTTGATTTTCTTTTCGTCCCTCATAGATTTGGCATCCTGTCAGTCAATGACCCAATTATGAACAAAGAGCTTTCTTATATCTTGAGCCACTAGATCTAATTCTCAAGTCTCTGTTATACAGGAAAAAATGGTTGGCGTGTGGAGTTATCTCACAACTCTAAGGGTGGCGGTGGTGGTCGTGGTGGGAGGCGTGGTGGTGGCAGTGTTGGTGGTGGTGAAGACTCAAAGTGTTATGAATGTGGTGAGCCTGGTCATTTTGCTCGAGAATGTCGCTTGCGCATTGGTTCACGAGGCTTGGGGAGTGGAAGGCGTCGAAGTCCTTCCCCTCGACGCCGTAGGAGTCCTAGTTACGATGGATACGGACGCAGGTTTGCTTATCAGCCATTCTTTACTCCTTCCGTATTTGTAAAACCTTTTTAAGACTGCTTTTTTATATGCTTCCCTTCATGAGTTTTTCACAATAGCATTTGTAAACGTATACAATTTCTCTTGTATTTTAAAGCTTTATTTGGATTGCTAATTTAAATTTTGGCCATATCTTTTATCTGGCCATTATAGCTCTAGGTTTTTCAGAAACACAGGCGATCATTCTTATTTACATCTTTTTTTATAACTCATTGGTTTTTGGGTCAGGTATAGGATTCCATAATATGATAGATATGGGCACAGGTTTGCTTGTCTCTGTTTTTTCATTCTTGATATTTTTCTCCTTCATATCTTTTAAACTTGCTGTGATGAACTGCACTTGTTTGAAGCTTCATTCCTGAGTAGTTTTGCATTGTTGTTTTTGAATGCATGAATTTTCTATAGTATTTTGAAGATTGCTTTAAATTTTATTTTTTCAGTTTTGGACTTGATATATTCCATTTGAAACATATGATACCATTCTCATTTATGGATCTTTTCTTAGTCTTTGGTGTTGTGAAGTATCGAATTATGTTTCGACTTGAAGCTCATAGACATGTCTGTTAGATTAGAAGAACCAATAAGGGAAAACAAATTCTTGCAATTTTGAGCTTTGCTTTTGAAGTTTATTATTCTAAATTTTTATGTTATGGTAGGAGTTATAGTCCTCGTGGGAGGAGATCACCAAGACGCCGTAGCGTAACACCTCCTCGACGTGGTCGAAACTATAGCAGGTCTCCTCCATATCGCCATGCTCGTCATGTCTCACCTTATGCCAACGGGTATATCATTATGTTCTTTCTAACTGATTTATGCATAAAAACATAAAATAGAAGAGAAGGAACACATTTACAACTAAAATATTGAAAGGTAACACTCCTCTGTATTGGTTCTCATATGATTGATCACTACTGCAGGGATTAATGCAGGAAATGAGGTGGAACAAATACTTAGAGTATGACATCCCGACCATATTGTGTAGTTCTAGTAGGTCATGTTGAATGGATGTGAATGTTGTTAGTTATGTTGGCGTTTTGGCCATGAGCTTTAATAGAACTCGCATTTGCTGGCTTCTCCAAGTGTTTCGGCCATCAAAAGGGTGCTTTGGACACCGCTTGAGTCGGCTGACCCAAACTTGGAGGTTACTTTTTCTTTTAATTTGCCATTTTATTGCTATTTATATGCATGCTTTTATATGAACTTATGATTATGGATTCTCATTAGAGCTTCCTAAAATTTACTCGTTTTGATATGAGGTCTGATTTTCGGCAATTACGGCGTCGATTCTCCGCTTACTGCTTCTTAGTGCTCACTTGTGTCCTCTCTGCTCTGCACAACAATCATCTACTTCTTTGCTCCTGCATGTAGTTGAGTGAATGTGGCATTGGGAAAAGTGGTTTCATGTGGCATTATTTTGTTGTATTGTTCTGCAACAACTTCCGATCTATTTAGCTTCTTCTTGTGCTAGCTGCTTCAAGAAGATGACGCTATTTATCATCATCATCCCTATCTCTCCTTTCCTGCGCGTTGTCTGCTTGTTGCCTTGTCTGGATCCTATTAAGGTTGTGTTGTGTGTTCAATTCGTTAAAATTTTGGCTGCTCCTTGAACTTTTTTCAATGTCTTCGTCAACTACAATGGTTTCCTCTTAGGAAAGACCTAAATTTGAATGTGAAGTTTGTTGGTTCTGCAATATCTGCTTCAAAAATTGCGATAACGGGCATATTTTAGAAAGTATTAAGCAATATTGTCTTAAATTTACATGGTAATAGTGGGAGACTGATCTATTACTTCTTGTCTACAACAGTAAAAACCCATTATTGTTTTATATTGTGATATATTTTCAGTTTCTATTTTCTTCCCTGCTGCTTCTTATCAAATGGGTATTTTAATGTCCACAAATACAATACTGTCAATTGTTCGTTTGGTTGTGTTTTTTTTTGGGTTAACTCACTCATACATTGTTGAGTCATAGAATAAGTTTATATTGCTGTAATTTGTTGCAGCTTGTCACCAATGAGGAAATTGTAAATGTCTTGGTCATGCTTTTTAGCTTTCTTCTTTGTCAATGATTTGTCTCCTTCTGTGTTTGTGCCTTCATTTCCATTTATTGTAACAGATGCCTTTGATTTAGTCCATGTTTTTTTTTTTGTTTTGTTTCAACCATCCTCGTTATATTCTTCTGAAAATGTGCTTGGAAGTGCTATCATATTGTGAAGATACTTTTATCGAGTTTGTAGAGTTCATAAACTATATGCGTTGTGACCTTCACATCTAACAACTGTTATTGTTATTAGAGATCTTATAGCACTAGGGATTTCAACAGTTATTGTTATTAGACTGGCAGCACTATAGATTTTATAGTATATGAAAGCCACCCATCAAAACACTAACTGGGTTTGGTCACCTTTTACTTTCATTCTTGTCACTTTACAGCAAACTGTGATCTAGTGCTGTATCATTCACCTCGAATATAAATGGAGAACCAGAGTTTTTCCAGATAAGCCAGAACTTCTTAGAACAACCTTTTCCAGCTTTTTCCAGTCCCTTTCTCCTAACATTTATTTGACCATATAATTTCTCATAGCATTGCCTTTTGACCTTGCTCACTACATAACAGCAGTCTCAATTGTATGTCTTTTAGTCCATTAGTTTCATGAAGAAACATATTCTTACAGGTCTATATTTGGAACTGTCTTTTAGTCCATTAGTTTCATGAAGAAACATATTCTTACAGGTCTATATTTGGAACTGTTTACTTTGCGACACTTTGTATATGGTTATTGCTATTGTGCTGTGTGGAAGTTTTAGGGGATATCTTTTAATCTATGCCATATAAAATCTTCTTTTTTCAAGAATTGTCCTAGCATGCCCAATGGATATTACTCACTTTGGATGGAATAGAAGTGTTCATTTTAATAAATTATATGATTAAAGTGTTAGCTTTGATAATGTTTAACTTATAAATTACAGAATTAAAGTGTTTGTTTTGAAAAATTACGAGAACTCTTACGTCTAGTCTAATAGGAGCTTAAGGATATTTTTGTCCCTTCTTTTAGAGAACCATATGCATAAAATTGTTACATAATAACTGATGTGTTAGATAATTGTTTGTTAAAACGTCAAGATATATATATTAGCATATAATTATCTTGCATATTATTTTTATTTTAATGTTTCATCTGTGATGTTTATGCATGCAAGTACTATATTATGCACACGTGGGGACAATATAGTAAATGTCTATTTGTTACTTCGTTTCTTTTGTTTGCGGATTGTGCATGTAAATAAAAGAATAAAAAACTCTTTCCGGATCACCTCACGACCTTTGATTGATTTTTTTTTCAACGTGTTATATGTACTCATGTGTAGAAGAGCTGTTTATTCCATGAGTTTTCAGAAGAATACCAGTTTAATTTTATTGCCCCATGGCAAAAATAAAATAAATATATTGTCGTAGGAGATCAAAACAGTTAAGGATCCATCATGGAGTGAAGGATCTGGTTTGGTAAATTAATGAGCATGTTTTAGGACACTAGGCTTTGCATTATCAGACTACGGGTATGTTTGTATTATCTTGTACAATGTAAGCTTCACGATTAAAGATTAAAAAAATTCTGTTAAAAGCGCTTTCAAAACCCAAAAACTCTATTTTGTACTTTTAATAGAAGCATAATAAAAAGAACCCTACATTAGTTTATTAAGCCATTCATTTTCTTGATTCATGGAACCTATTGCTTAAACTTGTCATTATAATTTAATATAATGCTTGTGAAGCAAGGCTAGTCTTATTTAAAGTATACGTCATTTATTACAGGAAACCTTAATCAGCCAACCACTGATAAGATTAGAACAATAACAAACACAAAATTCGATTTGGCATGATTTCCCTGGTAATTTTTGAAATATATTTATTGGTTATATGAAATTAAATCTAATAAGTTTAAATTTAGAGTATAAATTATAGTTATATATTTTGTTAAATTTTTCTATTTTAATAGTTGTATGATATAAATAGTATTTTGATCAAAATTTAGTTTAGTTGTTTAAAATATTACAATTATATAATATATTTTAAAAAAAATTATAAGAAAACGGAGATTAGGGATTAGGTGGAGGCATCTTCATGCATCAAAATTGGGATTTCTCCATAAATTTTGATTCATATGGAGTAAATTAACGTCCCTGATATTCTCTGATATATTGATTATAGAATGAGAGAGAGGTGACAAAATAAATTTAATTTAGCCTCTAATTGGGATTGAAGCTAATTTTATTTTAAAAAATTTAGAATTTTTGGAATTTTAATCCTTGCTCATAATCACCCTTTATGTGATACCAGTATAGTGATTTGTGTGTTTAAATTTATAGATCCTAAAAAACAATTTTAGCATAAAAGAAATGCTTCACTATAAAATAGCGATAAACTTGTCAAAAGTGCTTTAAAATCATAAAGCATATTTCCCTGATAGAAGCGCATTACAAAATAATGGGTTCTAACTTTTGGTAACGTTTGGTTCATATAATGGATAGAAATGAAACATTATTATTATTATATTACTTGATTTTATTATTTAAATCAAAAAATAAATCAATATTACAATGTTTATAACTGTAATGAAATGTAGAACATTGTATATTATCCTAATATTCCTATTAATAGAGTCATTGTATCTTATTTGATATTGTTTTCAATTAGTTATTTGTTTGACTTTGTATTTGTTATTTGAATTCTGTTTCATTGTGTTTAGGAGATCAGTTAGGCTTGTAATATTGGATCTTTCTATTTCCTTAAATATAGCAGTTAGTTTAGACAAACTGTTATATTTGAAATTCATATATGTTGTTCAATGAAAAGCCATCTAAGGTGTGGCCTTTATTTCCTTCTCAACCATCTACGTTTATCAATCTCTTTATGGTATCAGAGCATTTTTTTTCCTACTATTCATCTCTAAGCCACCCCAATCATGACTACAAATTCATCCCAACCTAAAATTCACAACACCAACAAACCAAACCAAACCTTGATCACCATCAATATCTCAGCTCAAGCCCCACTCAAACTCACCAATAACAACTACATTTCCTAGAAGCTTCAATTCCATACCCTTTTCATCGGATATGATCTTTTAGGATACATAGATGGTTCAAAACCATGTCCAATAGCCACTGTTACCTCAGACACCACCACTACACCAAATCTTGCTCACACCTTATGGATTCGACAAGATCAATTAATCCTAGATGCTTTTGTTGGGTCTCTTTCTCCCACTATCATTCTTTTCATTGCTCGAGCCCAAACATCCAAAACAACGTGGACAATTTTGACAGACACATATGCTAAGCCATCAAGAGGACGCATTAAGCAAGTAAAAACTCATCTGAAAAATCTAACAAAAGGCTCTCAAACTGTTACAGATTTTCTACATACAGTGAAAGCTCGTGCTGATGAGCTGGAAATTCTTGGAGCGCCAATGGAGGAAGATGATCTCACGGAGAAAATCCTAGATGGGCTTAGGGATGAGTATAAAGAACTTGTTCGTGCCGTCCAAGCTTGAGACACTCCGATAACCTTTGACGAGCTTCATGAAAAACTTCTGAATTTTGAAGCAGCTCTACCCGGAACAAAGTCTGAACCTTCACAATTTCAGGCTTCAGCAAATCCTGCACATCGAACCAACAATGGCTGACGTCCTCCCAACTTCTCCAACAATAGAAATAACAACACGGGCTGGCACCTGTCGCCAAACTACACCAATAATGCCCCTACATACAACACTTGACCACACTCCAGTAGAAACACTCGACCTTCTCGTCCTTATCTTGGTCACTACCAAATCTGTGGCCTTCACGGACATACTGCCAAGAAGTGCATGTCCTATCACCTTGTTCCTAATACACAATCCACCACAGCAAGTGCTCCAACGAAAAATTCTCCAACACCATGGTAGCCTTAAGCCCACTTTAGTGCCAATACTTCGTCCAACAATCCAACATGGTTACTGGACACGGGTGCTTCTCATCATGTCACAACAGACTTGTCCAATCTCTCCCTTCATGCACCTTACACAGGTTCATATGATATCATGATCAGTGATGGCATTGGCCTCCCATCATTCACACGTGTTCAATCTCTCTTCACACTCCCAACACCTCTTTTCAATTAAATAATGTTCTCTATGTTCCTACAATGTAGAAAAATTTAATCTCTATCTCACAATTTTGTCTTTCCAATAATGTGTCCATTGAATTCTCATCTTCTTCTTTTATTGTGAAGGAACTTCGCATGGAGGCAACTCTCTTGAAGGGCAAAATGAAAGATGGGGTGTATGAATGGCCATCCTATACTCCAATAAAATCTCCTCTATTAGCATTTTCCAGTGTCAAGACAACCTCTTCTCAGTGGCATCATAGACTAAGTCACCCAACCTCCTATTTTATAGCACATTCTTTCTCATTATCAAATAAACTCCTCCATATCATTGTTTGCTGATTATCTATGTAATGCATGTCACTGCAATAAAAGTCACAAACTTTCTTTTTCTAATTCTTCTATTGTGTCTTCTCGGCCTCTTCAAATCATCTTCTCTGATGTATGGACTTCTCCTGTTTTATCAAATCATGGCTTTAAATATTATGTCATCTTTGTAGATCACTTCACTAAATACATATGGTTTTATTCACTAAAGCATAAATTTGAAGTTAAAGATGTTTTCATACGATTTAAAGCTATAGTGGAAAAACACTTCACACTTAAAAATTTGCACCCTTTAGACAACAGTGGTAAATATTTAGCTTTAGCCAACTTTCTTGCTATCAATGGCATCTCTCATCTCACTACCCCACCACACATTCCTAAACATAATGGATACTTTGAGAGAATACATAGGCATATTGTTGAAACAGGCTTATCTCTTCTTACCTATGCTTATATACCTTTAACCTTTTGGCCTCAAGCTTTTGCTACTGCAACTTATTTAATTAATAGAATGCCCACCCCAACACTTGATCTTTCATCTCCTTTTGCAAATATTTTTGGCACTTCTTCAAACTATTCAAAACTTTGAATTTTTGGATGTTTATGTTATCCATGGTTTCACCCCTATTCCTCACACAAACTTGATGCTCGCTCCAAACCATGTATCTTTTTAGGTTACTCTCTCATACTAAGTGCTTATCTTTGTTTCCATCCACCCACATCTAGAACATCTCTAGGCATGTTAAGTTTGTTGAGTCAGTGTTTCCCTTTCCAATAACATCCACTCCTTTATCTCATACACAACCAGATCTGGTGTCTACCTGGATTCCTCAACCTATTCATGTGCCCTTGCCAACAACAGATTCTTCATCAGCAACTTCGCCATCAAATGTCACCCCATTTACCGTGCAGCCTATTAGGCAACCCCTGTGTGTGGAACGAACACAATCTACCGGATACTTAACCTCAGCCACAAACACACAATCCTTACCAGCTAATTCCACCATCATTGCATCATCATCCAACCCACCTCCACTACAAATAACCACTTACACTCCCTCTATCCCTCAACCGACTCACACCCACACCATGATCAAAAGATCCAAAAATCACATTAGTAAACCTATTCAAAAGCTCAATCTTTCCACTCAAATTTCTCCACCAACGGACATAGAACCCACCACTGCCACCCAAGCCCTCAAGGATCAAAAATGGCATCGGGCCATGTCTCAAGAATATGACGCTCTTGTTCGAAATGGAATGTGGGAGCTTATGCCTACTGCTTCCAGTCACAATATAGTTGGTTGTAAATGGATTTTTTGAATTAAATGATACTTTGATGGTTCCATTGACAAGTATAAAACCCATCTTGTAGCTAAAGGGTTTCATCAACGTCCTGGTGTTGACTATCATGATACCTTTAGCCCTGTGGTAAAGCCAACTACAGTCTGCCTTGTCCTCAGTCTTGCTGTTAGTCGTAAATGGTCTCTCCGTGAGCATTGATATCAACAATGCCTTTTTACAAGGCTCTCTTTCTGAAGTTGTCTATATGTCACAACCACAAGGCTTTGTTGATCCTGATAATCCCTCTTATGTCTGCAAACTGAGAAAAGCCATTTATGGGCTGAAGCAATCCCCACGTGCTTGGTATACTAAGCTTCGTAAATTTCTACTAGCCTCGGGTTTTCATAACTCCCTTGCTGATACTTCTCTATTCATTCTCAAACATGGTGGTCACCTTATCTATATCTTGGTTTATGTAGATGATATTATTATCACTGGTGACAATGATAGTTTTGTTCAATAATTTGTGACTCTATTATCTCAACAGTTTTCATTAAAAGACCTTGGGCAACTCTCTTATTTTTCAGGTGTGGAAGTTATCTCACATCCTCATGGTCTATTGCTCCCTCAAAGGCACTATATACTTGATCTTCTTGCTCGTACCAAAATGATGGAAGCAAAACCTATTCTCACACCTCTTCCTACTTCACCACCAATCACTTTGCACTCTGGTACTCCACTTAGTGATCCATCTGAATACTGTGCCATAGTTGGAAGTTTGTAATATCTACTACTTACTCGGCCAGACATTGCTTTTGCAGTCAATAAATTATCACAATTCATGCATCAACCAACCTCAAATCATTGGCTTCTTGTTAAGAGACTTCTTCGTTATCTTTTTGGCTCAGTTAATGAAGGTATACTTCTCTACCGTGAATCCCCACAGTCATTACATGCCTTCTCTCACGTTGATTGGGTTGGGAACAATAATGATTTCACTTCCACCAGTGCCAATAT
Source organism: Hippophae tibetana (assembly GCA_037013495.1). NCBI lineage: Eukaryota > Viridiplantae > Streptophyta > Magnoliopsida > Rosales > Elaeagnaceae > Hippophae > Hippophae tibetana. The sequence continues at coordinate 23,001,104 of CM072805.1, read as the reverse complement.
TGTTTATCTTGGTCGAAATCCAATTTCCTGGAGTTCCAAGAAGCATCGTTCTGTAGCTTGGTCCATCACTGAAGTAGAGTATCGGTCTGTTGCAAACACTGCTGCTGAACTCAACTGGGTCTGCTCTCTCTTGGATGAACTTGGTGTGTCTATTTCTCATTCCCCAGTGATTTACTGTGACAACATTGGGGCCATTTCTCTATGTTCCAACCTAGTTTTCCACTCAAGAATGAAACATGTAGCTATTGACTTCTATTTTATTCGTGATCAAGTTCAATCGGGTCGTCTACGTGTTGCTCATGTTTCCAATAAAAACCAACTTGTTGATGCTTTGACGAAGCCCCTTTCTAGGACACCATTTCTTACTCTCAAAACCAAGATTGGATTCTCTACTCGAGCTCCATCTTGAGGGGGCATAATAGAGCCATCATATCTTATATGATATTGTTTTTAATTAGTTTTGTGTTTGACTTTGTATTTATTATTTGAATTCTGTTTCATTGTATTTAGGAGATCAGTTAGACTTGTGATATTGGATCTTTTTGTTTCCTTAAATATATCAGTTAGTTTGGACAAGCTATTATATTTGAAATTCATATATATTGATAAATGAAAAGCTATCTAAGGTGTGGCCTTTATTTCCTTCTCAACCATCCACGTTTATCAATCTCTTTACCTATATTTAGTAAAATTTAAATGTCATTTAATTGTTATTTTTTCGTTAGATAAAATACATTATTAAAGTAATTATTATTTAAAAATAAAATATATTATTAAAATTATAATTTTTTTAAAAAAAGGATTTAAGGTTTTTAGTTTTGGGTATATGATATAAAAATTTAAAGTTTACGGTTTAAAATTTAAGTTATAGAGTACGAGATTTAAGATTTATGGTTTAGAGTTTAAGTTTATATTTATACATTAATATAAAATTAAAATTTAATATTAATATTAAAATAAAATCATAATTATTAAGTTAAAGATAGAATTATACTTTATTTTCTTTTAAAAATTTATCTCGTTATATTATAAATTTATAACATAACTAAACATCAAATAAATTCCATTCTCACCGTTATTCCTAACAAAGTAACATTTAATTACTTCGGATATCACACTTTGTCCTCGGAGGTGGACTCTCGTAGCCTTTTTACCGCAGTGCATTAAATGCTTGTTTTACAAAGTGCCTTTATCGCCTTGTTGTCTCTAGTGCTTTTACACCGAGTCCAAGATTACCCTCATAAAAACTCCCTATATCACAGCCAATAGTCACAAACTTATCTTTATTGAGATGCCTAATAGTCCCTGCTTGACATTCTACAAAAATAATACTTCTTATCGTATCAAAAAGTTCTTCAAGAATCTAAAACTTTTGGTAACTTACAAGATTTTGCTCTCTACTTTGTTCACATTGAGTGCGTATTTGAGAAGACACAAAACATGCATATTTTGCTCAGGATATACATAATTTCCATTTATGACTTTGTCACGAATTATGAACAATAGTTAATAAAAAAATAATTCCATAAGAAAAAAGAAAAAAAAATGATATTGGTCCACTAACTTAGAAAATTTTGCTTTTCACTTTCTTCACAATGAATGTGTATTTGAGATGAAACACAGCATGTAGATTTTGCTTAGGATAGCAAGAATATAATTTTCATTTATGACTATCATGAAATAAGAACGGTATTTAATAAAAGGTTAATTTCAAAAGAAAAATAAAAGGAAAAATAAATAGGAATGGTCCACTAACTTGAAAGATTTTGCTCTTCACTTTATTCACATTGAATGCGTATTTGAGATGACACATGTAGATTTTAATAATGCAAGAACATAATTTTCATTTTTGACTTTATCATAAAATAAGAATTTATTGTTAATAAAATGTTAATTTCAAAAGAAAAAACTAAAGGAAAAAAAAGTGATAGTAATGATCTGTGATCAAATTGTACAAAAAATTATCCATTTTTCAGTAGAATATTACAAATTTACTAATATTGAAAAGTAGACTAGAATTTCAAAAATTTAAAAAACATAATGAACTAAGTAAATATATATGTATATTTTTAAAAGTTATTATATGTTTTTAAAATTAATTACAACTCAAAAAATATGAATTTATTAGAATTGAATACATAATAATTAATTTAAACACATATAAAACTTAAAAAAATATACAAATATATGCTTAAATGTTCAATTTTTGATATTTTTTGAAGTTTTTATTCAATATTTTATAATCAATGAACTTGTAGTAACTATCTAAAACTTGATGAATTTTTGTATACTTTTATTATAATTAGTAGATTATTACTAACTTTATTCTAAAATGTCTTAAAAACTAACTAATTATACTTGAAAACAATAAAATTAAACTAATGTCAAATTACTACTCAAACATATAGTAAGAAGAAAGACACATCAAAACCCACGTTGTCAATTTTCTCTGATATAGTTAATCTCGGTAGGGATTATGTTGGAGGTAACAATGGACAATAAAAAAGAAAATAGAGAACGATAGAATGACAATCTGTATTTAATAAAATGAGATGGGACAAAGACAAAGATTATATTCCTTATCATGTTTCTTGAAATTATATATATATATATCATATTTTAATAAATATATAAATATATAATAATTTAATATTTTTATTTTTTTTATAAATTTAATTATATTTGAACTTAAACTAATCATAAGTAATACATTATATATATTTTTATTTTTATTCCATTAAAACGTAAATAATTTTTCTATTATAAAAATTATTGAAAATATTTATTTAAATTCTAAAAATCTAAAATCTTACAATTATTTTATAATTCATTGTTATTATTTTAAATTAGTTTCTAACAATATTGTTTAACATAAGCTGATTATATATTTCTTATTAAGTATATTTTATTTCTTCCCTTTGCATATTTATCATTTATTGACTTAAAATTTTAATTTTTTTCAATATAAAATATTTATCATTAGCTAATTATTTTTACAAATTTTCATTTATAATAAACATATAAAATTTAAAAAATAAAATAAAATTTAAAATATTATTTGGATTTTTATTATTCATTTTGGGGTTTGTTGATTTCCGATATGTTATTATAAAGATTTGAAGTTTAGATGATAATTAAATTTAAAATTATGTAAGGAGAAAGGGAACCATTGACAACCTACCCATGGAAATATTTCTTAACGAAGTGATGTTAGAGAATCGGCAAGGGTCTAGAGGTTTTGAATGCTATTAATTTTTCTAACTTATACATTATATATTTTATTACGTGGTTTTTCGATTGGTTCCATACTGAATAGCCCAATTTCCCAACTTGATTATGAATAATATCAATATTTTTATATTAAAAAAAATGGCTAATGAAAAGGAAAATATACAAACCATAGAACTATTGGCCGAATAAAAAAGCAATGACAAGATTATTATTTCTTAATAAAAAGAGACTGAGGGTTTTAAAGGATATATCTGTATTTTGGTAATCAAAAGGATTTAAGTTTTTAATATTATTGTCTAAAACCATTTTCTAAATAGCAAAAATATTAAATAAATAAATAAATATCAGTTTCTCAATTAACATGAAAGAAGGAAAGAATATAGACTATGAAACTAGAGAGGGAAGATTAAAAAGGGCAATAAGTCAGCTTTACAAAATAAATAATGCATTGTAACAATATTGCCAGCTATTTATACAACATAAATTGGCTCGTTATTTGTACATGTCGCTTACTTATATTACAAAGTATTATTCATTATTTGTGAAAAATACTACAGATTGTTTTTCTCTCTCTACTTCTTATAGAGTATTTATTTTTTCTAAAAAAAATACACTAATTTTGAATTTCATTATTACATGTTGAATCTTAATTAGAGTTCCTGCATTCATTACTTGATAAGACAATTATGAGCATTCACTATTACTTAAACATAAACTAAGAATTATTAAAAGCTGGTTAATATAATGAAACATTAATGAAAAATACATATCCTAGGTTGTGGCTGTGAGGATTCCCTGGAATTGGTACATGTTACGATCCCTCGATTTCCAGGAGACTTGGTCCAAAAGTTTGAAGGGAAACTAAAAGTACCTCAGGGATTCAGCCATTATCACTGTAGTTCTATCTAAACTCAACTAGAACATAATCAAAAACAGACTGAATCTCTACTCATTACTTGGTTTATTTGCAAAAGATAAATCATGCTCCTGGAGATTATTCTCAACTACCTTCTGATTTAATCACCTTCCTTGCAAAAGATGGCAAACAGAAAGCAGCCGAATGGATCTGAAAAGGTGATAAACGTTCAAGCTAGTTAGAGAATTGCAAATGTGAAGTTAGAAAAGATAAAAAGAGCCCTGAGTATCTAAAGTAGAATTATGCCTCAGAGTTGTAAAATTTCAGGGGTCTTCTCGACATGTCATTGCCCTTGGCATCAATTGGGTTCACAGGATGCTTAAAATCGACAGGAGGTCCCTCAGTAGAACAAAGCATAAAACCTATCACCCCACTGAAGAAGCACATGTGACAAATATTAATACATGGAAGAAAACGAGAAGCAAAGAGAATTCATCCGATACAGCAAGCAAAATCGGAAAATAACCACTCAAATACTCAAATGCATACAACATACTGCCCACTTTAATTGGTGACAAAGTGTCAATGATTTACGGAGAAATGGTCATGTAAGAAACCATTTAAGAAAGAGAAAGGGCAACTGATTGAAGAAAAACAAACAAGAGACTGCTAAACCAATGTTGATAACTAATTCTCACTCAAGGAACAATCAAAAATCCCATGAAAATTTATACCTTGGGTATGTTGGGACAGTAGTCCATGCATAGTTGACCGAGCCTTTGAAAATCTCACGGCAATTAACAACGATGTCCTCAATTATGTGCATATGAAGCCATATACTTTCTGCCTGCGTACAAACAACACCTCCTGGACGAAGAGCCTTCGATATTGACTCAAAAAATGGTTTCTCAAAGAGTTCTTGCGCAGGACCTAATGTAAAATTAAAGATTATAACTCATAAATTTCATTATAGCGTGCAATTTCCTAGGAAGAAAAAATGGAGGTTGCATCAGAGATTTAACTACCTATGGGGTCAGAAGAATCTACAATAATTGCATCATACGTTCCTTCAGGAGCAGCCTTCAAAAATGCAACTCCTGCAAGATTAAGATAGAGCCTGAAGTAGTTAGTTAGGCCACACAAAAAAAGTAAATGAAAACAGTAGGGAAAGCAAGAAGGCAGAAAGAACAAGATGAACCCACCATCACCAACATGAAGTGTAACGCGGGAATCCTCATATCCGATTGATACATCAGGAAAAAACTGTTTTGATACCTGGACAAATGTAAAGGAAATAATCTATTGGATGTGGTCCAATACCTCTCACAACAGAAAATTGGAGATCACATAACACTAGTAGACCCATATCGTAAGTAGCATGTGGCATACATAGAAAAGTCTACCTTCGTTGTATTTTTATTTGGGATTGCTTCATTTCAGAGGGAATAAAAAGATAAGCCTAACAATCCCTTAACACTAAGTCCTTCAGAACAAGAGCTTAGCAGAGTTTAATTGTTATTTTCTTTTTTTTCAATTGTAGCCGAGTTTACTTGTTAAGTAACAGTGAAATTGACATTAATAAAAGCATAACACCAAAGAGAGACATCATGGCATTTAATGAAGCCAAGAAATGGAGAAAAAGCAAAGTAAAACCTGAAGGTTTTATTATAACAACTTACGTCAACCACCATCTTATCAATTTCACATATATCTATCTTCTCAACAGAGGAATGACGAGCCACTTCCCGCAAAACCCCACCATCTCCTCCTCCTATAACCAAAACCTGCAGAGATGCAACTTGCTGAATGAACTAGTAAAACAAAACAAAACATTCTTGTTCACTACAATCATTGTTTCTAGATGAGTTAAATTAGCAGCTTCTTAATCCATAAGGTGAACAAGCATTAAGAGAGGGGGAGAGGGAAAACCTTCTTTGGGTTTGAAATTGAGCACAGGGGTAGGTGGGTGATCATTTCTTGATAAGAACATTCATCCTTTTCTGTAAGCTGAATCACGCCATCCAAAACAAGAACCTTCCCATATGTTGATGACTGCAACCAATAAACAGAACATCAAATGTCAATTATAAAATGTTCTAAACAAGATTAAGAACAAGACCCTGTATGAGATCCTGCAGTTCAATTACCTGGAAGACCATCACATTTTGATAATCCGATTTCCCTTTAAATAAAATCTTCTCCATCTTCAAGGAGTGAGCCTCTCCTGCATGTTAAGTAACCCAAGCTATGAATTTCAATATATAAGCAACAACCTAAAAGAAATGCAAAAGGCCACATTGAAATTTGAAGAATTATATTACACCTCACAACTAAATGAAAGACAAGACTTTTCACTATCTTAAATTTCATGGATTGACATATAAAATACATTGCCAACTGATTAGTAACATTCAGTTAAGCATTTACATGCAGATTGTAATATTCACTATTCCACTACATGTCTACATCAAAATTAGCTCAGAAATCCATATCAAGGGCACCCATTAATTTCTATGAACACGGAGCTAAGAGTTCATCTACAGTCGCATGAAGAGTCGATCAAAATCGAAGGAGACAAAATTCAAAAGTTTTGTTCCTATATCCTTAAATTCACATAAAAAATAAAATAAAGAAATGATTTTGAAAAAAAAAAATAAACCCCACCAGGCCACATTGGGCTAATCTCGGAGAACCATCCAGGTATGACTGCAGAGATACCATTAGGGTCTTGATAACCCTCAACCTCCATAGACGCAGTCACAGCAACAACACCATTCTCTTCCTCTTCTCTGGGCTTCTTTATCGGAAAATCTGTAGAACTAACAGTCTCTTCAGCCATGGCTTCTCTCTTTCTAAAAATGAAGCACAAAACCCAAAAATCTAGAAAAACAAGGGGGCTGCCGCACAGACTGAAACGACGGTTTAGTATTAGGAAGAAAGGTCTCACATACAACGCAACACAGTCTTGGTCTTTGTTATCGTTATGAAATGAACGTCGGGTTTAAAAGGACCAAGCAATCGAATATATCTTAGTACTTTAACGGAAAGCTGCGAATAATTTGTGCGTCACAGAAAGAATCTGCTTACAAAGGACGCGTTTGTATTGGGCTCCTTCTGCTTTTAAGTCTTTCACCGTTAAAACATCATTAAATTACATTTTACCAAACGATAAATTAGATTTAGAGCCCTTTTATATTTGCGATAATTGTTTTTTCTTTTAATTTTCATATAATCATGACAAAATCGATTAGAGCACTTATTAATATAAAAAACACTCATTGAGTTTCACGTAACATCATTAACATGTTTAAGGTTTAAAGGGAAAAAAAAGAACATTATTTAATTAGTAAAAAATATATTTTTTATTAGAAGGTTAAAAGTTAATTTGGTTAAACCCAAACTCAAATTAAAAATAATTAAACCAAATTTTGTTTATACTGTAAGTAATATTATTCTTCATGTTCACTTGTTAAAAAATATCAGACTGAACATGAATTATTCAACTCATATATAAATAAGAACAATCATCCATATTATAACCTATGTTTTAAGATGAAATTAGACCCAAATTTAACATGATATTCAAGCAGACAAATTCACCCGTGACACGTAGTTGTAAGCTCACCACCATCCATCAATGAACTATCGATGTAAAAGAGAGTGTTAAAAAGTCTCACATAGATTGGGCATGAAATATCCAACTCATATATAAATGAGGGCAATTCTTCATCTCATAACCTTAGTTTTGAGATTGAGTTAAACCCAAATTTAACATTACTGTACAATAAGCACAATAAAAAAATTAGTAAAAGAAATCAAATATCTAATATCATCTACATATGTCCCTCATTAGCTAACAAATTGCTCGATTCATTTATCATTTGAGTAGCCAGTAAACAGTTTGATTCAAGAATTACTTTGTTGAAACTAATCTCTAGACATAACAGAAGACCAGTTCACATTACTCAAAACTTCGCAGCCAATGGTGAAAACAAAGACTCCATTTGATCATCCAGAGCATCCATTACAACCACTATCCAATTTTAAACCACACGACCCAGTCTCAACCGGATTTGTCATGATGAGATGGTTGCATCAACACTCAGCTTAAAAACCCCAAAGACAAACAAAGTGCAATGCCCAATTGGTCCCTGTTGTAATGCTAGGAGAACTTTGTTGTGTCGATGGAATTCCTCTACCTGTTGACTTGTACAATTAGAAAAATTAGTCAGCTTGTTAACACTAACAGATGAATAATTAGAAAATATTATGATAAAAACATTTATACAAACAAAAAGAAATATATTATGACAATAGTAATTGAAACTGATTCTAAACTAAAAAATAATGTGAAACTCATTTTATTACCAATTTTTCATCAAGAAGGAATACCTTATCCACATAGAGAAAAAGAGAGGCAAAAGCCAGTTGAAGGTTTGGACCAATTACAATTCATCACCATTTTATGAAGAATGAATATCTGACCCACATAGGAAAGAAGGTTAAAATTATCTGACCTTTTTTATAGAAGAAAATAACAATCTAAAATGGAAGAGTTACATTAGGGATCTAGAGACATTGTATTACCAAAATTCAAATTTCATAAAATTATAGATATGATTTTTTAGATTTAAATTATACAAGAAACAAGAAATAAACCTTAGATGCATGGTCCAATGGCATGAATGTAATCATATAAACTTCTTCAATTACACAATCAAATCTTTCAACTTATAGAGTCTTAGTAGCTCACAAAATAACAAGAAATTAATGTTAAAATTTGGTTTGCAAATTTAATAGAACAATATTTATAAATGCGGGAGAATGCTCCCGTAGTTAAGGAGTACTTAGATACTATAGCAAATAAAAAATACAAGAAATTTATTGAAGAAGACAAAGGTAGGCATATCACTAAATCCAGTGAAAATGAAATTAAGGAAGTTAAATGACATTTAATAAATATGAAAATATGTGATTTGTGTTATATAGATTCTTTTATTTATGAATATGAAATGTATTACCACAAGTTACCATCATCTATTTAAGAAATTTATAAGTAAATATTTTTGTATAAATTACTTGAAATATTACATAAAACTATAATAAAATGATAGAATAAAATAAATAGAAAAATTATATTAAACATCTTAGAAGGAAGAATAAGATCTTTTAAAAATTGGATAATCATTAAATGTTAAGAAATATAGTAATTTAAATAAATAAGAGGAAAGATAAAATCTATTATGATACATGCGATTTTAAGATACTAGAAAAATAAAGATGCAACCCAAAATCTTAAAAACAAAAATATAACAAATATAAAACATACAAAACATTCAAAAGATATAAATTTAGAAAATAAAACTTTTAAAAATATAAGAGAAGCTATAACAAAGAACATTATAAAAAAGATATTTTAGGAAAAAATGTATATGTCATCATAAAATAAAAATTATTATCCATCAGGGAAAAGAAATGCAGATGTTGGATCTGCAATAAGGAAATACATTATGCTAATGAATTCCTTTGCTTCAACGTAAAAAATAATTTAAAAATATTTTTTTGCAAAAAAAATCTTAGAATAAGTTTTTAAGATGAAATTAAAAACAATAGAGAAATCAAATATAAATGATACTTGTAATATTTATTTATTAAAAGAAACTGATGAAGAAATAACGGACTCAAAATATAAATACTTAAAATATGAATACTCTTCATGAGAAGATAAACGATTTATATAATATTACAAATCTAAATAGTATTTATGTTAAGATAAAATTAAAATTTAAAAGCTAAACAAGTTACCATTTACATGCATATGTAGATACAAGAGTTAGTATTTGTGTAGCAATTAAATATGTATTTCCAAAAGAACTCTAAAAAAACACTGTAAGAATTACTACTAATATTATAATAAATCTTAATAAAGTCTTAAAAGATATATATATATATATATAATAATAAGAGAAGTGAAATTTCATATTCCTACCGTATATCAACAAGATATATGAGTTGATTTATTAATAGAAACTAATTTCCTAAACTTATATCAACCTTTTATATAATATTTAGAAAAAATAAGTCTAAAAATACTAGATGACGAAAACATTGCTACGTCAAAAGTAAGAAAACTTTGATTGTACCAAATTCAACTTTTATGCAACAACATAAAAAAACGTGATGTACACAAAATAGCAACAAAAACCTTGTTGAAAAAACATTTTATTACATATAAAAGAGAAAAAAACTATTTTTTAATGAAATCCAAGACGATAAAGCTTAACAGGTATCAAAAAATTATTAAAAACACTAAGCTCAAAATCCTTTAAACCTAAAAGTAAATAAATTTAAAATGGTTGCTAATATAAAACTAAGAGACCCTAATAAAATCATTAGAATAAAACCTATGCTTTATACTCTGGAACTTGAATTTGAAAAATAAATTCAAGAAATTTTAGAACTAAAAGTCATAATATCAAGTAATTCATCTCACTCTAGTCCATCATTCTTTATCGAAAACATAGCTAAAAGAAGAAGAAAAGAAAAGAATGGTAATAAACTTTTAAGCATTGAATAAAAAAATTATTAATCATGAAAACTTTATTCCAAAGAAAAAAATTTATTATCATTAATAAAAAGAAAGAAATATTTCTCAAGTTTTGATAGCAAAAATAGATTTTGGCAAATAAAATTGGATGAAAAATATCAAAAACTAGCAACATTTGATTTCCCCCAAGGATAATTCCAAGGGACTATTGTACCATTCAAATTAAAACAAGATTCAAGTATCTTTCAAAGGTATATATACATCTTTAAGAAATTACAAACTATTTATTGTGTTTATATATAATATTTTGATTTTCAGTAATGAATTAAATAATATTATTTGGATATTATTTTCTACAATAATGTAGGAAAAAAAGTATTGTAATTTTAAGAAGAAAACAATAATTGTTCAGTAACAAATTAAGTATTTAGGATTAAAAATTGAAGATGAAAAACAGAATCTTTAGCCCTATATACTAAATAAATTTCATAGATTTCCTAGTGAATTAAAAGAAAAAAATTAATTACAAAGATTCTTAGGATGTTTAACATATGTTGAAGCATAAATAAAAAAAATTTCAAAAATGCAAAAACTATTACAAACAAAATTGAAAAAAAGATTATGTTTAGAAATAGACATAATAAGATACTTTATACATGAATAAGGTAAAAATGTAGGTAACAGATTTACCAACTTTACATCATCCAGGTGGTCCAAATGATAAAAAGATAATTGAAACAAATGTTTCACATGAATATTGGAGAGCAATTTTAAAAGTAAAAATAGATGATAAAAATGGATATCTTTGTAGATACACATTAGGATATTTCTATGTCTAAATTAAATTATTATAGTTATGAAAAAGAATACTTAGCTATCAAAAAAGCTATTAAGAAATTTATAATGTATGTAATAAGTATTAGATTCATTATCAGAACTCATAACATGAATTTTGGTTATTTTTTAAGAATTAATATTAGAGGTGATTATGAACAACTTTGTTGTCGAACATCTTCTAGAAAATTATAATAGTTTATACAGATGTTCTTACAAGAGAATTAGCACATTTAACACTGCACCAAAACTAGATATTTGCGTTGATTTTTTACACTAAAAATCATTTTTTACATCAGCTCGAAAAAATCTACCGAAATCGTGGTGTATCAAAATTTACATCTATTTGTAAAAATTGATGCAAATTTTATGTCAATTTTTAAACAAAATCATTGCGATTTGCAATTTCTATTTTTAAAGATTTTATTTGCATGATATGTCCTAGTGCATTTATACAATAATTCAACATTCCATACATAATTATATAGTACATAGGAATTTTAAAAACTAGGTTACATTTTATTACTAAATTCAAAAATAAGTTACAAATGTTTTAAATACAAAAGTAATTCACAATATATATACATAACTAAATAACTCAATAAAATGCATATACACTTAATTTTCATCATCATCTTCATATTCACTGTCAATCATGAATAATAACATGTACTTTGACCATGTCTCTCTTAGTTTATACAAAAGTGTGCACTTGTACGTGTCTACTTTATTCTATTACAAATAAGAAAGAATCAATATTCAATATATAGTTGATGTAATTTACAAAATATTATTAAAATGAAGATATGCAAATTAAAAACATACATGTAAATTTGTAATATGTGTTGATAAATTGTCTATGATTTCATTCATGAACTTTATGATATAAAACCGTAAAATTTGACACCAACTTGCTTTTAACACTATTAAAGTTAAATTATGATAGTTAAATGTTAAGTATTTAATACAAATCATTAACAAACTAATTAAATGTGAAATCTATATACTTACGTTAGGGTATAAACATAATAATGGTTACTTTTTAATATTTTGAACTTTGATACACCCAAGTTTATGAGCCCTATATAATTCGTATGTAATATTAATAAATATATATACTGATTTAATACATTTGTGTAACAATACTTAATCAATTAAACTCACATTTGGAGTATATTGTGAATATTTTCTATACAAGAGTCTTTCAAAGAATCCAAATAATAGCAAGTATGAATGTATGACTCATAGACAACTAAAACCCAATGATAACTACAATAGTTAAACAAAAAAAGTTAATACATTAAAGTTATAACTTTGTTATAATTAAGTCAAAATATAAATTAATTACCTTACGAGATATGAAATAAGACATATTGCATACTCTACTAACTTAGTTTAATATTGATTGATCTTCAATTTGATCAACTAAGGATGAGTTAAGAAACTTGCATAGTTGAGTTTTTATCTGCTAAAATCAAATCATCATACAACTTTCTACATTGAATATAAGTAAAATATAATTATAATAAGACATGATTATTTATTAAAACCATATATAGATATATATTCTTAATGTACAATCCATTTTCAAGAAAAGGTATCGAGCATTCAACTGTCATATTTATGGATTGAAATTCAAACCCCAAAAACTTGTGACTCGAATGGCACCTTTCAACCACCCGTAAGTTTACAAGAACAACTTACCATAACCATTAAAGCGGACAAGTTTTGATTATAAATTTGGGCATATACAATATTGTACTTTTTTAGAGTTTCTTCTTTCTTAGCCACGTGATCATTATACTACTTTTTTAGGTCAATGGTTGTTTAGCATGAGCTATTTTAATATCTATTTGAGGCTTAATTTCTTAACAAGAGCCTACATATAAAACAATAAAAACTTTAAAAATAATTTATTAAATAGATTTTATGAATATTTCAATAAATTAAATGTAAATCTTAATGAATCGGGATCCAAGTGAACTAGATGAGAAGACCAAGCTACAAATGAAACTTCTATCTCTCTTAATATTTCATGATAGCTATTTGAAATTGACAATATGCACTTAGACTCATAACTCTTTTCCACTGAGATCCTATAACTAAGCATTTGATATAAGAAACCTCGTTGAGTTGGTGCTATGAATCCAATAGCAATATATCTCTAATTTGTTATATCCTTCATCAACACCTCTTATCTTAAAGTTATGAACAATATTAATTAGTTATTAATTGAATGTCAAATATAATATATAGTTTAAATATTATAAATTAACTTATCAAAATATTAAAAATGTTAAATAGATGTTCAATGAACTAAGGAGTAACAATTGGTACCATGTTGGAGATAGAGGGACTAACATCCACAAGTTAGAAGTTAATAGTTTTATTGGCTTAAGAATGACTAGCATTCATAGGTTGAAATTTGGTAACTTGATTGGTATAACTACATGTATATTGATCTCTAAGACCTTCATCAACTCTTTATGTGAGGGCTATGACCTTATCTTCTAATAGTTGATACATATTTATCAAGCTCATATGTATCTTCAATATTGACACATTTTTGGGATTTTGCCTAGGAATATTATGATATTCCATTGGAGTCACATAATGTGAAGGCTACTTCACTCTTCTCAAGTGATCTGGACCAAATGTATAATATAAAGCATCATTTACAGGTTCATTTAGAAGCTCACATTTGTCTATTTTCCCTTAATTGGTTTTATAAAAAAAAAATATTTAGTTCATTTTTATTAAATATAAATAAAATTTTAACTTTTTATAATATTTAACTTATCACTAAATCAAGTAATATTTTTTGTTCATTATTTAATGTACATTCATATCATTTCTTAGGCACATTCGTTACCACGAATACGTCTTTTCGTGTGACTTCATGACCTAATTTTTTCTCCTATTCATTGATTAAAATATACTCAATATATACATCAATTTAAAAAATTACAATAGCATTTAGATGTACAATATCCTTACCATTTTAGCTTTGATCTTAGGGATGCTCATTCTCCCACTTCTATTAATGAATTTATTTTTAGCATATACCTTCTTCGATTGTTCGCTTCTTGCCTAAAAGAGATTTATTGACATAACATAAACTAATTATATTAATTGAATATATTATAAAACATTATTAAAAATGATAAATACATAAATAACATACCTTAAATTTGTTAGTTCGTCTATAATTGAAAAAATCTTTCCAATAAGCATTTATAATCCAAGACATGTTTGGTAGTTTTGTGTAAAGCTATTTTTTCATTCAACGAGTTTAGGAAAGGCTTTACATAATAAACATTAAGGTCCTTTTTTTATAATCCTTTCATATCAAACAAATTATCCTATAGCAATGTCATTCTCAACCTAAAAAATCATATATAAGTACTAATATTTTTTCATAAATTAATATATTGATTTTAATTTTAAATTAATACCTTAATACTTATTTAGATTTTCGTTTCTCAAACTTTTGAATATTTCTCCGATCTAGAATATTAATTAGTATTATGGTTCTTACCAATTTACCAACTATCATCTTACATTACTCCTCTATGTCATTTATAGGGTCTCCATTTTGATCAATTTCAATGGCTGGTCGAGCAGCTTGGTCATCAATTTGATCAAGTACATTGTACCATCGTTTCCTTTGTATATTAATGCATATATCTTTAGTATCATTCATCTCTACTTCATTAGATTGATTGACCTCGTCATTTATGTTGACATCAAACATGTCTTCCATGATGCTAAACAAAGAAAATAAAAAAATGTTAGTTATAAAAACTTATATGTTAAACAATAATTTGAATAAATTTCATAAAAACTATTAAGTAAACACATTATATGTACCTTCTACATGCAGTTCACTAAGTTACTCTATTCTTTTCTTTATATATGTAAATATTATCAATTTCTTTTCGTAGATACATTAATGAATCATCCTTGTTATTATAATCTTGGCTCAAAGTTGGAACATAAGTAGTGAAACATTTAAGGTTGGACAATGAGTCAAGTACATAATCTTCGTTGATGGTGCTATTTTCATGGTAAAACTCATTTAGAGGGGGTGTCAATATAATTGACCATCTTGTGTCAATTGAAACGTGTACATAAAAAACTTGTTTTGCATGACGAGTAAAGATAAAATGATCATCTTATCCAATTTGGATAGAATGGCTTCTCTACATCTTCTAACATTGTCTTTAATACGTCGGGGTTGACAACAAACTCATCTTCCACATCATGGACCATTTCATCATATATATATCTTGTCAACTTCAATTTAAGGTAATGTTGGCCTCCTTGATCGATAGCACATTTCATTATCACTATCCAATTTCATCTCTTCTCTATGAAAAAATAAACTATCATAATTTGTTAAAAATACCCTTACAAACTAGATTGTCATTTATGTCTTTCGTAGTAAAAAAATTCAAATTGTTGCACTTAATACAAGAGCATTGAATCATATCATCATCATTCACATTTTTATGTAAATATTTTATGAAAAAATCAACTTATTCTAAGTACTCTTTAGAAATCATATGTTGTTGCATCCAAGACTTGTCCATAATTGATATTTTAATATATATATATATATGATAAAAAACATAATATGATTTGTTATCTCAATAAAATAGCTACAACACACCATACTTATCAACTGTGATGCAAAGGCTTTTGGCTTACTAGTCTCACTCCACATGTTTATCTAGGGATCTCAACATATCGAAGATCCCAATGGGAATTTGATCCCCAAGCAAAGAACATGAATGCAAATGACATTTTATATATTACTAGTTTTTGGACCCTTTTTTCGAATGTTTGTTATTAAATGTATATGTAATTACATAATTTGTTAAGATAAATAGATGTATATTCATAATTTTTGTTTTGCTTATTACACCACCTTTAAGATGCATGAAGAATACTAAGTAATATGCTATATTGTCAATTATATATTTAAGTTTTATTAAATATTATCTTTAATAAATAGTAAAAATTTAACATTTTTAAGAAAATATATTGGTTAGAATTTCTACTTTCAAGTATTGTTTGGTATAAAAATGCTTAACTATAATTACTTTTTATTTTGTTAAAAAAAAGAATATGATTAACTAGAAAACACAAATACAAATTGAAGTTAGGACAATTTTTTCCCCTAATAATGATCTCAACATAAGATGTGTGGCCTAACAAATTCATGTATGTTACAACTTTCTTAATTCTCATTTGGTACACAATAAGTAATTACAAGTTTATAATTGTGTATATGCCATGGAAATAATTTAGTCAAAAAATTTATTTTTATTTTTTCAATTTGTTTTTATGATTTTTTTGTGTTATATCTTCTCATAGGACCCTAACACTTATCGTGGTCGTAGTTCATTGCTCGGGCAAGGGATATATGAATATACCGACTGAACGAAATGAATATCTTATTTAATGATTTTTTTAGAACCATCATATCAGTTAAGATGTCGAAAACATCTACTGAGATGAGAGTAGTTAACCTAGAAGGCTTTTTGCTTGGTCTAGGATGGATTTTTTGACCCATGATAGGGAGATTATGCAAACAACTTAATAATATATATTTTCATTATATTTTTCAAATCTAGCAATATATATATATCAAATTTGAAATATATTAAAAAAATAGAATATTACAATAATAATAATATTCAATCATAACAAAGTGATTTATAGCATTATTGGTGCATAAGAATAGTGCTAGATAAGTGAGAAAGTGATCATAGAAAATAGAAAAATAAAATACATACATAATTTTCAAGGGAAACTGTGAAGTAAGAGGCACGTAGTTAGGCATGGTAGACGACAGTTGGGTAGGGTAGACGACAGTTAGGTAGGTATGGCTAGGTCAATGATGATGAAAAATAAGCTAGGCAGATGGGCGGTGCAGGTTGGATAGGGAGAGAAAAAGTAGATATAAAGAATGACTAAAAAAATAAGCTAGAGTTAGTATAGTAAAAACCTATTTGCATCAATTTTTAGAAAAAAAATTGACATTGGTTTTTTCCTCAAATTGACGCAAACATTTTTTTGTAATTTTCTCATTATGCATTGATTGTAACAAATAACTGATGAAAACGGCAAATGATAACATCTTTTGCATCGATTATTCTATACAACCAATGCAAATAGTTTTTTTAATTTATTTTTATCATCTAATTTGCATTGTTTATTAGATAAAATTGATGTAAATATTTTTGAATTATTTTTTTATAATTTATTCTTTAGTTTTTAGTAAAATCTGACATAAATTATAAAAAAATTGCATCTGTTTTTAAAATAAATTGACATAAATTAATTTCACCTACTTTACGATGCAATTTTCCAATGTTGTTCTCACATGAATGAAATATCTTGATATCAAGATCAAGAAAAAGATAAAAGAGATAGGAATCCATCAAGAATAACTCGAGGTTTTATACCTAGATAAGTCTCTTTTGAAGATAGGAATAAAACATGAACTTAACAGTTCAAAACCAACATTAGAATCCAAAAACTCTAAAGAGAAATCTATCTCTTATATTAATTCTAAGAAAGGTAAAACTTCTAAAGAAATAACTTAAAATGAGAAAAAAAGAGCCTAACTGTTCAAAAGAGAGTAACACCTCTTAAAAGGTAAAAGAAAAGCTCAATTGGAGTGAATAAGAAGAAAAAGAAGACCAAAAAAAGACTTATATCGTTTATAATGGTTCAAAATCATAAATTTATAATAACTAGCCTAAAGTAAGCAAAGTTATTATCGAATTAAGTGAAATAACTCACATAGTTTTTCCTAATAGAATAGAAGCTAAATGTAGTTATGTTAACTATATAGTACCAAAACTATTAGCTCTAAAAGATATAGTTAAAAATTATTCTACAATATTGCAACAACAACCATAACTACCAAGCAAGTTGAAGACTCTAGGAAAGATAGTAAAACTACCAATACTATTTAGAGAAACGCTTCTCACAATGACAATAAAGATAATACGACTGCAAGTACTCTTCAAAAAACATTTACACAATGGTTGAGTCATTGAAGATGAAAAAATTCAATATAGGAATTCAAGTAAACCACAATGGTTGAGTCTCTACAACTTCGTCAAAAAATCTACTTAGGAACATGTCGAAGATACGAAATTTTACACCATAGAAAAATAACTCCTTATGAGTAGTAAATTTACTATGCTTGAAGGAACTGATCCAATTTTTATTTATAAAACTTTCCATGCATGTTTAATTGAGAATCTATATCTAGAAAATAATTTAAATCCAGAAATTAATTTAAATGAATTAAATTATTTTCTTGAAAATTTCAAGAAGGCTATCAAAACCTTCATGAAGAAATTTAGAGCAGGTGACAAGCATGTCTATCTTAGATTTTTCAGTTCCCTTATAGGACTAGAATGAAGAAGATTGTGTTAATCCCTATCATTTTATCAAATTAGGAATTTTCAATACTAATAGAAAAGTTTCAAAAATAAGGGCACTTTTAGAAAAGAAATTCAATACAGATGAACTATATATTCTAAGAGAAAAGATGCTAAGTAAAATTTACCATAAATTTAAAAAAATTGATAATTCTTTTAAAGTCAAAATAAATTACTCGACTAATAAAGTTGTAACCACTTCCCATAACAATATGGCCCTCACTGAAGAATATGGTAAGATAATTAATAAATTTTAACAGTAATAATATGGAAATTTATTAAGAAATTGTTTTATGCCGAAAAAAATCACTAAGGATCACAAATTCATTTACTACATTAGAGATTGAGAAGATGAAGATGCATCATCATCTATGTCATCAAAAAGATTGTCGGTAGAAAACAATAAAGAAAAATAAAGATGTAGAACTCACGTCTTCGGTTGGTAGATCATGCCAAAGAAATGAAAAACTTAAATTCAAAAACCAAAAATAAAAAGTTAAGTGAATTAATAAAATAAGGGTAAAATCATGACTTTTTACTATTGTAAACATGGATATAGATGAACTATGTATTCTAAGAGAAAAGATGCTAAGTAAAATTTACCATAAACTTAAAAAAATTGATAATTCTTCTAAAGTCAAAATAAATTACTCGATTAATAAAGTTGTAACCACTTCACATAGCAATATGGCCTCACTAAAGAATATGATAAGATAATCAATAAATTTTAACAGTAATAATATGAAAATTTATCAAGAAATTGTTTTATGTCGAAAAAAATCACTAAGGATCACAAATTCATTTACTACAATAGAGATTGAGAAGATGAAGATACATAATCATCTATCTCATCAAAAAGACTGTCAATAGAAAATGATAAAGAAAAATAAAGATGTAGAACTCAGTCTTCGATTGGTAGATCATGTCAAAGAAATAAAAGGCTTAAATTCAAAAGACAAAAATAAAAAGTTAAGTGAATTAATAAAATAAGGGTAAAATCGTGACTTTTTACTATTGTAAACATGGATATCTTGTCCTATAAAATGAACTCTTATTTTTATTAGTTGGACACAACTTTAGTAATAGAAAAACTTTTACTTTAAAAATTATTCATCTAGCAATTATATATCTAGAAACTATGAGAAATTAAGAATTTCTTCAATATTCTTAATTGACTTTTGAAATTATTATAATTATTAATATTATGAGCAAAATAGAGTACAATCACTATTTTTGTTATTATCTAGTAATTCTAATTTAGACATAATACTATATACGGATGCAATAGGTTTATCATTACTAAAAAAGTATTAAGGTTTAAACAAGCTGAGGAATATCAGGTGTAACAAAAAAAGACAAATACAGAAAAGAAAAAAATGTGATGAATCTATTAAAATAATGCATGATAATTATAATTTTAAGACAACTAAGAATATTGAATAATTAAATATTTGTTTATAATATTTATAAAAATAATATATAAGAAAATGAAGACAAAAAATAAGTCACAAGTCTATAAAAATAAACATAAATCAATTATAAAGATAAATCAATATTTTAACAAGAAGCTTAAATGTTTGACTATAAATAATAATCTATAAAAAATAACAATTAACGTTTTAAAATAGTTATCTTTAATCTGTTATCAAAACTATAAGAAAAAAATATATCATTAGATAGGAAGTTAAAGCCATTAACTATTTAATGGTATTAGAGTTTTTTTTATAAAAGTCAAAAATATGTCAAAATATGCTAAAAATTAGAAATATCAGTAATATTTCCCCAATAAGATGTTATATTTATTTTATAAGATTTAGTAGTGGTTATGTTACGTAATTTGGGAATTCTTTTTATTTCCTGAAAAATTTATTATATTTATTTACTTACATACATTTCACATATATTTTACTCGATAAAACTATAAATATATAAAATTACAAATTTAACATCTTATCCTTTCTTGATACTGATTTAATATTTTCTACTTTCGTTTTATTAATTTATCACCTTTGAAAATAATTTAGTTGTTAACTTTTTAGTTAAACACAAATGAAACGAAATATGTGATTTCAACCTATTGATTTGAAAGTGAAATATACACATTCTTCTTTTTAAATAACATGTTCAAAACACAAATTATTTTGGTTAAAAAATGTGACTTTATGTGATTTTTATTACCTGTATCAACCAAAATTCATATTTTTTTTTAAAAATATATATATATATATATATGTGTGTATTTTATTAAATATTTGAATAAAAATCCACATCCATTACTTAAATTAGAAAATATAGGGTATGGAAATAAGTCATATCGAAAGACAACAGAATATCAAATTTTTCCAAAAGACTAAATCGATCAAAGAAAAAAAATATCATGTATGGAATTGACGAACAAATAATCTCCCGAAAAAAGTATTAAAGTTTAGAAAATAATTATAATCGTTCATTATCGTATTTGGAAATTAAGCATGGTAAGCTTGGCACAATACTTTTTTTCCTTTTTTATTTTATTTTATTATCTAATTATTATTATTATTTATTTATTTTTAATTAAAATCAATATGACGTTTCTGCATATTTGCTTCTCTCGATGCCTGATGAATTTGTTTGTTGCACTTTCCCGCATTGGTTTTTAGTTTAAGTGTGTTCAAATTGGGGTTCTGTACCCTTTGTAACTGTGATTTTAAAAAAATATCACGTAATAATTTTAATTAATAAAATACTCAAATTAATTTTATCCATCCTCGATTCTTTTCTTAATAACACGATATATTTTTTTAGAAAAGAAAACGTTACTTTTAAAAGTAAAAGTAACAGTAAAAGTAAAAGACGAATGCGACTCTTCACCCTAGAAGCTGTATAAATATTGAGCCTAAAGGACACTATCCTTAGTAGCATTATGTTCAATTTAAGAAGAAACATGCTCAATTGATTGTTGGGTTCATGAAATGTTGGAAAATATGCTTGAGACATTTATAATAATATATGAATACAAGTTCAAAATCTAAGAGGAGCTTAAGACGACTATTTTATGAAGTTACAAGCAGGCAACCCACATGGGAAGGAAAGATACAAAAATTGGGTTTCCTTTTGGCAATTAAATGTTTTAAATTATACAAAATGTAAAAATTTCGAAAATGACAATTATCTAAGACTTGGAATTTGAGCAATAAGCGATAAGAAACCATGGTAGGTCATGAGAAACATCCCAATTCTACTTGAAAACGCTAAAAAAGAACAGAAAAGGGTAAAACGCCTCCAAAATGCCATTTAAGATTTTGGTTTAGTAGAAGCAAGACCTGTCTCTACCTTCTTGATTTCGAAGATGAGCATCCTCCACATCTTCAGAACAAACATTTCAGCTTCCTCATCCAGAATGGATTGAAGTAATTGCAGCATTCGTTCAGCTTCCAAATGCTCCTGGGTGCTTGATACAATGTAATCTACAAGCGTTTTTTCCTCCTCTCCCAAGAACTCAGTAATCTTCTTTGAGATCCAAGGTCGCATTCTTTCATGTAGTCCATGCTGGATAAGTATAATACGACAGGAACTATTAAAAGCAACCATATAAAGCTTAACCAGCTTAGCTATAAATGAATATATAATTAAACCAAATTAAAGTATATAAAGCCAAACTCCATAAATGTGGAGAACAAAAAAGTTTCGACCTCCAATATTATATAAAGGGAAATCCATCACTGTGCTTTACACCTTTATATCAAATCTCCATTTATGGTTTTATAAGCTCACATTTGGTCACAGTTTCAGAGTCAAAAACTACTAGAGTTTTTGGATGGACTATATAACACAATGAAAGTTTAAACAGGCCTAACTATAGGAAATTGGGAATGATCTCCTTTAAGATTCCTTACTAAAAGGCCAATTAGAAGAATTAAGATGGTGAAGCTATGAATCAAGCATTCTCCAGAGAAATTGAACGTTCGGTTTGAAGCAATGCTTATATGGCATTGACTGATGGAATCTGAAGGAAACCAATGTATGACACAAAAGAAAAGGGGCATGAAACTCCTATATGTTTCTACCTCAAAAGCCTACTTTCCCACCTAGTCCAAAAATATGCTCAAATCCTAAAAGCAATACCTTCCATATCGTATTAACAGGGTGGAACCAGAGATAAAAACTCTATTACATAGAGCAAGCATGGGACAGCACAAAATGCACTCTCTTGAACTAGTGTCTCAATCATTCAATATATGTTTTAGGAGGAATGATTTGTTAACAAATTCAAACCTAACTAGCAATTAAGAATCATTGCATAAGATCAATTACCTTGTCATAGATGACCCAGTTGATTTCATATGAGAATAACTCCTCTTTGGTTCTTGGGATCATATCAATAAGTTGTTTTGCATCCAAAAGCTTCTTGTTGTCTGTTGGTTTCAGTCTATCTACCCCATGTTCCCTATCGGTAACATGATCCTCCTTGTTCTCATCTCTGGGACGACTAAAATCCTCATCATTCCGTTCCCTTTCCCGCTGACTTGATCGATCACTGGTGCGCCTATTTCTTTCCTTTCCAGAATCAGATCTTTCTTCTTTAGAACTACTTGATATTCGCTTGGCAAACTCAGCAGCTGCAGCCAAATTTGGTTGAGGTGCCCCAGACGCATTTAGCTGGACAGCTTGCAGTTCCTCAGTTGAATAATCAATGGGAACCAGAGGCCTCATCCTTTTCTCCTTACGGGCATCCTCGTCATCCTCCTCATGGAAAACAGAAGGCACAGACGTTCGTTTTCCAGATCCAACAAGACCAAAACCCAATTTCTTTGTGGTGGCATTGCTACTTTGTTGGTTATCAACCGCAGCAACAGGTGCCACATTCAGTTCATCACTAGAGCGACCATTTTGTAAAATGCCATCACCTGCCACATGTGCAAACACCATTTAAACCATTAGAAGTAAGATGGAGGATAAGAGCTGGAAAAAAGTACAAAATAAATGCATAATTTAAATTAAAAATTGTGACATTTAGTAAGATAAAATGAAATGGGACTTTCGAAAAGGATCACCTTTATGATTACCTTGATCAGGATAGCCTTCATGATTCTGTTCAACACTCTTATCTTTATATTCAGCACTGGATTCTGCAGCCACTTTTTCCTTTTCACTTTCATTCACTATGTCTTCATCTGGATCCTTCAAGGCAAATTTCTGTTGCTGTAGTTTACTTTCTTCCTCAGCCCTTCTCATGGCCTCAGCAATTTCTTCCTCCTCTTTTTGTCTATCAGCCAAGTCATCTTCTCTTTCTCTCAGTCTCTTCTTTCTCCTATCCTCCAAGACACTTCTCCGCCACCTTTTCCTGGAATCATCATCCTCATCTTCTTCTTCATAAAAAACCTCTTTCTTCCTTTTGGATTCCTTTTCTTTCTCTCTCTCCTTCTCATACTGACGCTGCTTCTCTTTATCCCTTTCTCTGTACTCCCAGTCTTTGAGACACTCCCCATACTGACGCTCGGCATCCTCAATCTTCCTTCTTTGTTCTCTCTCTTTTCGTATCCGTTCTCGTTCTGTTTCTCTCTCATACCTTTCAATTTCTCTCTCCTTTTCCCTTTTCAGATCTCGCTCTCTGTCTCTATCTCTGCTTCTTCTATCCCTTCTGCTTCTATCGGGCGAGCTTGTCTCAGGCCTATCATGCTCACTTCCTTGCTTAGTATCACTAGTTGTATCATCATCATTTTTTTCATCAGCTGCATCTGCAAGGTGATAAAGGTCAATTAACAGTTAAAAAAACATAGTAGACAGCAAAAGGAACAACAAGAACAATAACATTACCATTTCTCATCAGGTCAGCATCAGAATCCACATCTTTAGGTTTAGCAAGTACCTCTGAGCCTCCAGCACCTTCAACTGACACTTGTGCAGGAGGTGGAGGTGGAGGTGGGGGAGGCGGCTTGGTTTTTAGCCTCTCTTCTATCATGCTTGTCAGCTTTTCTCTAGCCTCTCGGTCTGCTTCCCTGTCTTCCTCAGTCACAATTCCGAAGGTGCTAGTATCATTTTCTTTATGCACTGAATCCTTGCCCTCCTTTGATTCCTCTATAGATGGGTTGGAAATGTCATTCTTCTCAACACCTTCTGCAGCAACATTCTCTTTCTCAGCTGTTGCAGCTTCATTTTCTTTAACATTCTTAGAGTTTTCAACTTTCTTTTCCACATATCGCTCAAGATATTCTCTTGTAGCTTGATTAACATTTAACTGGAGATTAAAATTCAAGCAGGAAATCATAATATGACTATATTCAGGAAAAGACCTTTACAGCACAGCATTACATAAAGTAATTACATGCATAAAACCCCATTTGGTGAGTTATGATGTATGTTTTACAAACCTGAACACTTAAGTAAAAGAATTGGCTCTGTATGAGACAACTGAAATTTTGAAAAGAGCTACTTTTCATTTTTCTTTATTAGGAGCTCTTAGTCACAAACTCTCCCAAAAACTTAAGCAGTTGGTAGAAGGGCCAACACTTAAAATTCAACAAGTATAGTTATTAATATATGTACATATGACCTCCAACTATAACACCATGTTAGAATAAGTTGTAAACTAACTATCCCAAAAGCTTAAGAATCAAAATAATAGACATTCCCCATTCAATAAGGGCAAATAATAGACAAACAACATTATTAGATTCATTATAAATTGTCCCTTATTCCATTTACAATATGCATAGGACAAGAGTCACCAAATTTGGTAAGCAACAATAGGGATAAACCATAAAATAGATATCAGAATTTTAAGAATCAAAACATTTTGAAAGGAACATCAGGAAACTTTAACATCTTTCTTATACTAATGAAAGCATTAGGATCTAATAAAAAGAACGTAAAACAAAGAAGCTCAGCTCTTTTCAAAACATAAACACACATTTTCTTAAGGCTCACAAAAGGTAACTTCAACTGAAGATCTCTTACCATAAAGTTAAACTCACTTGCAAAATGAAATGATACATGAACTAGACCAGAATTAATAAAAATAATAATAGTAGACAGATTCAAGTATAAGAAATAACTTAGAAGAATATGGCGTTACTTAGACCCCGTATCCAGACATACCACCAGTTCTTGCCAATCAATGTTAAGTTTACTTAGAAGGCGTAATGCACGAAGAACTCCTTCAGCAGACTCAAACTCACAAAAGCCAAAGCCTCTAGGAGTTCCATTTGATGGATCTTGAGCACGTTTCCAACTCTTGACAGGTCCACAAAGCTTCACATGAAATGCACAACCATTAGAAAACATAACCCAAAACCACAAAATTGTCTTGTACAAAAGATTTTAGAAATGAAATGAGCTGAGTTTTGGTTTGGTTGGTATTAAAGGCAGGTGCTACACACTGGTTAACCTACCTGTAGTAGAGAGAGCATAAAATCATTTTCCACACTTGGTGCTATCTTGCCAACATAAACTGTTGTCTGCGGTTTCTCAGCAGGAGTAACACTAGGAACAACTGGCCTGATAACTGGGGGTATCATTGGGCGAACTCCAGGAATCACTGGTATAGAGGGGCGAGCCATAGGAGGCATCACTCCCATTGCACCAGGAGGACGTGGAGGAAATCCAGGCCGGAGCATCATTGGATATGGAGGGGCATAACGAGGAAGACCTACACAAACAAAAATGAACATCTATGCAAATGCATCAGAACAAAGTTTATCAAAGCACATAGAGCATTAACCAGATAATCCCAATTAAATATGCACATAAATAATAATGCAGTAAATATATATATATATATATACACACACACGTATATTTTAACAATTGTTACCACAAATTAAAAGCATATTAGAGATGGCAGCATAGGCAGGCAACCATCACCAGCAGAATAGATAACCTGGAGGGAACATTTAGAAATTACATATGAAACATGACAATAAAAGTTCAGCCTTACCTTAAGAATCCACCGGAAACACAGTACCCTCCAATTTCTCATATTTTGCATCCACCAAGGGCAAATTTTTTGACATGAAAGTTACATAGAACTCCACCATGTCAAGCAGATAAACAATCAAACTAAAATCACAAATATTACCGATAGTAAACATTCACCTAATGACCTTAAATACTAGCAGTGAATACTCCAGTCCAGTGTATGACAAAACAAACAATAGAAATAACTAGCAAGTTGAGACAATAATGGAAAATAAAGTATTGTGCCAGATGGTCATGAAATTGTAACAGAAAACAAAGGGAGACTGGTCTGAAAGAATTATAATACCTTAGAGTACAAGCCCAATAAGCACTCAGTTGCAGTAATAGTCTGCCTCTGGAATTCATTCCCAAGAAAAGAAAAGGATCCTTAAACTAATGGAAAGCATCGTACTAAAGTGAACATGGACTAAAAAGCCTCGCTTAGATTGACAAAAAAAAAACAATATGATTTTCTAAGCCTTGCTATATCATTTTATTAATAAAATCAAGTGGGTAGTTATATTTTAGCAGTAGAAATGCTTCGATTCAATTCTTATTCCAAAGACAAACAAAAGAACCAAGCAAATATGTGCATACCAAAACAGGAGTTGTAGAAGGGTGGTCTCTAAGCAAATGAAGCAAGCCTTCCAACCTTTCTCACCGAATTCAATCAAGACACTGTAGGAGAAAACATCCCGTCAACGATACCCTTTATCTAACGAACATCAATTTTCAAGTAAATCCGGATTTTCCTCTACGACCCTTCTCCCAATATCGGACTACCGACCTTGGTTGCACTAGTTTAGTTTAGATCAACACTTCGTCCCAAAAACAATACCAACAACACATGTTGCTCAAACACAGTGTAATTATTGTCTTCCTACTGACAAGCACAGAACTTTAACAAATGGTAACGAATAGCATCCACAGCATGAATTTAGGACTAGACATTACGTAAAAATGTACTGACATACAAGAATCGAAAAGAATAACCCACCAGGGAGAGGCGTATACCCATTCGGCATGGGAGCATACGGTCTCAAAGCCGGGTTCGGAGGCTGACCAACCGCTGTCACCTGATAAGACATCAGCGGCTGCGGTGGGACTGATGTAGCAGCCGTGCCGGAACTTCCCAGAGCGCCACTTACTGAAACTGGAGCCATCGAAGGGGCCGCAGTCACACCGGGAGGCTGAAAACTGGATGTTTGGACGCTAGGGTTTTGAAAATTCGGATTTGGCACTGCGGGGTTAGAAAATGGAGTGAACTGAGGAAACGGCCGGAAGGATGGCACAGATGGTAGCATCACTGGTGCATACGACACTGGTGGTGGGGTGTAAGAGACTGAAGGCGGCGGTGCCAAAGGTGGGTTTGGGCTAGAGTTCACTGGCATGGGTATTGATGGCGGCGGTGGTGGTGGAATTGATTGAGTTGGTTGCGATTGCTGCTTTTGTGGTACTGAATCTGGTTGGTTAGATTGGGGAGTGGGGTTTGGCTGTTCGGTTTGATTGGGATTGGAATTTTGGGTAGCTGGAGAAGATGGAGTTTCCGCCATAGATGATTCTTGAAATAGAGATTGTATAAGTAGGAGATGAATTTGGTTGTGTTCTTGAATCCTGGTTCGTAATAGATTCTGTGCCCTAAAGACACAGATGTTATTTCTTCTTCTTCGGTTGGCTTTTCCAGTAAGAAGCAAAAATTGTTCCGGTCGAAGCGGGCCAAGGCCTTCCCCCGTTTTTATCCTTACAGGCCGAGATCGAATGTCCTTGGACTTAATTGAAGGCCCGAATATAAAAAGAAATCAAAAAGACACAATTTAATGAATATTTATATATAATAATAAAAAAATAAAAAAATATATTTAATAATTAAAATGTATAATTAAAAAAAATAAAAACATATATATATATATATATATATATATATATTTATAACTCTAAATTTAATCGATTTACAGTTTCAAATTTAGGGTTTAAAATTAAGATTTAAAATTTACATGTCAAGATTTAGAATTTAAGATTTAAGATTTAATGTTTAAAATTTTAGATCTAGCAACTAATAAATTAATATCATTAATAAGTTAATATTTTTATTTAAAATATACGTTCTAATTAATGATTTTTTATTTATTTTACTTTTAATTATAAATAATACATCTAAAAATTCAATCACCTAGGAATGAATCTACCACTTCAAAATAGGGTATTAGGTTACACTTAATCATTTCGAATAAAAATTAATCAAAATCAAAATGTAAATATATTAGAATCAAAATGAATCAAAATACATCTTATAATTACCTTTGATGTTGTTTATTAACTATTTTCTAGAATAAGGATAAGTAGGAAATAAATATATCCTAATGTGGTGTTTAGTTGATTGAAATGGAATAAAATCAAAATTTAATTACTTTTAATTTTATGTTTGATTGGGTTGAAAAGTGAGAATAGAATGATATCGATTCCTAAAATTCCTTAAAGAGAAGGAACGATAATTCATTTTCCCTCAATTTCCTTCCCTTAAGGAATCATGATTCTATTCTTATCTTAATTTTTTGTTCTAATTTTATTTAACCATAAACCTTAAACCCTAAGTCATAAATCCTATATCTTATACCCTAAATTCTAAATCCTAAATTCTAAACCCTATTTAGAAAAATATTAATTTTAACCGTGAACCTTGACCGACAAATATAATCATAAAACTTATTTAGAAAAATAATAATTTTGGCTATGAACCTTAACTTACATATAGAGGTGTCCAAAAACTGGACAGAAAAGTTTTATAAATAAAATGTTTCGGTCCGGTTTGTATCAAGTAAAATCAATTTTCAAATGGTCAAGTTCAATTATACAAAAAAATTTAACCGATTGGACCGGACCATACCAGTTTAAATAAAAATTAATTAATTAAGCACATATATATAAATACATCATTTTCCATTTCTAGTTACTTTCCTCAATTTAATCTCGCACTCTCCTTCTCAACTTCTCCTCTACGAAGTGCAAATCCTAATATTTTCCTCGCCACCACCTCCTTGAGTAGTAGTCGACCTCACTTCGCATCACCTCCACCACCAGCTAACCGATCTCTCCTCACATCCTGTCATCCGTGGACAAAATAGGTATGCGTGAGGCTTAAAACTCTTAAAGAGGTTTTGGAGATTCTCACTTCTTTGTAGTGTGTTCATTTATGTTTCGACTATTGTTGTTAATTAGTTATGGTTCAGAACTTCAGATTCAACTTATTACTAGTTTCATTACGTTGTTATTTACTTTGGTTGTTATTATCTATCCACTGAGCT
Source organism: Hippophae tibetana (assembly GCA_037013495.1). NCBI lineage: Eukaryota > Viridiplantae > Streptophyta > Magnoliopsida > Rosales > Elaeagnaceae > Hippophae > Hippophae tibetana. The sequence continues at coordinate 22,970,936 of CM072805.1, read as the reverse complement.
AATAAGTGATTCATAACTCTGCCCTGAAAAGTATCATAATACCATCTTTTCTAGATACCCTGATATCTTTGTCGATGGTAACTCAATTGATTTTATTGCAACTTCATTTTTTCTGGGTTTGACTCCCGGCTGATGCATCATTTTTAAGGAATGTTAATGTTTTTTTAATAGAAATATTAAATTATTTCGTATTTATGTATTATTAATCATTCAAAATTGTTAACCAAATCAGACTAAACTGTTCGGTTATAATATTTTGGATTAGCCAAACGGTGTGATTCGATCCAATTTGGTTAAAAATATTTACTCAAAACCAGACCGGATTGGACCGTGGACACTTCTACTTACATATATAACTCTATACTTTAAACCTTAGCCTTATACCTTAAATCATATACCATATACCCTATACCTTATACCTTATACCCTAAACCTTAAACCTTAAACCCTATTTAAAAAAAAAATAATTTTAACCCACAAATATAACCTTAAACTCTACACATTATACCCTATACTCTAAATCCAAAAATCTAAAACCTTAAATCTTTAACCCTATTTAGAAAAATAATAATTTTAATAATATATTTATTTTTAAGTAATAATTATTTTGAAAAATTATGATTTCAATAATGTATTTTGTCTAACAAAAAAATAATAATTAAATGATATTATTTAAACTTTACTAAATAGAGGAGTCTTAAGGTAATATACAATATTTTCTATTATATTCAAGTTATAAATCAAAAAATGTAATACACATTCCTCTTTGATTTTAGTGGTAAAACCCAACAATATTATTTTCATTCTATTCTCATTTTATGAACCAAACATCACCTATGTGAAAAGTAAAAAATGATGAATTGGAATAGAAGACAATAAAAATAATAACTTTACTAAAATGTCCTTATAATGTTAATTCTTTTTTTCTTTTTTTATATATTAAAATATTATATTTTACAAAAAAAAATATATGTACATAATATATCTTCCTATTTTAAAAATTAATTTATATAAAATATAAATAATGGTATATTATGGATAAATAAACAAAAAATTGGAAAAAATTAATAAATAATTAAAATAATTACTATATATAAATAATAAAACAATACATATGAATAATATAATACATACAAGAATTTATTAACAATTTATTTTCATAATTATTAAATTTCAAATAATAATAATTTTGTCAAACTTTAAGATGCCAAAAAAAAAAACAATTGGTCAGGAAAGTGAATCAATAATAAGTTTTGAGTACGTAATGAATTTGAATCTTAAAAGAAATTGAGATTGACAACTTGGAAACACTCACATTTTTATTTCTTATGCAATTTAGGAAGCAAATAGCAAGATTGATAATCAATAATTTTTGTTGATAAAATAAGGCAATGAGAAAATTAATTGAAAAAATATCACTAATTTCCTTCATTTTTAGCATATATTTACATATATCTTTATTTTCTTGTAAAAAGTGTTCCAATTCCCTCAACTTTTAAGTTAATATTATTAATATTTTTGGAAAGTTAAACGTTAACTTTCTATCTAATGATGTATTTTTCTTTCCTATAATCTTGATACCAAATAATTTTTTGCTCTGATTAATTTTTTATTTAACATATTTTTAACAAAAATATTTATTATTTTTCTAGTTTTTGAATTCTTAATAGATAAATATTATCTTTAACAAATGGAATCTATAGTTGTATTTAATCTTACCTTATTTAATTTAATATAGGTTTATCTCCATCTTCTTCTACTTCGTATCTAAACTTTAGTTATCTTGTTATAATCTTTGCATTCTCGATTGAAAATTGCCTTCAACGAATGATAAGATTCATACTTCTATTTAAGGTATAAGAAAAATACTGGTTTTTGATGAAAATAGAACTTTTATTTATTAAGGAAGTAAGATTATTATAACTTTAGTTTCCTACTAATTTACTTCATAGGAGTTTGTCGATATGTTATCTAAGAAGAGAGAGATGTTTAGGTTTTATGATTAGAACTTGCTATACCTATTTTCATTATACAAAAGATCTTTTATAGACATAAGAACAATTATTTAGCATACATATTTTAAAGATACATGTAAGGATTATATCTTATCTTTATCTCTTTCTTCATTTTCCAAAATAAAGACACATGCAAGGGTAAGAATTACATTTTATCTTATTTCTTCCTTCATTTTTAAAAATTTCTACCAACACTTATTTAATAAAAATCACTTTCTGACATGATTCCTCTTGATATTATAGATATGGATCCCTGTCTATTTATATAATAAAGACACTTGTTGTCATTAACTTTCTTTTGTGCTACTTGGTAAAATTTATGTTTGGTTCCTTCAACTATATCCAATTTATTGCAATTGATAGTGTTTCATAATTGATAATTTTTTCAATATCTTCTTGAATTATATTTAAGTTATCTTCTTCTGGTATAATCCTAGATTGGTCTATTATTCTTATTGAGAAAATCATTCTTATTTTAATAAAATATTAAGAACTAATAGGGTTTCCTCTATGACAATCTATTAGGGAACTAAAAAATCTTAAAAAAACTAGACTATTATATACTTTCTCTTTTTCTATAAAATTTAATGGTTTTTTCAATTTTTTAGGAAAATAGTGTAATTCCATTAAATTGTTATTTGAATAAATATTTTCAATCAACCCATAATAAAATAACCGGTAAAAAAGCTTTGGATATACTTCTTCAGCAATGTTAAATCTGGTGTATGTGATTGATTTTCTTTCTGATGTATGAACTTTTTTAATTGTGAAAAATTTCATGGTTTCAAACTGATCTTTTTCTAATTTTCTTGCTAAATTAGAAAGATTTGACCATTGGTTTGAATTTATGTTTCTTTGTTTTTCCTTTTCTTTCTTGACGATAAAAAATGTATCATATGTTTCTCTAAAGATTACTGGTCTTGGTATTTTTTCTAGTAATGTTATCTTTCCTTTTGTAATTGTTTAGTTTTTGAGTTCTTTTGCATAATTGCCTTATAGGTTGGCTACTACATCACTAGGTCTGAGAAGATTAGGGGTTTTGTAATTAGTAAAACTGCATTCTACTTCAATCCTATTAGTGAATACTTTATGTATTATACCGAAAAATCCAATTATTGATTACTTGCTTTTAGCCATATCTTATATATTCTTGGGATTAGTCCATTGTAGATAACATAATACTTTCTTTTTTCTTTGAGTTCTTTTTCATCTATTATATCATAACATAAAATTATTAAGGAGTTACCGTTTTCATTTTTAATTAATTCTGAGATTTTATCCTCTTCCTTTGAGATTTTAAACTCTTTCTTTATTAGAGGAACTCTTCTCATTTTTCACATAAAAGTGACTTTTTGAGATATAAAATGATCTTTTAGAACTTTTATTTTCTTTTTTTAATCTTGATTTCTATCAAGACTGTCCATATTTTATGCAATTATAAAAGTTGTTAGTGAGATTAATTCTCTAGTTAAAGCATCGTCTAAACTTATTTTAAGTAGATGTTCAACATCAAATTTGTAAGAGTTAAACCACTATTTCCATATGATTAATCTTTCTTGTTTGTGATCTCTTGCAATATTAATTCTCAAGAAATATCCAAAAAAATATTATTTTTTCTAAAAATAAATTTTGAGGATATTACATATATAACAAGTTTTTTTATTGCATTTTTAAGCTAAAAATTCTATTTCATTACTATAGTAGTTTAATTCAGATCCTTGTAAAGCTTTTTCAGTAAACTTATACAAATAGTCATTTTATCATATACTCTTGCTTGTAATATAGCTTCCTAGTATTCATACGAAGAATTTGTTTCTATTATCATTTTATCATCTAGTCTTTGATGGTAAAGTGCTGGTAAATTTCTTATCTGTACTTTTACCTTTTCCATGTGCTATATCTTAATTAATTTATTTCCAAACATAATCTTTCTTAAGTTTTACTTGTAAATGTTTTCTCATTTATGCTAATATCCTAATATATCCTTTCATATATATCAAACATCCTAAAAAAAATTATAATTAGTTTTTGTCAATAATAACACTGAAAAATTCTTAAATATTATTTAGCACATGAGGTTGAAGAGGATGTTTTTTTATCTTCTATTTCAAGTCTTAAATACTTGATTTTTTGTTGTGTTAATAATATCCTTTTTCAAACAATATATTATTCTTTCTTTCTTACTTTTTTAAGAATTTTAATATATCTAGATAATGTTGGTTGATATTATCACTAAAGATTGATATAATATCAATATAGATACAACAAAAAAAGATTTCTTTAAAAATGTTATCCATATATTTTTGAAATATTCTTGGTGATTGTTTTAATCTAAATAGTACAATAGTCCATTATAAATTTCCTTGTGGACAATTAAAGGTTACTAATAGTTGAGATTCTTTATTTAATCTGATTTGTCAAAATCTACTATTTCAATTAAAACTAGAAAAATATTAGTTTTCTTTGATTAAGGCTAATAACTCTTCTTTCTTAGGAATAAAATATACATCAACTATTGTTTCTTTATTTAGTGTTTGAAATTTATCACCATTCTTTTATTTCCTAATCTTTTTCACCTTCTTTTCCTACTAAAATTGGTGGACTTGAGTGTGGACTCATGCTTGTTCAATTACTCTCAGTTCCAATTTTTTTTTGAATTTATTTACTAAATTCTTCTCAATCTTATGGAGTGTAGACTATAGGTTCTACTCTTATAACCTTATTAGGGTTTTTTAGTTTTATACTTATACATATTCAAGCTTATTAATATTTGGTTCTAAAATATTTTCAAAGCTTGTTGTCTTATATAATTTTTTTATTTTTAATAATCTTTTATCTTCTTGTATTTCTTTAAGAATGAACCTTTCTAGTTATTAAATTCAAAATAATTTTTATCTTGTAATTTTGTTATATTTTCTAAAACACCTAACCATGTTTTAGATTTTTATATTGTTCAATAAACTTTTCTAATGACATACTATTGTGTAAATAGTTGATATAAGTTTGAGAAATTATTTCTTATCAATAAATCAACTTCTGTTTCCTATTGATATATAGTAAAAATATGAAAAATTTCTCCTCATATTATAATATCAATATCTTTTATAACTTTTTTAAGGTTACTTGTTGTATTATTTGATATATATAATATCATTTGAATTTACATACTATTTTTTATGTAAATACTATTAAAATTAGTTATACTGTATAGGTCATTCATCTTCATATGTTTTCTCTAAATCTGTTTCTTGTTCTTTAGTTTCACTTATTAAGTATTTTTTTTTCATCGGCGTTTGATTTTTCTATGGATTCTAATTTCATCTTATAGACTTTAATATTTTTAAGTTCTTGTTATGTTCCTTCCTATGGGTTAACCTGTTAAAGAATTCATTGGCATAATAACCTTCTTCATTACATATCCAATATCTACAAATTTTCTTGCTTAATGAATAATAATTTCCTTTTTTGTAAAATTTTCTTGTTCTAAATATCTTTTCTTACAAGGTTCCTAGTTATCTCTTTTCTTATATTTAAAAAATATTATTTTATGAACTTATATTTCTTGAACCTTTTATGTTTTTTATATTTTGTTTGTAAGGTTTTAGACTACATCTATACTTTTCTAGTATCTTTAAGTTATTACTATCACACTATATTTTAGAATTTTTTAGTATAATTATATTTATTTTTTCTGATCATTGTAAAATTATCCAAGATTTTAGTTTTTTATTCTTCATTCTAAAGTATCTGATACTGTTATAGTATTTATATTTCTCCAACTTTCTTCAAGAGTTTTATATAGAGTTTCTAATAATTTTTTATAAAACATTTCCTTAAATTGTTGTTGTTGTATTTTTGGTATCTTGTGATAATACATGTCATATTTATATATAAAAGAATCTATGTAACACATATTACATATTTTCATATTTGCTTAATGTCATTTAGCCACATTTATTTTTAGTTCACTTGTTTCAATAATATAGTTTTCTTTATCTTTTATTATGAACTATTTATATATTTCATTTACTACTTTATTTAAATATTATCTTTCTATTATCGAATCTACTTGCATCCTAAGATGTATATCATATGGTAAATTACTAAACCATATTTAATATTTCTAGTAATTTTATGCTTTAATAATATTCTACAGATTGATGAGATTGTACTAGTAGTTTTAGATATCTGGATTAATACACTCATTCAACTAGCACATTCATCTAATATCTTTTTTTTTATATATTTTTAATACAATCTAAGTCTTGATAGTCAATTTCATTATTATTTTTATGAAGTTTGAATTCTAGTGGTATAGATCATTTAGTATCCCAATATAACAATTCTTTCATTTTTTTTTATTGTTTTCTTCTTGTATTTGAAGGATTATGTTCATATGATATTTGTCTATTTCTTTCATTTATATGAGAATCATAAGTTTTTCCTTAAATTATAAGAGGCATTATTGTGTTTCTTTTCATAATAATTTTAGAATTTTCTTATTTAGAATTTGTTTCGCTGATTACTATCATATCATCTTCTTTATTAATATTAGTCATTTTTATCTTTTTCGTCTTTTTTTCTCTTTCTTCTTTTATTTTCTCTTTTTTCTTCTCGCTTATCTCTTTCCACACAACTATCTATTTATATAAAATTCTCTCTCACTTCTTTTTTTCTCATTAAAACTTAAACCACAAATAGTAAATATTAAACTCTAAATGTTAAACTTTAAATATTAAACTATAATTATTAAATACTAAATCTTAAACTTAAACATTAAAACCAAAACCTAAACATTAAATCCAATGAAAGATAAATGAGAAATAAAGAGAAAGAGAATGAGAATGAGAAAGAAAGAAAATAATAATAAAAAATTTAAAAGATTAAAATATCCTTAAATTTTTATGTATATATTCATTTTTTTTAACTAAATGAGTATCTTATAGACAAATGGGATAGTATTGAAATATCACTAAGAACTTAGATAACAATAAGTATTAATAAGTTAAATATCATACCCTCTATTATCATGTATTCTAAGTCTTTATTAAAATAAATATATTTTAAATGATTTAACTAAAACGAGTCTAATTTTTTTATTTATTATGTGTGTCATCAATATGCAACAAATAATGAGAAAAAGTGACAGATAAAAAATGAACCGACCAACATATATATTATTATTTTTTAATTGTGTTATCTTTATAATATTTATACATATATTATGAGTTAGTGGATCGAGTTTAAGCATTTTGTTCCAATAAAAAGAGTTAAATTTTGAAATAATTTTAGGTGAAAAATTATAAGCCCAAGATACTTAATTTAATTTTATTATATTTGTAATATTTAAGTATATATTATAATTTCAATTATATTTTATCATTTCTTATTTTTCTTAAATTATAATTTATATAAGTTATGTGTTCTCATGAAACCTTTAGTTTTTATACAAAGGGTTATATTGTAAAATAATATTCAATAAAATATTATATGTCTAAAATTATAATATCGCTCGTCCTTAAATCGACTTTGTAAGTCGACTTAAAAGTTCATAGGTATGTTAAGATTTTAATTTTTTAAAAACCATCAATATAAGATAAATTTTTAAAATAGTCAAATAATTGACCAAACAAATTGTGCCCACCTTTAATTAAAATACCCTATGTAATATGTTTTTGTTCGATAAAACTAAAAAAATTATTTTTTTAAAATTTTAATACAAAAAAGTTTGTTAGTAAAAAATATAAAAAATATATTTAATCAGTAGGATTCAGTGGTGATTGTGATTGCATCTGGATATTGTAGGAGATGTTGCCTTGCTCCTAGCCAATGTGAGATAATGATACTTAACAGTCTCTCTTCATACGACGTACAAAGGTGGACATAAACGTCATGGTGAGACTGTGATAGAGCCCAGGGTCCAAGCATATAGAGACTAGGAGTAGAGCTTTGATACCATGTTAGAAACTCAAGCCTAACTCAACCCAATAAGATCTCATTGAGTTAAGAGTTGTCCAGGTTTATAAGTAATTTTGCTGTCTTGTTTATTATTTAGTGAGGGTTCAATTAATTAGCCTAAAAACAAAACAAAAAAGAAAAAAAAGTCAAGGTTTCATCCACATTGTGTAAATTATAAATTGTACAAAGTTATTTAAAAAACATGTGATTTTGGTGTGCAATATAATGATAGAAAATAAAACTTGTGTATTAGTATGACACTTATAGTCATGCGTTCACAAAGAGTATATAGGAGTTATTCAGGGTATTTTGTGTCAATAAAAGACTTTAAAAGTAGAAAATGTATTTTTACATAGCATAAAACTCAATTTCTATCATCAATTTTTGCAAGTTGCATAAACTTCCCTTTAAAGTTTAGGTTAATTACAAGAAATAACCACAATAATTGAGGTGTTAGAATATGAGCACATAAATGAAAATATGATTTGTATTTATATTATTAAAATTAGAATAAATAAAAGAGTTATTTAATCATTCAAATTATTATTTATTTTTAAATAAAATGTAAAATCTTTTATTATTCACATGTTTAAACTCAACAAATAATACTCTATGCGAGATAATTGAATTTAAGTGAAATAATCTAATTTTTTGTGATGTAAAATTAAAGTTTAGATATTCATATTATGTTACTAACAATGCTTATATCTATTTAAAATGGAGTAACCATAATTTGGGGTTATTGATGTGAAGATATCTAATTGTGAATACTTTGTATAATGGTAGATTATACATATATGGATGGAAATTTTAACTACATAAAATTGAAATTGTGGTTATCCAATATCCATAAAAATTTGACAATTTTTTTTCTAAAAAATAACTGTAACTTGTAAGATGTGAGACAATGATAATTATTGTTATACTAAAACTGTGATTAATCGAAACCGAGTATATATTAATATTATTTTTTATATATATACATAATTATATAAAATACACTTTTAATAAAAAAAACATACCATACTTTGAATAATTAGATTAAATTTTATTTATTTTTACTTTTATATTTTTAGTTTTACTTATAAATATGTACTAAATAGTTAAAAGATGAAATTTCAATATTTTAAATAATGTAGTAAAGTAAGAATTATATTAATATTTAGTATTTTTAAACTAAATATATTTTTGAAAAAATATTAAAAAATAAAAAGCATAGTTAAACAATGAAGAAACTGGTACATGCTCGTAAACGACGATTATTACTTGAATATACTAAAAACTAGTACGAGGTTGTCATGGATAATAGCATAATTTACCCTTCCTATTTACAGGATATGTTAGAAATGCTATAAAAATTCATTTAACTTATAGTATTTTCAACATATAAATTGATGATCATTTGCGAGATGATCTTAATTCTGAATTTTATAAATTTTCCTCTTTCTATAGCTGCTTGACACTTGACTTATTCAATGATGGTGGGCTATATGCCTTGTATCTTAGTGTGTTGTCGCTCTAATTTCCTGAAAAGTTATTTTACAAGATGAGAAATCTACTCCTGTTTTAGAATATGGATAACTACCTTAATTAGTAGTTTGAGTGTTTATTTAGCTACACACAATCTCGTATATGATAACACATAATGTTCATTATGAATTCTGGGTACATAAATACAATATTCCATTAGTAAGATAAAATTGAAACACATAATGCAAGTAATGATTATATAAATGGATTGTTCAAAGTTAAAAGATTGAGTAAATAACAATTGTAAATTTTGAGAGTTAAATCCCAATTTTTTAGTGAAGTAATATTAGGATTTATGGGATTTATATTTTAATTAAGAGGTTAATTAAATGTTTTAGCTTGAACTATCAGCTCTGTTAGTCCTAAAGTTAGCTCCTTAACAACGAACAAACGATGTTGCGTTTTAGTAGATAAATAATTTATTATGAATGAATTATTTCACAAAAAATTGTGATTGGATATATTGATAATTTATGGGTGTTATAAATGTCAAATTTAACATATAAGATAAAATCATAACTTTGCTAGCGAAATATTTATTCTTGTTGATTAATTAAATATGTATTATTTAGTTTAAATAAATATTTATGTATTTATTTAACAGAAATTAAAAATATCTAAAAGTATACTTGGTAGGCATATATGGCTTGTTGGAAAGAGCAATGACATTTTGATAATTTTTTAATTATAATTTTTAAAAAAATACATATATTTAATCTAATTAAAATTAGATGCTCCAATAGAAATATGTGTCGTGAAGAAGCAAATAGAAATGTTGGAATGTGATTCCTAATATCACAGAGTTTAGTTATGTGCATAACTCTTTAAGTTAAGTGAAATTACGAATTGTTTTCCTATTCAAATAGTGATTACTAAAATCACTTAACTTCTATACATATATACATTATGTATGTGTCACTTTAGAAAAAAGAAGAAGAGAAAAGTGAAATAATTCGAACACTCGATTAAAAGCAAAATACTTTTTGGTTTTGTATGACAAAATTTTTACAATTCATCAATAGGTGTCGTAGCAATTAATCTTTGGGGAAAGGTTAATTGTTCTTGGTGAAGTTGATGTATAAGAACACCCACACGTTTGTTTGTGTACCATTGGGAATAAACCTTAGAAGATCATGGTTTTGATCATTATAAGTCACTATATGCTAATTCTTGCTTATCTTTATTGTCATTTAAATTCTTAATATCATAGGTTCCAATAGATATAAATTTGTGTACTATACATATACCAATAACTTATGCTACATTAATAAAAATATAGTTTTATCATGACAAATGTTTTCAAAATTAACAATTGATACCAAAGTTTACTTATGAAAGTAATAGTTTAATTGAATCTTTATGTATGTGATTATATGTTTAAAAATATGCACAAATTGTATATGATGTAATTTAATTGTATGTGCATTTAAATTGCTTGAATGTGGTTATTTATGGTTGTTTATTATATGTTCTTTAAGATTTGTTGGTTAGATAATGTATACATCACCTAGGAGGGTATATAACTTTTGAAAATTTATGAAATTTTTGGGATTTTTATGTGCAAAAATCATATCAAAAAACATAACAATTGCCACCAATTCGTATTAAAAAAAGAAACATATTAGTACTAGGAAGCTACCACCAGCACTTACGCAGCCCCAACCCTAGCCACATATCGTGCATACTAGCCCAACATATCAACCATCCATCACCAAGGTTTCCATCTTCTACCATTGCATGTACTATCTAGTTTTATGTTTTAGGGTGGTGGATAAAATGCATCACCCAACTTGGTGTTTTGACCTAAAATTTATGAAACATGATATTGTAAATTTTTGAATTTTTAGAACGAAAATGTGTTTTTTATTGGAACTCAAAATTGGCACCGTTGGTTATCGACGTGCATTGTAGGGTTTTTTAGATAAATCCTTTCTATATAATCAAACTTGTGTAAGAAACATGAATTACTCTATAATTTGTTTATTTAATTCAAACTAAAAAACACTTTAGATAAAATCTTAAAAATATAGGTTGGTAATAATTGATTTCATTTGATCATTTTAATTAAACAATTTTTAGGTATTCTTATACCTATCCTTGTACATTTAGATATATCTTTTAGTAGAAAGTTTCAAATTTATATTTATAAAAATGTACAAAAACTAGATATTTTAATTTTTAAAATAAGACATAACGCATTCAAGTATCATATGTAAAATTGTTCTACAAGGATAGGTACACAATACGTGTACGATGTATCCTCGTCAGTTTCCGCATTTGTTGGACACACTGGACGGATGCTAGGGAGAAAAGCAACAAAATGAGTGACCCTGTGAAGAAGCAGCACTAGCAGAGAGAGAATCAGAAGAAGAACCAAATTAGCGATAAAGCTTCTCTTCTGTTTTTTATTTGTATTTGGATCGGGGCTTTTAGGCAAATATCATGCATGGAGGAAGAGGTGGAGAAGAAGAGGAAGAGACCACTCAAAGTAGATAGTCATGACTGGGACAAGCTATTAGATGGCAAAGACGAAGAAGAACCTGCTGTACTATTCGTCAAGCCTAGCACCGCCGCCGCCGCCAACAAGCCCAAAGTGTCAGGCACGGTAAACGATTGCCAAGCGGAGAAGGAGGCATTCTTGGGTCATTTATCCGATCGTGAACTCGACGATAAGATTCGGAGGGTTAAGAGTAATATTGATAAATTGGGCCCCATCTTGCCCGATAAAGGTCTTAAGATGCGACATTCTCTTCAGGAAATGGAAGACGAGAAGGAACGCAGGAGGAGATTACGGATTGAATATGTGCGTTTGACTTGGATTTTTTTTTGGATGTATTTTTTATTGGAAAACAAAACAAACATCCTAAAACTCATAACAAGAAAAAGAATAACATTTTGGAAAATCAGAATCAAAAGTCGTCCTTCATTTGATTGCAGAGAGATTGGACTCAGGGATGATGGGATCGAATTTTTTGTTTTGGGGTTCTGGGTTACTGCAAAACGCTAAAGAGTACTGAATAGGAACATTTTCTTTTAGTTTTACAACGTCGTACTGGACTGAATATTAGTTTGGTTTTCTTATTGAACAGGAAACCGATGTATGTGAAAATCCGGCACGGTCGACAAGCTCCATCATCGTTGGTGAGGTTTTCGTTACTTTATTGCCTCAATTTAGTATTCAATGATATGAATACTTTGTTATATATATGTGTTGATGCCTATTTTCCGAAATTACTCCAACAATATGTATATGAATACTTTGAAAAAATGGTTTTTTTTTGTTTGCTTATTAACTGGGTTTTTTTTCTCTAGTATATGCATTGGGATAATGTTTTCATAGACTAATAGCTCTCTGATACAAGATAGTCAATTTGATAATATTTTTTGAAGAAAGTATATGGGAAGGAGAAAATATTATATACCACCTAATAGTCTTTGATTATATCCCTACTTCTTACATTTTTTTTCTTTCCATTTTTATAAAAATAAAGCACTAAATGAACCTGTTCTACTTTCAACGCGTGTCAATGATACTGTTATATGCAATAATCGCTCTATCAGGAGTGTGTATTAAGCATGATTAATCAGTCCAATCACCATAGTAAAGTTCCTAAAATATAAGACTTTTTAATCAACGATGTGAAGAGCAATGTGACATGACATATGAATTTATATACTGTATTATAGTTGGTTTTTTAAGTCTGCGTAAGCAACTCAAGTGTGTCTTGCAGATTTTTCTGATGGCTTAAGGGAAAAGAATGCACACTCTCTATCTCAGTTAAAGTCTGCATTTGCTACTCGTTTCTGCGAGAAGATTTCAGAAGATGTAAGATGCCTTACTGTATATTCTCAGACAATTTTGTTTGATGGCTTCCTTTTTTCTGTGCAATGCATATGTTTCTAATCTATTTGCCCTTTTAAGCAGACACCTAGTCGGCTACCGGATGCTTTTGACAAAGAAATATCAATGATGGTTCCTTGCGACAATTGGAAAACGAAAAATAAGGAGAAAATTTCACCAAGTAGAAGACATAAAAGCAAACTATCAGCAAGATATCGGCTCTTCAAAGGCCCTAACAATCTTTCTAGTCATGGGGACAGAGGTGTTCACACAAACCATAATCAGAAAAGAATAGCATCTTCTGCATACCGCAATGTTGGAGAAAGGTTGAATTTCACCACTATAAGATAACCTGACATATTTTTCTAAAATTTAATTGTGTTGATATTTTATAGGTTTAATAGCATAGCATTCTCCTTCACAAATGGTGTTTTATTTTTAATCCCTCTACATGGTGTACGTATGTTTTTTTTTCCTTCATTATTTTAATGTAAAAAAACCAATGTTTTTTTACATGTTCAAAAATACAGTACACATATTTTTTTAATAACATAAAATACATATGTTTTTTAGAGGGGGTTAAAAGTTAAATAATGTAAATAATTGAGTCATATAAAAACCAGAGTGTATTTATATTTGATGATGTCGATACTTGTTTTAATATCAATGTCTGAGCTCGTTTGAAATTAAATGCCTAAATCTAGTTTACGTGTTATTGAAACTTCCTCTGGAAAGTTTGTTTTTTGCTACAATTGGGAGATATGATGGAGGATGCATTGTGTATTGATGATTTTTGTATGGCAGCCTTGGATGTCTTTGATGGGGCATGATGTGGATCTTTTTGTGTTTTATTAACACAAAATTGCATGTCTTGATAAGATGGAGGTACCCTTGGCTTTTATACTATGACTTCTTTGCAATTCAATAAAAACTTATGGAACCAACCTGATAAGCAGTCTTTAGTTCTGTTTCATTCTGATAATTGGCCTAGCTTAAATAAGAATATGATGCATTAATTGGAAGACACAAGCTAGATTAAAATTTTAGTTGTTTTTATGTGCTTCCCTTTTTGATATTGTGGTTCTTTCTTGCTGTTGCTTATTTTCTCATTGCCTAATTGCCTTTGTTTATGAGCCTGTTGCTAAGGATTTTTAATATGATGATCCTCACTTTGGGACACATATGGTGTTGAAGGAATTTTTTAAAGGTTCATTTTAGCATTTAAGTTTATCAATAGTAGTTTATATTAGAGGTCTTAACTAAGTGTTATTCTGAAAGTGTTGGAATGTATTTTATTTAGTGCAGTGTTGACTTTTACTTTTACCCTTCTCGATGTGATTCAATGAATCATTACTGTTTATTTTATATTTTTCCATTTCTTATTCTTCTGATAGGAGAGACGCTGCTCAAGTATGGAGTCCTATCAATTTAAGACCGAGGAAGGTATTATATATGTTGTGTCTTCTCCAGCAATAAGATCTCCATTCTTTCATCTTAATTTTATCATGTTTTACATTTTCATCATCATTAGCTGATTAATTTAATGGCAACCTTATCTAACCAGGGGCAGACCGTTGTTCTTTTAGATGAGGAGGAACCTTTGTCTATGGCCATGGACCAGAAAGATGAAAAATTTGCTTTATGGTAAGCATGATTAAACTGGTTTTTCATCTCTTCTACCATACTTGGTTTTACTGATGTGTCTTAGATAAGGAGTGATCTGATACCTTGGATTTTTTCAGCATGAAAGACACAAAAATCTACTACCCTTCAAGGTACACAAATTCTTGTGTTTGTATGTGATGTAGAATCATTTCCTTGAGTTCAGCCTTTGGAGGAACTGTATCTTTTGATCCAGGGATGATCCAGAAGCTGTTGAAATTTCCTATGAGGATACTGCATGCCTTGCCCCTCAAGTCTACTTGACTTCGAATATTATGAATTTTTATATTAGGTAAATTATATCGAAAATTTCAAGTTATATTTTGGATAATGTACAAAACTGGTAGCTTAGCTTTTGAACCAAATTTCATTGTTGTTTCTCTGGTAGTTCTGGTATGTTGATTGAATTCAAATATGTATAATAAAATAGTCAACTTCAGACTTTTTGCTGTCCAAATAAGCGTTGGGTTTGAACTTGAATGCTATATATTACGATGGAGTAGTATTGTTTGAAAGATGAATGATTTTGAGATTTCTGTTTCTTTACCTCCTTGGTCCAGCTTGCTTGATATTTTCCCTCAGCTTGGTTTGTGATAATTTTATTCAGTTTACATATTTAATCACTCAATAGATGAATTCTCTAGATATCTACAACAACAATCATCTCCAACAAACAGTGCAATATGTGATTGTCACTTTTTCAATACTTACTTTTACGAGAAGCTTAAGGAGACTGTTGCTTACAAGGTATGGTTCACTTTCCTTTTTCCAACTACCTGGACTTTTCTCTTTTCTTTTCTGTTTCTACTCAAAATGTCTCTTTGCTCTGGAAGGGCCAAAACCATGATACTATTTTATGAACTTTTGCTATTTCGTTCACAAACATTCAATTGGTTAAGATAAATAATTAAGTTATTAAATTTTTTTTGTTGTTTTGATAGAGAATCCATTTAGATAGCCAAACTATTGAAGCATATTGGTTACAACTTTTGAAATCTATGGGTTAATAAGGTGACTTTATTACTATTGTGTAAGCTATTCCTGCTTCCTGATTTCTTCTTTGATATTTGAATGGATAAGGTTTGGCAGTTTGATGTGGAAAGACTCCATCTCATTGAGAAAAGAAAGTTTCTTTTTGTCTTTGATTATATATGCATTAACACATATATCTGGAAATGGCTGTTTGGCTTTTTGATTGTTGAAGTTTCACTGTTACATCCACTATTTCACAGTACCATAAATCTTTATATCATGTAGGGAGACGACAGGGATAAGTTTTTCATCAAGTTTAGGAGGTGGTGGAAAGGCGTACTTATATTTCAGAAGGCTTATGTACTAATTCCTATACACGAAGAGTGAGTATCTCCCCTTGCCTTCCTTTCTTCTTTGGTTGAGTGGTTGTAGATATTTGATATACTAAAATTCTTTTGGCCTTCCATTGATTCTTAATCCATCTCATAATTGTAAATAGATGGATAGATGGTTGGTAATGCAAATGTGAAATTGCGAACATTAAATATTTGGTTCCCTCACCATCCTTTAAGTTCCAATAGCGACTCTTATTTATCATATATATACCCACTGCAGCAACACACACGATATATTTTATATTTTAAGTTTGATCGTGTCTGCGTCCTTAATGCTTCTTACCAGAGGGTTACAATTCATAGGTAGATCCTGCAGTTGTATTATATTCTGATGGAAGGATCAAATTAATTACCGCTGTATAATTTGGGTTTACAGCTTACCTGCTTTTCCTTATTCTGTTTCTTCCAGTTTTGCTAGAAGCATATTGCTAAATATGTGTTTTATGTTCTTATACAAAAGTATGGTCAATAGCGAGGAGGATAGACGACATTGGATAATTTGAATATGCAACGGAAATATCTTCTTTTAATGTCCTTTTTTTTCCCTCGCTTAAACAGTTTGCACTGTGCTCACAATGACTGATTAGTTGCATCAGCATTAGCGTTAGACTAACCTTTACTTTGATTTCTAACACTGTTCATGTAACATGTACCTCATCAATTGATGTATCCCCCCTCCCCAACAAAAAAATAAATAAATCAATGGTCAATAGTCCATGCAACATGTTTATTCCATTGTTTAATTAGCTCTCTCCTCATTCCCTCCAATTTAGGGTACTCTGAGCATTGATTCCTAAACATATTTTCTTCTTTATGGTGCCCAAAATGTTCAGTCTTCATTGGAGCCTGGTGATTATTTGTATTCCAGAGAAGGAGGAAGTATCAGGGCCCACTGTACTGCATTTAGATTCATTAAAACTTCATTCCAGCAGATCAATTTTTCGTAACATTAAAAGGTGAGAAAAAGATATCCTTCATGATGATGTTGTTTGACATTCCATGTTTCCTGCTAATATTTCTTAGATTTTAGATTTAATTGCTTTTCTACAAGGCACCACACTATAGATACTGTGTCATGCTTGTGAGTTGTGTCAGGCATTTTAGGTTTTCGATTGAGTTTTGTGCAAACTATAATTATGAATGATTTTCAAACAATGCTTCCCTTTGTTGTTAAATTAGTCTTATCTTACATTAATAACAAGTAAATTTATCAATTGTTCTATGTAGCTTTTTGAAAGATGAATGGAAATATTTGAATCACGAGGGTACTCTTTCAGATTGTCCAATTGTAGAAAGCATATGGGAACAACTACCTAATAGCATTGTGCAGAAAGTTATTCCGGTAAATTTTGCTTTCAAGTTTTCTAAATTGCTTAGTAGGCAACTTTTATAACATGCTACTTATATATTGAATATCATGATACTATTGTCTGCACTTTTCCAAAAGAAGAGAACTTTCAGAGTAGACTTTCCTATTTATGGTTCTACAAAATTCTCCCTTTTTGGAGAACTTAGCTATATGTGTAATTTGATGACAGATACAGAGAACATAGCTGTGTGTAGTTTAATGACAGATACAGAGAACTTATTGTCCGTTATGCTTGAATTTCGTTAGCGTCATGAAGTGCTATGATTTTGTTCTTCATTCTTTTAACTAGAATGGATTTACATGCACATGGATATATATGTGTGTCTCCATTCGTAAGAACTTACCTAATTTTCCTGAATTTCCTATCATATTCCACCAGGTGCCTCAACAAAAAAACGAATATGATTGTGGTATTTTCGTGCTCTACTTCATGGAGCGCTTCATTGAGGAGGCCCCTGAAAGTCTAAAAAGTAAAGATTTGGCAATGGTAAAGAATCTTGTCCCCTTTTTTGTAGTTGAGGAAAATTTAGGTTTAACTTTTCAAAAGGTTTCTTGGTTGGTATTTTAAATTTAGTTTGGCAAGAAGTGGTTCAAAGCCGAAGAGGCATCTTCATTGAGAGTGAAAGTTCGTAATCTACTCATAAAAGAATTCCAGACTGCATGTGCCGCTGATAATTTTGAGTCTTCTTCGCTGTCTTCAGAACAATGAAATTCTACAAAGCCAATGATCCATGTAAATTTCAAAACGTATAGCCTGGAAAATTGGTTTAAATCATTTTTACTTGAGACAATGTTCATAGGCTTTTGGAGAACAGACCTCTTATTGGCACCATTTCTAACTTTTGGTGCAGAAGCCCTTGAAATTACCTGAATGGTTTGTATAGTGTGAAATACTTGTTAGAAATGAAGGTGGTTTCAAGGTAGTTTTCGCCATTTTATAATGTAAGCAGACAAGTTTTGGCAGCGTATTTTTTTTTTGCATTAACTACACCTTTTAGATTCTCTCATCTTATTTTACAATGTTTAACGCACTGCTAATTCACATGTTCATCAGGTGTACATAAACAACTTCCAACTTACATGTGAAGTTATCAGTACTATCAAATCTTGAATCAACTCTTCCATTGAAGGACAATAAGGCTCTCTTTGTTTCAAGTCACAGGTTTGAAACATTGTTTGATCATTAAAAAATGCTATCTAGTATACAGTAAGAACTTTAGGTTGCTACATGTTACATATTTCATGGAAAATACATGCAACATGCAGACAGTGTTCAGCTTGTTTATTCTATTAGATCATCAAAAACACCCGAGTGCAACTGAAATGGAGAGTTGGAGTTAAATGAGTGAGTACATATTTCGAAAGAGAAAACAAGATTTTAATACAACAAAACACAAAAGAACCACAAACCAGCCACCAATTTCAAGTTGAGCAATAAACTACGAAAAAACAAGAAAAAATCATGATTCAGCTCCGTTGTAGTACGAATAAATGAATTCAACGATTCATATAGAAACTATATAAAGGTCTCTTGGCTCCCTTGTAGAAAAGGACACGGAGACGGAAGAGGAGGGTTTTTAATGTAATTGCTCTCAGAATCAAAGTGATAAATATGTTTCTGAAAATGTCTGAATCGTTATAAGTTGGAGAATGATTTTTATCTATGAGTAACGGGACAATGCTAGTAATAAAAAAAATACTAAAATAATGTTCATGGAGAATTATCATCTTTGCACATTTATCACGGGAAATTTAAGAATTAAAATTCCAATGTCTTGACTCAATTCCAACACTCGTTAGAATTTAACAATGATTGACCTATAATTTTTTCTTTTCGTTTGAATGGACAAGTTTTTGAATGTGTTTTCAAGTGAGATGTCTCATTCCTTGTATTATCTTCTAACTTCTTTTCGCAGTAAGTGTATTACCTTTCATATCCCATTAATTTTCTTTATATCAAACTCATCTCATGGTTCGGATTTCAAATTAACCTTTCCATCTTCTTCACTGCATTTATTTGGTGGTTGAGTTTGTGTAATTTTAAGTGAGGAGGTTGGTGTAGAGAGTGAAGTATTTGTATGATGACTCGTACTTGAAGTTGCATCACTTGTTATTGATCAAGTTCAATGGTATTTCCTCCTTGAAAGGATTGTGGTGACAAATTTTGAAAAAATAACTTTAAAAGTTTAAATGCATATTAAAAAAACAAAAAACAAATTTATTTTCTATTCTCTCTTATTAACTTTTCAACACCTTCACTTCACATATGAAGTAAGGTTTGAAGTGTTTGTCTTCACGAACCACACTTGACCTAATGTTTTACATAATGTTTGTCTTCACAATCACAATCTTTTATTATTATTAGTTAATTAATGTCCTAATTTATTGGGCATTTCTCAAATGGTTTGTTCACGCAAATAGTACGATACAGTTTAATTAACTAAAACCTATTTTCGAGCCTAATATGTGAATAATTAAAAAGCTAGTACCTAGTTCGCGAAATGCATTATGAATTTTGTATAAGTGTTTAATCTCTTAGCCAAAAAAAGAAGAGAATATGGACTTGCGTACATGATGAAACTAAAAAAAAGAAGCTGGGCAGTGGCAACTGGCGAGAAAAGAAAGGATAAAAATGGAAAAAAGAAGATAGAACTTACAGGCGAAAGGCAATGGCGAGTGGCAAGCTGCGATCTGTGACTGGCAATGGACTCTGAAGTGGTGTCGGGGGCCGGCAACTGGTAGACTCCTTGTGAGGCTGTGATGGTAGTTGGTCTCTAGTACTCTCAGTTTAGTCCCTAACTCTCTGTTACTATTTAGGTTAGAGTTTTTATCTTTGAGCTTTAGTGTTTAGATTTGGGAAATGGGAAACGGGAATATCAATATTCAATAGACTGGCTACGATGCTGAGTAAATTGGCGATGAGAGACAGCTAATAAATGTTGTATTTTTATTTTATTTTCATTATTCCTAGTTTTAAACAAGTAAATGATTTGATACGAAAATAGTGAATAAAAGTAAGAGGTGAATTAATGAAATTAGGAGTTAATTTAATGAAGGTTGGAATTTTTGAAAATTAAAATTTTATTAATTTAAACAATATATACCAAGTAAAAATAAAAACAATATTAATATAACTGCAACTTTAATAATTTGTGTTTGTATAATATAACATAATACTCAAACATGCCATTAAAATGCCAATTTTTTTTTATCTATGTTGTGGTCAATTGAACACTATGTGACTTCTGACCCCTTTACATGTGACACTCAATTATAAAATTTCCCTCCAAGATGTAAAATAAGTTGTATTAAATGATTTTAAGTAACATTTAATAACATGTAATTCATAATTAAAATGAGTGCATTCCACATAAAAGTCATCCCACTTTAAACCTAAGTTATATTTTTATTTTTAATTCTATTAAATATTCATATTATTTCTCTTTCTCCTCTTTTTTAAATATATTTAATGAATTTATGGTTTAAAATAATCACATTAAAAATAAAAAATACTTCCCACTTTTTTACATATTACTTTTCTTTCTATTAAATAGGAAAAATACTTAACTAAGCTACAACCTTGAGTCAAGACTAAGTGTTATATTATTATTATTATTTCTTTTATCTATTAAATGAATATTAAATTATTAAATGTTAAAATAATGATGATATGGTATGTTTACTTTTTCAAAACTCATGTTCATTCCAGATAAATAAAATATTTCTTTTATTATTCTCAATATCATGGAACTCATCACAAAATTAATTAAGACAAAATAATAATTTTTTAAATATATTGTACTATTGATTAATAATATTACATCCATCAATTTTTATGAACGAAAAATGATTTGGAAAAGAAAAAGAAATTCACAATTTGAAAACCGTTGCTGAGAAAAACGATTTATGAGATTAATCAAGTTTTAATAATAATAATACAAAGGTCTTTTTTTTCTTTTTTTAATGACAATTTAATCATCAGCTTACTTTCCATTAAACTGTAATATTGGTTCTATTAATGTATAGGTGTGAAGCTAAATCTCCCATATACACATAAAATAGATTTTTTTCTTAACTTTGTGAAGTTTATATACTTTACATACTACACCATATATTACAGGATCTCCATCTTTTTTTATTAATTTTATTTGTGTATATTTTATTGTAATATACGTGTTTTATGTTAATTTTATATTTTGATCTATTTTCATTTTATATACAAAGTTCCTGTTTGTCCATTGCTACGTTTTTTTTTAAGATGACAGAGTGATGAAGCGAGGTGAAACAAAATTAGTAGTTTCTATTAGCACAATGAAATACAAACATAGAGTACAATCTAGCATTATCTCATAACATATTATGGAGCCTTTCAAGGATTCTTCATCTTGATTCTCAATCTCCTGGCAATTTGTGCTGCTTTAGGATGTATCACATTCTTACTACTATCACATTGTTCTACCTCCACCCAATTTATAACCTTTAGAATAATAGACTGAGGAACTTTTCTTGCTTCCCTATCTGCTTTACCTTTTTGCTTCTTCATTCCCGTCTCTAATGCCTTCTCTAAGAAGTTCATGAACCACTGTCCAGCTTCTGTTTCAACTTGCTTACCTAGTTTGATTGTATTGCTTAAACAACAAGAACTTGGTGTCTTATTCTCATCATTCTCACCAATACTTTCGAGTGGAGTGGATGGTGTTGTTTTCAATCTCAATAGCTTTCCCATACTTGTCTTCTGTTCATTACTTCTTTCAGGAAAAGCAGCTATTGACTTGTATAATGCAGTCCTTCTTTTGGATGAATTGGACTCATTATTTGATGAATTGTGCATGATCTCATTTAGAACTGAAGAAGAAGAAGAATATTCTTCTTTATTATCTTTTGTGTTTTGGGTTATTTCACTGGCTGAAGTAGCTGCTTGAATTGAAACCATTTCAGTTATTGATTGGACCATTTGGTGATGGAATTCAAGAAATTGATCAAAACAAGCTGCTGGGTCTTCTGCTCTGGCTATCTTGCTCAACTTGGAGAACATTCTACAAGGTAAGGTAACCGCAATATTGATCAGACTGTCAATTGTGTTGTGTTGTGTGTCTTGTGTTATTTGTGTAAAAAATTTACATATTTTAAGTCAAATTATTGTGTATCGTGACCTAAATTGCCACCCATGTATCCAACATACGCAAAAATAAGAGAGCACGGCACTACTTTACTTTAAAGATCGGACTAAGTTCTCAGTTGCTGAGGCTTCTCTTAGTGCTTGAAGGGCAATCCTCTGAGCTGTTTCTCGTTGCTGCACGGCTTCCTGCGAAATAGAGAGCTTTAAAAGAAGCTAATCACAACAATTTAAAGGTTAAATGGAATACATGAAATTAAAGACTCACCTTGCCCAATTTGCTAAGCTTTCCTGGTAAGTTAATGGGTAGGCTGTTGCTATTATCAGCAGATTCATTATCATACTGAAACTGTGGTTCTGAACTCGTCTTTGAATTCGACTTCTGGGTATCTCCATCCAAATTGAGGTTAGTTGCTACTCTTGTTCTTCGTAATCTCGGCGGCGGGGTTGAGCTTTTCTTTTCCTACAACAACAAAAAACAAGCCTATTAGGATATAAATACAAACAATAAGAGAAAGCAAAAAAGTCATCAATTTGGTTTCTTAAACATGGATACAGGGGAACAAGATACCTACAGCTAACTTGAAAGGACTACTTGGGATTCTCGGCTCTCTCTCGCATACACTTTTGCTTCTTTGATACTTCAATGAAGAAGGTGTTACACAGCTTTTTCTTAACATTGCAGGACTCTCTCCTTTTGTATCCACCATCTTAGCCAAAAGTCCACCACCAAATGAACATCGAATTCCCATAGCGGAGTTTCCATCTTTCCCTGCTTTCCCTCTTATCATAGGAGACATTAGAACACTATTCTTCCCATTTCTTGCTGGAGTACCACCATGGTCTTTAATTGGTGTACACTGATCAAAATCTAAAGGAACAGCCTTTATAACTGCAGGAGATGAAATACCTTCACTCCAATTTTGACTTGTTTCCCAAGAACCTCTTCTAGGAATTGAAGCCTTAGAATGTAACTTTATTTCACTTCTTTCCCCTTTCTCTCTGAGACCCATTAACGGCTCCGGAGTGCCCACGAAAGGGTGTCGGCCGGGAAGCGGTTTCACACCTTTAATGACGGGAACTGGAGAGCCAGGTTCTAATCTGTCAACATAGATAAATTGTCCCAATTGCATTTTATTGCTGAGAACAAAATCATCTTGTTCAGTAGGTAGACTGGCGTAAATGGAGTGTGAAGAATCTGAGACTTTTAAGTAGAAGCCGTGTGTTGGCAAGAGATTCTTTTCGTCAAGATCAGCCGGGACGATGTCTGTTATCTGTAAAAGTGAACTCCGGTGCTCACTGGTGGGTTTTAGTCCTGTATTCATTCCGTCGAGAAGCTTTGTCAGAATTCCTGGTGCCAGAGCTGCCATAGCCTTTGAAAGTTCAAGAATTTGCTGAATTGAAGACTGGGATTTTGAAATTCGAATTTGCCCACTATGATTGAAAGGTAAGAAAAAATACAATAAAAAGTATCAAGAATTTGATCAAGATTGTAAGAGGATTAAAAATTCATTTAGTAGATGAATGGTTTAACCCATGAGAAAGTACTACGTTTCACGCAGCTTCACTTTTTTAAAAATTTAGAATTTTTCGAACGTTGCTGCATTCAACGGTCATATCTCGTTGGTGGGGTGAGTAACGTCATAATTATTTTGAAGAAAACCTCGAGATATTTACTTTTTGGTTCCAATTAAAATTTTCGAGTATATGTAGTACTGAATAAATGAGTCACATGAAACGAAGACTTGAGCCAATTTAACAAAATTATGTTCAATATTTGTTGAAGTTAAAAATAAATAAAAAACTGGGTTAAATCATGTGAAAAAATTGTTTGAAAATTAAATTTTTACTCCTTTTTAAATATAATGGAATTGGTGATTGGTGAAGAAGTTTACATTGTAAATTTGGAACACTTACCTTTATAACATTACAAAAATCTTTAATAAAAAGTTTTTTTAATAAAAAATACTACAAATATAAAAAAAATCATTATTTATTATTTTTTCCCCTTTCAAAACACCAGTCTTCATCTACACCTTATTTTATTTTTTTGATAGTCCTCTACACTTTATTAGGATAACACTTTTTGTGCGATTGTAATATACACTCATTTACCCCTAAAAAATGTACCATCTTTTCAAAGTCTATAATTGATTGGCCATTTTTAAAAAAATGGTAGAGTCACCATTGTTTAGACTATTGGAGCTTTTTAATACCCTTATTTATAAAAGGGTTTTTAAGTTTTTTTTTAAATGGGTACAATTTGATTTATGACAATATTATACTATATTATAATAAAAAAATATTTTAAAGACATATGAGTCATTTAAATAAGTTCTTTGAAATCAAACCACTTTCTTCTTATTCCTTCTAATGTTTCATTCCAATCAATTTGGATAAGTTTTTCTCTTTCTCTAATAGTTAAATTGCATCATTAGTTATCAAATTTTAGTTAAATTTATACATAGGTCTTCAAACATTTAATACATATTATTTAGTCTATAAACTTCTAAAAATTTACACATAGGTTTATAAATTTTTCAATTCTATAACTTAATTTCTAAATTTTTAAAATTTTACACATATATCATAAGTTTTTGATTCATAAATATGTATTTTAGTAGTCAAATTAGGACCTATGTGTGAAATTTTGAAATTTTGGAGATTAAATTATAGGATTGAAAAGTTTAGGGACCTATGTATAAATTTAATTAAAATTTAGTAATCAAATCATACATTTTAAAAATTTAGGGACTTATGCATAAATTTAGTTAAATTTTGGGACCAATGATACACTTTATCCTTCTCTAATTGGTCTATCTCTCTTTCGCTCTCTCTAAATGTTAAGTCAATAAAGAAATCTGTGTTGATTTTATTAGTTTGTCACATTCAATACTACCAAAATATTTAAAACTTGTATTACATTTTAATTGAACAAATGTTTATATAATTATTGCTAAAAAAAACAATTACAAAATGCTTCACTAGCTAAGATGGAGAACAATAAATTTATTACCAATAACATCCATAACTATATTTTCACTAAAAAGTTTAATGTAATGCTTAAAAGTCATGAATCTAACAAGTTAACAATTTAATCAAAAAATAGATCTTCAATATGGGTTAATTGGGTTGCTCAATTCGTTCTCGTAGTCTTGAGCTATAATGGTCTTATGATTATGCCTAATTTTTTTGGCTTATTATTCTTCCTTTTATCGATAAATATTGAGATTTATTTTTCATATTGAATCTGTAATGTGAAAGCAAATATAATGATATTTGGGTTCCTAATAGTCATTTTCTATATTATAATTAAGATTACATATACATATTACAACTGTTTCGGATTGATCTAATTTACAAAGAGAGAAAAAGTAAGAGAATTGTGTGAGAATGTATGATTATCTCACAAGGCCCATGTAATATAGAGTATTACATGTACATGTATTGATTACATATGGTATACACATCATAGCGTGTAAGAGGGGTATAAAAGTAAAATAATGTACGATTACAGCTTTAGGTCGACCACCCTATAATAGAGACCTTACTTGATCTAATTTTTTGTCATAAATGTTTTTAAGAAATTACTTCAAATTATATATATATTTTTAAGAAATTACTTCAAATTATATATATATATATATATATATATATATTAAAAATGTTAATTTTTTAAATTAAAGAAATATGAATTAATATTAAAATTACTTTTTTTATCATTAAAAGTTTTATGATGTTAGAATGATTAAAAAATTTGTATTAAATGAGAGATTGAGAGATCGTACAAAAATCTTAATTTTATGGGATTATTTGCTAACAGCAACTATAAAACAACAAGATGGAGAATTCATTTGAGGTTAGTTTCACTTAACTACGAGGGAATACTTGTTAATTTGAAACCAAATTTTTTGGAATTGTATACTTGTTAATTTTTGAAATAAATGTGCTAGATTTTTTTATATTATTTATTAATAGTTAAATATGTCTCACAATAATTAAAAATAAACCTATCTTTAAAATGTAAAATAAATATTTGTGAATCAGTTTAATAAAGTTACAAAATTAATAAAATGATATGAAAAAAATAATTTTATAATTCAATAATAAAAATAAGATAAAAATTATTTACATGATACAAATAATATAAATATAATAATTTAATAATATATTTATATGTTTATCCTTTAAAATAAATACATTATTAGTATTCTCGCTCAAATTCTAAACATATAAATGTTTATTTATAAATAAAATTAATAAGAATGATAATGAAAATAATTATAAATATTTTTATATTTGATACTATTAATTTATAATAAAATATAAATAATTATAAAATGGTTTGTCTTTTTTATATATATTTATATAAATTTTTATCATTTTTTTTTAAAATTAAAAAGATTAATTTTTATAATTTTATAAATTTTATTTTTAATATTATAATTATTTTGATTATAACAAAAATAAAATAATAATTTAAAGGATTAAATTTAATTCCTTAGTATTTTCATTCTACAACCAAAGAATACACGAGAAAGGAAAACGTGCTTACAGAGACCATTCCCGCATGAATAATGCTTAGACGGGTCCTGAACACAGTTTAGAAAATTTTCGTTCTATCAAAGCAAGAAGGTTTTGGAGATGAAAGGATCAGGGCTGAACTACGCACCTCGCCGTACAGATATTACAGATATAAGTCTGTTAAGCCTTCCCTTTGAATTTCTATTTTATTTATGCTACTCAAGAGCCTGGTTGAATTCATATACTTGAAATTTCATTTCAAATTAATAATGGGTAGTTGATAATTTATAATTTCGTTAATGAAATTCCAAATTATTACGATATCTAGCAACCATAGAAATATTATGAAGTGCTTAATGTTTAGTTTACGGATTCTTGTATTTGTATTTTTGGTCGTGAATTTTACCGTCAAACTTTCTCTCAAACAGCTAATAGGCTACAAGAAATCTTAGTTCAAACCGTTACTCAGTCTACTCCCTCTGATTTGCTCTCCTGCATAGAAAGGGTACCTCAAGGAATTCAAATTTCGCATATTGAAGCTAACAGTACTGAAGATGGATATTCCAACTCATCTGAAGAAGCTTCAACATCTGTGGCCTTGAAGGACGTACATATTGTGAGAACTTAAATCAATTTTTAAACCATTCTTTTTCTTTGTGCTTTACTTACGATATTTAACTCCAATAATTAATTTTTTATTCATGCTCGATTTGTCTTAATCTATTTGACTGAAGTTTTTTGGTTGTCCAGCTCCGTGTGTTAGTCTCAATAAAAATGTTTGTCTGGCGTTTCAATACAAGTTAGTTACTGACATATGTGGTATAATCATTTTCAGTCAGTCAGATTAATGGAGGATTTCCTTGAACTTGCTAAGGTTAACACAGAGAAGGATTTAGAAACATGTGGTATTCTTGGTGCTATTCTTGTAAGTTCCGTTCTTTTCTTAGACCTCCATGGTCAAAATTGCAATCACAGATTGTGAATAATGCTGAAATCAATTAATGATCATAACATAATCAGTTACATCTAGTTTTTACATGATCAGAAAAACCTACCACATCAAGGGATTGTGACTGTCAGCTTCAAATCATAAGTGACGTTCTATGTAAATTGCGCAACACTCTTTTTAAAGCTTGTAAATGAATATTAGTAGGTTAGCAAGAAATTGACATAGCCTTCCAACTGAAATAGCCAGTTCTGGCCTAGTAATTCAACAAAGCCCTAACAAGACTCCTGTATTATGAAACCAAATCTGCACATAAAGGATCACCATCAGCTTTAGAGAGAACACCCTCTACGACAACACCAATGGTTTGCTACCAACAAGACCAGCAAAATCAATGAGATTAACAATATATTTCTGTTGAGACAAGACCAGGCCAGAAAAGGAAGGTAGCACTTTAATGCCTAAAAAATAGTAGGGTTTACCTATGTCCTTTAAATGGAAGACAATATGCAATTTAGACACAAAACCTGCATAAGGCCAAGCTTGTGCCAGTTAGCACAATATCATCAACATATATCAATAAGATGACCACATATGGCCCTTCCTTTTTCATAAACAAACTGGTATCAGATAGTGCATTAGAGAAACCCCACGAAAGCAAGCAAGAGCTCAACTTACGTGCTTGTTTTAAGCCATAGAGGGACTTCCTAAGCTTGCAAACATGATGTGGCTTTAAAGAATCAATGAAACCAGGTGTTTGAATCATATAAATAGTTTCTTTTAAATCTTCGTTCAAGAATGTATTGTTAATGTCAAGTTGCCTCAAAGGCCAACCAAAATGCATAGCCAAAGAAAGAACAATACAAATTAATGTATTGTTAATGTCAAGTTGCCTCAAAGGCCAACCAAAATGCATAGCCAAAGAAAGAACAATACAAATTGTGTCAGCCTTGATAGCTGAGCTAAATTTTTTTGTATAGTCTAGCACTTGAGTCTACAAGTAACCTTGTGCAGCTAGACATGATTTTTGTTTTTCTATTGCTACAAAAGACAATCTTTGTCTTGTGAAGCAAACTTCACCCTATGACCTTACCATCAACAGGTTAGGTACCAAATCCCAAATGTGGTTCCTCATCAAGGCATTAAACTCAGACAACATTGAATCCTTCCATTCTTTGTATTTTATTACCTCTTGTCAGTTCTTGAGTTCCCAAGGAATAGAAGAAGACTCAAAATAAGCCTTCTTTTTAACAATGCTAGACTTGTCTCTAGTGTGCATAGCATGACTATTCGTAGGTGCAATAATGACAGGAACATCAAGTACACAATGAGAAGGGTCATTAGAGTTCTTGGCACAAGGCCCAATAAGATCATGAGAAAATGACTCATTATTTATTGACAGAGCAATAGGACAAGCTCGAGAGTTAGGCATAAAGCTAGAAAGAAGGAACATTAGGTGAGGAAAAAGACAAAGGAACACTAGGACCAATGTGACAGGGAGTAGAATTAGGTTGAATAGGATTAGACTAAGATTTGAGATTAACCAAAAAAGGGAAATATTGTTTCAACAAACACAACATTTCTATTGGTATACACTTTGTCAGTGGCTTTATGTAAGCGCAAATAGCCACACTGACTAGGAGCATACCCTAGAAACACATAAACGAAAGACTTTGCATCAAGTTTATGATCTTTGTATGGATGTAGACAAGGTAGGCATAAGCTACCAAAAACCTTGACAAACATATAATCTGGATCACTTTGATACAAGAGAGTGTAAGGAGAGGCAAAATTTAAAACTTTGGAAGGAATTATGTTGAGAACAAAACTAGTAGTTCGAAATGCATAAGGCCAATAATTTTTTGGAAAACCAGATCAAATAAAAAAAGTGAGACCAATATTAACTATGTGTTTGTGCTTGCTTTCAACTATTCCATTTTGTTCACTTGAGTGTGGACATGTGCGTCTGTAGGTGATTGATGCTTAAGTTTTGTATTTATAAAATAACTTGCAAGTACACGAATCATTTTATAAGAAATGATTAATATACTTTTAAGGTCGGTCTAAAGAGAAACTATGTAGTCTTTAAATAATTCAATAAAATTCTTAAAAACGAAAATTAAAATTAAGCATTTTGTCACAAAGTTTGGGTTTTGAAATATTTAAACTAATGACATAAAATAAAGGATAAATTCAATAAACATTAGGCAAATAACATTTAACACTCAATAGAGAATTTATGGGATAGATTAGTTAATTAATCATGTTTACTCAATATTAACTAGGTTATTAAAGATAAATTGATATTATTGATATTTTTTTTTTCTTATAAAAATTCTTAAGGTTGGGATCAAATTCATTGTTAATAATAACCAATTAATATCCTAAGATCGGGATTACCAATTATTTATTATTAAATTATGATTTATTTTTAATAAAACTGATGACTTTATGAAAATAGAGTCAATAACGTACTTTTTTACTTAATATTTACTTGTTTTATTTAATACATAGTATATTTATGGTAAAAAAATTAAAATATAATTTTTGGAATTTTTAATGTAGGACCAATCAGAAGTTGCCATATGGCATGCCACGTAAGTAGAGGAGCTGACTGGGCAAGCCACGCGGACGCCACATAAGCACAGAGAGCGAATCACATTACGCCACATGTAAGGAAGACGAAACGGGTGTCACGTGTTAGCACGGCGTTCAATCCGAGTTTGGAAATTGGTTAACGCGCCATGCCACGTGTCACTATGTCATTGCTCCACGCGTTCCACCTGTGTGCCATGCCATCTGTTTCCACGAATCACATCGCGCCACGCCATTTGTTTCCACGAATCACGTCGCACCACGTGTCGCTTATGCAGTGAGCGTTGACTATGACCGATCTCCCCTGCCACGCGTCGTTCCCTGATTCGTCCAATGAATTTTCCCTGCCACATGTCGCGTTGTGATTGGCTGAAATTGTCAATTTTTCTTGTTTTGATTGGCTGAAGCTGATTTGATGGTCCAGATCACACCTAAACTTTATTTAAGCCCCTAATCACTCCATAAATCCTAAGTGGACTCCATTAGCATAATTTTGGTCAATTTTTAGAACTAAAAAGAGAGAAAAATTCAAGAAACGACACAATTTTAGTGGATATTCAAGAGAAAATTAATACTACAATTCAAGAGATTGATTGTATTTCTTTTTCTACTCTTTTCTTCATTAATTTTATATTTCTTTATGAAAAATGAGTTTTATGAACACAATTATGTGTAGTTAGTTTATTAATCTAGGGATTTTATGAACCTAATTTTCACCATGTGATGATCTAAAATTTTACCCTAATTATGATTTTAATTTAATTATATTATTTAATCTGATTTTTATGCTATTAATTGTTTGGCCAACAATTTATCTATAGAGGTAATTAAATGGATTTGAGAGAATTATTTAATTGTTTGTCTTGATTGAATAACATGCATAATTTTTAGGTAGAGATGTACGATTCTTATGTATGTGATCCATAATTGATGAACTTAATGAGTAATATGTAATTTAATTAATATGAGAGTGTGATTAAATTAATTACTATATTATGTGTAGTTTACTTGAGAGAGAAATACATGCTAGGTTAGATTCAATTGGTTATGTAATTAATTGATAATTATATTGGAGAGATTTTAGCGATTCGTATGTTTAAAAAATTGGGAGATTAAGTATTTCTATATATTTTTTCATATATCTTTTTAGTTACCAAATCTGATTTAATTAATTATTGTTATTTACTTTTAGTTATTTTAATTTTATTTTCTTAAAATATAAAAACACAACAAAAAAATTGATTTTTATTTTTTTGTTTTAAATATTAGTTTATAATAAAATAATCTTTGTGAAAACGATATTTTCTTATCATTATATTACTTGTTGCGATACGTATATTTACGTATTTATTGCATACACAATTTGTGTGGTAATCTGAAACAGCAAACCATGTGATTATTGCTTAAGGTCAAGTATATAATTTAGACTTTCATTCAATGTGTCAAAGTTAGATTAAAATATTGATGTATCTGAGAACTAAATTTCATATTTTAAAATCTACTATAAAAAATATGTCGTTAATATATTTTCAAATAGTAATTCTTATAAAAATCTTTGAAATAGAGTATTAGTTCATATCCAAATAATCAAATCTAAAATCTAGGCATTGATTTTAAATCAGATTTAAATAATTAAATCCTAAATTTAACTCATAATTTAAATTGTTACAAATTTTTTTTGTAAATATATTTTTCTATAACTAACATTGTAAAACTTGAATGAAAAATAAAGATTAATTTATTTTATAAAATTGTTTTACCTATGTTAATATTTTTGCAAACATAACAACATAATTAATATCCTATAGTAATTCAACCAGAAATACTTAATTTATTAAATGATCATTAAATTAAACATATTATTCAGAATAACATAAAATTAATCTGGAAATAGAATAATACATTTAAAATTTATACCTCAAGTGTATCCTTCAAATTACATAATTTCAGTATTGTTTCTATATCTGAAAAATCTCAAAATAGATTTGTTAATATTGTTTATTGAATTGAAAGAACTATTATATAAACTAAACTTTATTCAAGTCTCAAAATTGAGAGAAGATTTTTGAAACTAAACTAAAGAAATTTAGTAAAAGAGAAATTAGAGAGAACAACTGCTATAGTAGCTATGGAATGAAGGAGATGGGTCCTATTTATTAGATTGAAAAACACTACAAAAGAAGAGAAAAGTAGATCAAAGGGTCGTGCTCCACAGCATGCGATGATTTCGTACGCATTGTAATCTTGACCCAAACCACCAGTGCCATGGCATACATTTTTCCACTGTCGCGGCACATGTCACACTGTGTCTTCCATCTTTTGTTTCACCCCGTATAAGCTTGGTTGAAACATATGTTTTTTTCTTTTATTCTTCTTTGGTTGTAATAAGTGCTTTCAAGTATAATTTTTCAACTTGAATCATTTTGATATCAGAAATATCTGATAAATAACTAAACATACCCTTGATTCTGAAAATATAGATTTGTTCAAATAATAATAAATTATGCAAATACAAATCTATTTTGACACTAAAATGTATGTAAATTATGCTATTTTTAGTGTTTTTTAAAAATTCAATATAACTTCCAACCAGGTTCTTGCTAATCTCTTAGTAAGGAAAGTAAAAAACTAAAAACAAAAACTAAAATAAACAAAATTAAACTATTCTAAATTATTTTCGTAGATTGATGCGGTTACATCTAGTGTATGTAATAAGCCTTTAAACTCCTATGTTGTCATAGTAGACGAGTTTAAGTCTTGTAAGGATTTTCAAAGATGATACCTGCAAACATCAAACTAAATGCAAATAACAAAACAAAAACTAAAATAAATAAAGTAAACTTTAAACAAAATAACAAAATTAAGCTTACTATGAAACTCCTCAATTGACACATTATCGGCATGATTGATAACAGAACACACAAAATGATTATAATGATTTCCTAAACCTAAAACTGCATGCACAATGAGATTCTCAGGTTGAACAGATTCTTCAATAGCTGTCAGACTATCACCTATTGTCTTAAGCTTCATCATATAATCATCAACAATGAGATTATATTTTTTTATTGTTTGTAACTAAAGCTTAAGTTCTATGACTCGAGATTGAGCCAACGAAGAAAGGATTCATTTATACACCTTCCACAGCTCTCGTGCTGTTTGGTTGCTAGTGAGATAACCAGTAACTTGAGATGACATTGAGCTGTAAATCCAGCTACAAATAGTGCCATTGATTCAATTCTAGATAGAAAACCCAAAGTTAATCTTGTTCGATCTAGCAAGAAACTTATTAGGAACCTTGTTCGTTTTATCGATGTACTCCTTAACGTCATAAGCATCAATCACACACATGAGTTGCTCCTTCTAAATTAAGTGGTTGGATCGATCTAGTTTAATAGGAAAACTTAGGTTAACAGGAAGAACTATCACATATTGTATTGGGTAAATTAGAATGCCTTAGTGATTATTGGTGCATTATAACCTCTCCCATCTTTCCTGATGTACTTAAGCTTTCATTGCGCTTTATCTTATCTGTGCAAGTTCTTGTGTTTTCCAAACTAGTAGTATTCCTGCACTAAATAATAATCCATATTTAAGTTATTTTAGGTCATGTTTGATAACAATTTCAATTTCCAATTTTTAATTTTTAATTTCTTCCTTAGTTTTGGAATTGGATTTTTAATTTCAATTTAAAAAAAAAGTTGTTTAATAACCAATTTTTAGTTTCAGTTTTGAAAGTAAAAATTGAAAATTGGATACCTTTATGTTTGGATTATTAACTTTTAGTATCATAATAAAAAAAATAAAAATTTAATTCCAATTTTTTTTTTCAAAATTTGATCATCTTCCAAAACTGAATTTTAAATTATAGAAATTAGAAATGGGAGATGAGTTATCAAATGTACCTAATTTCAGAATTTGTAAAATTGAAAATTGAAATTGTGAATTAAGAATTGAAATGATTATCAAACGAACCCTTAGCCATTCCTTTTTCACGTTGATCTACTAAAATAATTTAGATTATTTGATGTGATTAAATATTTTACTAGGGAGTAAGACCTTCCCATCCCTTTTCTTTTCATCATCTTATTTCTTTTTATTCATCATTGTTTTCTCTAGTATGAGGGCAAAATACATTGCGAAGAATTAATTATTTTTCTTGCAGCCAATATGTGCTTGTTTGCTCTGTTGTGTATAGAAAAAGGGAACCTTCTATGTGACCACACTGATTATACCCAAACAAGAATCCACGCCCAGCTCTGTAAGTACAGGAGAACTTATCTTGATTGTAATGGGTATAAATTGTTGTGTTTTATATCAAGCCTATGTCACCACTGATTGTGACTTACTGCATAAACTGTGGCAGTGTCAGGCTATAAATGACGAGGAAATTTTTGCCATACAATATGAAAGATCCCTTCTTCCTTTGGGATGGATCCATGTATGAATTTTCTGGCTTAATTGATGGAATTTGGTTGTTTCTCATTTTACAATCTAACTATTACTCGCATTTTCAGACACATCCATCTCAAAGCTGTTTCATGTCATCGGTAGATTTGCATACTCAGTATTCGTATCAGGTAAGTGCCTCAAACCAGTTTGATTCCTGTCGTTGATATTGTGAAGCTCTATAAGTAGGCTTTCATTACCTATATATTGAGAAAAATAAATCATTCCAAATGCTTTCTACTTTATTGCATCTCTCTTATCGAGTTTTATGGCTTATTGTACAACCATTTAAGGATTTCCTGTACAAATCTGACTCTTATTATGAATTCAAAGTTGATTTCTCAACTATCATTTAATAAATATAAATTATAGATAGCTTTGGGGTTCAAAGTCTGTCAAGTCCCGTAACTTTTGTAAAGGTTCATTTCAAGTATCACAACCTTTAACTAGGACACCACTAGTACTTTAGCTTTTGGTAAATGTACCCCATTAGTCCATAATTCTTTAAAACATCAATTAATAACACCCTTAAAATTATAATAATAAAAATAACACTTTAATATTATTGAACATGATCGAATTAGACGAAGTCAATATTAATCAGGTCTAAATGATTGTAATTCAATTTAAATAACATCCAATTAAACAGCGTTAATGTGATATGATGGCCTTGATTTTTCTTTGATAGTAAAAACATTTGAATCGGACATGAAGGTTGCTATTTTTGTGGTTGTAAGTTTTAAGGAATGTTATTTTGTTATTTTCTCAAAATATTTTGAACGCGTCAACTTTTTTGGACTTAAATGTACCTTTTGCTTATTGAAGAAGACCTCAGGTGTACATTTTAAGACTTATGGTACCTAGTGTACCTTTTTTCAAATGTAAGGTACTAAGAGGTGCTTTATCCCATAGTTTTGGAGTCTTATATTCGAACTTCTGGATTTGGATATCCTTTTTAGCGCTATTATGACTGTTCTTCATTAATCTCTGTGCTGTCATTTTAAATTGCATTTACTAGCACTTGTATTTATATCTATTCTCATTGTCTGGACTACCCTGCATGCTAATTGTTTGGAGCAAGTTTGTGATATTCCACATAGGATTTTGTTTTCGTTAGTTAGTTACAACAGTTTGCTATATAGGCAAACTGATGTTTGATATTTTCTGTAAGCTTGCAACATTTCAATAATACAGTGAATGATTTTCGGTTTCTCTTCATTTGCTGTTTGGCAAGCTTAGCATGGTATCCGAGTAGCTTGATTCCTAGGGTTTTGGTTTTGTTTCCTCACTCCATTGTTGCACGAAGTTTTCTTGATCACAATATTAATGAGGACAATGAATGGTAAACAAAATGCCTCTTATTTCGATGTCATTAATACTCCAGTTGGTGTTCATCCTGTACAGAATCTTAATTAAGTTTCATCATCAGCTCATTCTGTTCTTGGATCACAATCTGTAGATGTTTTAGCTCAAAAATTTTCTTCAATTCCTCCTGTGTGTGTCAGCTTGAGTATCAAGCTTGACAACAACAATTACCTCATCTGGAAAAAACAAATGGAGTCTTATAATTACCAACGGACTTGAAGGTTTCATTGATGGGACATTCATTGAGCCACAAAAAGTTTTTTGATCTGAACATATCTATATTGAATCTTAGATTCTACAATTGGAATTGTATGAATAGTATCGTGAAGAGTTGGATCTAT
This sequence comes from Hippophae tibetana, assembly GCA_037013495.1. Lineage (NCBI taxonomy): Eukaryota > Viridiplantae > Streptophyta > Magnoliopsida > Rosales > Elaeagnaceae > Hippophae > Hippophae tibetana. Next base: position 22,933,858 of record CM072805.1, on the reverse strand, counting down.
GTTTTTGTTTCAACATAAATGAGTACACATGTTTCTCGAAAAGGAACAACATTTGCTAAGTGGAAAGCTCTTGAAGATTTGTTCTATTCATGTGCAAACTTAGGGATCCTAGATCTAAGGATTTAGCTTCAAACTTTGCGAAATGATGGTGTTTCAGCTAATGACTACATTATTAAAGCTCGCACAATTTCTCATCACTTAGCTACAATTGGAGAACTTGTGTCAAATAAGGATCTTGTTATGTATGCCTTATTAGGTTTTAGTACCAATGCTAGCTACAATCCTTTCGTCACATCTATAAACATGATGCATGAGAAACTTAGCTTCAGTGTGTTCCATAATCAGTTAGTTTCTTATGAACAAATGTTAGATCAATAATCAGGTGTTGACAATGACAAAGTTTATCATGCAAACGTTGCTTCTATGAAAAGGTTGATTCCATCACAGAAAGCTAAATCAAATTCCTTCTCTAAACAACTCTTGGAATTTTCTAACTTTTCTTGAAAGATTTAGTTTTCAAGGCCACTCAGAGTCTTCAACTAATCTCTCTAATAAGAATTTCTCTCGAGCTTTTGGTCGTAATTAGAACACAAGAAAAATCCATGGTGAGAGGTATGTTTGTTAGATCTATGAAAAGATTGGCCATCAAGTCTCACATTGTTTTGACTAGCATTCAAGGTTTTGACATACTTCTTTTCCTACTGTTAATAAAGTAGTTCATTTTATTTGTCTCTGTTCCACTAAGGTTGCTAATAAAGACATGTTTTGTCAAACTGCAAGTCTCACAAGCTTCCCTTTACTCATGAGCATGTGAAAAGTGAGAATTGTTTTGATCTACTGTTTTTGGAATTGTGGACATCTCCTGTAATATCTTGTAATGGTGCATGTTACTTCTTTTCGATTGTGGATGATCATACACTATTTTTTTATAACGATCATACACGATTTATGTGGCCTTTTCTTCTAAAAAAAAATGATCAAACATGTATCACTTTTACAAACTTTGTCACCACGGTACAAATTTAGTTTCTTTCATAGGCCAAGGTTGTGCAAACTGATTTTAGGGGTGTGTTTGTTTCACTCACTGCATAAAAAAATATATCGGTATTAGTCATTACTTCACTTGTCCTTACACATCCAAGCAAAACAATGTTGTTGAATGGCTTGTGTCCCTTTGAACTTTTGTTTCACAAAAAGCCAGATTATAATAAGCTTAGGGTCTTTGACTCTTAGTGCTTCCCTTGCCTTCATGAATACAATCACAATAAGCTTTAATCACGTTCCTTGAGTTGTGTCTGTTTTGGTTATGCAACCCAGAGACATGGCTATATTTGCTTTCATATTCTCACTGATACATTTCTTGTCATTCGACATGTTATCCGAGTGTGTTTCCCTTCTCTTCTAGTTCCAATTTTTCTTGTGAATCTTCTTCTTCCTCTACCTCTGTCGTTCCTTCACAATTGCCTTTTTCACTCCTTTCCTTGAATCTATAACCTTGCATTTGTGTCATTCCAATGCAAATATTGATCCTACTACCACGCTTGTCGCTTTTACTTCTGCTTCGCCATCTCATGTTACACCACCTTCTCATGTTGTGATTGATACTAATCTTCCATGTGTGCCATCCAAAAACACTCATCCTATGATTACGAAGCTTTAAGTGGAAAACTGCCCTTACGATCCCTGAGTGTACTACTTCTATGAAAAAGTAATATGTAGGCCTTGTTAAACAATGGCACCTGAGAGTTAGTGTCTTTACCTCCTCATAACAAAGCAAGGTGGAAGTGGGTCTTTCATGTTGAACTTTTACCATTTGGTCTCTTAGACAAATATAAATCAAGGCTTGGTGCTCTTGTTTTTTTTTTTTGCAAAAAAAAGGCATTGATTTCAATGAGACATTTTTCCTAATAGTGAAACTTGCCACCATCTGTATGGTTCTCAGTCTTGCTCTCACATTTAATTGATTTATTCGTCAAATAGTTATCAACAATGTATTTTTAAACAGTGATTTAGAAGAAACAATTTATATGCATCAACTTCTTAGCTTTGAAGTTGGAACTGGTCTTGTGTGCAGACTAAAGAAAGCCATCTATGACCTTAAAAAAGCCCTTTGGGTTTGGTTTCAAAAGTTGAGCTACTTTCTCAAGGATTGTGGCTTCACTAATTCTAGAGTGATGCTAGTTTGTTCATCAAGTCCACTTCTTCATTGTTGCTTGTACTTATTTATGTTGATGATATAAATATCATTGGTATTAATTGTGATCTTATTGCCTCTTTAATTGTTCAATTGGATTTATCCTTCTCATTAATGGATTTAGGCAAGTTGTGTTGTTTATCGGGTGTTGAGGTCACATATTTTATTCTAGTGATAGTCTGCATCTTTGCTTGGCAAAGTACATCAAGGGCCATTGAAAAAGTGTGATATGCAAGATTATAAGCATGTAGATACCCCTATGGCCTCTTGCAAAGTTGATGGGGTACCTTTGGCTAATCCTTCTCAATATCGCAGCATTGTTGGTGCTCTTCAATATGTCACCCATCACAAGGCCTGAGATTAGTTTTGCTGTGAACAAACTATGCCGATTCATGGCTGCTTCCACAGATTATCACTGGCTTGCAGTCAAGCATCTCTTGAGATATCTCAATGGTACTTGTACTTATGGTATTCATATGACCAAATGTTCTTCTCTTGAACTTGTGGCATTTAGTGATGTTGGCTGGGTAGGCAATTGTGATGACAGGTGTATCACTAGTTTCTTTTGTATCTTTCTGGGTAATAACCTTGTTTCTTAGTACAATTTTAAGTAAAAACTTGTATCACGTTCTTCCATAGAGTCAGAGTATTGACGATTAGCTAGTACTATTATAGAATTGTTATGATTCAGTCTTTATTGACTGAACTTCACGTGGTTTACTACTCCAAGCCTCTCATCTTTGGTGATAATATGAGTGCCAAGCACTTAGCACAAAATCCAGTGCTCCATACTAGACCAAACACTTCGAGATTGATCACCATTTTGTATGTGATCTGGTTGTTTCTGGTGCCTTGGATGTGCATCATGTGTCTTCCTCTGATCAATTTGCTGATTTGTTGACAAATCCTCTTGGTGCAACTCAGTTTCAAAATCTGCGTACCAAATTATGGTTGTTCCACAGCCACAAGTTTGAGGAGGAGGAGGAGGAGACAAGAGCCCCCCCTGTTTTCATTAGTTATTTACAACGGTTTGCTATATAAGCAGATTGGTGTCTGATATTTTCTGTAAGCTTGCAACATTTGAATAATAGAGTGAATGATTTTCAGTTTCTCTTCACTAGCTGTTTGGCAAGCTTAGCAAATTGGATGGTAATGGTATTTTATATTTCCATTCTCTAATTTTATTGCTTTCAGGCAATGGTACCTGAGGCTTTTGCTATTGTCATGGCTCCTTCTGATACCTCAAGGTACACGTCCATTACACTTTTAAGTGTATTAATAATGTTATTATCTCTCAGTTCTGAGGTCAGCTGCCCGTATATTCTTTGTCCTGCCGAGTCATTGTTTAGTCTGCTGATTGATCTCAGACATACATCTATGTTACATGAACTCGTTCCTGACTCATTTGGAGTTTCCATTTTGTGTATATATCCGGGTGTTGGACACAACTATTTTCTGTTATTTTCACTTAATTTCATAAATGGAAAGGTGGTGGATGAGGCGACCATTTGTGAAACATATTTGACTACCCAATGACTACAAATAAATGGAAAGAAGTTAGATAACTAGTAGAAATTGCTTACAATCTCCATGTTAATGTCTTGGAAGATTTAACTTTAACAGCATATGAAATTGTGAATTGTGATGCTTAACCTACTGTGAAGGAATCAATTAGGGAATACGGACTATTTCGACTATCTGACCCAGGTGGAATGACTGTCCTGAGAGAGTGCATAGAACAGGGATTCCATACTCACAAAGAATCGGCAGATGGGAGTCCCATTTACAAGCATTGTTCCAATGTGTACAAGAATTCGAACTTGAGGTTTGAAATTTTTGACTTACGCTGAAACTGGGACAGAGTTGACGAATTTGCTGGTTCAGCTTACAAGTGACGGGCACAATTGTCTAGTATCGGCAAGTGTAACACCACTATATTTTTCTACAGTTTTACTAGTATATTTTCTTCTACAATGCATGCACATAACATGTTACAAATTATAATGATGGTTCCAATGGGAAAATAATAAGAATACAACTATTCAAGAAAATACATTATAACTTATATTAAGATGAGAAGGGTAAGGATTTAATTAATTATTGGGTTTTGGGCTAATAATGTTTTTGGGTTTGGGCCAAATTTAACACTTTTCATGTCATCAGTAGATTTTACATACTCATTAATCGTACCAGATAATTGATTTAAACAGTTTGGTTTCTCTATTGTTGTTGAGAAAGAATAAGGAATAGGCTGCTTCTTTTATTTATCAATTTCAAAAAGTTTTTTTCCTCATGCTTTTTTTAGTACCCTAGAGGTACATATTCTAATGTATTATTACTCTTTATGTCTAATGTTATTAAATGATTATGTTTTAGTAACCAATATAAATATTGATAGCTCTTTTATCCCTTTTGAATACTTTTTTTTGGGTCAAAATATTACACGGGTTCTATGTGGTAAATTTTAAAGACATTGTAGGCATGTAATATAAAAGAAGTATCCAAAATGATTGAACTCTTACAATTATCTCACAAAAAATATTTGACAAGATAATCATACCTACAAGCTGAATTCTTATTAACTGAATTTACCTTTGGCTAGTCAAATTAGTTTGACTACTGTGTGAACATGAAAAAATGGATCATATTTGAACTTTTAATTGTGACTAAATATCCGAAATCGAGCCTAAAATTCGTGAAATGACCGACAATTATCAAATGTAATGTTGGTGGAAGATACAGTGTTTTAGGCGACGTAATCATAAATAGAAACGTTGATCCTAATAGATATAATTGCAATATCAATTGTTTTTTCTTTCTTAACGACAATGGCCTTGTAAAATTTGGTGTAGGATTCATGTGGCATACTATGACAATATATATATATATATAATAATAATAATAATAATAATTAAAAAGAATACTAATATTTGAATTGGTGTAAGAAAATAGAACATTGTTATAAATTAATACATACGGAAGCGAAGTTTGGGTCAAATTTGGTTGCACAAATAAATAATTATGGGTAACAAAATAATAAGCAGTGAGAAAAAATAAATTGCACACAATGATTTAAGTGGTTCAATTTTTCAATGTAAAAAGTTTACTCTATTAACGACGGCACACCGAAAAAAAAATTCACTAATAATCAAATGAAGATACAAATACCAATCTTTAGATACCTTCACAAAATATACTAAAACTAAATACACTCAGAAAATATCTCCTTATAATTTATTGGTAATATATAACAAAATAAATTAACAAATTTGTTATTAAATCAAATATTACCACACAAATGAGCTTATTGTATATGACATTTCTTCTAATCTACTCTGCAAAATTTGAGAAGAAAAATAGGAGATTCCTTGGCTAAAAATGGAAAAATGTTGAAATTTTTCTTCATTTTTCTCACTTTAATTAAGTAGCTTGGAGCTCTCTCTATTTTCTCTCTTGCGACTGCACTCTCTTTTCTACGGCTACAACTTCTGGTAGAAACAAAACATATATATATATATAAGAAGCAAATGGGTTTTGAGCTAGAAAATCTATTTTGAGCCAAAATTTTAACAAATCTCTACCTTGGCTCAAAACAGAAAACAAATTCTTCAAATATGAAATTCTTTCGGATTACCAAATAATTTTCCTCCAAAGCCCCGAAGGATGATCATCTTCTGCAAATAACAATCAATTCTAAACAATGCTTGAACTTGTTAAATGAAACTGGTTTGGTTAACATATCGGTTGGATTCTTTGTATTGACTATCTTATTGACAACAATAACACCCTGAGAAATAATGTCGCGAACAAAATGATATCTAACATCAATATGTTTGGTTCTTTCATGATATATAGTATTCTTGGTCAAGTGTATCACACTTTGATTATCACAAAATATAACAAAAGTATCCTGATGTAAACCCAAATCACAAACCAAACCTCTTAGTCAAATGACTTCTTTCACTGCTTCTACTGCTGCCATATATTCTGCCTCCGTCGTAGACAAAGTAATTGTAGACTGTAAAGTAGCCTTCCAACTAATGGCACAATGAGAGAGAGTGAAGACATAACCTATCAAAGATCTTCTTCTATCCAAATCACCAGCATAATCAAAGTCTACATAACCAATAACACTACAACCTGTATTAGAACTTTCATCATATACCAAACCAAAATTAGATGTGCCTCTCAAATACCTAAGTATCCATTTCAATGCTTGCCAATGACCCTTACCAAGATTACTCATATATTTACTGAAAACACTAACTGCATGTGAAATGTCTGGATGAGTACAAACCATAGCGTATATCAAACTACCAACGACACTAGCATATGGAACCTGAGACATGTACTGCTCTTCTTCTTCTAACTGTGGTGACAAATCAAAAGAAATCCTTAAATGCGCATCTAACAATGTACTCATAGGTTTAGAATCTTTCATACCAAATCGTTCAAGAACCTTTTCAATATAATTTTTCTGAGTCAAATAAATCTTGCACGCTTATCTATCCCTGTAAATTTTCATGCCCAAATTTTTCTTTACTACACCCAAATATTTCATCTCAAATTCACCACTAAGGCGAGACTTTAATTTCTGAATCTCAAACTTATTCTTAGAAGCAATAAGCATGTCATCAACATAAAGCAACAAATAAATGGATGAACCATCATGGTGTCTTTTATGATAAACACATCTATCATAATCATTCCTAGAGTAACTATGATCAATCATAAAAGAATCAAACCGTTTATATCATTGTCTAGGAGATTGCTTAAACCCATATAAAGACTCTTTCAATAAATAAACACAATCTTCCTTACCTAGAACAACAAATCCCTCTGGTTGATGCATATATATTTGTTTTTCAAGCTCACCATGTAAAAATGTTGTCTTGACATCAAGCTGTTCTAATTCCATATCAAACAGTGCAACCATAGCAAGCAATACACGAATAGAGCTATGTTTCACAACATGTGAAAATACTTCATTGAAGTCAATACCCTTCTTCTGACAATAGCCCTTTGCAACAACACGTGCCTTGAACCTAGTTGCTTCAAACTCAGATATACCTTCCTTTTTCTTGAAGACCCATTTGTTTCCAACAATCTTATGGCCCTTAGGCGGTTTCACCAATTCCAAAGTATGATTCTTATGATTAGGAGCTCCACTCTCAAGCTCTACCTGCTCACAAACATCGTGGTATTTACCTACAACAATAGACTTATTTTTCTTTTCCAACATGGAAAACTCATCAAACTTAACATCCATACTAATCAAAATTTTAGGTGACTTGGGTTCAACACATTATAATCTATAACCCTTCACCCCAGAAGGATACCCCAAAAATATGCATTTCAATGCCCTAAGCTCGAGTTTACCATCATTAATATAAGCATAAGCAGGACAACCAAAAAATTTCAAATTAGAATAATTAGCAGGAGTACTAAAGAATACCTCAAACAGAGTCTTTAACTCAATTGCAGTTGATGGAGACCGATTCACCAAATAGCAAGCATGGTTACAAGCTTCAACCCAAATTTTTTTATCCAAGTCAACTTGAAAAAGCATACAATGAGCTATTTCTAAGAGAGTCATATTCATATGTTCTGCTACTCCATTTTATAGTGGTGTATGATGCACAATACAATGTCTCACTATGCCATTTCTTTCACAAAACTCATTAAACTGACTTTCAAAAAATTCCAAACCATTGGCAGTCCTCAAATGCTTGATTTTCTATACAAACCTTGAATTTCACAAATTTTGAGAACACATCATTCTTGTTCTTTAAAAAATACACCCAAACATGACTAGAGAAGTCATCAATGAAAGTCAACATATATTGGGCACAACCCTTAGACATAACACGAGAAGGACCCTAAAGATCTAAATGAATATCATCAATAATACGTTTCATTTTATGGATGAATGTACTGAACTTGACCCTACGATGCTTTCCATTGACACAATGCTCATAGAAATCAAGCTTCCCAGTTTTCTGACCACCAAGCAAATCTAGTTTTCTTAAAATAAGCATCCCAAGCCGCATATGCCATAATCGAGTAGTATCTGAATCTTGATATGATGAGGACGAAACTAAAATAATGTCAATAATAGTGCTACCCTAAAGCATATAGAGACCAAACGACAATTTCCCTTTAATAACAATGAGAGCACTCTTACTAACTTTTAAAACTCTACCTTTAGATACATACTTGTAGCCTTATGAATTAAGAGTACCCAAAGATATCAAGTTCTTTTTCAAATCTGGAACATGACGAACATCTTTCAAATTCCTAACAATACCATCATGTATTTTAATTCGAACAGTACCAATACCAACAACCTTGTAAGACATATTGTTTCCCATCAAGACAACACCCTCATCAATAAACTAATAAGAAGAAAACCAGTCTCTACTGGGGGGCACATATGGTAAGTGCAACCCAAATCAAGAATCCAAACATCTATAGGAGAACCAATGGATACTGATAGAAATTTTTCACCATCAGAACCAGAACTATCTGCAACACCAACAACATCATTAGTACTAGAAGACGTTGTGGCAGATTTTTCTTTAGCTTTGAGTTTCGGAAAATTTACTTTCCAGTGCTCTTCCTGATGGCAATAGTTGCATTTATCTTTTCTTTCTAGATTTGGATCTAGACTTACCTCTATTATTGCTTGTGTTTTTTTCTTGATTTTTACCTCTGACAAATAAACCACTTCTATTATCATTGTTGCTTATAGACACCTTTTTCTTCAACTCTCTAGAATTCAAAGCTTCTTTGACATTCTCCAAAGAAATAATGTCTCGCCCATACAACATGGTATCAACAAAATGTTCAAATGAATAAGGTAAAGAACATAACAAAACTAAGGCTTGATCCTCATCATCAATCTTAACACCACCATTTTTTAGATCATGAATAATTTTAGTAAATTCATCAAGGTGATCATGTAAATAGGGATGGGCAAAAAAACTGCGGGTTCGGTTATCCGCGATTATCCGAACCGGCGGTTCGGTTTTTAACCGGTAATTTTCAGGCACGGGGACGGTTTCGGTTAAAAACCGAATATGAAATAACGGTTACGGTTATACTAAAAACCGTAACCGCCCGTACCCGAAATTAATTATATTTAATTAATTAAATTATATATTAAATTATAAATAAAAAATTAATTATATATATTTAATAAATTAAATTATATATATATTTCGGTTTTTTTTCAGGGTTTTTTTCGTAACCGTCCCGAACCGTTACCCGCGGGTAAAAAACCGTCCCCGAACCGTAACGGTTTTCGGGCGGTTTCGGTTATAGGTTTTATAATTCGGTTCGGGGACGGTTATATCAAAAACCGTCCCCGCCCGTCCCCGTGCCCATTCCTACATGTAAAAGTGTATCTTCTGACATTCTAAATGTATACAAACGTTGCTTCAAATATAACCGATTTTTTTGAAGATTTGGTCATATACAAATTCTCCAATTTAAGCCATAACCCAACAGGAGATTCATCATCACGAACCTCGCATAGTACCTCATCAAACAAAGATAATTGAATTAAACTGAGAGCATTTTCCATTAATGCATCTTTTTCTTCATCAATTAATTTTTATAGCAATTTATCCTTGCCTTCAAGTGTCTTAACGAGCTCTTCTTTAACTAATACAGTCTGCATCTTCATACGCTATAGACTGAAATCATTTCTAATATTGAATTTCTCAATTTTATATTTTGCCACCATGATAGAAAACCCAATATTAAATAAACAGAAGCACAACTCAGTAAATATGAAACCAATCAGATAACCAGAAGCTCAAAATAAATCCAAAAGAGTAAACTTGATCAGTCCCAATAAATAATAGAATAACTCAATGCTTTGATACCAATTTGTTATAAATTAGCACTTGCGGAAGCGAAGTTTGGGTCTAATTTAGTTGCACAAATAAATAATTATGGGTAACAACAAAATAATAAATAATGAGAAAAAATAAATGACACACAATGATTTAAGTGGTTCAACTTTTCAATATGAAAAGTCTACTCTACTTACGACGGCACACCGAGAAAAAATCCACTAATAATTAAATGAAGATACAAATACCAATATTTAAAGAGTTTTACAAAATATACCAAAACCAAATACACCCAAAAAAATATCTCTTTATAATTTATTGGTAATATATAGCAAAATAAATTAACAAATTTGTTATTAAATCAAATATTACCACACAAATGAACTTACTGTATATGACATTTTTTCTAATCTCTTTTCTGCAGCTACAGCTTCTCTTTTCTGTAGCTACAGCTTCTGCCAGAAACAAAACATATATATATATATATAAAAGAAGAAAGGTTAGGGTTTAAGAAGCAAATGGTTTTGTGCTTTGTGATAGAAAATCTGTTTTGTGCCAAAACTTTAACAAACATTTTAGTAGCATAGGACATAAATGATATTAATATATTAACATGATGCCTCTATGGTACGAAATCCATTGCATTGCCCCAATCAGTTGTGACTTAATTATCATTTAACTTTGTTAGGTCAGCTTGCTTCTACTTAGCAAGTATAGCAATAAAGGTGCATAGCTGTTATCATATTTTATTAAAAAAATTAGTGTTATATGCATCTATCAATTTGTTGTATGGATTAAGTGATATGTTAATTATTGATTAGATGTAAAATTAGAATGTGAGATGATTGAGTAATTGTTAGAACCTGTTAATTGATGTGTTCATATAATTTTTTTTAAATAAATGGCATTTCTTGTAAAAAAAATCCACCTGAGCCTTTTGTTTTTATTATTATTATTATTATTTTGTGTGTAGACAATTAGAGCATAGTGGTTGTGATAAGTATTTATTGTTGTTAGTTTGTTACTTGGGCTCGTCTGCGTGCTAGCGTTTTTTTTTTCTTTTCTTTTCTTCCTACATCTATTTATATAATATCTGATGTTTCCTCTTTTTCGTTCTACTGTTGGTAATGCCGTAATGGTACTGAGGCTTTTGCAATTTTTATGGTTCCAAAGGTCAAAACATCTCCATTTAAGCATAAATTCTTTAATGCAACATGTCGTATGTCTCTTGTAAAATTATAATGATTGATGTTGTCTATATATGTAATATTTTTCCCCCTTCTTTTATAAAACTAAAGGGTTAATACAATTGTTGTATGCAAGAATTTTTCGCAAATCAAGTCTGTGGCTGTTACATTTGAGTTGATGCATGATTCTTATTGCATTTGTAGGTTAAGAGACCTCTATTCCAATTCATGTATCTTGCTCTGTTTTATCATTTATGCATAACCATATCATTCTGATACCCTGATTCTCCATGTTTCACTTGTAGAGTCACTTTAGCTTCTTTCCCACCAATTTCACTTGTAGATCCAATGTTCCAAGTAAAAAAAGAAAAAGTTATGAAGCAATTATCAAATTTAGCCTTATACCGTAACATGCTTATGTTGCGCTAATATCCACTACTACTACGAGTAATGTTATGTAGCATTAATAGGAAAGTAACACCACTAACGTGGATAAAAATTTACTATTAATTGAATTTTAGAAAATTTTATATAAAACCCTTAGATAATTAACTCATACGTAACATTGAATAGTTGAACGGTGTTTCGAAGTATTTTATCTGCTACTAGTATCACAACATTATTCCCTTCTACAATTAGTCAGGATGTTTGCTAATATCTACTACTTTCATAGCTTCACAATTATGAATTCAACAAACACTCCAACTCATTCAATAAATACTGCACCAATGCCAAACGCCTACCAAACACCTACCAATATACACGGCACCTACCAAGCAGCTGTAAACCATGTAATTCAATCATGATGGTTGGTGAAATAGTAATTGATATTTGTCTATATAAACAATGTACATATCCGATACAAATTAAGAAAATATACGAAGGAAAACATTTATTTCATCTTCTGATTATTTCTTCAAATATTGATTTCTTCAAATATTGATTTCTTCATGGTATCAGAGCCAAGTCGTTGCTTTATACAAATTTGAAACAATTGTTCTCTAAAACAGAGATTTCTTTCTCTGAAAGTATTTGTTCCGAGGAAAAACAATTATCATTCAAACACTCGTACAAATATTAATTACAAACATCATTTTTGAAGCATTTTTTGTCCCACCTAATTTTACCAGATTACTCTAAACACAATTCTGAGCATTTTGGTAAAAATAGGGTAGAAGAAAAGGCTTCCACGCGCCCTCATGTGCCGCCTTAAGGAAAGGGAAAAAAATTCACTCACGCCACGCTCCTCCACGCGCCATCTGGAGGTTGAAGACGATGACGTAGCATACGACTTGACTCGGCTCGGCTCACACTTCCGTTCGGCTTGCGCACCAAGCCGGTATGCATCTTGGTTTGGCTCAGGTTGGTTCGGTTCACACAAAGGTTCGGCCTGAACCCAGTTTTTCACAGTTTTCTCTTTTTTGGCCGGTTCAGTCAGTTTTAAAGATCTAAACCCGGTTTTTTTTCCCGTTCTGGATTTCTAAAACCGATTTGGTTCAGTTTTTCAAGTTTTAAACCAATTTTGAACCGGTTTTGTGGTTTTTTATCCGGTTTAGTATAAATATATATATAAAAAAACAAAAAAAAAATTTAGTCCTAAAATTATTACACCATTTTCTAGTTTGGTTACCATAATATCATGACAGAGGGTATAATTTCATTACCTATGAAGCAATCAAATCCAGTTGTTGTACAATCTGTTCAGTCTGAAGGTGTTTTTAATGCTGAAATTGTTCTTACTGAGACTAATTATGATGTTTGGTCTCAAATAATAGAAATGCATATTACAGAGAGAGAAAAACTCTCTTATATTCATGACAAAAATTTGCAACCAGAAAAAACATCAAACAATTATAACAAGTGGTATGCAGAAAATCAAAAAGTGAGGAGATGGATACTTATGTTAATGAGTCTAGAAATTATGAAGCGATATTTACGCATACCTACTGCTCGTGAAATTTGGGGTGCTTTGGCAAAAACATTCTATGATGGAAGTGACGAATTACAGGTATTTGTCTTAAACCAAAAAACCTTTACTTCCAAACAAAATGGAAAATCACTTTCAGAGTATTATGGAGAGTTGACTGAAATTTTCCAAGAGCTAGACCACCGTGATAAGGTGGTCATGAAAGACCCTCATGATCTAATATCATATCAAGAGTCTGTTGAAAGACTAAGGATACATATTTTCCTTGCTAGATTAGATGATGAGTTTGAGCAGGTTCGTGGAGAAATTTTGCGAAAAGAAACTATCCCAGATTTAGAAGGTTGTTATTCCTTGATTCGACGGGAGGTAGTACGTTGAATCTCATTGAAGGAAAAATCTAGAGATGTTGACGCTTTCGCCATGATATCTAAAAATCGTTCTTTTTCCAATCAGCAAGAACGAAAGGTGACTGATAAATCATCATTTAAATGTACCTATTGTCATCAAAAGGGTCATACAAAAGAATGATTTTTTGAACTGGTGGGATCACAACCGTGACTCTCAGAAGAAAAATCCATGACATATGTCTACTGCCACCATTGCTGAAACAACAAAGGATCATGTTGCAACCTCCTCAGCACATCTTGGTAAGATACTTAAAGTTTTTTCTCCTGTTTTTAATAATACATGGATAATTGATTCAGGTGCAACTGATCATATGACATTCGATTCTAGACAAATCTCAAAACCATCCACACACAAAACTGTTTGCACTGCCAATGGTAACACAACCCCAGTCATTGGGGAAAGATCTTTGTCTCTCACTAGTACTTTGAATTTAGACTCAGTACTAGTTGTTCCCTCTTTAGAGTATAACCTTATATCTATTTCTCAAATAACCACTGCTTTATCTTGTTTTGTTATTTTTTGGCCTGACTTTTGTGCGTTCAAGGACATTCAAACAAAGCAAACGATTGGTCGTGGTGTTAGGCAAGGAAACCTGTATTATTTGGACTTAGATTCAACAAATCATGCATTGGTAGCAACTGGATCTAACAAGGATGAATCAAATATATGGCTATGGCATAAGAGATTGGGTCATGCTTCTTTTGGATATTTAAAGAAATTATTTCCAAGTTTATTTTTGAGCTTAGATCTTTCTACTTTAAAATGTGATGTCTGTGAACTAGCAAAAAGTCATCGTTCCTCATTTCCTGTAACCTTAAATAAAAGTCCATTTCCATTTATGGTTATACATTTTGATGTATGGGGTCCTTCCAAAGTCTCTACGTTGGGAGGATCACGTTGGTTTGTTACATTTATTGATGATTTTAGTAGAATGACTTGGGTCTGTTTAATGAAATCTAAAAGTGAGGTAAACGTCTTATTTAGAAAATTTCATAAAATGGTTCGTACTCAATATAAAACACAGATTCAAGTTCTAAGAAGTGACAATGGAGGAAAATATAAAAGTTCTGAGCTTCAAAAATATCTTCAATCAGAAGGCATTATTCATCAAACTACTTGTGTTGATACACCTCAACAAAATGGAGTTGCAAAAAGAAAAAAATCGACACTTGTTGGAAGTTGTCCGTGCCTCATTGATCGAAGCTAATATGTCATTATCTTATTGAGGAGAAGCAATTACTTCTGCTGCATATTTGATCAATCGGGTACCTTCCAGTCCCATTAACTTCCAAACACCACTACAAGCCATCACTGAAGCAATTGTTGCACCAAATTTTTCCAATTTACCTCCTCATGTCTTTGGTTGTGTGGCATTTGTACACCTACATAAAAAACAATGTAACAAGTTGGATCCACGAGCAATACGTTGTGTTTTTATGGGATATTCCATACAACAAAAAGGGTATCGTTGTTATCATCCTCCTACAAAACAAATGATTACTACTATGGGTGTTATTTTTCATGAAGACACAATGTATTTCTCCTCTACACCTGAATTTCAGGGGGAGTACAACCATGCTAAAATTCAAACTCTTACATATAAATTGTTTCCTTATGAAGAAAGACAAATGATATGTGAGGAAAATACAAATAACTTGAATTCAAATGGTAATAACTCTCAATATAGAAAAGACTCAAGGGAAATGGAATCAAGTCCTTATCAACTTCAAGATCATCAAGCAAGTTCCTTACTACCACTAAATGAGTACGAGTTTCTGTCTCCACAAGCTGCTGATATACCTAACCAATCGTTTGCAGAGGATGTTCCAACTATTGAACCAGCCAGAAAAATACTTCCATCACGTTCTAACAGAGGTATTCCTAAAGCCATGTATGAACCTGAGATTTCTAGTAAAGTCAAATATCCCATGAGTAACTATATGTCTAAACATCGTTGGTCAAAATCAAACGTATCATTTGTGAATCAATTATCTCCTGTATCTATTCATAACAGTGTGCAGGAAGCTTTAGCTTACCAAAAATGGAAAGATGCTATGAATAAAGAACTAAGATCCTTAGAAATAAATAGAACTTGGAAGCTTGTCGATCGTCCACCAACAAAATGTTGGATGTCGATGGATTTTTTCAGTAAAGTGTCAAGTAGATGGTATGATTGAACGTTATAAAGCAAGATTGGTGGCAAAAGGATACACTCAAACATATGGGATTGACTATACAGAAAAATTTGCACCTGTAGCCAAAATTAACACTGTTTGGGTCTTGGTATCTCTAGCTGCAAATTTAGATTGGCCATTATATCAGTTTGATGTAAAAAATGCCTTTCTACATGGAGATTTAATTGAAGAAGTCTACATGGATTTACCACCAGGAATCAAGAAATCCACAATCCATGATGAAAAGGTGTGCAAGTTAAAAAAATCACTGTATGGATTGAAACAATCCCCAAGAGCATGGTTTGGCAGGTTCACAAGGTCAATGAAGGCATTTGGCTACAAGCAAAACAATTCAGACCATACTTTATTTCTAAAAAAAGGGTATGGTAAGATCACTGCACTTATTGTATATGTTGATGATATGATAGTAACAGGAAATGATCTTGAAGAAAGGAAGGCGCTACAAACTTATTTGTCCAAATAATTTGAAATGAAAGACCTTGGTTCCTTAAAATATTTTCTTGGGAGTGAGGTTTCTCGATCAACAGAAGGAATCTTCTTATCTCAAAGAAAGTATGCCTTAGATTTATTAAAAGAAACCGGTATGTCGGTATGTCAACCAGCTAATACACCAGTAGAGGAAGGATTAAAGTTATGTATCAAGGTTGATCAAGTTCCAACAAATAAAGAAAGATACCAAAGGCTTGTTGGAAGGTTGATGTATTTGGCACACATAAGATCAGACCTTGCCTATGCTTTAAGTATTGTCAGCCAATTTATGCATAATCCTAGAGAATAACATATGAATGTAGTTATTCGTATTTTGAGATATTTAAAGTCTGCTCCTAGAAAAGGAGTATTGTTCACTAAAAACTCAGAGTTTTCTAGAATTAAAGTATATACTAATGCTGATTGGGCTGGATCAATAAATGATAGACGATCTACATCAGGCTACTTCACTTTTGTAGGGGGAAACCTTGTAACATGAAGAAGTAAGAAACAACATGTTGTTGCCCGTTCAAGCGCAGAGGCTGAATACAGAGGAATGACACTTGGGCTTTGTGAGGCCTTGTGGTTACAATCTCTCTTAAACGATTTGGCATATCCTGCTAAAGAATCAATTAAGTTATTTTGTGACAATAAAACAGCATGTGATATTGCTCATAATCCAGTTCAACACGATCGTACAAAACATGTTGAAGTTGACAGATTCTTTATTAAGGAAAAATTAGAAGAAAATTCATTAGAATTGCCAAAAATTAAGTTAGAAGATCAATTGGCTAACATCCTCACTAAAGCAGTCTCATATCGATTATTCACAGAAATTTCAGTCAAGTTGGGCATGAAAGATATCTATGCACCAACTTGAGGGGGAGTGTTGAATTCAACAAACACTGCAACTCATTCAAAAAATACTACACCGACACCAAACGCCTACCAATATACACGGTGCCTACCAAGCAGTTGTAAACCATGTAATTCAATCATGGTGGTTGGTGAAATAGTAATTGATATTTGTCTATATAAACAATGTACATATTCGATACAAATTAATAAAATATACGAAGAAAAACGTTTATTCCATCTTTTGATTATTTCTTCAAATATTGATTTCTTCACACAAGTCACAATATTACTCATTTCTAGAGCTTTCTTGTTAAAAAAATAAATAAAGAATATTCAAGTTTATTTTGTTACGAAATGCTCGTAATGATTTTTTTAGATTAAGGAATTTAATTCGTTTATTCTTATAGTTTAAAAATATCTTTTTTTTATCGTATTAGTTTTAAGAAAATGGTCGAGGAAAGATAAAATTAATTTTTAAGTATTTTTTAATTAAACTTATCACATAATTTATATATAATTTTATTAATATAAATTATAATTGTCATTTTAATTATTATTTCCTCACTCTATAATCATCCTAACAATTTAGTGTGTTATTTGTTCTATGTCTTGTATATTTCTTTTAATTTAAGTTTTATCCTTATATAAATAATAATATTTTAATTACACGTGATAAATAATAGTATTTTATTATAAATTTTACTGAAATTTTCATGAAATAATAATATTATAGATTTTACTTAAATTTAATTTTCTCGTTTGATGAACTTTTTGTATTAACAATAGAAAAAAAAATGTATTTTCTATACCAAAGGACTAATGTTCATTTGTAACTATAGAATTTGACGACCCTTTTCCAATTTTGTTCTGCAGCGCAATTTACTTGACGTTTTGTAGGTAATAAAATAAGAAGGTCAACAAGAGAAAAAGATAGGGCTTAAAAGGTCATAATTTTGCATCCATTCTTCTTTTCGCCGTGAATTTTCCTTTCTTTTAACCTAGCTAGAAGAAGGGTGCTAACTTTTGGATAGTGCATAATTTTCATACCCTTTTTCCTTTTAATGCTCGGGTAGATGCCAATGAATTATGTCATGCTAAGAAGCAGGTTGGATACTGCGTTATTTACTTATAAAAATAAAGGTTGAGTAACTAAAACTTATATTTTAAATAAGAAAATATTAACTTATTATTAATAATATTTTTTTTATCATTAAATTTTAAACCTTAAACCTTAAACTTAAAACTTAAAATTTAAAATCTTAAATTTTAAATCATGAACATTAAGACTATTAAATTTATGCTTATCTTTTTAATATATATATGTTTTCATTTTTTAAATTGTATCTTTGAATTGATTTAGCAAAAAATATCATGCACAATTAGGCACCAGAGCGAATTTTTAATATATATATTCATTTTTTAAATTGTGCATTTGAATTGATTTAGCTAAAAATATCATGCATAATTAAGCACCGAATCGAAATTGATTGTTTTTAGTTAATATGAATTTGATTCAATTCAAATCGAATTTGTAAGTTTTAAATATGAATTTGATCCGATGATATAATCAATCAGAATAAATTGGATATTTTTCGCAACGAATAAAGTTAGATTGATATTGAAATTTATTTATGAATTATTATCATATATAAAATACGACATATACAAGATTTAAATTGGTGTATTTATAGCAAAATTTATTATTTATAGTGACAACTAAGAAAATCAAAAGAATAAAAAATATATATGTACAATTATTAAATTATTATAAAGATTTATATTTATTTTTTAAACTGAAATAGTAATATAATGTAATTATAATATGTATAATATTTAAATATAAAATTTGTCAATCTGAATTCGATCCAGATCTGAACAGATTGTATGCTTTTTAATTTGAATTTGATAAAACTACAAAATTTATCAATCTGATCCGATGAATCGAATCAAATTTCTCAATTTAAACGAATTGATCATATTATTTGATCATTTTTAATATCATGTAATTTTATGGTAAGCATTTGGCAATATATATATATATATATATATATCATATTAAGTCCTTATTGGTTGAATCATCAAGATGTTCATGAATTAGTATTATGGTTCATGATTGTTAAGTTATATATGATATTGTACTTCACTTATATTACACTTATACGTCACTTGTATTACACTTGTACTATTTTACTTGTATTATATTTATACTACTTCACTTGTATTACACTTGTTACAACTCTATAAATAGGGTTCTCTATGTACATTCTAATACACACAAATTATAACATTAAATCGTTATTTCTTCTTATCTCTCTATACTTTTAACATGATATCAGAGCCTCTCATATACCTTTAGAATTTCTATCAAAATTTTGCCTCTCTTTATCATAGTAAACCACTATCACCTATACTAATCCAATAAAAGCCAAAATACCATCACCAACCCACTTTCAGGCCCAACCCATTCCGAATTCGCTTCGCACTGCAACCCATGCCTGATCTACACTCCAGTCGCATCCGACCCATACTTCAGCCGAACCCCGACCTGATTCACCAAACTCAATTCACTAGATCTGGTTCATTATACCTAGTTCACCATATTTTTCTCTCTTCACAGCTGGTTCTCCACAGTTCAGACCGGTTCCAGGTTTGTTTTCGACTCATCTTTCCATTTTTAAGGTTATTTTTTTATCTATATAAACTCCTTTATACTGTTCCTTTATATTTCCTCTATTATTCCTTTAAAATGGATAGAAATGATATCCCCAAACCAATCTCTACTACCCTTGATGATACTAACTACCTAGCCTGGGCACAAGTAATGAAGAGTTTATTGAAAGGACACAAGTTATGGCATTTTATAACTGGTGATATCTCTATACCCATAAAAAACCACCAAAATAGACTTCTTATTTGCTGACCGCCTTGAAGACTGGGAGAGTAAACATCATCAAATTATTATCTGGTTCTACAACACCACTCTACCCTCCATCCATGGTGAATTTAGGCATTTTTACACTACCAAGGAAGTTTGGGAATTTCTTGAGGCTCGTTTCACTACTATAGATTTGGCCAATCAATATCAACTTTTGATAGATCTTCATATCAAACGTCAAAGGTCTGATCAAACAATTAACCAATTTTTCTCTGAGATGCATGCTATTTGTGATCAATTTGTTCTCTCTAAACCAACTTGGGCAAACAAAATTGATGGTGAGATTTTTGCAGCTTACCATAATTGTCAACGTCTTGTTATTTTTCTCATGGCTCTCCATGATCAGTTTGAACTTGTTCAGGCTTCCTTACTTCATCACAATCATTTTCCGTCCTTAGATACTACTATGACTGAGCTTCGCTCTGAAAAACTTGGATGAGGGTTTTCAAAGTTCATACTAAATATTTTGTTCTAGCCACTCTCTCTTATCGCCCTAAATGAGGTTCTAAAGAGGGCTTCAAATAGCAAGGCTACGCCTACTGCCACAACCTTAATCATGAACTTCTCACATGTCCCATTTGGGTATGTATATTTTATCACAAGAAGGGTCCATGACACTTTCAAATAGATTTCTCTCGTTATCCCTCTCAGAATCCCTATCAAAATGCTTCAGGTAAAACTAGTAACTCATCTATCACTACTGCTATTTCTGAGAATAATCATGACAAATTTACCTTCTCTACTCAAGAACTTGAAGGTCTTCTTAAACATGTCATCTCAAAATCTAGTAATCCTCCTCCGACTGCCTTATCTCTCACATTAGGTAAATATTTATGATATTTTTATTTTACTTGTTGTAACCATATGGCTCATGATACTCACATCTTATCTCCCACATAATCTTCCATCTCCAAATCTTTAATTCAAACTGCTAATGGTTCACATATGTATGTTAATGCTATAGGTCAAGTTTCCACATCTTCTATATCACTTTCTAACACCTTTCATATTCCCAACCTTACTCTAAATCTTATCTCTGTTGGTCAATTATGTGAACTTGGTCTTACTATTACTTTTTCATCTTCTGGTTGTCATATGCAGGCGATAAGGTTAGACGACTATTTGAACTTATCAACCTTCATCTACCCAATTCTTTTCATCCTTTTATTGTTGCTTCTACTTTGTCTCCCCTTTTGATTCAATTCATTCTTATTATTAGGGATGTGTTTACTTTTTCATATTTATTGATGATTATTC
This sequence comes from Hippophae tibetana, assembly GCA_037013495.1. Lineage (NCBI taxonomy): Eukaryota > Viridiplantae > Streptophyta > Magnoliopsida > Rosales > Elaeagnaceae > Hippophae > Hippophae tibetana. The sequence goes on along the minus strand of CM072805.1, from coordinate 22,912,570 downwards.
AAGATTCACATGGATTTTTCTCATGAAACATAGATCTTAATTACCCAAATATGATTTTTCCCAAATGGTTAAAACTCAATTTTCTCAAACTATGAAATTTTTTAGAGTTAATAATACTATGGAATATAAAGAAACAAATTTTTAAAATTTTCTTCACAAAAATGGCACACTCTCTCAATATTTTTATCCTGGCACATCTCAACAAAATGGAAGAGCTGAGCAAAAACATAGACATATTCTTAATATTGTTTGCACTCTCCTCATTTATAGTTCTTATCCTGAATGCTTTTGGGGTGAAGCAGCTCTTATGACTATTTATACCATCAATCGTGTTTCTATGCCTGTTTTGTTCTTCTTCACCCTTATGAACGCAATAAATTGGAACCTCATGCTTGTCTTTGTTGTTTCTTAGGGTATGGAATATAGCACAAAGACTATTATTGTTGGGACCCTCTCTTTCAACGATTGCACATCTCTCATCATGTCATCTTATGGGAACATAAAATGTTTTCTTCTCTTTCCTCATTTCATATCTCATCTCCTACCTCACTCTCATTTTTTAATGACCCAACTATTGATCTATTTCCTTCTAACATTGCTCCATCACCCTCACCACTGTCTATTATGGCTTCTCCTGATGTGCTTGCTTCTTTTGTTGATCCTACTATTACAACATCCTCTTAATACCAACCACCTACTTGTGTATAGCTATCACTTTATTTTCTACTTGTGTAAGTAGTCTTACCTCTCATCTTTGTGATTACCAATGTTTCTATACTATTTTGTCTCATCATGAACCTCAAAACTATCAAGAAGCTACCCTTATTGGTAGCAAGCTATGACATATGAATTACATGCTTTAACAAAAGCACATACATCTTGTTGATCTTTCATCTAATAAATCTATGATTGGTTGTAAGTCGATTTTCAATATCAAAACTCTTTTAGATGGGTCCGTGGAGTGATATAAAGCTCATCTGGTTGCAAAGGGTTTTACACAGGAATATGGCATCGACTATGAAGAAACTTTTGCACCTATAACTCGCCTCACCTATGTTTGCAATCTCTTGCTGCTGCCCAAAACTGGAACATGTTTCAAATGCATGTTAAAAATGATTTTCTCAATGGAGATATAACCGAGGAATTTTATATGAAACCTCCTCCTGGATACACTCATTCACCTCATCAAGTATGCAAACTTCGTCATGCTCTCTATGGCCTCAAACAAGCTCATCGGGCTTGTTTACCAAGTTCAGCTTTACACTTACTAACTTTAGCTTCATTTCTAGTTCTTATGACTCCGACCTCTTTATTTGGAAGACCCCTACTAATGTTACACTTCTACTCTTTTATGTAGATGATATGATCATAACAGGGAATGACTCTACTAGAATTATTGATCTCAAGCATTTTTTGAGCCATCAATTTGAAATGAAAGACCTTAGTTGTCTCCACTACTTCTTGGGCCTGGAAATCTCATCTAATTTTCAAGGATACTATCTCTTTCAAGCAAATTACTCTTTTGATATTCTTAATCGGGCTGGCCTTACTGATGACAATATTGCATTAACACCTCTAAAAACAAATGTATGTCAAAGTTACTCTATTAGATGGTACTATTCTCTCAGATGCCACATTTTACAGACAACTAGTTGACAGTCTTATTTATCTCATAGTCACTCGTCCTGACATCGCCTATGTTGTTCATCCGGTTAGTAAATTCATATCTATTCCACAGTTACCCATTATACTGTGGTTCTTTGCATTCTTCGCTACATTAAAGGCACCATGTTTCATGGTCTTCACTTCTCCAACAACTCTAATCTTCTTCTTTTCGCCTACTCTGATGTGGACTGGGTAAGTGACCTTACTGATTTTCGCTCTACCACTGGATACTATTTCTTTCTTGGAAACTCTTTCATATATTGGCGAAGCAAGAAACAATCTCTCACTTCACGATCTAGCACTAAAGCTGAATATCGCACTCTTGTTGACACCACTCAGGAACTTCTTTAACTCTGCAAGCTACTTTCTGATATGGGTGTTCTCCAATCAACCACAACTATCCTATATTGTGACAATTAGAGTGCTATTCAAATTCCTTATAATAATGTATTTCATGAATGAACAAAACATATCAAGATTGATTGTCACTTTGTTCATCAATATGTTCTTCAAGACACTGTTTGTCTCAAACCAATATCCTTCATAGATCAAACAACTAACATCTTCACCAAATCTCATCCACCTGGCAGATTTCAAGACTTAATTTCTAAACTCAAGTTGATTGTTTCTCTTCCTCCTTTAGTTTGAGGGGGGGGATGTTAAGTTATATATGATATTGTACTTCACTAGATTTTGTACTTCACTTATACTAAACTTATACTTCACTTGTATTACACTCTTACTACTTCACTTGTACTGTTTCACTTGTAGTACACTTGTACTACTTCATTTATACTACACTTGTTACAACCCTATAAATCAGGTTCTCTCTGTACATTCTAATACATACCAATTACAACATTAAATTATTATTTTTTTCATCTCTCTATACTCTTAACAATGATTATACAGGTTTCATCGCACTAGGACTTCTTGAATCCTATATGTGGAGTTCTCTCTTGTAGTTGAGTTATTTGCCTTATTCTTGTGTCAAGGTTGCCTTCAAGTTTGGGATATCAAAAGCAGTGATGGAAAGTGAATCTTTGGTTGCTATTAACAAAGTTCAAGCTTCTCGTAGCAAGCAAGGAAAGGGAAAAAAGTCAATAAAAATCAAAAGAATTAAGAAAAAATGATTTAATTGAAAAGAGAGAAAACAGATAGGAAACATATGAGTCACTGAACAAAAATGCATTTTTATTTATTATTCACAAATTTTTTCCTCGCATTGTTATTACCTTTTTACATAAATATGAAATTTAGAGCCCATTGCTAAAAATTATAGAATAAATCATTTTAGAGAATGGGGAATGATACAATCCAATGAGTATCAAAAGATTCTTCCTATTCCTTTGCTTTCACTTATTTTTTTAGAATTCAAACCAGGTTATTTTTTTCCTTTTTAGTTATTTGTGTTTAATATTAAATATGTAATGGACAAACAACCTAATAGGTACAAGTACCCCACTAGGGTATGGAGAGGATATAGAGATGGCTTAACAAAAGGTCTGAGCCCAACGAGCTTGATAAAGCGTACAACCCAGTCAACAAAAGTACTTCGCCACAAACTATGAGGTCTTGGATGTCAAGACTTGGTGAAAACTTTGATATCCCAACGTCATTAGGGTCCTCCCTCTCCATGAGCAGCCGGCATATAACGACCTCCCTTTATTTATGTGTAACGCTTGTAACGATCTACTTTCTATTTAAACTAGTTCATGTACAATTTTACTACGTATGTAACCATGTAGACAAGTCGCTTATACGTACCTTGTCACGTGCGTAGGATGTCATACATATATATACCCCTTAAATGAGGAGAATACCAGATATATTCATTTGTCCATCTTTTCATTTCTCTCTAAAAATCACTAGAATCCCTAACCAGAAAATTCTCTCCAAACAATTAGCGCCGTCTATGGGAACTCAAATCTTTCTAGTCCATAGTTGGCATTTGAGACCTTAATTTTTATTCCAAGGAGAATTAACTCATTTTAGGGACATTTAATTCCACACAAAAAATGGACATGAATAGGTAGCGATATGGAATAACGAGTGCTCACACAATCCGCATTGATGGATTTGATGCTGAGGACATGACGACATATAGGTCGCTATAATAGGATCATGATGAATAATGGCTAATGCAGACTAGGATCAAATTGATGACAGAACGTTGGTCCAAATCACCCAATCACGAGCTGGTCATTCCTTTATGGTTGTTCTTAGATTAGGAAATGGCATAAACTGGGAAATGATGCTAGTACATACCAAATGAGATTGGGAATCACGGGTTGTATAAAAACTATATTGAATGAAATGGGCCAGGTTCGACCCATGTGAAAACCCAACCAATCAATTGCGAGCTGATAACAATGCGTAAATTGGATACCAACCAAGACGAACTAATGGCTTAAAGTGATGATGAAACAAGCTGAAGAGAGACGGGCTACCTCGGTGTGAAAAAAAAATTGGGTTGGTATGGTGGAATTGTTGCGTTTTGGAGAAGAATGGACTGGGTCATGATAATTGTGACCAAAAGTAGTGCATGGTGCTTCCTTCTAGCGGCATGGTGCTCCTCGTCGGGGTCAAACTGAGACCAGTTTTGTTCCCAACTCATTTTGTGTAGCTTGGTTACTCTCAGGTTGTTTCCCCCGTTACAACATTTTTTCTCCTAA